>CM066048.1:133834308-134439748 GCA_033557465.1 Ichthyophis bannanicus | reverse complement strand
CTATTTAACCCTTCTATCCTTCTCATGATTTGATAAATGTCTAGCATATTCCCTCTCAATCGTCTTTTCTCCAAGCTGAAGAGCTCTAACCTGTCGAGCCTTTCTTCATATGCGAGCTATTCCATTCCCTTTATCATTTCCATTGCCATTTTCTGTGTGCCTTTTCTAGTTCCACTATATCCTCTAGGAGATAGGGTGGCCAGAATATTCAATGTACAGTCACATGAGGGATATATTATTAAAGTGGACTGGGTAAATCCCCTACTTACCTCTGGGATAAACAGCATGGGATCTGTTTACCTTTTGGAAACTTGACAAGTACACGTGACCTAGATTGGCCACTGTTCTAACATAAGAATATAAGATATGCCATACTGGGTCAGACCAAGGTCCATCAAGCCCAGTATCCTGTTTCCAACAGTGGCCAATCTAGGTCATACGTACCTAGCAGTTTCCCCAAAAGACACAGGTTCCGCAATGCTTGTACTGGATCAAGATTGATATCCTGGGTCCCTTCTTAATAATGGTTTATGGACCTTTCCTCCAGGAACTTGTCCAAACCTTTTTTAAACCCAGCTACACTAACAGCCTTTACTACATCCTCCGGTAACAAATTCCAGAGTTTGATTACACATTGAGTGAAAAAATATTTTCTTTTATTAGTCTTAAATAGTTTACCCTGTAGCTTCATTGCATGTCCCCTAGTCTTTCTATATTCTGATAACGTAAACAATCGATCTACGTTTACCCGTTCCACTCCGTTCATTAATTTATAGACTTCTATCATATCTCCCCTCAGCCGTCTCTTTTCCAGGTTAAAGAGCCCTAACCTTTTTAGCCTTTCTTCATAGGAGTATCCTTCCATCCCCTTTACCATTTTGGTGGCTCTTCTCTGAACCTTTTCTAATAACTCTATATCCTTTTTAAGATACGGCGACCAGAATTGCACACAATATTCAAGGTGCGGTCTCACCATGGAACAATATAGAGGCATTATCATTTCTTTTGTTTTATTTTCCATTCCTTTCCTTATGATACCTAGCATTCGATTTGCTCTCTCGGCTGCCGCTGCACACTGGGCCGAGGGATTTAACATGTTATCCACAATGACGCCTAAATCTTTTTCCTGGGTGGTGGTTCCTAATGTGGAACCTTGCATTGTGTAACCATAGTTTGGGTTATTCTTCCCTAGGTGCATAACTTTGCACTTGTCCACATTAAATTTCATCTGCCATTTTGATGCCCAGCCATCTAATTTATCAAGATCCTCTTGTAATTTTCCACAATCCTCTTGGGTTTTAACAACTTTAAATAGTTTTGTGTCTTCTGCAAATTTGATAACCTCACTCATTATTCCACTTTGCAGGTCATTTATGAATATGTCAAAAAGCAGCGGACCCAGCACAAATCCCTGGGGTACACCACTATTCACCTTTCTCCATTGGGAAAATTGGCCATTTAGCCCTACCTTCTGCTTTCTATCTTTTAACCAGTTCCTGATCCACAGTAGTACACTGCCTCCTATCCCATGACTCTTTAGTTTTGCCAAAAGTCTCTGATGAGGGACCTTGTCAAAGGCTTTCTCAAAGTCCAGATACACTATATCAACCGACTCACCTTTGTCCACCTGTTTATTCACACCTTCAAAAAAACATAACAGATTAGTAAGACAAGATCTTCCTTGTCTAAAGCCATGTTGGCTGTCTCCCATTAGGCCATGACTATCTACATGCTGTGTAATTTTATTCTTTATGATAGTTTCTACCATTTTTCCTGGTACTGACGTGAGGCTCACAGGTCTGTAGTTTCCCGGATCACCCCTGGAACCCTTTTTAAAAATTGGTGTTACATTGGCGATCCTCCAATCTTCAGGTATTAGTGATGATTTTAATGATAGTTCACAGATTACTAATAGCAGGTCTGCAATCTCATATTTCAGTTCTTTCAACACCCTTGGATGTATACCATCCGGCCCAGGTGATTTGCTACTCTTCAATTTATCTAATAGTTGTAATACATCTTCCCGATGTATCGATATTTCCTTCAATTCTTCCGCACCTTTAAATACCACTTCAGTCATGGGTAACATCCCTACATCTTCCTCAGTAAAGACCGAAGCAAAGAATTCATTCAGTCTTTCCACTATCACCTTGTCGCCTCTTAGTGCCCCTTTAACTCCTCTATCATCTAATGGACCAACTGACTCTCTCACAGGTTTTTTGCTACGAATGTACTTGAAAAAATCTTTATTTTGTGTTTTTGCTTCCACAGCAAGCTTCTTCTCAAATTCTCCCTTTGCCTGCTTTATCAATGCCTTGCATTTGACTTGCCAGTGCTTGTGCTGTTTCCAGGTTTCGTCGTTTGGCTATTTTTTCCATTTCCTCAAAGATGCTTTTTTGGCAACAACAGCCTCTCTGACCTCACCTTTAAACCATGCTGGCAGTTTTTTGGACTTCCTTCCACTTTTCTTAAAGCGTGGAATACAGCTGGTCTGGGCTGCCAAGATAGTATTTTTCAACAACACCCAAGCTTGATGTAAGTCTTTAACCTTTGCAACTGCTCCTTTTAGTTTTTTCTTAACTATTTTCCTCATTTTATCCTAGTCTCCCTTTCGAAAGTTAAAAGGTAGTACTGTGGATTTCCGTACTATCCCTCCTCCACTAATTAAATCAAAGGCGATCATGCTATGATCACTATTGCCAAGTGGCCCCAACACCCTTATCTCTTGCACTAGATCTGGTGTTCCACTAAGGACTAGGTCTAATATGGCTTCCCCTCTGGTCGGTTCATGAACCAGCTGCTCCAAGAAGCAGTCATTTATGTCATCTAGGAACTTTGATACTGGCTTTGATGGACCTTTGGTCTGACCCAATATGACAGATCTTATATTCTATACAGAGACATAAGGCATTCTCTGTTCTGTTTTCCATCCCTTTTCAAATAATTCCTAACATTCTGTTCGCATTTTTAGCAGTCGCAGGATACCAGACTGAAAATTTCAACATCTTGTCCACAATGACACCAAAATCTTTTTCTCTTATTGAACAATGTGATTTTAGGATGACACCATTGAAGTGCCCTTGCAAAATAAGGAGAGTTTCATTCTCTTTTCCAATTGGGGGTACTGGTGACCTAGGTTGCAGATCTAAGTGGGCTCCTATAGAGGCTCTTTGATAAAGCGACACCGATGCCTATGAAGTACCAGCAGGAGAGCATCTGAAATTGCAGCTATAAAGCTGCTGCGCACATTTGCCGTCTGCTCGGGAAGTGCCTATTTTATAACTTCTGCAAGTAATTCATTATTCTGACTGGGCTATGCCCAAAACTGTGCCCTTGAGAACGGCTACACCTGGGTCACATAGAAGTACATGCCTTTAGAGGTTATTTTACAAGCATTAGTCATAATTTCCACGTGTAAATGGCAATTTCAGAAAGGGCTGAATTTACACGTGGATGTCCTCACTACGTAAACACTGCAAGGGGGCACTGTAGAGGGCATGGTTTAGGAATGGCCTGGGAGATTCCAAAATCTAAACGTGTGTTCCTCATTTCATATAGGTAATACGTGTCTGACTGCAATTGTCCACGTTGGGATTTACAGCTGTTCCCAGGACATTTAGGTTTTTAAAAAGTGCTTGTTTCGACCAGTCTTTTGCATGAAGGATTAAGAGGGTTATACTCCTTAATCTCCCATTGTTTATTTCCCACATTCAATTTGAAATTAAATAACGAAGGAGGCATCTGTAGTTAACTAACAGCATTTATAGGTGTAAGTCTGCAAAACAGCCGACATATATATGTAAATATCAGCACCTACACGTGCAAGTGGCCATGTTTCCCCATCGATTTTTCCCATATAAATATTGAAAACGGTTCAGCAAATGCATGCACACTCCCATTCTGTGTTAGAGAAGGCCCCATATTTGGCAGAGCCTTTAGGAAAATACTGTCTGATTGTGTACGTTGAGACCTCCATGACTCAGTTCCAATCGCCACACCATCTAAAATGTGCCTATATGTGTCATAGTGTGAGGAATTTTTTACAGGTGAAAAACTATAAAATTATCACCTAAAGATAGTCCGCATCTGCAGATGTTGTACATTTGATGTGCTGTGTTTGGCTGCAAGTAATTCAGACCTGCTGCTTTAAATGATCAGTCAGGTGCTGAATCATCTAAGCTGCGTGCTCTGTATTGTGAGATCTTCAATCTCAGGGATCCTGCCCCCGAGAGACCTACAGTGAGCATAAATCCTTCTGAGTACTGAGGATTGTGAGACTGGAGCTGCGGCAGTCCATCCGTTATCCCGACGCTAAGGACTGTAAGTTTATTGGTGATTATTAGGATTAGCAGGCATTAACCGATTAAAAATCAATTCCTATATTGATATGCACAGTCTAGAAAATTCTGCAAATATTGCAGAAAGAAGAAGACATGAGATCACAGATTAAATGTGAACAGAAGGCAGTACTGACAGACGAGATTGCAAGGATGGTGTAGCCGGTGTCAGTTTGTAATATTGCCAAATTAGAGGAAATAGTTTTTCACCCATCGCACAATTAAGCTTGGAATTTGTTGCTGGAAGATGTGGTAATATTGCAGAGGTTAAAAGAGTCTTAGATAAGTTGCTGACTTTATTCAGTCTACTATCTGGATAGCCCTTGGGGAAGACTGTTTCTCTCGTAAGTCATCTATATAGTCATGCCTGTGGCAGCATGGAAAATCATCGCTATACAGATAATTTGCCTTTCTCCCAACTCTTCCCTTATTTTCTTCCAGAATCCAATGGAAGAGAAGAATATCACCACAGTGACAGAATTCATCATTTTGGGATTTCCTGAATTTTCAGAGCTACAAATTCCCCTTTTTCTCTTGTTCTTACTGATTTACCTTTTCGTTCTGATAGGGAACCTCACAATAATAACTTTGACGTGCCTGGAGTCTCGTCTGCACACCCCCATGTACTTTTTCCTCTGTAACTTGTCCTTCCTCGATATCTCTTACACCTCAGTCACGGTCCCCAAACTGCTAGACATCTTGTTAAGGAGGAGATGGCATATTCCTATAAAAGAATGCTTTTCACAGCTATATTTTTATCTGTGTTTATCATGTGTAGAATTTGTTATTATTACAATCATGGCTTATGACCGCTATGTTGCGATATGTCATCCCTTGCATTATACTCTGATTATGAATCCGAGACTCTGTGTACTGATGGCCTCAGGAACCTGGATCTTTGGGATGATAGAACCAGTGATACACACTGTTCTAATATCCAATTTCTATTATTGTGGGTCCAACAAAATTAACCATTTCTTCTGTGATTCTTCAGCACTGCTAAAACTCTCCTGTACCAGCACCTCCACCATTGACCTTATATCTTATATATGGAGTGTTCTTTTAGGTTTACCATTATTTATTTCAACTCTTGTTTCTTATATCTATGTCATTTCTAACATCCTGAGGATCCGTTCTGCAGAAGGAAGACGCAAAGCCTTCTCGACCTGCTGCTCCCACCTCACCATCGTTATCCTCTTCTACGGGACTGTGATAATTTTATATATACGACCAACATCCCTGCAGTCAATGGATCAAAACAAACTCTCCGCTTTGCTGTATAATGTTTTCATTCCCATGTTAAACCCTGTGATTTATAGCCTCAAAAACAGAGAAGTAAAAAGAGCTTTGGGAAAAGTATTTACCAGGAAATAATTGTATCTGAAAATACTTTCTGTGTTTGTGACTATGAAACATTACAGTTGACCTGGAGGTAGCATGCAACGTGTTAATTTCAGACTCTGCACAAAAAACATGTTGATGGCAAAAGTGAATGTGGCCGTCTCCATTTAAAGATAATCAGGTAAATAATCCAGTTGTCTCTAGTGAGATATCCTTTATTTATTTTATTTATTTGGTTTTATATACCATGCTATTTTAAGTCGGTGCAGTTTACTTTAAACTTGACATTGCTGAATATCACAGTTTGAAAAAGGATGGATGTCTTTGCATGTTTGAGGTGACTATATCTGCAGGTAGGAAAAGCAAAGCTAACTAATATTGTCATTATCACTTTGAGCTCCGCTCCAGGACACTTCCAAGACCTCCTATACAAATTTATATAACTGTCGGCTAGATATTGAGCTCTCCAGCCAAAGTTATCCATTCTCCAGACCTGAATTTTTAAATCTGAGCCATTATCCAGTTAATTCCCAAGGTTAACCACATAAATTATTTTAAATATTGACCCTTTTATCAGGAAGGGTATGACTGTGGTTTTCAGGAAAACATTCTTACGCATTTGTTCTATGCGCAGCACTTAATTTCTGGGGGAACGGTCTGCATCTCAGTTCCACCACTTCTTTTCAGACTCAGGGCAACTGGGGTGCTCTGCTCTATCCCATCCCTTCTAGACAACCTGCAGGGTTAAGGAGGTTAAGGGATGGGCTTGGAACAGAGCAGAGAACAGTCACTCTGTATCCTAATCCAGATCCTCTTCTCCTGACTTTCCTTGGTCTGCCTGTCTCTACCCTAGCTCCACAATTCTACTTGCTTTTGGTCAACAAATTTACCCCTATCAAAGCATGACCAAAACCCAAAATGTAAACGGCATTTAAGGTAAAATTTACTTTCTCTGGAGAGAATTTGGGAGGTAGGCAGACAAAGCTTTGATGGTCAACCTTGACAAACATACTGAATGGTCATTGTGAAAGAAAGAGCTATCCTGTAGTCCATGTGTGATGACCCTTTGGGTTTGTTTGAACACCTGAAGGGAAAATGAACTGGTTTGTCTGGCAACCTAAACACAGGAAGTGAACCCAGAACATTTCAGTTCATCCACCAGATGACATACCTACTATTAATATTACTAATTATTTGTATAGCGCTACAAGGCGTACACAGCACTGTACCTAAGGGACACTCTGAAACACTAGAAGCCAATGTGGTTTGTGAAGAGCCCTGGACTCAAAATAATCACCTTGAGGCTCAGTGCTATTCTAACATTGCTTTCCTTAGTAAGCAGTTTATGTCGGAATCTGGAATTCACCTTGTACCTATGAAAATTCTCTTGTATATGTATGGGCTCTCTTCCTATAAGATGACCTGTAAGATGTACACACACCCTGCGACAGCCGGCTAGAATGTACATAGTTACGTTGTTAGCCCTGTAAATAATGCTGAGCTGCCCGTATAGCCTGTGACAGCCAAATTGTACATAGTTTCCCTGTTAGCCCTGTATAAAGAACCCTGCTTTATTGTAAGTCCAGTGCAGACCTGCCTGCACTGCACAAATGTGTTACCTGTAAACCTCACTGATGTTAAATAGCGCGGTATAAAAGAAACATTAAATAAATAAATAAAATAAATGTACTATGGCTGACCTCCAGAATCTGCTGCCTACATTCCTGTGCCTGCTCTGCAGAGTGCCTTTGGCTAAAATCCCATGCCCACACTGACTTCACAAATTTCATACTCATGCTAACCTCCTTCTAGTTTGCTATAGCACTCCCCAAGCAAGAAGACTATGTCCATCTGGCAACCTCTACACACTCAACTCTCTCCTCAAAGTGCCTCCACCTCCAACACCCTTTATTTCTGCCCAAACTATGGCTAACTACTTCCTTGGTAAGGTAACAGGATTCGTCCTGAGTTCTCCACCTCCCCTTCCTCCACTTCATTCTCTCATTTTCCCTTCAATCCTTGCCACCCTTTCTTCTTTTTCTAAAATCAGAGGAGAAAACTACACATTTTCTCTACTCTTCCAATCTCACTACTCGCTCCTCTGATCCCATCCAACTGTCATATCCTTAACCTATCACTTTCCACTGCAAATGTTCCTGCTACCTTCAAACACTCTCCTCAAGGAATCATCACTGGATCCGCCCTGTTCTTCCAATTATCATCCCATCTCTCTTCTCCCTTTTGCACCTATTGTCTTGATTTTCTTTCCTCTCAAGCCATCCTAGATCCATTGCGATCTGGCTTTTGCCTTCTACATCTACAAAAAGCTGCTCTCGTCAAAGTATCTAGTGATCTGTTCCTAGCCAAATACAAGGGTCTTTACTCATTTCTCATCTATCTTGACCAATCTGCTGCTTTTGACACTGTTGATCACTACTGTCTCTTTGATATGCTGGTCTTCAGAACTCTGTTTTGTCTTGGTTTTTTTCTTCTCTTTCCCATTGCACTTTTAGTATATGCTGTGGTGGATCCTCCTTCACTGCTATCCCAGTATTTACTCAGGGATCTATTTTGGGACCTCTTCTCTTCTCTCTCTACAGTCATTCCCTTGGTGCTCTTATTGCCTTCCACAGTTTTTAGTACCATCTTTACACTGATGACGCCCAGATATACCTCTCTGCACCAAACGTTTCACCAGGAATCCACATCTGAATCCTAGCTTCCTTATCTGATGTTGCTGCCTGGATGTCTTACCGCCATCTGAAACTAAATATGGCCAAGACAGAGCTTCTTATCTTTCCTCCCAAACCCACGCTCTCTCTATTTCTGTGGATACCACTGTCATCCTCCCTGTCTCCTTGGTTTATATCCTTAGAAACAGAAACATAGAAAAATGATATCAGGTAAAGACTACACGGTCTATCCAGTCTACTCTTCCATACCAACTACTAAGTTCTATAGCCCCTATTTCCTTTAGAGATTTATGTTTGCCCCATGATTTCTTGAATTAAGATACAGTCTTTGTCTCTACTACCTCCACTGGGAGACTATTCCATGCATCTACCACTTTCTGTAAAGAAATATCTCTGCAAATTACTACTAACTCTATCTCATTTCACCTTCACCCTATACTCCCTCATTGCAGAACTTTCTTTAAATTGAAAGAGGCTCTCCCCCTGAGTATTTATGCCATGGAGGTATTTAGGCTCTGAACCTATTCGAATCTAAGCTTAAAGAAACATCTTTTTGAAGCTGCTTGTGATTCCTGACTCCCTTCTTCTGCTGTTTAATACTGTTGGGCCCGATTTTCAGCGGCGATGGCTAGCAGACCTTTAAACCCGGATATTCAATGCCAGGGCCATATTCAGGTCTCAGTATTGAATATCAAGGTTGCCCAGATTTCTGGGAAGCTAACCGGGCTGTAGCAATATACAGCTGCTGCCTGGTTAGGTTCAGCGGCGAAAGCTGGACCAGCCTTTACTGTGCCTGATTATTACCACTTAGCGATAACCGGACAGTGCATCAATATCATCACTGCTTGGCTATCAATGCCCCCAGATTGCCCCAATGTTAACTGGTTAGCATCAGGCATTCAGCAGCTAGACCCACGGATATTCAACAGCACTAACCATACTGAATATCCCGGCTAGGGTCATTAGCATGGTTAGCAAGTCTGCTAACCATATTAATCCCGTTGTGTTTAATCATTTCCTTATATTGAAATCCCCTAGCTCTTGGTTCTGTTTGTAAGATATATGGAGCAGAGGTATATGTGTACAGCGATGTAGTGCTTTAGAAATAAATGGTAGTAGTCGTGATCTTTTATGAGTGTGAAGCTCAATGAATAGTATAGAAATCTGTAAACGTTACTGATATAACATCTTTGGGGCCTTGTCAAATGAATAAACGATTCTAACATTGCACAAACTTTATCTGAAAGTATCAGTTCATGCAGCAACCAGTCGCCAAATGTTCAACCATACGTTTGTCCAGTGGTTGCTTAACAATGAGTCGTTAATGCATTACCAGAAGATTTTATGAAGGTATTAATAGAAATATGTTTCTAGATCATGATCATGGAATACCTGGACTATTCCATACTCCATAGCAGCACCTTATATGTACTGCAGACTATGCTACACCACACTGTACTATACTATCTTACAGTATATCATACTTTCTTCCACTACAACATCCTGCTATAATATTCCAATCCACATATTGCTATACCATATATATAGCATTTGACTTCTCATTGTTTACTTTAATGCATTATGCTGCACCATACCACACCATGGGGGAAATTTTGCAAAGAATTTGAGAGTGTAAAACAAATGTTTACACCTCAAGTAGGCTCTTGCAAAACCACTTTAGGGTATCTGTGCTTGGAAATTAGATGCATAAAAAGCTTAGCCCCCTACTCTTCTGTGATATATGGGAAGGTGTCTGAGCGTGGAGAACAGACAGAGCAGAGGCAGGATTAGTACTAACCGAGGTATCCGGATGCCCTACTCGGCATGGGCCCACCCCCCCCCCCTTTTCACCCCCGCCTCATCCCCCCCCCCCACCCCACCAACCATTGACAAAGCACACAGACATCGGGTGTTGGTGCAAATGCTGGTCGCAGCTTTTATTAACGGTAAGAACACCGGCCCAACATGGGCCAACTCTGCAATCCAAAGCATAACAGAAGAATGCCCCCCCCCCCCACCCGTCATCCGGATGATGCCCCCCACCAGCCGTTTGAAGCAAAGTGGAGCACCATCCAACCCGCCCCCCCGTTACCCCTTCCCGCCCGCCTCGCCATGTTAGCAAAGGCCGGCTGAAGGGGTTGCCATTTCCGGGTAGAGACCCCAGCTGGGCCGTCTCCCCCAACCTGAATAGCTGTGCCGCTCACATGGAAAGCGGCCTCCAGCTGAAATGAGCCGCCGGGTCAACGAGCACCAGCTCGCCACCCCGCCACCGGCGCTAGGTAGCGCGCTATCCTAGCGTCGCCCCCACCACCGAAAGCTGCGACCAGCACCACGACTCTAGTGCCTCCTGCCAATCGTTCAAGAGGAGGTCCTGCCCCACCGGGGCAAGATGAACCCCATCAAGCCGGTACAAACCGGCACAAGTAACGTCCGCCCAAGGGTGCCGAACCTGGAGCCCGCCCGTCTGCTGCACCCAGCGCCCAATCTGGCGGTTGATCTTACACAAACCCCTCGACCAACGCCGCTGGGCCCAGCAAGCAGGGCGGGGTATAATGTCCGACCAGATAATGGCCACCCCGGGGAGAACCCCTCGCAACAGGGCAATGTCGCTCTGAACAGTCCCAATGAGTTGCCGGCAAGCCCAACCGGCAATGTCATTGCCACCCAGGTGTAACAGCAGCCCGACTGGCCGCTGACGCCATCCAAGTTCCACTCGAACATAGGCAAGAAGCTGATCCCAATGCATGCCGTGGCGGCCCATCCCGCACAGCTGCACTCCAGCCCCAGCAAGGCCCAGGTGAGCGCCCAACGGCCGAACCGCCGCGCGACGCTCCGCCCAGTAGACAAATGAATGCCCGATAATCCACCAGTCGCCGGCAGCCACACCATCTGAAAGCAGAAAGAGCGGACTGCCACCAGCAAACAACTCTGCAATAGGAAGCAAAGGATTAGTACCCACAGCCCCCCCCCCAACCGTAGGCAGCCTACCTCCGCGGCACCGCACCACTACTCCGCACCGCCAGCAGCCGACGTGCGAACGTACCCAGCGTAGGCACCTGATCGCCAACGGCCGATGCGCTGAATTACCCACGGGTCTAGCCCCGCAGCCGCCGCGCTAGTCGCTGCCCCAATCCGAAATGAGTGCGAAGCGTAACTCCGCTCGGGACGACCCAAAGCACGCAGGGCCAGGCGTAGCACAGCCGTGAACTGAAACTGCGTCACCGGCTTGCCGTCCGCATGAATGAAAAACTGTCCGCGCGCCACCGGTCGCTGCCGCACGTACACAGGACAGGACAACAAGGGAGGGAGGGCGCGCAGCTGGACCCAACCCCCTTTCCCAGACTGGTCCGTCTTGGACCATGATAGGAAGATCTGGACACGCGCGTGGTCTACATGGACGTGCCCCACCGCCAGCCCCCCAAAAACCCCTCGCCTCGCCGACGGAGGAACCAGCTCGGACACACGGAAGGCGCTGAAAAAAAACCGGGGGAAACAGCGCGTGAAACAGCACTGCCTCAAGCCCGAGGCGGCCACCCGCGGCAAAACCTCGCAGATCTGCAACAGGAGCTCATGAGATACCGGGAGCCGCCAGTCCCGCGGCCCCGGCTGCACGCGGGCCCACCCCGCAAGCAACCGCCCGACTAAGAATGAGACGCGCGGATTCCCCCAACCAGCTGCCCTAGAAAAGAAGGAGAAGCCCGCAAGCGCCCCGGTGACCGCCGACCGGGCCCATCCCTCCTTCTTCACCCACAGCACAAAACAGCCAACCACGCCCTCGGGCACGGCCCCCCCAGACCAACCCCGTGCGCTCAGAAACGCACTCATCTGCGAGTAGCCCCGGCGATAAGACATCCAGGTACTGCGAGCCACCGATGCCACCAGCTGGACCAGCAGGTCGGTGTCCCAATCATTCAAAGATGCGCCGGGACCCGCGAGGGGAGCTCGTCTGCCCCAGGAGCCAGCTGCCGGAACTGTGCCCGCAGAAAACGTGATAAAGCATCAGCGATGGAATTCTGGGAGCCCGGCACATGCCGAGCCCGAGCGGTGACATTCAGGCGCAAGCAGGCCCGCACAAACACCCTCATCAAGGAAGCCACCCTGGGGCACCGAGGAGCATAACGATTCAGGACCTCAACAACCGCAGCGTTATCACACCAGAAGACGACCCGCCGATCCCGCAACCGGTCCGGTCAGACCCCAAGTAACCGGCCCAGCCGTGTTATCGGCCGCTACCGGAATGCCGAAGGCGGCAGCCACGCGCAGAAAGGTGCTCAACAGAGTGGGACAAGTCGGGGCCGGCTCGGGCCCGACAAACAGAAAATCGTCCAGATAGTGCACAATGCTGGAGACTCCCGACCGCTGCTCCACAACCCAGTGCAAGAAGGTACTGAAGGCCTCAAAATTACGCACAAGAGATTGCACAGCCCATGGGGCATGCACATATCAAAATAGTACCGCGCCTCGAAGCGGAAGCCAAGCAACGGGAAAGCCGAGGGATGAACCGGCAACAGGCGGAATGCCGATTCGATGTCCACCTCGGCAAGGAGGGCCCCAGGCCCGCACTGCCAGACCAGGGAGACGGCGGCATCAAAAGAAGAGTAATGCATCGTGCAGAGCTCGCGGGGATGCGGCCGTTGACCGACCCGCCCGGAGGGCAAGATAGGTTGTGTATCAACCGAAACTTGCCCGGCTCCGTCTTGGGAACCGCACCTAACGGCGAGACCGTGAACGGGAAAAAAAGGGGGGCTCCAAGAAGGGACCCGCCACGCGGCCAAGCGCACTCCTCAGAGATTTTGAGCCGTACGAAATCCCCGTGGCGCCGAGCCGAGGCGGCGTTGCGAGCCCCACCCCGCGCGGATATCCCTCATACGGGAATGCGAAAGCCCCGTGTGAACCCCCCTAGAATCAACCCGGCTGTCCTACCCCGGCGGGAACGCCCGTACTCGAGCAACCACGGGAGCATTACCGCGACCCACCCCGGGGTACGAGCCAGGACCGCCGCTGCCTCACTTCCCCCCTGCAGGGGACCCCGCGACCCCCTTTCTGCTGCACTTCGTGGCCGCATGTGCGCCCCCGCACAAGGAGCAAGCATGCTTAAATTTGCAGTCCAGGAAGGGGCAGGACGCCTTATTGAAGCGCCAGCAGACCTCGCCCCCGGCGACCCCCGTCTTCGGCTGTGGCAAAGCAGTGCCGGAGGCACGAAAGGACCGTCCCCCTGACGACAGCGGAGACGTGCCCGCCTTGCTCCCCGTCGCGCTGGCTCCACCGCCCTGACCCCTCGCGGACATCTGGGTCAACCACAGGTTGATGTCCTTTGTCCCCCAATGTAAGAGACTGTTCTCCTCCATCTGGTCCTGGAACTCCTCGTCGTAATTCAACCAGGCCCACCCGTCGTGGGCCTGGGACGCCGCCAGGATGTTGTCGGCGTAGGCCAGCAAAGCCCCGTACTGGTCTGGGAAGTAATGCCCCCAGACACTCGCCAGACACAGAAATGCGCGGGTCCAGTTGAGGGTGTTGCAGGAGACCTTGCGCACCCGACCCGCTTTCTCGTCTTCCTTGCGCTTTTTTCGGCTCTCGCCGGAGCGCTTCCGGCCATCGAGCAGACGGAAGATGTCAATATATCTACGACGCTTGATCCGCCGGCGCAACTTCCGCGGAACCGACTCCCAAAGCTTGGCGCAGCATATGACAGAGGTCCCGCCCACAACACCGCCCTCCGCCGCCACCGGAACAGAGGTGTGCGATGAGCCCGAGGATGACGACGAGGAAGACGAGGACGAGGACGCTCGCCTGCAGCGACGAGCCTGCTTGCGCCTCCCTTTCACCCTGCCCACCCCTTCGGAACCCGGAACAGAGTCAAGAACCACACCCTCTGCCCCGACAGTATACTCACCACTCCCCCCGGAGGAGGCGACTGGATCGCCCCTGGTGGACGTGCCAGGGGCCGGGACAACCGACGCCGCCATGGAACCCGAAGGGCCCGCTCCCACCGACCTTTCGGAAGCAGCCATGGCAGTTGCAGGCGTCAAACTCCTCGGGACCTGCGAAGAGAAAGAAGAAAAACCAGCAGCCGGGGCCCCAGGGGTACTGAGAACTGTAGAGGGCCCGACCCCCCAGGCGCGTGCCGAAGGCCCCAACCCTCCAGCCTCCCACGCCGCGGCGCCCCCGGCCAATCCACGCTCCTCCCCCAACCACCCTCCCCAGCCTCCCCCCCAGGGCCCCAATCCCCCCCACGGGACCGCTCCATACGCCCAAGGGCCTGGCGGACCGAAAAACCGGGGAGGAGGAGGGGCACCCAGGGGAGAGGGGGAAGGCCCCACCCCTACCCGGGAAGGGGACGAAACCGAAAGCCAGCCGCCCCCGACTGGGAGAGTGGGTTGGGCTCCAGGGCCTACGGGGACCCCGGCCCGGTGATGACCGGGCAGCCCAAGCTCAGCCGACCCCCCGAGCGGCGCCAACGCACAATCCCCACCCGAGACGCCCTCCGGAGGCATCATAGCGCCCGCGGAGGTGCCCACAGCCGCAGTCACGGGCACGGCGAGCCCCCGGTAGACCCACGCCCCTGAGGCCCCCCCGTCCTGCTGCGCCCTCATCCCTGCCGGGACCCGGGACGGGTACCGGGGGCCGGGGCGGCCGAGGGCACCGCCCTGCCGCGGCCCGTGGGCATGCACCCACGCCGCACAGCCCCCCCGTCCCCGAGCACTGCCCCGCGGTCCCTTGGCCACCCCCCGTGCTGGGACCCGTCGGGCCATAAATGCTGCCCTGGCCAAAGGGCCTGCAGCGGCCGAAAAGCAAAGTGGAGCACCAAAGTGCCTAAAAACAGGGGGCCGGGCACAGAATCAAGAGCGCACACGGCGGAGCACCCAGGTGTTATTATTATTATTTTTTTTGTTTTTGTGAAGTGGGGCCGTCACCGCCGCGCGGCTGGAGTCCGAGCCCTGCCTGAGGGCCAACGAAGGCCTGGGAAACGGGGAGCCCGCGTCCACCCAACGGCCCGAGACGAGGCCGCAATGAGACCGAAACCCACCCAGGCAAGAGCAGCCACCCGGCAAACCTTTTCCAGACGCGAGCAAGGAGGAAGAGGGAGATCGCCGGCCGGCGATCCCTCCTTGCTCGCATTGCCCCGCCCCCAGTGACCGCCTAAGCAGCCAATCACTGGGCTCCCATGGAAGCGCGGGGAGCCCCAGGGCGCATGCCCAACTGCACCCCCCCCTCCCCCCGCCCCCTCTCCCCGAGAAGCGGCCTGCCTCGTGGCCGGGCCCCGGGAACCCGATTATCAGGCAGCCGCGGGTCCGGGGCCCGGCGGCTAAGCCGGTACTTAGGTACATTTGATAGAATATATGCATCTATGCCCCTGTTCTTTTTGCTCATACATGCACACAATTGTCCCTGTCTCAGAGCAGCTGTAGAGGTGTGCACCTACTTTCCCTGGGGTAATTTAGAAACATAGAAACATAGAAAAATGATGACAGAAAAAGACCACATGGCCTATCTAGTCTGTCCTTCCATATCAACAACTACAACAGTCCCCTTTTTACCTTTAGAGATCCTCTTTTTTTTGTCCCATGCTTCTTTGAATTCAGATACCATCCTCGTCTCTACCACCTCCACTGGGAGACTATTCCATGGATCCACTACTCTTTCCATAAAGAAATATTTCCGCATATCACTCCTGAATCTATCCCCCTTCATCCTCATCCCATGTCCTCTCGTAGCAGAACTTGCTTTTAATCGAAAGAGG
This sequence comes from Ichthyophis bannanicus, assembly GCA_033557465.1. Lineage (NCBI taxonomy): Eukaryota > Metazoa > Chordata > Amphibia > Gymnophiona > Ichthyophiidae > Ichthyophis > Ichthyophis bannanicus. The sequence continues at coordinate 134,423,636 of CM066048.1, read as the reverse complement.
CTCTCCCCCTTATGCATTTATGTCACAGAGGAATTTAAACGTCTCAATCATGTCACCTCTATTCCGCCTTTCCTCTAAGGTGTACATATTAAGATCCTTAAGTCTGTCTTCATATGCTTTATAATGAAGAACACTAACCATTTTAGTAGCCACCCTCTGTACCGACACCATCCTGTTTATATCCTTCTGAAGTTGCGATCTCCAGAATTGCACACAATACTCCAAATGAGGTCGCACCAAAGACTTATACAGAGGCACTATCGCCTCTTTTTTTCTGCTAGCCATTCCTCTCCCTATACATCCAGTTGTGCCAGTTGTCAGGATCTTTGTCTTCTTTATGTTAAGGTGCAGGCCCTTTTTAAGATTATGTTCCTTGATCTTGAGAAGCAAATGTTTCGGATCATCTTCACTTTCAGCCAGTTTTCAGTTTCATCAGCATAGCGAAGGTTGTTGAGTCTTCCACCAATCTTCACACTTCAATTGTCTTCATACAGTCCTGCTTCTCTGATGATTTGCTCTGCATGTAAATTAAACAGGTAGAGAGAAAGTATAGAGCCTTATCATACACCTTTGCTGATTTTAAACCTTTCTGTTTCTCCTTGTTCCATTCAAACTGTTGCTTCTTGATCATTGTAAAGGTTTTACAAGAGAACTATCAGGTTGTCCTTGTAATCCCATGCCTCTTAATGTGATCCAGAGTTTCTCATGGTCAGAAGCCTTGCTGTAGTCAATAAAACACATACAAATATCCTTTTGGTATTCTTTTGACTTTTCAAAGATCCATCTCACATCCGTGATGATGTCTCTCGTTCCGCGCCCTTTCCTGAACCCTGCTTGCATTTCAGGCAGTTCTTATTCCAGGTATGGTTGTAGTCTCTGCTGGATGATCTTGAGTAGAACCTTGCTGGCATGTGGGATCAAAGCAATTGTGCGATAATTTCCACAGTCAGTCAGATCACCTTTATTCAGTATTGGTATAAACACAGATCTTGTCCAATCATTTGGCCATGATGTTGTCTTCCAAATTTCCTGGCACAGCCTTGTAAGTATGGTAACAGCTGCATCCGATTGCTGCAATACTTCTATGGGAATGCCAGGTGCTTTGTTCTTTGATAAGGTTTTCAATGCTGCTTCGACTTCTTCTTTCATCACCAATGGGTCCTGATCATAAAGCACAGCTTGAAAAGGCTGGCGGTCTACTTGATCTTTGTGGTATAATGACTCTGTATATTCTTTCCACCTTTTCTTGATCTTCACAGCATCATTCAACATGGATCCTTGAGCATCTTGTAGCATTTCAATTCGAGGCTGGAATTTCCTCTTTAACTCTTGTAGTTTTAGGAAAGCCGATCTTGTTCTTCCTCTATTAGTTTCTAATTCTATTTCCTTGCATGCGTCATTGTATTGCTTCTTGTCTTGTCTTGCTATTCATTGGAAATCTCTGAGTTCTGTGATTGCCTCTCTTCCTCCTCTGGCTTTAGCTTCTCTGCATTTCTGAGCAATTTTCAGAGTTTCTTCAGTCATCCATTTTGGCCATTTTTGTTTTTTCACTTTTTGTAAAGACTTCTCGTATTTTATCCATACAGTGCCAAATTTCCTGTGCTGTTCTCACAGAATAGCATGGGAGCTGAGGCATCATGTGGATCAAACTCACTGGCAGCCACATGGTATTGGAAGAAAATGGAAGAGCTGTTCTGGTACTGACACCAGCAACAAGTCTCTGGAGGTTAAGAAAAAGCGTGAATTGGGAGAAAAAAGTGAGGGAGCCACACGTAGGGGCCCTTTTGCTCAAATGCCTAGCTGTCAGCACAGGCCTGGCCTGTGCTAAAGGCACACAGACACACATTGAGAGCTAGCACAGAGCCATGACAGTTAGTCGGATTTTGGCACTAAATGTCCATGGCATGTGCAAGTGGGAGGATTAGAGGACATCCAAATCTGACCGGGGGTGTGGCGGAGGTGTGGCTGGGGCGTTCCTAGAAACCTGGACGTCCCCACATGATCTTAGAAAGATCCCGAGTCACATCTATGTTTAGACCTGCTTCAGGCATCTGAAAGGTGCTTGTTTTGGCTGAAAAACATCCAGAGGGTGTAGAAAGGACAGCGCTCCATCATCCCCAGGACTCCGCACAATTTCAATGATAGCAGCAGTAAGATTTGAAGCCTGGCTTTCCTTTTCCTAGACCACTACCCTAACCATTAGGCTATTCCTAGATGTCTAGGTTCTACGTCTATATAGATGCCCCCACAGACATCCATATCAAGTACATCCACATTTGTGAAATCATGTCTGCACCTGGACTTGCCTGCTTTTTTTTTCAGATGCTGTGACTTAAACGTCCCAAATTGCACTTGGACGTCCTTTCTAACATTCCCCTCCAAATATTTATGAAAGATTGAACAACAAGGAGGGTAATGACATTCACAGGAGACTGAAAGATATATTTATTTGGGCACCAATATTCAGAACCATTAGGCAGCCGGCCAACGAGAGGCTGCCTGATGAGGTTGCTGACTATGATAATCAGCGGCACTATCCAGATTGTGTCTCTGAATAGAAAAACAGACCACCCCAGCACTATCCAAATAGAGCAGCGGCAGTCTGTGGGGGGATCGAGAGCAGTGTCGGCACAATCTGGGCAACTTAGGCGACATGAAAAGTTGTCCTAAATTGTAGCCCGGGTAAGTGCCAACTGAATATCGCACTGACCAGATTAGTGCCTGCGCTTTTCGGGATTGCACCGCTCAGCCTGGAAATTCGGTGACAGCTCCTATCTGGATCGATGGGTCATGACATGGTGTCTGAATATCGGCCTTTTTGAATATCGCGCCCTCAGAGACTATTGCACTGGACCAGTGATGAAATGTATGGAAGAGAACCTGAGTAAGAATCATATATACTAAATTGTCTCCAATATTTGATGGTCCATAATCTTTAAAATGAAATTCATGTTTATGATTATATTTGAGACTTTCTAATCGCCCTACACCTGGCAGTACCAGAGCGGTTTACATAATAAAAACTAAGAAGTAAGAAAAATAAATGGAATTCCATAAAATATGCATGTGTACTCTATGGCCTTGTCCTCTCTTAGAGCCCCCCTTTTACTCCTCTATCATCTATTGGTCTAACTTCCTCTCACAGGTTTTATGCAGGGGTGTCTAACTCCAGTCCAAGAAGACCACATTCCACCGCAGCCTACAGGATGTCCCCAGTGAACACCCACAAGATACAGCTGCATACAATAGGAACAGTTCATGCAACTAAAACCGACGAACACCCACCGGAGTTACCTCAAAAACTAGGCCGATTGTGGCTGTCCTGGACTGGAGTCAGGCACCCTGTTTTAGGGGAATGGATTAGATTTTTATAGATGCAACATAAGCACCAATGTTCATTTATAAAATAGACACTTAGAACCAGCCCCAAGAGCATACAAATTATCGTACATCAATATTATACCTGCCTCGAGGAAGATATAAATTCTTAGTGCTGAAATAAGTGCATGCATCAAAACATTCCCATCGCCGCCTCCTCTCTGCCCCCATGAATACCTACATGCAGTGCACATTTAAGTATGCCCCAGCTTATTGGCGCACATATCTATACTCGCATATTCAGCAGTGTCTTTTAGGATAATTTTTCCACATGTAAAACAGGATTTGCTTGTGAAAAAGCTTTAGAAAATTACCCCCAGTGAAGATCAAATAAGCCTATTCCGTTTCCCCAGTTGGGATTCTACTGCTTAGGATAAATGAGCAAACCCAACAGAGGTTTCTCCTCTTCCTCCCTCCCTAATGTCTCTAACCAAACATTTCAACCCTTTTCCTGTCACTGCCTTCTATATCTTTCCCAAGCATGCCCAAAATTTATTTAAAATGCTGGCCTTCACCTCCTCTGCAGGTAGAATTTCAGATCTTGTCATCTTTAACTTTAATTCTTAAAAAAACAGTATTCAATCCATCAACAAGACTGTTTCTGTGTCTTGCTATAATCCCCAAAGCTACCAAAGATGTGGAAGCTTCCTTGGCAAACATCTAGCCTCCATGTGCTCAGTGAATTTTGGGTTTTAGCCAGATCCGTTCATATTGTTTAGCCTAGACTTGTTGGACGCCCAGTACCGGTGTAAGGTTATCACCAGGTCCAGCACTCCATGCTGACTACCCAAGTGCCTTCCTGGAAGCCAGTTCAGTCTTACCACTGTGCTTTAGGCTGTAAGTCTCTATGGCTAAAGGTAATAGAGAATAAAGGATAAAGACAAGAGGCTGATGCTATTGTAGCCTATAGATGTGAATCATGGGATTAGGAGGCTGATATCATTGAAGTCTATGGAGGTTGATGATGTGGTTTGAGGATGGTACCAGTAAAGGGCCATTGCAGGTTACAGATCTAAGCGGGCGCCTAGTAAGAGGCTCTTTGATCAGCGCAAAGACATCCGAAATTGCAGCTATAAGAAGGAGGTGCTGCTGAAGTACCTACGCAGGTGCTTATTTTATAATCTATGCGTGGAATTCATTGCTGTGCCCAAAACTATGCCCCTGCAAATGCCTTCACCCGGGTCACATAAAAGCACACACCTCTGCGTCATCGGGCACCTCCTACATGTGGGGTAATTATAATGCGCAGGTGAAATGATCTGTATCAAATTACCCCTAAAGGTAGCCCGCATCTGCAGATGTTGAATGTTTGGTGTGCTGTGGGCCTGAATTCTTTGCAGTAAATTATCAGTCAAACATTGAGTGATCTAAGCAGCATATTTGAATTTTTGCTGTGAGTTCTGTATTGTGAGATCTTCAGCCTCAGGGATCCTGTTCCAGGGGGACCTACAGTGAGCATAAATCCTTCCAACTGCTGAAGATTATGAGACTGGAGCTGGTGCTAAGCAACGTAAGTATATTTGTGATTATTCATTTTAGCAGAGACACTACCCAATTGAAACATCAGTTCCCACGTTGATATGCACAGTACAGAGGATTATGCAAATATTACAAAAAGGACAGGGCAGGAGATCACAGTTTAATGCAAGCGGAAGGCAGTAGTGACAGAAGAGATATATAAGGATGGGTTTGCAGTGCTAATAGTGGAAGATTGTGATGTTGCCAATTTGGAGAAAGTATTTTTTTTTACCTAACGCACAATTAAGTTTAGAATTTGTTGCTGGAAGATGTCGTAAAGGCAGTTAACCTTGCAGGATTTGAAAAAGGTTTGAATATGATCTTGGCGATATTCAGTGCACAATCTAGATAGGACAGCAAAATGTTCTAAGAAGGGTTATCCAGCCTGGGCTCAGTTATCCATATAAAATACCCCTATAGCAGCACTGAAAATCGCCTCTATCGGATAGTTTGCCCCCACTCCCCTCTCTACCCCTGGACCTCTCTGGCATTCTCTGGATTATGCTGAGGTGGTCAGCCAGGCGATTTTGTGACACTTATCCAGTTAGACAGGTGCGTCTAACCCGACAAGTGCTCTTGAAAATTGACCCACTTCATCTTACAGGTATAACCTCTGAGTCTATTTTGTTTAACCTCTCTTATATTCTTCCAGAATCCAATGGAAGAGGGGAATATCACCACAATGACAGAATTCATCATTCTGGGGTTTCCTGAATTTCCAGAGCTGAAATTTCCCCTTTTCCTTCTGTTTTTATGGATTTATCTGACCGTCCTGATGGGGAACCTCACTATAATAACCGTAACGTGCCTGGACCCTCACCTGCACACCCCCATGTACTTTTTCCTCTGTAACTTGTCCTTCATCGATATCTCTTACACCTCAGTCACTCTCCCCAAACTGCTGGACATCTTGTTAAGGAAGAGTCACCAAATATCTCCACGTGGGTGTTTTACACAGCTGTATTTTTATCTGTGTTTATCATGTGTAGAATTTGTTATTATTTCAGTTATGGCCTATGATCGCTATGTTGCGATATGTCACCCCCTGCGCTACACTCTGGTTATGAGTCCGAGACTCTGCATACTGATGGTCTCGGGGACCTGGGTCTTTGGGTTTCTGGAGTCAGTGACGCACACTGTCCTTATATCCAATGTCTCTTATTGTGGGTCCAATGAGATTAACCATTTCTTCTGTGATTCCTCAGCATTGCTAAAACTCTCCTGTACCAGCACCTCTACCATTGATCTTCTATCTTATATATGGATGGTCATTTTGGGTCTACCATTATTTCTTTCAGTCCTTGTATCTTATGTCTATGTCATTTCAGCCATTCTGAAGATCCGCTCCAGAGAAGGAAGGCGCAAAGCCTTCTCCACCTGCTCCTCACATCTCACGGTTGTTATACTCTTCTATGGGACTGTGATAGTTTTGTACATACGACCAACATCCCTGCAGTCACCAGAACAAAACAAGCTCTTTGTTCTACTGTATAATGTTTTAATTCCTATGTTTAATCCTATGATTTATAGCCTCAAAAACAGAGAAGTAAAAGAATTTTTAAGAAAAATATTTACCAGAAAATTATAATATCCAAAGATATTTTCTGGGTTTGCAACTGTCAAATATCACTGCTGACCAAGAGATATTTCAGACCATTTTTACAAAGGTGAGTTTGAGGGCAAAATTCACATGACTAAGAGCATTCACACTATACACCCCCACCCTCAGGAATTCACTACCCCCCTCAATACAAAGCATCAAATCAACCACAGATTTTTGTAAAAAACTAAAGACCCATCTCTTCCAGGAACACTTTGGCAACAGATACCAACCAATTACAGAACAAAATAGTCACACGCAAACAAGCACAATATCCCCCACCCCACCCCCATAATAACTCTCACATCCCTACACCCCTTATGCTCTCCAACCGCTACTCCACAATGTATATAGTTTTTACAAATGTCTAAGCTCCAACTTATTGAGCTTTCTAAAAGATGTTCACTGTTCTTTGTTCTATCCAAAATGTTCATTGTAAAATGTTTATAAAGTTCAATATAATCGTTCATTGTATCCACTCAGTTCCATGTAAACTGTTTTGCCTTGTAGAAAAACAGTATATCAAAATTTGTTAAATAAATAAATTTAGTCTCCGCTTTAAGCTAGCCAAGTAAATCTTCCAGTTGTCTTCAAGCCAGTGGTTCCTAACCCAGTCCTTGGGACACTCCGAGCCAGTCAAGTGTTCCGAATAACGGCAATGAATATGCCTGAGAGAGATCCGTATACAAGGGAGGGCAGTACATGGAATCTCTCTCGGGCATATTCATTGTTATTATCCGGAAAACCTGACCGACTAGGTGTGTCTCAAAGACTAGGTCGAGAACCCCTTCTTTAGGCAGATTTTCAGCCAGATACTGATTTAACTTGACATTGCTGAATATAGCCGCTTAAAGATAGGTAGATATCTTTGTCTGCTTATCTGAGGCGGCTATATCTGTGCACAGGGTAAACAGATAAAATTAACCAGACAATGGCTGAATATTGCCTCTATGTGGTTAACTTTGAGCTCTAGTCCCAGCCCACCTCCCAGACTTCCTATACAGTATTTATGCATATAACTGTGGCCAGATATGGAGCTCTCCAGCCAAAACTTATTTATTTATCAGGCCTGAATATTTAAATCGAATGTTTTAGTCAGTTAAGTCCCACATTTAACTAGATAAAGCATTTTAAATTTTGTCTTCCTTATTAGGAAGGTTATGATTGTCACTCTCAGCAAAATAATTTTAAGTGTTTGCTCTGTACATGACCAAACGCAAGATGAAAATGGCATTCAGGGTAAAATACAGTATACCTTCCCTAGGAGATCAATGGGAAACTGGCTGCTGAAGCTTGGATGGTCAGTCTTGTCTAACACACATGAATGTTCACTGTGAAAGAAAGAGACTATCCTGTGGCCTATGCACGAGTGACCTCTGACCCTAGTGAGTGACCCTTTGTGTTTGGATGGACACCTAAAGGGATGCTGAGCTGGTTGGCCAGCAGCCTTATCACAGCAAGTGAGCCCAGAACATTTCACTTCATCCAGCAGATGGCTTTCCCCACAGTGGAAGTCAGTATGGCTTGTGAAGAGCTCTAGACCAGTAGTTTCCCAGCCTGTGGTCTGCAGACATCTGGGGGTAACCGTGGGAACATTACAGCATGTCAGTAGGACACAGAGAAGTGAAAAAAGTCTTTTCATGGTGCTGTAGTCCATAGGAACAGAATGCAGAGACTGATGTGGAAACGGGATCAGCAGTGGCTGTAGGGGTGGGATTGGAAGAGGCTGTAGAGACCAGAAGCAGAAACAGTCATGCGAGGGGTCTGTGGGGTCTGGGACAGCAGTGCAGCATCAGTAGATAAGGAGAGGGAGACATACTAATGGTGGGAACCGGCCGGAGGAAGAGAAGGAGACTGTTGGAGATTGGCCGGGATGGGGAGAGAGAGACAGCCTGATGGGGACTGGCTGTGGGGTGTTGTGATAGTTTGGTATGGACTGGCTAAGGATAGAGAGAGACTGGGCGAACTGACTGTGGGGAGGAAAAGAGAGAGAGAGACTGGGAGAACTGACTGTGGGGAGGAAAAGAGAGAGAGAGACTGGGAGAACTGACTGCGGGGAGGGAAAGAGAGAGAGAGACTGGGAGAAAAAGTTAAAAGTGACAACAATAAAAAATGAATCACAATCAAGTGTCATCACTTAAAATCAAAACAAAGTTTAAAACTGTATAAAAAGGGGAAAAGTAAATCCCACAATTTAAGAACGTGAAGTGGAAAGCAGAGCAAAAGGGCATAAGAACATACATAAGATATGCCATACTGGGTCAGACCAAGGTCCATCAAGCCCAGTATCCTGTTTCCAATCAGCATTAGTAGTGCCAAACAGTGGAAACTACAAGAGAGGTGACTAAAGGCAACTATAACGAGACAGTAACTTACCCACAACGTGGAAACTAAACTCACACTCTCTCTCCTTATAATAAGCTGTATGTAAAACCTATATGCTTTGCACTAACTAGTAGTGATGAGCTAAAAAGCATATAATGTCACATTTGTAACTGAATCTCCTACATTGGGGAGACTTACATTGTAGCACCATATCAGTAAGGGAAGAGCAAACACTATCACGGTCCAAAATGAATCTAAAAGTGTTAGTGGGCACATATACTCCCAGAGCAAACATGTTCTAAAAAATGGATATGTAACTATAGATCGATGCACACAATATCAGAAAGTCATTCAAGATCGTTTACAAATCCATAAAATGCAATAAGAGAAGAGCACTAGAATTATACAAGGTTGAAGTATAAGAATGAACAGCATAATTTCCAATCAACCATAAAATGTTATCACTCACCCTATAATATAAAATTCCTTAGAGAACAGACTGCATACCTTCCCACTATACGTAAAAATCTTTACAAGACTTAGAAACGATCCTTCCATAGAAAATAGCAATCTGTTTCTCAGCAGCGTAAATTTTATTTATTTAGGGCTCGATTCTGAAATGGTCGTCCGGCCTCTGTGCGTCCGGTCAGAAGCGGATGCACAGAGTTAGCCAGGATTCTGATCCTGCAGGGCATACTAGCACCACAGGACCAGAATCGCGTCCAGGCCAGGACCCCAATTCAGTCTGGCCTGCACATACAGGCCTTGCCCAGCTAGCTCAGTCAAGGCTTTTCAATGGAGCCGTGGCGCCATGGCGTCTGGTTTCCATGGCACCGCAGCTCCATTGAAAAGCCGTGATCCCCAGCCGCCGACTCCAAAGATGCTTTCCCCGCAGTCCGACTCCCAATCTGGCCTCCCAAGGCCAGGGACGGGATGTGGGGATTGTCCTCTATCCCCTCCTGTCATTTCTGTGCCCCGGGCCCAGCATCCCCTGCCAATTGCCAATGTTCCCTGTAAAATAGTTGCCCATGTTCCCTGTAAAATAGTTATCTCCAAGTTATAATGCCCTGTTCAATGTAATGTTCAATATAATGTTCCATGTAAACCGCACTGATGTCAAATAGCGTGGTATATAAGAGAAATAAATAAAATTAAATAAATAAATAAATAAACTAGGGGAACTTATTCCATCTCTAAGGTGGAATAAGTTCCCCATTAAACCGTTGGCCCCGGACGTACAGGGCCAACTTTGGAATTGGCCCTGTACGTCCGGGACTGACGACCGCCCACCATCCGCCCTAATGCCGCCCTCGATCTGCCCCTTGTCCACCCCATCTAACTTCCCCGTACAACCCGTGAGGAAGTTAGACAGGATCGGGAGGGGGCATGATTAGCGGGGATGAACGTCCCAATGGGACATCCATCCCTGCTATTTATGCCAAAGAATGACCCTGTTAGCTTATATACTGCATTATTTGTTACGCCACCAATTCACAATCAAAAATTGCATCAAGTCATTTACATAAAAGTATGGTTTAGTGAAAACAAAGAAATCAATATAATAAAAAGACATGAAATAGTAAAAACATGAAAAGACAGAGAAGTATAAAACCTCCAAGAGGCACAGGGCTTAAGTCAAGGGGGAGGGGCCAGCAGCAGTACAATATCAAAAATCCTTAAACATCAATCTATGGGCGGAAACACAAAAAGAAGGGAGTAGTCAGCCTTCATCAATCAAATAAACTTGAACAGATTGATGAAAAAACAGGATTTTAGTCCTGATTTAAATTTTGAGGTAGAGAGCTCCATCCGCAGATAAATGGACAGAGATCCGTAGTGATGGCGCAAGATAGCCAAACATGCACAACGCACTGACTGAGAGTGAAGTAGCATAGGAAATAGTGCAACTAATAAATTAGCTGGTGAAGATCTCAAAGAGTGGGCTGGGATATAAGGAATGAGTATGGAGTCCAGATATAATGGAATTTATTTATTTTATTTATTATTTATTACAGTTTCTTATATACCGCGCTATTTAGTATCAGCGCAGTTTACATCATAACATAACGACCATGACGACAAGCTGTCAGGTTTTACATCGAACAGGAGTACAAACTTGGATAACAGGGTTAACTATATACATAACATATACATAACAGAGGATAGGGTATGGGGTATCAGCATAAGGGGACATGGGATGAGGATGAAAGGGGATAGATTCAGGAGTGATATGTGGAAATATTTCTTTACAGAAAGAGTGGTGGATCCATGGAATAGTCTCCCAGTGGAGATGGTAGAGATGAGGACAGTATCTGAATTCAAAAAAGCATGGGACAAACACAGAGGATCTCTAAAGGAAAAAAAAAGGGGACTGTTGTAGTGGTTGATAAGGAAGGACAGACTAGATAGAACATGTGGTCTTTTTCTGTCGTCATTTTTCTATGTTTAATTTTACTGCTTCAAAACTGCTCTATTAGCAGGGGTGTCATCTGATCAGAGGATTTAGCATTATATATCATTTTTCCCACTGCATTTTGCTCCAAATGGCTTGCATCATTTAACTGCTTCAAAGCATAATCATATCACACCCATCCTAAAACAGCTCCACTGGTTACCACTACCCAACCACATAAAATATACAATAATCCTCCTCACTCAAATTCTTACACTCTGACACATCAACGCACCTCCGCACCTTACTGCAAATCCCACAGAATAGCAGACCAAGAAAAACTGCCTCGCAGAACTCCCTTACCATCTAGCACTCAAGAACCAAGTATAACCAACAAGCCTGCAAACGTGCATTTAAACTTAGCACTCCATCCATATGGAACGCCCTACTGAACACTCTGAGAAGCATCACCAACATCAAGACCTTCAGAAGACACCTAAAAGCACAACTATTCACTGAACACTTCAGCCCAAACACGTAGCTCTGCCAACTCTCCAATCGCGAATGTTACACACAACATTCTGTAAACATGTACATAGTTTAATCCTGCTAATTCATGCATGTGTATATAGTTCTACTATTCACTGTTCAATGTAATTTTGATGTTCTTTGTAAACCGCTTTGACCCAGCGAAAGGCGGTATAAAATTCAACTAAATAATAAATAAAATAAAACAAATGAACAGGCAACACTCCCGCAACAAAGGAATTACACTAGTTAATTCTATTGATTAAGAGAGAATTAGTCATTGTTTTGATCTCTTTAGAGCAGTGGTTCCCAACCCAGTCCTCTGGTACCCCAAGCCAATCAGGTTTTCAGGATATCCATAATGAATATGCATGAGAGAGATCTGCACGCACTGCTTCTATTACATGCAGATCTCTCTCATGCATATTCATTGTGGATACCCTGAAAACCTGACTGGCCTGGGGATACCCAAGGACTGGGTTGGGAACCTCTGCTTTAGAGGATTATAAGGAAGTTCACTTTCAACAGACTAGAATCACCAGGACTAAACAATGTGAGAGATTTATTCTTAGTAAACCAGGAAGCTACGCATTTCAAGAGATTTAATTTTAACTTCAGAGAGATCAGCCATTTAAAGATGTCATTAACCCGGTGCTGTTCTTATGCTGAAGTTCTGGGGCTGATTTCCTAAGGGCTCGTGAAGCGTTACGTGCTATTTATGTGGTTAGGTCCCTATTTTAAAGGACTTACTTACATGAATGGGCACTTACACGAGTGCTTTGGGCGGTTGCTAATCTGCAAGCACATGGCATGACTACATCAGGCATATGTTCCATTTGGGAGTTCACAGAGACAGACCTTAGGCAGAGCCTCATTTTATACGTGTACCTTATAGAACATTACAAAGGACCTGTGTGTTCTGCAAATCTAGCCCTGCAGATCTACACTAGATCTAGGAGAGGTATAATCATCAAGAGTAAGTTAAGACACATCAGTATTCCCCTATTTTATATAGTAAAATACATGCATGCTTCACATCATAAAATAGGCCTAATTTTGCCTGAGGTAACACGTATCCACTGCGCAGGGGTTTACAACTTAGCCTCTTTCTATATCAAATATCACTACCTAAGATAATTTGGATGTATTCAGACCTCAGTAGATGCATAATCCAACTGGCCTGTTTCATTTGTTTTTGGCTACCCAACGTTACCCTAATCCTTCTCATCCTCTTTATCACTTACGCTTTTCAACATAATTGAATGTAAATAGCTAGCTTGTTGTTCTACAAATTCATGTTAATTGTAAACCGTTTTGACTTCCACATAAAGCAGTAGAGCAATGTTGTTAAATATACAAATACATAAATGTCATCAATATGTTTGCTTACACTTAACGAGGCTTTGCATTATACCACACCATCGGGGTAATTATAAAAGGACTTGAAAGGGTAGAAAATAATTTTACACACTCAAATATGCTCTTAAAAATCTGCCTTGTAATACAAGCCCATAGAAACATGTCGACAGAAAAAGACCACATGGCCTATCAAGTCTGTCCTTCCATATCAACAACTACAACAGTCCCCTTTTTACCTTTAGAGATCCTCTGTGTTTGTCCCATGCTTTTTTGAATTCAGTTACTGTCCTCATCTCTACCACCGCCACTGGGAGACTATTCCACGGATCCACCACTCTTTCCGTAAAGAAATATTTCCACATATCACTCCTGAATCTATTCCCCTTCACCCTCATCCCATGACATAAACATAAACATAAACATGTCCCCTCGTAGTAGAACTTGCTTTCAATTGAACATTTATGCCACGGAGGTATTTAAACATCTTAATCATATCACCTCTATCCCGCCTTTCCCCTAAGGTGTACATAGAAACATGATGACAGAAAAAGACCACATGGCCTATCTAGTCTGTCCTTCCATAACAACAACTACAACAGTCCACTTTTTACCTTTAGAGATCCTCTGTGTTGGTCCCATGCTTTTTTGAATTCAGTTACTGCCCTCATCTCTACCACCTCCACTGGGAGACTATTCCATGGATCCACTACTCTTTCTGTAAAGAAATATTTCCGCATATCACTCCTGAATCTATCTCCCTTCACCCTCATCCCATGTCCCCTCGTAGCAGAACTTGCTTTCAATTGAAAGAGGCTCTCTCCCTGAACATTTATGCCATGGAGGTATTTAAACATCTCAATCATATCACCTCTATCCCGCCTTTCCTCTAAGGTGTACATATTCTGTCCTCATATGCTTTATAATGAAGCCCATTAATCATTTTAGTAGCAACCCTCTGCACCGACTCCATCCTGTTCACATCCTTTTGAAGGTGCGGTCTCCAGAATTACACACCATACTCCAAATGAGGTTGCACCAAAGACTTATACAGAGGCACTATTACCTCCTTTTTTTCTGCTAGCCATTCCTATTCGTATGCACCCAAGCATCCTTCTAGCTTTTGCCGTCAACGTTTCTACCCGTTTAGCTACTTTAAGATCATCAGACACAACCACGCCTAGGTCCCGCTCTTCTTTAGTGGACAAAAGTACTTTACCCCCTATACTATATTGCTCCCTTGGATTGCTGCAGCCCAAATGCATGACCTTACATTTTTTAACATTAAATCCCAGCTGCCAAATTCTAGACCATTCTTCAAGCTTAGCTAGATCCCTCCTCATGTTATCTACACCTTCCTGGGTGTCTACTCTATTGCAGATTTTGGTATCATCCACAAAGGGGCAAAACTTACCCAACAGCTCTTCCGCTATATCACTAACAAAAATGCTAAATAGAATCGGACCAAGGACAGATCCCTGGGGCACACCACTGGTAACATCCTTCTCCTCAGAGTGAGCTCCATTTACCTGTACTCTTTGTCGCCTCCCACTCAACCAATTTCTAACTCATGCATAGAAAGTAGCAGATCCATTTCCACAAACACTTATCCACAGAGCTGCTCCAGGGGAAGGAAGAGCTTCTTGGGAAGGGCACATTACTGGTCTTGAGCCTTAAGGCAGAAGACTTTCTTTACTATATCACAGAAGAAGACTGCTTGAGGATTCAACGGAAGTAGTGGAGATATATTTACACATATGAATTTTTGGTTCATCCCTACATATTTGTGATTTTAGACAATAAGGTAAAATTCACCATCTACTAGGCTGAAAAATACCATAAACCATTACTAGCCAGGTAGCCACTGTCGACAGGATGCCTGTTTGGATTGACCTTTGGTCTGACCCAGTGTGACAGTTCTTTTGTTATGTGGGTGACTGGTGAGATTTGAGGGTTATACCATTGAACTGCCATGGAAGCCCATTACAGTTATTATTCTCTTTTCCATTCCATATTTGCAGAAATTGAAGATTCAGTGTGCTGTGTTTTCCTGCAAATCATTTGGACCTGTGCATTAGCTAATCACGGGAGTATTGCATATTCCAGCCTACGCACAAAGCAGAGCTCACTTGCTCTGTTGCCCTGTGCTCTGCATTGTGATCTGTTTTGGCCTCAGGGATCCTTCCTCAAAGGACTCTACAGAGAGTATAAAGACCTGAGGATTATGAGAATGGAGCAGCTGCATTTAACAACTGTAAGTATATTATTGATTATTCATATTGTTGTTTCTAAGTGCCACTGAGTCAGTGTCAACTCACGGTGGCCCTGTGGGTAGTTGTCCTCAATGCTGTTCAGTCTTCAGTCAGGTAGATAATTGTTGATATGATTATTCATGTTAACAGAGTTATTATCCTATTAAAATATCATTGGTTCCCATATTGCTATGCATAATAAGGAGATGCCTCAGAGAACACAAGAGTTATGCTAATATTGCAGAAAGAGAAGAACAGGACAGAAGGTCACAGGTCCCAACCCCAAAGTCTGGGAGATTGGGAGGCAATGGATGGACTCAGCAAGGAAAGAACATAAACTACAAGCAGCATTTAGTATTAGCTCAATCTGTGGCATTATAGTGAACAAAAATAAGACCAGTTTATTGATGACCACCCTACTGAGAGCAGAGATAATTATGTCATGGCTGAGAGTTTCTGGATCACAGTTCATAGAGAAAGGATAAGATTTTGGTGAAATCGGTGATATTAGGGGGTTTTATTTAATCTCAGTAAAGTGAGAATTAGAATAACCTCTCCTGTAACTTTATATACAGAAAGGTCTTCTTCCAGTCTACTGTAGCAATGTCAGTCTAAGATGGCTGAGTTTAAAAAGGGTTTGGACAAGTTCCTGGAGGAAAAGTCCATAAACAATTATTAACCAGGCAGAGTTTGAAAAGCAGCTGCTTATATCTGGGAACAAGCAACAGCCACTGGGTCTATGTTCATCGTCTCTTAGGTATTTCCTAGCCACTCAGACTGACCCAGCACAGTACAACTCACGTTCTCATCTCTGCAACTGTTATAATGAAAAACAGCACAATTTCTGATGCCAGCATTAAATGTATTTATTCAATGAGACTGAAGTATAACCGCTGAGCTCTGCCTTTTCAAAGTGCCTGGCCACTGCCAGGAAATGTATATATGTTACCACAACTGTAAATAAGTTATTTCTATTCACTGTAACATATCACAACCTTTGTTGTATGTACACTTCTTCGATCCAGTGCAAAGCAGGATAGAAAAACAGCTAAACAGACAAACGTCAGCGCCAAAATCTGGATTTCCTCTGGCACGGAATGTCAGGTTTCAGCACTGACAGGTGCGGCTGTCCAGATAGCGAAACCACATAAAGTTAGGACAGCTGTGGTGATGACCTAACTTTATGCTGGTACTTAGAAAGTTAGTGGACTGAAAATTGCTGCTAAGCAGTTAAGTGATGGGATCTACCTCTCCTTACCTGTGAATCCTACAGCGCTGTCCGGACAGTGTTGCAGCGGAGGAATATTTAGTGGCACTGACCGGTTAGTCCCACTGCATTTCCCTCTCAGCAGGGTTGAAGCAGTTAGCAAGTCCTGCTAAACAGAAAAAAACGCTTGGAATATAGGACCAAATAATAGCAAATTTCTTTC
Organism: Ichthyophis bannanicus; assembly: GCA_033557465.1. Classification (NCBI taxonomy): domain Eukaryota; kingdom Metazoa; phylum Chordata; class Amphibia; order Gymnophiona; family Ichthyophiidae; genus Ichthyophis; species Ichthyophis bannanicus. The sequence goes on along the minus strand of CM066048.1, from coordinate 134,406,857 downwards.
CAAAATTATTGTTTATACAAAGATTTTTGGTTCTCTCTTGAGACAGTTTGCTAATTTTCAATATTTGTTTATACAGATAATTGATAAAGATAATCAATATGTCTATGTCATCACCTTCCCATAATTTCCCACACAGAGTCACACCTGCTCCCAGGTAGGCAGAACTTTTCCCTAAAAGTGCTAAGTGCTTCCACTCTCTTCTCTGCCTTCTTCCACTTGTTCACCTGGAAGAAAAACCCATTTCCTCATGTGATTTATTTAAATCTGAGCCTTCTTCCATGGACACCGTTTATAATTTAGACACCTGCTACTGTACTTAGAGACAAACTCCACATCTATTTTATTTAATCGCCTTTATTTTTTCCCAGAATGCATGGAAGAGAAAAATATCTCCGCCGTGAAAGAATTTATCATTCTGGGGTTTCCTGAATTTCCAGAGCTGCAAATTCCTCTTTTCCTTCTCTTTTTACTGATTTACCTGATTGTCCTGATGGGGAACCTCACTATAATAACCGTGACTTACCTGGACCCTCGACTGCACACCCCCATGTACTTCTTCCTCTCTAACTTGTCCTTCATCGATATCTCTTACACCTCAGTCACTCTCCCCAAACTAATGGACATCTTGCTAAGGAAGAGCCATCAGATCTCTCTGAATGGGTGTTTTACACAGCTGTATTTTTATCTGTGTTTATCATGTGTAGAATTTGTTATTATTACACTCATGGCCTATGACCGCTATGTCGCGATATGTCACCCCCTGCGTTACACTCTGATTATGAATAAGAGACTCTGTATACTGATGGTCTCAGGGACCTGGGTCTTTGGGTTTCTGGAGTCAGTGACACACACTTTCTTTCTATCTCATTTCTCTTACTGTGATTCCAACAAAATTAATCATTTCTTCTGTGACCTCACAGCGCTGCTAAAACTCTCCTGTTCTAGCATCTCCATCGTTGACCTTGTAACTTATATTTGGGTTATCTTTCTTGGTTTACCATTATTTCTTTCAACCCTTGTATCTTATGTCTTTATCATCTCCGCCATTCTGAGGATCCGTTCGGCGGAGGGAAGATGCAAAGCCTTCTCCACCTGCTCCTCCCATCTCACTGTCGTTATTCTCTTCTATGGGACTATGCTCATCTTGTACATACGACCAACATCTATACAGTCAATGGATCAAAACAAACCCTTTGCTCTGCTCTACAATGTTTTAATACCCATGTTTAACCCTATGATTTACAGCCTCAAAAACAGAGAAGTAAAAGTAGCTTTAAGAAAAATCTTTATCAGAAAATTATTAAATCCAAGAATCAGATAAATATTTTCTCTGTTTGCGATTGTCAAACATGACAAACGGTATGCTTTGTGTCCATTTTCAACTCTTTGTACAAATGATATCCTGCAGGTAATATTCAGCAGGGTAATCTCCACTTGAAGACAACCAGATACAAGTTCCAATTATCTATTAGCAGATTTTCACCAAGATATACATTTATCTCTATACCACCGAGTATAGCAACTTTGAAAAGCCATCCATAACTGCTTATCTTATTGATTTAACATATCTTAGGTTTGCTAGATCAGCAGCCTTGAGAAATCAATAAAGTTAAGCAGACAGTGGTTGAATTTGTCATTCTCTGGTTACCGTTCAGCTCCATCCTGACACGCTTGCAAGACTTCCTGCCTTAAGTGGAAACCTCTGGCCAGATGTTAAGTTGAGAAGCAAACAGTTATCCATTCACCATGTATACATTTTTTAATGTAATGCTTTGACAATTTAACAGCTAACTCTCAAATTTAACCATATAAATTGTTTTGAGGGCTGTCCACTTATTATTAAAGGGGTGACTGAGGTTTCCAGGAAAAAAAATAATCGCAAGCATGTCCCCTATACAGTATCTAACTGAAACTCAAGAAGAAAATGACATTCAAGATCAGATGTACCCTATCTAGAAGATCATTCTGAAGGGGGACCAAAAAAACTTTGACCAGCCTCACTTTCTTTCTAGGAGTAATGGTCACTATGAAAGAAAGAGACCAGCATTTGGCCCATGTCTCAATGACTTCTGATGCCGAGTGACCCTTTGTAGTCCTCTCACAACATGTCATCCAAAAACATTTCTGCTGATCCACCAGTTGGTGTACCTAAGGAGCATACCAAAACCGTAGATGAGAGTATGGGTTGTGAAGAGATCTAGACTCAAAAGGATTAGTGTCACTTAAGTACACCTGGACCTTAAGGATCAGTGGTCTAACTGCAATTTTTTTTCTGAGTCAACAGATTATGCTGAAATCTGAAATTTATTTTGTCCCTTGTGAAAATTCTCTTGAACATGTGAGCTATGCATTAATCCCCAGCTTTTGTGAATATTTCTTCTAGATCTTCTGTAAAGAAGTAACTCAATACATAAATCTGCAAAAGGTACAGAACTTTTGAGTTCTTTAAAATACACAAATGATTTAACTTGCAGACTTTATCTCAGCGTATCGTCCCCAGCAGCATGGCCACTCTACGAATGTCATCTTGTGATATTGTGTCTATGGAAGCAGCATGATCACACAGTCAGGAAACTGTCATCACCACTGGGACACCTCCTTCATGCTGCTGATTGCCAGCCTCTGCCTTGGAAGATGAGATGAAAATAATTTCTGTGTACCAGGCATCCAGTAGCCAAGAGTTTGTCCAGTGGTTCCATAGCTCTGAGTGATTAATGTCTTACTAGGACGCTATATGAAAGTGATAACAGAAACAGACCACGATCAGGAACTATAGTTGAAAGGAGGTGCAAAGAAATCAAAGGGCTACTTCCATATGATATATACAGAGACATTCCTGAGGACACAGAATAAGAGAAACAGGTGCAGGACGGGCCCTTCTGCACATACTGTATTTTACCAAACTCAGTGCCTATGTGCCTATCATTCCAATCTCACATCTCTCAGACAGGGAGGAGCTCTTATGCTGCACTCCGTAGAATCAGATCATTGCAACACTTTCTAGATCAAAAGACTCTTAAACCCCTTCCTCAAGCCCTCGACATAACACGCTTAGATTACTGTAGCTCATTACTTAGTGGCCTCCCACAGTACCAGATAAAAAGGCTTCTGCTCATCCAAAAACATGGCAGTAAGGCTCCTTTATGGGTCAAAAAGGATTGACTACATAACACCCCTCCTCATAGAACAAGATTGGCTTCCGGTGGCCAGTCGAATTAAGTTTCAGATCCTTCTGCTGACCCATTGCCCTACTTTAATGGGCTTCCCATCTGTCTTAGCACCCTTTTAATTCCTTACATTCCAGGTAGAATGCTAAGATCCTCACAGGAAAGCTAACTGTTGCTGCCTTCCAAAACAAGGCTCCGACTTCCCTTTTTTCAAAATAGCGCATTCAGTTATCAAGCTCCACAGCTTTGGAACTCACTCCCTCAAGAGCTACGTTAAGAGAGCTCATGCACAAAGAATAAAATGCCTGAAAACTTGGATTTTACTCATTCCTTTTACTAATCTTATTTGTTTTAGCACAATAGAATTTGACTTTCCAACCCACTCTTATATATCTACAGCTGCTCATCTCTACTGGTAAAGATTGTTGTGCTGCTCATACCCTACCTTTTTTTATTTTATTAAGAACTTTTGATGTCATTTAATTGTGTATTGTCCTGCTGTTTGTTTTCCTTGCTTTAAACCACTGTGCTGTAGCAACTGAACAATAGTATATTAAATCTTTAAATAAACAAATACAGTACATGCACACTATTGCCTGTAAACGTGTCCATCTTCCTTCCCTGGGGTAACTTTATACATAGAGGCACATATGTTTCTTTTATGGAAAAAGGTGCTATATACGCACCTATTTGTGTTTTCTGGAGCACTGTTATCAAAATACCCCCACAATGATTTATTGTTTATTAGATTTATTACTCGCCCATCTCTAAGGCTCAGACCAAAGCACAGAATATACATAAAAATCCATGAACAATAAAACACTGACAAGTTCAAAACACAAATCAGAACAATAAAATACAATATACCGCAAAATAAAATTACAACCCAAAATAGAGAAAAATCTTTTTTCTGGTTTCAGTTAATCTAATCTGAGTGGAGGAGTGGCCTAGTGGTTGGGGCAAGGTACCTTAGGCCGGACGGTCAGGGGTTCAAGTCTCACTAGAGAACAGCAACCTTGGGATGGAAGGACTGGTGTTTCTAGTCCCACAGGTGCTCCTTGTGATCTTGAGCAAGCCACTTAACCCTCCATGTTCCCTGTAAAATAGTTATCTCCAAGTTATAATGCCCTGTTCAATGTAATTTCAATTTGTTCAATTTAAACTGCCTTGACATCATGAAAGGCAGTATATAAGAAATGTTAAATAAAATAAAATAATCTCTGGGGCAGGGAGCTTCACTATTTCGTGAGCCAGGCTCACTTAAGCCACAGTGTGAGAGCCTAGAGTATTGCATATTAGCCATGCATTAAAATGCACGCAAACTGGCCACAATAAACTGAGAGAGCAAGCCAAACATATGCGTACAAGAAGTTGGCGCAAGTGAGGCATTCTCTCTCAGAGAAACAGGCACTGCGTGGCTAATCTGCATAGGAGCCCCAAAAGTATTTTGATTGCATTGGGGCTTTCTCCAATGCCTAGATCATCTGAGGAGAAATATTAAATTCTCCTTAGTCGATCCAAGTATTGGGTAAGGTTTGCATGTTTGTGGATGATACCAAAATCTGTAATAGAATAGACACACAGGAAGGAGTCGATAACATGAGGAGGGATTTAGCTAAGCTTGAAGAATGGTCTAGAATTTGGCAACTGAAATTTAATGCTAAAAAATGCAGGGTCATGCATTTAGGCTACAAAAATCCAATGGAGCTGTACAGTGTAGGGGGTGAGGTACTTCTGTCCCCAAAAGAAGAGCGGGACCTGGGTGTGATTGTGTCTGATGATTTTAAAGTAGCTAAACAGATAGAAAAGGTGACTGCAAAAGCCAGAAGGATGCTTCGATGTACAGGGAGAGGAATGGCCAGCAGAAGAAAGGAGGTGATACTGCCAGTGCCTCTGTATAAGTCTTTGGTTCGACCTCATTTGGAGTATTATGTGCAATTCTGGAGTATTTTGATAGCATTAAGGGCTTTCCCCAATGCCTGGATCATCTTTGACATTTCTCCTCTGATGATCCAGGCGTCGGGGAAAGCCCTTGATGCCATCAAAATAATGTCGAAGGCACACATTAAGGCGTAGAGATATTGGCGCTAAGGCTGGTTGCAAAATCCCCGATGCATTTCTCTGCATTGGGCGCAGCCAATATTTGCATACCATTTCATTATGTGCTGCTCATTTGCCTATGATATAAATACATTTAAATACTCTGCGTTAATTGTGCGCTAGTTTTTCCTTTGCTGTTTACGTGCGTGTCCATCTCTTTTCTGCATTTGTGGTAGCTTGAAGTGTTCTTAAAAGTGATGTTATCTGTGCTTAAAGGCCATGCTAGTTTTTGGCATTGGCCTGTTTCACTGTAAATCCTCCAGGGACAGAGAAATACCAACAGTATCTGAATGTAACTCAACTTGAGCTACTCTTGAAATAGGTACGAGCTAAATGCAAAGAAATAACAGAAAACCGCCCCTCAGATAATATAACCTGCTTGTTCATTTAAGTGCACTCAGTGAAGCATGCCTTGATAATCTGTCCATACATGTTACATCTTATGAACTCCACAAGGAGGTTCTCTTTGGCAAAACGCAAACACTATAGCGAGCGTGAGCAGTAAATTTCAGAGGCTGAGATCATACTCCACATACCTTGGCTTAAGAATGAGGTTCTTCACTGGCACGTTAAGCCCAAAACTAGCCCTTCTCTTCCCACATGCGCTCTCTTACCCCTGCCAGCCATCATCTTCACTCTCACTCTCCAGCTACCCTCTCCCACAAAATGTCTTCCACCAATACGTACTCTCCCCCAACTCTATCAGAAAGACTCCCCCATTCTGTCAACACTTTCATCCACAAAGAAAAAGACGATGCTTCACAGTACCTATCACAAATATAATACCTGCCATGTTAGATAGTATTGGAAGTGTAAAAATAAAAGGCAATGAATATGGAAACTAGGCGTGAAACTATTAAGTATTAAGGTGACTTGTAAACAATCTCAAAGTATCATCTATTTATTCTACAATGCACAGATTAAACATATGAGTGTATGAGCCATGAAAAATGCATCTCTCTCTCAATGGGGTAGCAGATGCTATTCAACAAAAACTATCACAAACCAAAAACACCATTAACATCACTAATAAACTTACATATCCATGCAGATCATCCAAAAGGAACAGAAACCAGGCCTTAAGTGAAACATCAGCTCTTGCTATTGCTTTTTAAATATGGTGGTTCCAGTGTTTAGATTTGAATGACGGTTGTCATGGCAAACACTTGCATGATTAGCTATGACAAAGCACATACATGTAAAGCAGCATTTTAGGCCGCTCTGGTGCCATCTGTGACGTCCAAGTCAAAATGGCTGAAATTCCATGGGATGGCTGCAGAGAAGTTCAGCAGATGTAACTGAATTTTAAAATCGCCAATCTCCGCCTCAAAAGATAAACGTCTCTGCCAAGAGACAAGGAAAGGGGGACATGCAGCAAAAACCCTCAGACATGTGCAGGGAAACAGGCGATTTTAGAAAAGTGTAGGTGTGACGTGCACACATCTGCAAAACCAGAAGCATAGACGTGTCCGTGACGGTATTTCAGAATGCACACGTGTATCTGTCGCCAAGTACACGTTCCAGCATGCCATTTTGTGAGCAAAGATGGACAGCAGGATGGCAGTTCAGAATGAGGCCTCTGTATTTACTCTATGCTTTTTGGAGGGGATAAAAGTTTTTGGGAGAAACAGAAGGCACTCACCTCATCTCCCTGCTGATGTTTGCTGGCCAGAATGAGCACTTTTCCAAATACAGACATAGACGTGTCCACCAGAGCTCATAAACGTGTGGCAGCGTTCTAAAATCAGAACATTCGCTATACTGTGAGCGCTCGCATAACTCCCTCATGCGTTCTTTCCATTTCGATATTCACAGCCACAGACCTTAGGAAGAGCATAGGGAGACCTCAGTTCACACACGTAAGTTATAAAACACTCTCAATTGCATGCATGTTCTGCACATCTAGCCACAGAGACCTATATCAGCTGTAGGGCAGATGTAACAGTTACAACTAGGTTAAGGTTCTTCAGTATTCCCGTTTTATAAAGTAAAATACATGCGTGCTTCACGTCATAAAATAGACCCTGAATACACATGAAATAACACGTTAATTGCACACAGGGATACAAATTCCCCTTTTTGTGTTCCGCGTATCACTACATAAGATAGATTGAATGTCATCAATATATCAATGATCACATGTACGGAGGCTCTGCACTATACCACCCCATGAGGGGTGATTATAAAAGGACATGAGAGGGCAGAAAAGCATTTCAGGCGCTCAAATAGGCTCTTAGAAATCTACCTTGTAGTATATGCACATAGAAAGTAATCCACAGAGCTGCTTCAGGGGAAAGAAGAGCTTCTTGGGAAGGGCACATTGCTGGTCTTGAGCCATAAGGCAGAAGACTATCTTTACAATATCACAGAAGGCTACTTGAGGATTCATTGAAAGTAGTGGATGCATTTGTGATTTTAGATATTACAGTGAAAATCACCATCTACCGGGCTGAAAAATTCCATAAACCATTACTATCCAGGTAGCTATTGTCAAAGACAGGATGCCTAGCTGGGTAGACCTTTGGTTGGATCCAGGGTTTTTTTTGTTATTTTATTTATTTATTTAAATAGACTTATATACTGCTTTTTCTACCAGTCAAAGTGGTGTATATTCAGGTGCTGTGTATATATATTTGTCCCTTTGTCCCCAAAGGGCTCACAATCTACATTTTTGTATCTGAGGCAATAGAGGATTAAGTGGCTTGCCCAAGGCCATAAGGAGCACCTGTGGGAATAGAAACCCCAGTTCTTCCAGCCCAAGGTTACTGTCCTCTGGTGGGACTTGAACCCCGAGTGCTCTGGTGTGAGGTAACATGCCCCAACCACTGCAACACTCCTCCCTGTGACTGGTGTGGTATGAGGGTGATACTGCCATGGAAACCCATTATAATTATTATTCTCTTTTTCATTTCGTATTTGCAGAAATTGAAGATTCAGTGTGCTGTGTATTTCTGCAAATCATTTGGACCTGTGCATTAGCTGATAAGCGGAGTATTGCATATTCCAGCCTATGCACGAAGCAGATCTCACTTGTTCTGTTGCCCTGTCCTCTGTTGTGATGTGTTTGTCCTCAGGGATCCTTCCTCAAAGGACTCTATAGTGAGTATAAAGACTTTCGAGGATTATGAGACTGGAGCTGCTGCAGTCTATCAGTTATCCTGTAGCTAACGACTGTAAGTATATTATTGATTATTCATATTGTTGTTTCTAAGTGCCACTGAGTTGATGTTGACTCACGGTGGCCCTGTGGGTAGTTGTCCTCAACGCTGTTCAGTCTTCAGTCAGGCAGATAATTGTTGATATGATTATTCATGTTAACAGAATTATTTTCCTATTAAAACATCATTGGTTCCCATATTGCTATGCACAATAAGGAGATGCCTCAGAGAACACAAGAGTTATACTAATATTGCAGAAAGAGAAGAACAGGGCAGAAGGTCACAGGTCCCAACCCCAAAGTCTGGGAGATTGGGAGGCAATGGATGGACTCAGCAAGGAAAGAGCACAAACTACAAGCAGCATTTAGTATTAGCTCAATCTGTGACATTAGAGTGAACGAGATTAAGATCAGTTTATTAACGGTCAACCTACCGAGAGCAGAGATAATTATGTCATAGCTGAGAGTTTCTGGATCACAGTTCATACAGAAAGGATAAGATTTTGGTGAAATCAGTGATATTAGGGGGTGTTATTTAATTTCAATAAAATGAGAATTAGAATAACCTCTCCTGTAACTTTATATACAGAAATTTCTTCTTCCAGTCTACTGTAGCAATATCAGTCTAAATGGTTTGGACGAGTTCTTGGAGGAAAAGTCCATAAACAATTATTAACCAGGCAGAGTCTTGGAATGAGCAACAGCCACTGGGTCTATCTTCATCTTCTCTTAGGTATTTCCTAGCCACTCAGACTGACCAATATCTGTCTGACCCAGCATGGTACATCTTATATTCTTATCCCTATAACTATTACCATGAAAAATAGCACAATCTCTGATTCCTGCATTAAATTTGATTTACTACATATGTATTTATACAATGGGACTGAAATAAATAAACGTGAAACTGGATATTCAATGCCGAAATCTGGATATCTTCTAGCACAGAATGTCAGGTTTCAGCGCTGGCAGGTGCGGCTGTCCAGATAGCGAAACCACATAAAGTTAGGACAGCTTTTGTGATGACCTAACTTTATGCTGTTACTTAGACGGCTAGCAGATTGAAAATTGCTGCTAATCAGCTAAGTGAAGGGATCGACCTTGCCTTATCCGTGAATCCCACAGCGCTGTCTGGACAGCGCTGCAGCGGAGGGATATTGAGAGCCACTGACCAGTTAGTCCCACTGCATATCCCTCTCAGAAGGGTTGAAGCAGTTAGCAAGTTCTGCTAACCAGAAAAAACGCTTGGAATATCGGGCCCAATAATACAAAATTTATTTTCAAAATTATTGTTTATACAAAGATTTTTGGTTACCTCTTGGAACACAGTTATCTAATTTTCAATATTTGTTTAATTGATAAAGAGAATCGATATGTCTATGTGCCCTGAAAACATCACCTTCCCATAATTTCCCACACAGAGTCACACCTGCTCCCAGGTAGGCAGAACTTTTCCCTAAAAGTGCTACGTGCTTCCACTCTCTTCTCTGCCTTCTTCCACTTGTTCACCTGGAAGAATAACCCATTTCCTCATGTGATTTATTTAAATCTGAGCCTTCTTCCACTTTCATGGACACCGTTTAGAATTTAGACACCTGCTACTGTACTTATGAGCAAACTCTACAGCTGTTTTATTTAATCGCCTTTATTTTTTCCCAGAATGCATGGAAGAGAAAAATATCTCCGCCGTGAAAGAATTTATCATTCTGGGGTTTCCTGAATTTCCAGAGCCGCAAATTCCTCTTTTCCTTCTCTTTTTACTGATTTACCTGATCGTCCTGATGGGGAACCTCACTATAATAACCGTGACATGCCTGGACCCTCGACTGCACACCCCCATGTACTTCTTCCTCTCTAACTTGTCCTTCATCGATATCTCTTACACCTCAGTCACTCTCCCCAAACTCATGGACATCTTGCTAAGGAAGAGTCATCAGATCTCCCTGAATGGGTGTTTTACACAGCTGTATTTTTATCTGTGTTTATCATGTCTAGAATTTGTAATTATTACAGTCATGGCCTATGATCGCTATGTCGCGATATGTCACCCCCTGCGTTACACTCTGATTATGAATAAGAGACTCTGTATACTGATGGTCTCAGGGACCTGGGTCTTTGGGTTTCTGGAGTCAGTGACACACACTTTCTTTCTATCCCATGTCTCTTACTGTGACTCCAACAAAATTAATCATTTCTTCTGTGACCTCACCGCGCTGCTAAAGCTCTCCTGTTCCAGCACCTCCACCATTGACATTATATCTTATATATGGAGTGTGCTTTTAGGTTTACCATTATTTATTTCAACCCTTGTATCTTATGTCTACATCATCTCCGCCATCCTGAGGATCCGCTCTGCAGAGGGAAGGCGCAAAGCCTTCTCCACCTGCTCCTCCCACCTCACCATCGTTATTCTCTTTTATGGGACTGTGATCATTTTATACATACGACCAACAACTGTACAGTCAATGGATCAAAACAAACTCTTTGCTCTGCTCTATAATGTTTTAATACCCATGTTTAACCCTATGATTTACAGCCTCAAAAACAGAGAAGTAAAAGTAGCTTTAAGAAAATTATTTATTAGAAAATTATTCTATTCAAAAATCTGATAGAAATCTGTTTCTGATTGTCAAACATCACAACTTGCATGCATTTTGTCCATTTTTGACCCTTTGTACAAATGATATCAAAACTGTAGATGCCAGTGTGGGTTGTGAATAGATCTAGACTCAAATGAATTAGTGTTGCTTAAGTACACCCGGACCTTAAGACTCAGTGATCTTATTGCAATTTCTTTCTCAGTCAGCAGCTTATGCTGAAACCTCAAATTTATTTCGTCTCATGGCAATTTCTCCAAATGGGTTAGTTTTGTGGATACCATGACAGTCGTAAACCTCACTTCTAAGCCAGGGTATGTGGAGTATGATCTTAATCTCTTGGATTCACTGCTAATGCTCGATGTAGTACTTGCATCGTGCCAAAGAGAGCCTCCTGCTGGAGTTTGTAAGATGTAACATGCATGAGTAGTTTGTCAAGATGTGCTTGGAAATTCTTCTTTATCAAGCCTGTGGCACCCAACACGATGGGAAATATTTCTGTATCTTTCTACCACATTTTCTTGGTCTCTGACTGCATTTCTTTGGCTTAAGCTTCAGGCAACACTGTTTTTTAAGACCAACTCGGTGTTCGATTCACACATATTCTATTGTGTTGTACATGAGATAGTAGATGCAAAAGATCAGCATTTCTGCATACCCCTTGGCCGTCAGGTCTTCTTAATAAAATTGTTTACACGACTACAATACTGGTGTGGCCGTGTTTTCCTCCACTCTCTTTTGGACTTGTGTTATGTGTTGTGGAGGATTTTCTCTTCTTCTATTACTTCAAGATTTTCTGCTTCTCCATGTGATTCACAGAATAGTTGCTTGGAACAGACACCTCTATAATCAATGCTGTTTTGTTGTTTTAATCCTTAACCACTATATCCGGCTTCCTTGCATCCAACTTTTTATCAATTGGAATGGAAGTATCCCAGGTTATCATAACCTCTTCATTCTAAATAATTCTTTTAGGGTCATTATCCCAGTGCTTTTCAGGCACAGTGATGCTGTAGTGTTTACAGTTTCCAGTGGATGAGACATGCTATTTTGTTGTGCTGTGCTGTACAGAAATTTTCTGCCATCAGAACTTTACAACCAGTTATGAGGTGAGTCACCGTTTCCAGGTCTTTCTTACAGAATCGACATATGTCTGTGTTGCCAGTTTTTTCAATGCTCACTGTAAACTATCTCATCCATAATCCGCTACCCTGGGCTGCAATTATTAATCTCTCATTCTTCAGTTTCAATTCACCTCATCCATGTGTCCGTTCTTGATTGAAAAAAGGTTCCTGGAGCAACACTCTGTATTTCTCACTGAATTTGCATATTTCCACTTGTTTTTCCTTGTTTGATGATCTAATTCTTTGAAAAGTTTTTTCTCTTGTCTTGCAAATTCTGTTACTTTCTTTCCCTGTGTATCCTTGTGGATTTTCATTTATTCCTTCTAGTCATCAGAACACTTGTCCAAGTTTGATGATGTAGAGAGATTCTGGATGTTTACTTTCATATTTCAGCACTTTTTGAGCATTTAGATCCGATGATGCAGTTAAGTAGGCCTGGAGGCCGATGATAGTAGCTCTCTATGTATAATCAATCTCTATGAGGCCTCGCCCTCCTTCAGCTCTAGGGATGTACAGTCTCGGCATACACTGATTCTTGTAAATTTCTTCATGGGCATGGAGGAGTTTTCTTGTTCTCACATCTAATTTTTCAAGATCTTTAAGAGGCCAGTCCACAGTCCCAAAGCTGTATGAGAGTACAGGAATTGCCAGCTTTCTGCTTGTCATTCCTTTCTCTATTCCGAGATACTTATATACATAAGCCTTCCTGTTCAAGGTCCTTCATATCACAGCCTTCAACCAGGGAGATGTTTTCCATTTTGCTCAATTTTCTACTAAGAAAAGTTGCCTTAGCGCATTTGGCGAGGCCAAAAGTCAGCCTGATGTCATCAAAAAAGCCTTTCACCACACAGAGTTGCTCTGCTGTTGATTGCTGGAACTGTAAAGATTCAGATCGTCTACAAATAATAAATGAGATGTTGTTTCTAGGTTGTTATCATCTTTGGATTCAGGCTAAATCTGTATCCCAAAGAGTTGATGAGAGTACTCATTGGATTAAATATCACGCAAAACAGAAGGGGCAACAAGGAATCCGCCTAACATTCCTCGCTGGATCCTGATGTTTGGAATGATGTACTGACCATCTTCATATCTCAAAAAGAGTGTGGTTTGCCACATTGTCATGGTGAACTTAATGTACTCTATCAAATCAGAATTTATTTTATACATTTCAAGACAATTTATTATCCAAAAGCGTGGGAAGCAGTCAATAGCTTTCTAATTTTGTCCCATCTGAAAATTATCTTGTACTCTTGTTCCATGTAAACTGCATTGCGCAGTAGTTCTAAAGTTCCACGTAAACTGCTCTGATTTCTAAGACAAAGCGGTATATAAAAAGAAACAAACAAACAAATAAATAAATACTTGTGAGTTATGCATTACTCCCCAGCTTTTGTGAATATTTCTTCTAGATCTTTTATGAATGTGAAGACGTACTTGTAACTAAATATAAATCTGTAAAGGTACCAGTGTCAGAACTTTGAGTTCTGTAAAATGCATAAATGATTTAAGATTGCAAACTTTATCTGAAAGTATCGGCCCCTGTAGCACGGCCACTATACAAATGTCACATTGTGGTACTGTGTCTATGGAAACAGCATGATCACACAGTCAGGAAATGACGATTACCCCTGGGACACCTCCTTCATGCTGCTGATTGCCAGCCTCTGCCTTGGAAGACGAGATGAAAAGAATTAATCTGTGTACCAGGCACCCGGTAGCCGAGAGTTTGTCCAGTGGTTCCATAGCTGTGAGTGATTAACGTCTTACTAGGAGGTTATATGAAAGTGATAACAGAAACAGACCATGATCATGGAATACTTACCCCATTCTATACTCCTTAATAACAGCTTATACCGTATTGTGTGGAATACAATACTGCCCCATCCTATATTATGTTATATCAAACCTCCTTCCATTACAGTATGTGCTTCCCTAACAGATTACACTCCTATTCTCTTCCATGTGCTGCTACTGTATATAATAAAATATTATCAATGCCTTATTCTTTATTTGCATGTATCATGCCGCACTCTACCACACCATAAGGATAATTTGATAATTTTATAAGGGATATGAGAGTGTACAACAGTGTTTTATGTGCTCAACTAGCCTCCCATAATATTGCCTAAGGGTATGTGCGTACAGAAAGGAGATGCAGAGAAATCAAAGGGCTACTTCCACATGATATATACCGAGACATTCCTGAGGATACAGAATAAGAGGAACAGGGGCAGGACGGGCCCTTCTGCACATAGTATATTTTACCAAACTCAGTGCCTATGTGCCTATCGTTCCAATCTCACATCTCTCAGACAGGGAGGAGCTCTTATGCTGCACTCCGTAGAATCAGTTCATTGCAACACTTTCTAGACCCCTTCCGCAAGCCCTTGACATAACACGCCTAGATTATTGTAACTCACTACTTAGTGGCTTCCCACAATACCAGGTAAAAAGGCTTCTGCTCGTCCAAAACACGGCAGTAAGACTCCTTTATGGGGCTAAAAGGATTGACAACATCACTCTTCTCCTCATGGAACAACATTGGCTTCCGGTGGCCAACTGAATTAAGTTTCAGATCCTTCTGCTGACCTGTCGCACCTACTTTGCTGGCCTTCCCATCTGTCTTAGCACCCTTTTAATTCCTTACACCCTAGGTACAATGCTAAGATCCTCATAGGCAAACTACCTGTCGCTGCCTTCCAAAACAAGGCTCTGACTTCCCTTCTTTCAAAATAGCGCATTCAATTATCAAGCTCCGCAGCTTTGGAACTCACTCCCTCAAGAGCTACGTAAAGAGAGCTTATGCACAAAGTATAAAAAGGTCTGAAAACCTGATTTTACTCATTCCTTTTACTAACCTTATTTGCTTTAGCACAATAGAATTCGACTTTACAGCCCAATCTTATATATCTACAGCTGCTCATTTCTACTGGTAAAATTGTTGTGCTTCTTGTACCTCATCTTAAGCATTTTATGAAGAGCTTTTGATGTCATTATTTTGTGTGTTCTTCCATTTGTTTTCCTTTCTGTAAACTGCTGTGCTGTAGCAATTGAGTAACAATATATCAAATCTTTTAAATACATAAATAAACTTTTAGTGGAACATATATAGACACAATTCCCCTGTTTCGGAGCAGCTGTAAATTTGTCCATCGTACTTTCCTGTGGCAAGATATAAGCATATGTGTTTCCTTAATGGAAAAATGTGCCACATATTTGCCTTTTCTGTCTGGGGCACTGTTATAAATGATTAGTGTTTTTTAGAATTATTATTCCACCCATCTCTAAGGCTCACCAAAGCACAGAATGTACATAAAAATCTGTGAACAATAAAATATTGACAAGTTAAAAATAGAAATCAGAACAATAAGATACAAAACACCACAAAATAAAATTACAGCCCACAATAAAGCAGATCTCTTTTCTGTTCTTATTGATTTATTTTTATTTTATTTATTTGGTTTTATATACCGCACTATTTAGATTCAGTGTGGTTTACAGTGGAACAACTTGATATAGAACATGTTTACATTGAACGTCTATACATTTAACAAGTAACGGTAACAGAGCATCCAGTAGATAACAGAGTTAACAAATAAAACTGCAACAGAATAGAGGGAGGAGTGGCTCAGTGGTTGGGACAGGTTACCTCAGGCCAGAAGGCCAGGGGTTCAATTTCCACATGGGGACAAGCAACCTCAGGCCAGAGGGACTGGGGTCTCTAGTCCCAAGGCCACTCCTTGTGGCCTTGGGCAAGCCACTTAACCCTCCATTGCCTCAGGTACACTTAGATTGTGAGCCCTTCAGGGACAAGGGAATAAAAAGTATCTGTTAGTATACACGTAAACCACACTGATTCTAAAGAGCATGGTAAAAAAAATAAAAATACAACATCATGAGCATAGTTTTAACATCATAACATGAAGAATATAGATTTAGCGACTACCATCAGAATCTATTTACAGTCGGTGTTGGAAAAGTATCCATCATTGGATAGTGGGTTATGTGACATGGTCAAAGTATAGCTGGAAAAGGTATGTTTTTATTTCCTTTCTAAAGGTGGATAGGTCAGTGATAAGCCAGATTGGTGCGGGGAGGGAGTTCCAGAGCTGAGGGGCAAATAAAGTGAAGGCTCTGTTCCGGACTTATTGGGAGGTTTTACTGGCTATAGTGGGAATGGCAAGGGTATTTGCCATGATTGATCTCCTGATTCTTCTGTCCGGTGTCCAGTGTAGGAAGTCCTCCAAGGCGATTGCAGAGAGCTGGTGGAGGATTTTAAATGTAATCAAGAGGGTTTTAAATTTGAGGCACCCGGCAATCAATGTTCCCCCTAATTTTCTGTAGGCTGTGTGCGCATAAAATATCAGCTGTGCAGCTTTTGAAGGAAGGTTACATTTTTGTGCCCCACATAACCGACACTTGGAGTTATATATAAAATTTGACTACACATCAGAATACAGTATGTACACCACATTGATTTTAATCAAATTAAATGAAAATAGATGATTACTAAATGAAGCGGAAAATTTCTAGTAATTACAATCACAACTTTTAAATTTTAAGATGTCTGTGTTGTTTTCTATCAGAATCAGAACCGTAATTTTTGTGCGCTCTGTTGTAAAATATGTGCGCTCGCTCGGTGAGGTGTGTGCGCGCGCACATGCGCACAGCTTAGAGGGAGCAGTGCCGGTAATAGAAAGCCAGTGAAGTTGCATTAGTAAAGGTGTCACATGCTCATATTTGGAGACCCCATAGATGGTTCGTGCAGCAGTATTCATGGGTATTTGTAATGGATGGAGTGTGTGGGCAGGAAGGCCATGAAGAATGATGTTAGCGTAGTCGAAGTGGGGCATAATGGGGGCTTGTAAGACAGATCTGAAGTCCGTAGGTTCAAGTAGTGGCTTAAGTTGACGGAGGGAGCGAATTTTAAGATAGACAGCCTTGGTGATATAGTTTATATGCGAATCCAGATTCAGGTGCTGGTCCAAAGTAACCCATAGATAACGGATCTCCTGCTTCGTTTTCAGTTCAGCGTCTCTAACCTGTATTGTAGCTGGTGGTGTGAAGGCTGAGTCCTTTGAGATGAATAGTACCTCAGTCTTTTTGCAGTTCACTTTAAGGTTATGTGCCTTTAACCAGTCGGTAACTGCATTGAAGCATTCTGTTATTTTTGAGTAATTAGGGGTGTTTGTAGAGAATGGGGAATAAAGCAGCACATCATCCGCATAGATATGGTAGAGTATGCCAAAGGCCTGGATGATCATGCAGATAGGTTGAATATATAAATTGAAGAATAACCCGGATAAGGAGGAGCCCCGAGGTACTCCTTGGATTTGCTGGTATTTTGAAGATGTTTGAGTACCTAAACAAACTTGTTGTTGACGGTCTGTTAGATAGGAGTGACACCACTCAAGTGCCAGGTTCTTGATGCCCTTTCGCTGAAATTGATTAAGTAAGAGGTTGTGAGAGACTGTGTCGAAGGCTGAAGCGATATCTAGAAAGATCAAAATGAAGCCTTGTTTTTAGTCGTGCCTCTTACCAGGTTCTTCATCAGTGAGGTAAGAAGGGTCTCGAACCATGTTGATGTTGATCCAAGGGTGAGTATGAATCGATGTGGTCTTGGATCTGCTGTTGGACTGACTTCTCCAATATCTTTGCCAAGAAGGGTAGACTAGCTATAGGCCGATAGGAATTTGGGTCTTGAGGGTCCAACTTCTGATTCTTTAGTACGGGTCTGAAAGTGGTGGTCTTCAGTGGTGATGGAACCAGGCCTTTAGAGAAGGAGAGGTGTACTATTCTTGATATAAGAGGGCTAAATTCGGAACTTGCTGATTTAATCCAGTGAGAATGGCAAGGATCAGCAGGTGAGGTGGTAGAGTCGAGTCCTTTGATTAAGCTTTCAAACTGTTGAGCTGAGTATGGATGGAAGGAGACTAATGCAGGGATATTGGTGCTACCACTATTGGGACTGACAGTGCCCGTATTTCCAGGATCATGGGGAAGCATGTTAGTTTTATTATAAAAATGGGTGGCCAGGACTTGGGGATGCAGAAAATTCTCAGTTTTTCGACAAGATGCATCTTTAGTAAGCGACTGAATTAGTCGAAAGAGATCACAAAGTCTGTTGAGGGAGTGCATCAGAATGTTGGTGTGGTATTCTTTCCTTCGCTGGGTGATACTAATATGGTGCTCTTTCAGATTCTTCATGTAAGTATCACGATCCTGGGGGAGCCTAGAGTGGCGCCATTTCCTCTCTAGTTTCCTCAGTCTGCGTAGAGAGGTGCGTAGATCTGCTTTGAACCAGATGGCAGTATGTGATCTCTTATTGGGTTGCGTGGGCTGAGACAGCAGTGCCGCATTTCTTAACATGGAGTTCCATTTGTGAATAAAGGCAGTTAATTCTGGGGTTGTTTGGTTAAAGGTGAGGTTAGGTAGAGTTTCTTAACATGGAGTTCCATTTGTGAATAAAGGCAGTTAATTCTGGGGTTGTTTGGTTAAGGGTGAGGTTAGGTAGAGTTTCCTCAAGGATGGTTTCTTTATTGAAAGGTCTGAAGCGACGGGCTGGAGGTGTTGTTATAGTGGAAGAGTATTTAGTGCTTGGAAGGGTGGATGGGATCTGGAATAGGATCGCCACGTGGTCTGACCAAGGAACTGGAAGAACTTGTGGCAGGGGAATGTTGTTGGTTTCTAGTGTATCGGAAGGTGAAAAGATCAAATCTAAGGTGTTTCCCTTAATGTGTGTTACAGTATGTATAAGTTGATTGTAGTTTAGAGTAGACATTGCATCAATAAATGCTGTGGAGTTTTTCTTAGCAAGGGCTGGAAGATTAAAGTCGCCCAGAATCCAGAGAGGTTTAGTCTTTGGAGAGTGGTTGCAAGCTAGTTCCAAGGTTATGGAGAGGTCATCTGCATCATTAGAAGGGACACAATAGAAGAGCGCTGTAGCTAGATGTTTGTTTGCAATTGTGATGGTATCAAGGTTGTTGTGATTCTGTGAGGATAGGCATTGGAACTGTAGTGAAGATCTGGCCAAGATGAGGGTACCACTCCCTCTTCTGCCCACTCTTGGACAGTTGAATATGTCGTAGTTGGGGAGCTTGAGTTGGTTAGTGAGGATAGTGTCAGCGTCAGTGAGCCACGATTCCGTAATAAAGAGAATGTGAAGATTGTGATTCTCAGCATAGTCTCCAGTAATCGGCCATTTGCTCCGTATTGATCTTGCATTTATGAGCATGCAAGACAGATGTCTGTTTTCAGGAGACTTCCGTGTGAGGGATTTTGTTGGGGGATGGCATGTAATGTGAATGAGATGTTGATACCTTATTGTGTGGGGAGTTCTTGATGATGTGAATCTGTCATCCTGTCTATTGTGACCGTTTCCTTGTATTGTGGAAATTAGACCCTGATGGTGATAGTAGGCAGCATTAGGTATGATGGAATGTGCTAGAACATATAGGAATAACAAGCGTGGAATAATGTCAGGCATTGTTGTGATGTGGAGAGGGCACTGGGATAAATGTGCTGCTCAAGGTTAGACATTGTGAAAGGGAGAGGGGGTGAGTGTCTTGTTTAGAGAGTTTAAACAAAGAGGGTATATTGAAGTGCAAGGAACAGTAGAGTTACCTAGGATTGAGTACTAAAGGTCAATAGCAGTATAGCAGTGTATATATTACAACAATGTATCTGTATTAGTCTAGGGCAATGTATCAATATTGGTCTAGTTTGTAAACATGCAGTAGGGTAGGAGGTACAACAAAAACATTCATGGTTGGTATATAACTCTGAAGCAAGGTAGACATAGTAAATGTATGGTGGAGGGCTGCGATTGCGAATAGTACACAACTTACAGCTAGATTGATATCTTAGATCGGGGATGTTGGTCGTCCATTTCTATGATGGTGAATGGGAGTGTTGGTTAGGATAGTCTGTAGAATTTGCTATGGCCCCTGCTAAGGGCCACACCAAAGGGCCCTCTGGCAAGGCCCTCAGGCACGGGCCCGCCGGGTGCCTTTGTTTAAACTTGAAGGCGGCTGCTGATTGGGCCTTGGGGAGCCGATAGGGGAAGAGTGCTTCTTCCCTTTCTACTCCCCGACGCTGCAACGGCTCCCGGGGAAGCTGATGATGCTGTGCCAGTCTCCTCTTCACGCCAAGGGGCACCTTTGTTTAGATTTGAAGGCAGCTGCTGATTGGGCCTCAGGGAGCCGATCGGGGAGGAGTGCTTCTTCCAGCTCTTCTCCCCGATGCTGCATCGGCTCCCGGGGAAGCTGATGGTGCCGTGTCGGTCTCCTCTTTGTGCCAAGGGGCACCTTTGTTTTAAACTTGAAGGTGGCTGCTGATTGGGCCTTGGAGAGCCGATCAGGGAGAAGCACTTCTTCCCGCTCTACTCCCCAACACTGCAACGGCTCCCGGGGAAGCTGATGGTGCTGTGCCGGTCTCTTAGTTAATCTAATCTCTCTGGGACAGGGAGCTTCACTATTTTGTGATCCAGGATAACTTAAGCCTCAGTGGAAAGCCAAGAGTTTTGCTGGACAAAGCAGTTAATACTCTGGGCTGGCGGGGTCCCTATCCAATGGCACGGCTATCCTGGGTGTGAAGGAGTAGCCTAATACTTAGAGCAGTGGGCTCATAACTAGGAAAGTCAGGTTTAAACCCCCGTGCACTTCTTGTGATCATAGGCAAGTTCCTTCACCCTACATTGTCTCAGGTACAAGCTTAGATTGTAAATCCTCCAGGAGATAGGGAACTACCTACACTACCTGAATGTAACTCATCTTGAGCTATTCTTGAAATAGGTGAGAGCTAAATGCAAAGAAATAACAGAAAACCGTCCCCTCTGATAATATAATCTGCTTGACCATTGAAGTGCACTCAGTGAAGCGTGCCTTGATCTGTCCATACATGTTACATCTTATGAGCTCTAGAAGGAAGCTCTCTTTGGCATGATGCAAACACTACAGCGAGCGTTAGCAGTAGACTTCAGAGACTGAGATCATACTCCACATATTGTGGCTTACAAACAAGGTTCTTTACTGTCACGGTATGCACAAATCTAGCCCTTCTCTTCCCACGTGCACTCTGTTCCCCCTGCCAGGTCATCACCTTCCCTAACTCATCAGATTTAACACTCCCCAGCTACCCTCTCACACAAAATGTCTTCCCCCAATACGTACTCTCCCCCAATCCCATCAGAAAGACTCCCCCATTCTGCCCCCACTCCCCCAAATAATAAAGTTGTGCTTTGCAGTCCTTATCACAAATATAATGCCTGACTTATTAGATGGTAAGGAATGCAAAAATTATTTGGGGAATCAGAGGGCATTCCATTTGTCTCCCCACTGTTGCTTGCTGGCCACAATGAGCACTTTTCCGATAGCTAGTCATGGACGTGTCCACCAGAGGTCATAAATGTGTAGCGGTGTTCTAAAATCGGATGTACACATGGATCTTTTACAGATTCCCCCAAACACGTTTCTGCCATGCCCTTGTGCGATATAGACATGATTGTGCTGGACATTTGTAAATTTGGATCTTTCTAAAATGGCTCTTCGGACGTGGATGTGATTGGCACATCTGAATGGCATTTTCAGAAGAGCAAATCACAAACAGAGCTTCTAAAATAACCACCATAGTATAAAGTACATCATAATGCTAACTTATATTTAGTCATTTTGTTTGTAATCAATTGAATTGTATTAAATAAGGGTAAAAAGGGGAGCTAAGAGAGGTCAAGGCCATAGTGGAAAAACTAAATAAATTCTTTGCTTTGGTCTTTACTGAAAAAGATGTAGGAAAGTTACCCATGCCTGAAATGGTATTCAAAGGTGATGTATTGTAAGAATTGAAAGATATATGGATAAACCAGGAAGATGTATTACAAGCATTTGATAAACTGAAGAGTAGTAAATCGCCTGGGCCGGATGGTGTACATCTGAGGGTGTTAAAAGAACTGAAAGATGAGATTGCAGACCTTCTATTAGTAATCTATGAACTGTAATTATTTATTTAACATTTCTTATATACCGCCTTTCATGATATCAAGGCGGTTTACATTGAACAAACTGAAATTACATTGAACAGGGCATTATAACTTGGAGATAACTATTTTACAGGGAACATGGGCTATGGAGGGTTAAGTGGCTTGCCCAAGACCACAAGGAGCACCTGTGGGACTAGAAACCCCAGTCCTTCCGGCCCAAGGTTGCTGTCCTCTAGTGGGATTTGAACCCCCGACCTGAAGTACCTTGCCCCAACCACTAGGCCACTCCTCCACTCCAATTAAAATTAATTAAAAATAATTAAAATCATCTGTAGTACCTGAAGTCTGGAGTATGGACAATGTAATGACAATTTTTTTAAAAGGGTTCCAGGGGTGATCCATGAAACTACAGACTGGCGAGCTTGACATCCGTATTGGGCAAAATGGTAGAAACCATTATACTACTACTACTACTGAGCATTTATATAGTGCTACCAGTCGTACACAACGCTGTACAGACATGTAACAGACAGTCCCTGCTCGTTAGAACTTACAATCTAATAAAGACAAACACAGAGCTAACAATCAAGTCAAGACAAAACACGGTACATACAATCTAGTCACAACACAGAAGTCAAGATCTGAAAGCAAGAGAGAAGAGATGAGATTTCAACCTGGATTTAAAGAGGGCTAGAGAGGTCTTTGAATTATGGTGCTGGCGGCGAATACTGTGTATACCATGGACTGCCCGAAGAACAAACCAGTCTGTACTAGAGGAGATCAAACCTAAGCTTTCTTTAGAAGCTCAGATGACAAGACTTTGACTTTCATACTTTGGACACATCATGCGGAGAGAGAGATCATTAGAGAAAGACATCATGCTTGGCAAGATAGAAGGTCAACGCAAAAGAGGAAGACCAGCAATGAGATGGATCGATACAATAACAGCAGCTACGGGTACCAGTCTGTCCACAGTGAGCCGCCTGACTGAAGATAGAACACAGTTTAGGATAGCTATCCAGAGGGTCGCCATGAGTCGACTCCGACTCGATGGCACTTAACAACAACAGAGAGGGTGCCTGGCGTATAGACACCGGTAACATGTTCCAGGCGTAAGGTGCAGCAAGGTGAAAGGAGTGAAGTCTGGAGTTAGCAGTAGGAGTGAAGGGCATAGACAGAAGTAGTTTGTTGGAAGAGCGGAGTTCCCGAGAGTGGTTGTAAGGAGAGATAAGAGATGAAAGGTACTGAGGGGCCACAGAGTGAATGTACTTAAAGGTCAGGAGGAGAAGTTTGAACTGGATGCGAAAGCGGACAGGGAGCCAATGAAGTGACTTGAGGAGTAATGTGGGTATAGCGAGGCTGACGGAAGATTAGTCGTGCAGCAGAATGTTGAATAGATTGAAGGGGAAAGAGAAGACTCAGAGGGAGACCAGCAAGGAGCAGGTTGCAGTAGTCAAAATGAGAGGTGACTAAGGAGTGGATAAGGGTTTTAGTAGTATGCTCAGAAAGGAAGGGGGCGGATCTTGCCGATATTGTAGAAAAAGAAATGGCAGGTTTTAGAGAACAAAATTATTGAACATGTAGATAGTCAGTTTAATGGGAGACAGCCAATATGAATTTAGCCAAGGAAAGTCTTATCTTGCTAATCTGTTATATTTGTTTGAAAGTGTGAATAAATAGATAGACAAAGGTGAGCTGGATGACGGTGTATCTGGATTTTCAGAAAGCCTTTGACAAGGTTCCTCATGACAGACTCTTGGCGAAATTGAAAAGTCATGGGATAGGAGGCAGTGTACTATTGTGGATCAGGAATTGGTTAAAAGATAGAAAGCAGAGGGTAGGACTAAATAGCCAATTTTTTCAACGGAGAAAGGTAAATAGTGGAATACTCCAGGGATCTGTTCTGGGCCTACTGCTTTTTAACATGTTCATAAATGATCTGGAAATAGGAATAATGACTGAGGCGATCAGATTTGCAGATGACACAAAATTATTCAAAGTTGTTAAAACACAAGAGGATTGTGAAAAATTGCAAGAGGACCTTAATAAATCGGAAGACCGGACATTCAAATGGCAGATGAAATTAAATATAGAAAAGTGCAAAGTTAAGAAAGAAGAATCCAAACTATGGATGCAAGATTCCACATTAGGAACCACCATCCAGGAAAAGGATTTAGGCATCATCATGGATAACACATTGAAACCCTCCACCCAATGTGCAGCAGTGGCCAAGAAAGCCAATAGAATGCTAGGAATCATCAGGAAAGGAATGGAGAATAAAACAAAGGATGACATCATAATGCCTCTGTATCATTCCATGGTGTGACCACACCTTGAGTATTGTGTACAGTTCTGGCCGCCGTATCTTAAAAATGATATAGCAGAATTAGAAAAGGTACAGAGAATAGCCACCAATATGGTAAAGGGGATGGAAGGATTTATTTTATTTATTTATTTATTTATTTATAGTCTCTTCTATACCGCGCTATTCAGCATCAGCGCGGTTTACAATAAACAATGAAATTACACACTTCCAATAGTACTTTGTGTTTACAGATGAACAGGACATATAACTTGGATAACAGGGGTAACTATATACAATTTACAACATGGTCATGTGCTCATTATGGTTTCTGTCAAGGGAGATTTGGGTGGTTTAATCAGTAGGTGCTGTACTCCTATTGGCTTCCGGGTAATGCAGGAGGAAGAGGTAGTGTTTCAAGGCCTTCCTGAATTGGAATATGTCTGGGAATGCTCGGATGTTGTGGGGGAGATTATTCCATATCATTGGTGCATAGAATTTGTAGGCCCTTCTAGATGTTGACCTGGTGCATTGAGTTATTGATCTTGGGACTATCAAGGTGTTTTGTGCTACTGACCTTCTGTCCCTGTTGTGGGGTGTCGTCTGGATTAGCTCTGCTAGCGATGCTGACGAGAGCCCTTTGGTGGCTTTGAAGGTGAGTAGCAAGGTCTTGAAGGTGAGTCTACCTTGTATCGGGAGCCAGTGGAGTTGTTTCAGAATGGGTGAGACATGGTCTTTCCTGGATGCTCCGTGTAGTACTCTTCCTGCGGCGTTCATTGCCATTTGCAGTGGGTTCAAAGTGGTTTGGGGGAGTCCTTGCAGTATTGCGTTTGCATAATCGAAATGTGGGATGATTAGTGCCTGATAGATGGTCCTGAAATCGTCTGTCTCCAGCAGGGATTGCAGGGATCTAAGGGATCTAATTTTATGATATACTGCTCTTACAGTGTTACTTATGTGCGCCTTCATATCCAAGTTCTGGTCTAATGTGACGCCGAGGTACCTGATAGCGGGTTTGGTCTGGAGGTCTGCTTCCTTCACTTTTAAGACTGCCGGAGCAGTGAAGTTACCCCTATAAGGAAAGGCTTAAAAGTTTAGGGCTCTTCAACTTGGAAAAGAGATGGCTGAGGGGAGATCTGATAGAGGTCTATAAATTAATGAATGGAGTTTTAACGGGTAAACGTAGATCGATTGTTTACGTCATCATAATATAGAAAGACGGGGACACACAATGAAGCTACAATGTAACCCATTTAAGACTAATAAGAGAAAATATTTTTTCACTTAACGCGTAATCAAACTCTGGAATTTGTTACCGGAGGATGTAGTAAAAGCTGTTAGTGTAGCTGGGTTAAAAAAGGTTTGGACAAGTTCCTGCAAGAAACGTCCATAAACCATTATTAAAGAGGACCCAGGAAATCCACTGCTTACCCCAGGACGAACACTGTGGAACCTGTGTGCCTTTTTGGGAACCTGGATTGGCCACTGTTGGAAACCGGATACTAGGCTCGATGAACCTTAATCTTGGCACTTCTTGTGTTCTTGTGATATACAGAGTACTTATATGATATGCAGGCTGGTGCAAGAGTATTAGTCACCCTAAGCAAAATTTCAGCCTTGTGTCCCCTCACAGCTTGACGGCCCATAACAACAGCAATATATACAATACTTCACCACAGATTGTAAATTTAAAAATAGAGCAAATAAATACACAGTTGATTTTCTCATTAAGACACAGAGTGAATTAATAATATATACTAAAATATTTCCTGTAAAATCATTAATTTCCAATAAGATGATTACTTTATCTCCAGTAGAATAACTGTGTGATCCAGTTTTATAATCAATCCTAAAAATTGCCATGGCCTATTCATGTAAGTGAATCAATTTGTTAAAAATGTAATTGTGAATGTTATCAGCTACAATTAACTGAATGCAAACAATATGCACATTATTAAAAGTAATAATATACACATATCCATGGATTGAATTAATCATTATAAAACACAAAACTGAATTCTAAAGTAAAAATGTTGAAAACATTTTATTTATTTATTTACATTCTCTTATATACTGCGCTATTCTGCATCAGTGCGGTTTACATTGAACAAACTGAAATTACATTGAACAGGGCATTATAACTTGGAGATAACTATTTTACAGGGAACATGGGCTATGGAGGGTTAAGTGGCTTGCCCAAGACCACAAGGAGCACCTGTGGGACTAGAAACCCCAGTCCTTCCGGCCCAAGGTTGCTGTCCTCTAGTGGGATTTGAACCCCCGACCTTCCGGCCTGAAGTACCTTGCCCCAACCACTAGGCCACTCCTAAAAAATACATTAAAACATGCCAAATAACATTCATAAGACCATCATTAAATGAGTATTTAGAGACAATTATGAAAATGCTTAGGGTATGCGCTGCAAAACAACTACAAAGGGCACATTTACTAAACCCATGCCTTACGACAAATTCATGCTGTCCGCTCTTTTTGGCCCCTCTCTTATCTAACCACACTCCTTCTTTCACTGGTTACTGCACATATTGATTACTGTAATGTCACACTCACTGGTCTCCCTCAGTACCAGTTATACTACCTTCAGCTCCTTCAGAATACTGCAGCCTGTATCCTCACAAAGAAATCATATTACTCCTCTACTCATACATCTCCACTGGCTTCCCATTAAGTTCCAATCCAATTCAAAATACTCATTCCAGTTCACAAAGCAATCCGCACCAGCAGTCCCCAATACTTTTCTGATCTTGTCCACTTTCATGCTCCTCACTCTCTCCTTCTTTTTGTTCACACCAACCGCCTGCACCTCCCCACTGCCTCACAAGCCCACTTGTGAATCATACGCAGTTCCGCATTTTTCTTCCATGACCCTGCTCTTTGGAAAGCCCTCCCAACTGCATTCCATTTAAACCCTCTTTTCAGAGATTCAAATCCATGTTAAAGATGCACCTCTTCCACAATGCCTTAGACCTCCCTCTTTCCCAGACTTTTAAGAACATAAGATATGCCATACTGGGTCAGACCCTGCTCACTCTCTCTCGCCTTCCTTCAGTTTAAATGCCTGTGTCTTTGTCCTATCTACTAATGGTGTTACTTTCACTCCTTTGGCTCTTGCAGCAAAATGGTTTATTTATTGTAAACCACCTGTTACTTCAGTCTGGATGGTAGATTAAATGTGTGAATAAAGATAAAAGGTTATCGCGCGTTAAGCCTCAACAGTTAGCATGGGAGATGGCATGCAGCCATGCTAATTGTTGGGGGCACGTCCGGCATGTCTTCCTGCAGTTATCACAGGGAGATGCACCTCACTTGCTAACCATCAGGAATATATAGCCATTGAGGAGGGGGTAAGTGTACCTGTGCTAATGGCAGCCATCATGGTTACCATGTGCCAATGATGCCCTCACTAACCAAGATGTACCATTAACGCTCATACTCCACTCCTGACCATCCCAGTCATCACTCCAGCCAGCACTAAGAGGTTAGTGCAGGACGTTTATGGTGTTGCTCCTTGTTAATGGTAAGTCTGGCCTTACCCATGGTCCTTCCATGCAGATCATTCCCAACGCTTTGGAAGCCTATCACTGCTCTTCAGGGTCGTAACCTCCACTCTGTGCAGGCTTTCTTGGAAGTCCAATGCAAATAGCACCTACTGCTTTAGCTGATCAGTGGGTACTAGGTTTATGGAATAGCTTTTTGCAATAAAGTCAGTAAAAGGAGCTGGCAGCCCTATCTCTCTCTCCATACAGCAATTCATATCCTAACCCAGGCACACCACATCACTGTTTGCTTATTAGGTTTCATGTACAGTTTAAACTACTATAGCCAACTTATGAAGTTTTCTGTGCAGGTAGCCCCTCCTCTCTGTTGTCTCTCCCTCACATTTTGTCTTGATCTCTGAGCACTATTCATGCTAACCATCTTGTGGTGCCTTCTCCTTACTGCTCTCACTTGGAATCTACAAGGGACATAGCCTTCTTTTTTTAGAGCCCCCACCCTGTGCAATAACCTGCCCCCTTCCCTATGCACAGTCTCTTCTTATAGCCCTGAAGAGCAGTGGTAGAAAGGATCCAGACTGCCCTAAAACTCACCTACTCTCTCTGGCTTTTGAGGATGGTGTATGATCATTGTATACCCCACCACGATGTCTGTACTATTAGGTGTCTGCCTGTCCTTTTTCTCTTTACACTTGAATACTGGTGTTCTTTTAACTATTTCATTTGTTTGTAGATTTTATATTGTAAACTGCTTGGATTTGGGGAAAGGTTGTATATCAAATAATATAAATATAAACATATTCTTCTTTGAACACTGTCCTTTCCAAAGATCGCAAGCCAAGACACGCCTACTATTTCATCTTTTTTCCTATAATTTCCTGCTATATTGCTACCTTGATACTGTTGTTATGTTTCTGTAAGATGGATTCTGAGTAGAAAGGAGCTAATAAATGTTTGCATACTAGTTAAGTGAAATATCTTAGATGTGTACAGTTCTCTTAATGTATCTTCTACCCTCCACCTTACCTCCCCCCTTGCTCTCTTATTTCTAGAGCAAAATGCTATTTTTTATCGATTCACCAATTAGCTCATATGGTAATATGCCACAGCTTTACTTGGTTACAGGTGCCCCTCCCTCAGTTAATGCCACCTAGCTTACATCTCAACCATGGTCTTGTGTCTTAATTCTGAGCCTCTCATTGACTGTCTTGACTAGTTCCATGTTGCATAGAACCTTTCTGTACTTTACAAATTAAAATAATAAGACAAATAGCAATATTGCATATTCTAATCCTTATACAAAGTAAAACTCTTTTAGTTCCTTGCTCTGTGCTCTGTATTGTGAGATCTTCAGCCTCAGGGATCCTGCCCCAAAGGGACCCACAGAGAGTATAAATCCTTCTGACTGCTGAGGACTACGAGATTGGAGCTGGTGCCATCCATAAGTTATCCTGATGCTAAGAACCGTAAGTATATTCATATTAGCAGAGGCATTATCCTGTTAAAGCATCATCAGTACCCAGATTGTTAAGCAAAACAGTGAGACGCTTAACAGTACACGAGAGTTACACCAATATTGCAGAAAGAGAAGAACAAGCCAGAAGGTCGCAGGTCCCAACCCCCAAGAGTTTATAACGTACCAGAAGGCACTTGTGACAGAGTTATGTAGGGCTCAGCATGCAACATTTCTGAATTTGCAGAAGGATAACTTTAAGAGTTTGAAATGGATTCAGAGAAAGATTGTGCAATGACAGATGAATTCAAGCATGAAGGAGGCAAATTTTGAGTAACTTCTGCTGTGAATTTCTATGGACGTATTTCTTCTTCCAGTCTAGTGGTACAGTCTGAATCTCGGCACACACCGGAAAAGTACAGCGTGGCATGGACTTGCTACTTAATGTAAGTGCTTATGTGTCTTCATAAAATACTAGGGGGTAGGTTTACTAAGTGGTGCCAGTGATCCCGTGTTATTCGATGGGACCTTGGTGCACATACCTCGCATGCATTGCAAGCATCGCTTAGTAAACCTACCCCTAGGTTTAATCCTGCAAACATAATGGCTAGATTGAAGCCACAGACATTTACACAAACCCCTGTGCATGTGCACAATCTGTGCGATTGTGCGTATTTCATAAACAACATGCCTATTTTGAAAGTCCACCCACACTCCACCCTAGAACACACCTACACATGCATTGTGTAAAAACCTGCGCTATTTGTCATCGTGCAATCTTTCACCTTTGAAACCCCTGGGGGCATTTTATAAAAGGCCCTTTTATCCCCAAAAAGCTTCATAAAATTGCCCCCCATGCACATAAAGTGCTCAAGAATTAGCCGGTTTAGGGAATTTAAAGCTACTTGGTTCTGAGGCATAATCCAATTCCATTCTGTTTCATGGGGACAAATGTGCACGACACCATGAATCTTGTGCTGTCTCTCTGCCCCCATCATTCCAAGATGCATGTGAAGCCATAACAAACATGTCATGCACACAGCAGGGTAAAAGTTAGGGATATTTATGCCCAAACAAAAGTGTAATGTGATGTTTGAACCCAATGGTGCTGGGGAGAGAGAGGAGGGGTTTGAGGCCCAATATAGCAGTAAAGACTGCACTAGTGAAATATCTAACCTAGCAGGATGCAGGGAGACCTCCTCTGGGTGTCATCAGAAATTGGCAGTAAGTGCATAAAAATATTTGGTGAAAGGGACTAACAGCGCAATAAAAATAATTTAAATATGTGTGAGAGCACTATTTTAATTAAAAAGCAAAGAAAGATATATTTTCAGCCCTTCTAGAGCTGCATAATACAGCATACAAGTCACCCTGCAATTAACATACGGTATATATCATCCTGGTCAGGCCTTTAAGTTAACAGGGTGTCTGAAGGGTCACTGATTCAGGGACTTTTCCTACACTAGTACCTTCTGTTGCTTCAATAAACCTCTTAGCAGCACAACTGATGGGGGTGTGTAACTGTAATGGAAAAATCATGTCAAATTCAGCAGAAACCCAGTGATATAGTTCTTGCAATCAAAGCCTTCACTGGTATCTATGGTATTCTTCATGTGATATATACTGTAGCTGCACCTGCTGCCCCTGGAGAGGCCAATCAGACATTTAGCAAGAGGAAGGGCAATACAGGATGTGCTTGAAATTATCAAGACTTCACTTGCAACTATTGCAAGGTCCAGGGAAACTATGAACTGCTAAGGGTCCTGTTAACTGCACTTATTGATGGAGGCAGTATAGAAGGACAAATTGGTGCCTGAAATGCATTCAATGAGCTTTGGAGACCTCGTAGTCCCTACTATGGTAGAAGCGCTTACAGTATGTTGACCCAGTAAAAAGTATTAGCGCCCACAAAAATGTCAGCTTTAGAACAGTGCGTTGCTTGGTATATAAGAGATCTAATTTT
This sequence comes from Ichthyophis bannanicus, assembly GCA_033557465.1. Taxonomy (NCBI): domain Eukaryota; kingdom Metazoa; phylum Chordata; class Amphibia; order Gymnophiona; family Ichthyophiidae; genus Ichthyophis; species Ichthyophis bannanicus. Next base: position 134,375,506 of record CM066048.1, on the reverse strand, counting down.
ATGAACTATAAAAAGGGAAGAGAGAACATAGCCGTTTAAATGACTGTATTATTATCACTTGAGTTGCCTATAGTCATGGACAGCCAGATGTGTGCTGGTCTTCAACGTTCCCCTTCCAGCGGGTTGCATTCTCCTCACTCCTTTTCCCTCTCTCAGTCTAATGTGCTTAAACCAATGTTTGAGATTTGCCAGCTATTGTTAATCAATTACTGTAACAGTAATAAAAACTAAGAGGTCAGTAGTTTGGAAGAATGTCCAGAAGCCTAAAATGTGGATGGCTACAGGGGGCAGAGTTTGGATGAGAAAAATAAATAAACCTAGGGTCCAATATTCCAAAGCAGTTACAAAGACCCGTAAACTATGTAACTGCCTCTAAGCGAGATATAACTATGTTAGTGCTGAATATTCACGGATACCACCGCTATATGCCCCAAAGGTACGCAGTCAACACTGGGGCATTCCAGGGGCACCATCTGGGGATAACTGGTCAGTGGCGATATTCAGCCACTGCTTGGTTGTCCCTCAGTGGTGAATGTTAGGCGCGGCCAAAGCTGAGTTAACTTTTGCCGCCAAAGCTAACTGAGCAGTGGCTGAATATTACCACTTCCTGGTTGGCTTCCGCACCATGCGGCGCTGTGTGGCAGACCTGAATATTTAACGCCGGCAGTCGGATATGGTCCCGCTAACTGGGCAGAGGCGATATTGAACTGCTGCCCGGTTAGCAACCTATGAGTAAAGACAGCCGCAGCAAAAGTTGGTCTATCTTTACCTGTGGGCGTTTACTGGGCAGCGGCTCAGTATCATCACCGCCCGGTTAGTTCCTGTGGCATTGGAGGCTGTGTGGCGACCCCGTATATACAATGCCGGGGCCGGATATGACCCCAGCATTGAATATCCAGGTTTAGTGTTCAGTCCTGGCGGCTAAGCGCTGCACTGCTGAATATCGGGCCCATACATTCCTACCGAAAATAACTGCTTTTGTAGCATCGGCCTCTAAGGTCCTTCTCTGTAATTTGCATGTTGTGTTCTCATTATTTTCTTATTTTTTTTACCTGTTTCTGGCATCACCTCTTTCTCTTGATATCCTCCAGGGTGTGCTGGCAAGTTGGTCACTGCAATCTCAGAAAAAGGCAATTAGAAGTGATGGATAATAACACCGCTGGTTTATTCTCACAAGCTTCTCTAGAAACTTCCACAAGAGTCTAGATTCCAGCAGGACTCAGAGACGGTGGCTAGTGAGGATTTTTTCTTCTGCAACTTCCCAGTCTCCACCTAATCCATGCAAAGCAATATACTACATAGCTCCTCCACTCATGTACATTATTACATGTCCCTTATTTTTTTATCCCAGGATGCATGGAGGAGGAAGAAAATATCACCACTGTAACACAATTTGTCATTCTGGGGTTTCCTGAATTTCCGCAGCTGCAAATCCCGCTTTTCCTTCTGTTTCTACTGATTTACCTGATCGTCCTGATGGGGAACCTCACTATTATAGCCGTGACGTGCCTGGACTCTCGCCTACACACCCCCATGTACTTCTTCCTCTGTAACCTGTCCTTCCTGGATATCTCTTACACTTCAGTCACTCTCCCCAAACTGATGGATATCTTGTTAAGGAAGAGTCACGGTATTTCTCCATACGTCTGTTTTACACAAATGCACTTTTTCCTGTGTTTAGCATGTGTAGAATATGTTATTATTACAGTTATGGCTTATGATCGCTATGTTGCAATATGTCACCCCTTGCAGTATACTGTAATTATGAATGGAAGGGTCTGTGTACTTATGGTTTTAGGGTCCTGGATCTTTGGATTTCTAGATCCAGTGATACACACTGTCATTATATCACATTTCTCATTTTGTGGGTCCAATGAGATTAACCATTTCTTCTGTGATATCTCAGCACTGCTGAAACTCTCCTGCACCAGCACCTCCTCCATTGACCGTATAACTTATGCTTTGAGTAGTATTTTTTGGTTTACCTTTATTTATTTTAACTCTTATATCTTACATCTACATCATCTCCGCCATCCTGAGGATCCGTTCTGCAGAGGGAAGACGCAAAGCCTTCTCCACCTGCTCCTCCCACCTCACGGTCGTTATTCTCTTCTATGGGACTACAACGTGCTTGTATATGAGACCAGCGTCCCTTCAGTCACTGGAGCAAAACAAATTCTTTGCCCTCACATATAATGTTTCAGTTCCCATGTTTAACCCTCTCATTTATAGCCTCAGAAACAGAGAGGTCAAAGAAGCTGTGAGAAAAGTACTTATTGGAAATTATATTTTCCAACGGTTATTTTTGTATTTATGATGGTCACACATTATAACAGATGAGGAGACAGAGGAAAATGCACTGAGCTGAGACCCTGTATGTAAAGGAAATATCATTACTAAAGAGTATAGGGAAAATAGATCCAGGAAGATCTAGCAGAAGACCAACAGACCATGATCTACAATGAAGTCAGAACAAACACTGCTACCTAACCCCGGATAGTAAATTATTATCATTATTAAGCTGATGATTTCTCCAGTAATATATTCTAAAGCATTTGTTATAGATGACAAGAAATAAAGGTCAATCAACATATGTATATACATGTATAAGGTAATCATTTTTCATTGGACCAAATCAACGAACTTTGTGAGCAGCTTTCAGAAACAATGCTTCCTTCATCAGGTCTAAAGAAAACCAGAAGAAGGGGACTGTGATGAGGGATATAGGAAGTTACCCGTCCCTTTCCAAAGGGATTATCAGGGTCTACAGCTCAGAACTCGGGGCTCTGAGGGCATGACTCAGATAGAGGGATTAAGATCCATCTATATGCACAAGGGGGAAGAGAGGATCCTGGAGACAGAAAGCTCCCAATCCCCTGTACCCCCCCCTCCAATCAATAACCCCCTATTCATATCTAAACTCACAGAAATACACACAAACAGTAAACTGTATATAGTTACTAGTCGTCAGTTCAGACAACTATGTATATAAAGCATTCACTTCATGTTAAATGTACCTATGGATCTATGTAAATAGTTCAACCTCTGTTCTTTGTAATATGTTGTGTTAAATGTAAACTGCCCCTGATCTCTGGAAGGGGTGGTATAGAAGAACCAAATAAATAAATAAATAAAGCTCCTTCCACGCAGGGCTGGGAGAGGAGTCCAGCTGTAAGGTAGGCGATTCAGGAAGTGAGAACAATATTTACAGACACTGAAACTCCAGTGACTGACCGGACTTTGTACTGAACTTAATTCTGAGTTTTAAAGTGTGTGTAAGGGGAAGGGCATTGAGAACCACCTTATGAAGGTAACAAGCTGGGGAGTGATTGCTGGATAACTGAAGAGAAATAAAAGTGTTTTTGTCTGGCCCTGAACTGTTGTTTGCCTGATATGTTAAAAGCCTCTTGCCACCACACGCCATGCTGTACCACAGGGACACAGCAATCATAAGCTAGTCAAGAAACCCAATAGACTTCTTCAATAAAAATCCATCACTTTATCTATTTTTGTAGGCTTTTTCTTATTTTATTGTTTGTTAACTATTGTCTATTACTATGTTAAGGGTGGTATATCAAATATGCATTAAACCATAGACCACTTGAAAGCATGGAAATAGAGACTCAAGCTAAAAGGATGTTGAGAGCAAAATGTACCTTCCCTTCAAAAGCATTCTGGAAGTAGAAAAGAGAAAACTTTGCTGACCAGCCTTCCATAATATACTTAAGAGTCCATGTAGCATCTATGCAGAAGTGACCTCTAACTACTGTGTGACCCCTAATTGATGGAGGGATGCCTACGGTGATGTTGAGCAGGTCTGCCTAGTGACTCAAAGACAGCAAGTGCGCCAAGAACAGTTAATCAGCCAGATAGGGTATGTGTGGCATTGAGAGGTGTGACTTTCTACTTTAGACATACGAGGCACACACTGAAAGAATGGAAGCCATTCTGGGTTGTGAAGAGTTCTAGAGACCCAAGTGCAACTGGTCCAGAAGCTTAGTAGAGTTCTTACATTGTATTCCTCAGTAGGCACTTTATACTGGGAACAGGAACTCACTTTATCCTATCATCAGTACCGCTGTTTTTATTTATTTATTTATTTTATTAATATCTTTTCTATACCGCGCTCTTTAAAATCAGTGCAGTTTACAGGCAAACAATAACCTGTACAGTGCAGTAGAAACCTGGGGCTTATTAAAGATTTTTCTCTGAACCTTTGTCGCCAGTCTTCGTACCTGCTTGTTTGGTTCTCATATACAGTGTGCAGGTACCTGTTGCTCTTTTTGGTACCACTAAACTAAAAGGGGCAATAAAAGGGGCAACAGATAAATATGTAAGGAAAGTAAATAAAACAAGAGGAGAAGGAAACCTATTTGGCTGCTCAAATAAGGGCAAAAAACACAGCCTTCGCAAAATTCAAAAGCTTGCAAACAGAAGAACACAGAAATGATTACAGGATCAAACTCAAGGAGACAAAAAGAGAAATAAGGATAGCAAAATCAAAGGCAGAGGAAAAGATGGCTAAAGATGTTAAGTGCGGCGACAAAACTTTCTTCAGGTATATTCGGAAAAGGAAGAAGATCAGAGGTGGAATCGCAGGACTCAGAAGTGCTGGGAATGGACTCGTGGAAAATGACATTGATAAAGCAAAATTACTAAACAAATACTTCTGCTCTGTTTTTACTAAAGAAAATCCTGGAGAAGGACCACCTGTGACTCCCAAATATAAAAATGGGAATGAGGTAGATACCACACCATTCGGAGAGGATGAGGTGTTAGAAAAACTTGCAAAACTGAAAGAGGACAAGGCCATGGGACCAGATGGGATACATCCAAGGATACTGAAAGAGCTCAGAGAGGTTGTTGCAGGGCCGTTAAAGGATGTTTTCAACAGATCCTTGGAAACAGGAAAGGTTCCTCAGGACTGGAGAATGGCTGACGTCATACCTCTACACAAAAGTGGTGACAGGGAAGAAGTGTCAAACTACAGGCCCGTGAGCCTTACTTTGGTGGCGGGAAAAGTAATGGAGACGCTCCGGAAAGAGCAAATAGTGAACTTTCTAAAAACCAGAGGGTTACAGGATCCGAGTCAACATGGTTTTACCGAGGGAAAATCTTGCCAGACAAATCTGATTGAGTTCTTTGACTGAGTGACCAGAGAACTGGATCAAGGACACGCGATGGATGTCATCTACCTGGATTTCAGCAAAGCCTTTGATACTGTCCCTCATAGGAGGCTTATCAATAAACTCAGTAGTTTGGGGATGGGTCCCAAGGTGGTAAACTGGATCAGAAATTGGTTGACTGACAGACGACAGAAGGTGATGGTAAATGGAGCTCACTTGGATGAAAGGAAGGTGATTAGCGGGGTACCCCAGGGTTCGGTCCTGGGCCTGGCACTGTTCAATGTATTTGTGAGTGATATTGCTGAAGGACTGCATGGAAAAGTCTGTCTTTTTGCAGATGACACAAAAATTTGCAACAGAGTGGACTCCCCCAAGGGAGTGCTTAACATGAGGAGAGATCTGCAAAAGCTGGAAGAATGGTCTGATGCTTGGCAATTGAGATTTAATGCGAAGAAGTGCAGTGTCATGCACTTGGGTAGCAGAAATCCAATGGAAATGTACGCGATAGGGGGTGAGAGGTTGGTGTGCACAGAGCAGGAGAAAGACCTCAATGTGATTATTTCTGTAGATCTCAAGGTGGCAAAAAAGTGCGACAAGGCGGTGGCAAAAGCCAGGAGGATGTTGGGCTGCATTCGAAGAGGAATTACCAGCAGAAAGGAAGGGGTACTAGTGCCACTGTATAAGTCTCTGGTGAGGCCTCACTTGGAATACTGTGCTCAGTTTTGGAGACTGTATCTTGCAAAGGATGTAAAAAGAATGGAAGCTGTTCCGAGGAAGGCAACCAAAATGATTTGGAGCCTGCGTCAGAAGCCTTATGAGGAGAGGCTTGAAGACCTAAATATGTACACTTTGGAGGAGAGGAGGAATAGGGGAAATATGATTCAGACCTTTAAATACTTAAAGAGAAATAATGAATAAACAAACCTCTTCCAGAGACGGGGAAGCTGTAAAACTAGAGGGCATGACATGAAGCTGCAAGGTGGTAAATTGAAAGGCAATGTCAGGAAATACTTTTTTACTGAAAGGGTAGTGGATGCTTGGAATACCCTCCCGATGGAGGTGGTGGGGGCAAACACAGTGACAGAATTCAAAGTGGCCTGGGACAGACACAGTGGATCCCTTTACAGCAACAAGATTAAATCAAAATAAACTGAACCATCTAATTTCTCAACAAATAGTGGTGTCCTACATGGAGCGATGGGGGGAGGAGCGGTGGGTTCACCCCTAAACAAACAAAGATATAGGGAGGGGTGAAGACATGGGTAGGAGTGCACCTGGTCAGACTAGATAGACTACACTGGTCTTTATCTGCCATCATTTACTATGTTACTATGTCTGAAGGAAGTGGAGAACGTACTCTTTGACCATTTGCAAAGCCCAAGCATCAGTGGTGATGGAGTGCCACTGGTGGGCAAAGAACGTCAGCCGTCCCCGAGTTGACTGGGAGGGGGGGCCTGCTCAGGAAGAGGAAGAGGCAAACTTCCATAGGCACAGTGCTTCCCAGCAGATGGGATAAGCTCCTGTGCCATACTGCTTGATGATGTACAGTAAAACATTGCAACTTGATTGCTATTTGGACCAGCAACACCAGGCAGTCAACCCCTCCCCAGGCTGGAGCTGGGGAGCCTGCTGAGGTTTGGGGAGAGCCAAGTAGGTCAGAAATTGTGGATAGTTTCCGTAAGCTTTTCTCTTTTTCGGGTAAAAGACTTTTTCCCCAAAGCCTTCCGCTGGGAAGGGTCAGCAGTCTTCTGAGAGAGCCTAGTTCTAGTCATGTAATTGGTCTCCAGCTCAGCGACCTTATCAGTTCTGGGCTTGCCGAAGAGGTTCTCTCCCAAGCAAAGGAAAATCAGCCAGTTTGTCCTGGACCCACGCTCCAAGTCCGAGGACATTAGTCAAGTCAGGTGGCAGGCACCGATGCCCACCACAGCCACATAAGCCACAGACTCAAAGCCATCATAGGCTGCTCAAGACATGTATTTGGAGCACTCCTTGACTGAGCTTACCAGGGATCAGAATCATTGGAGATGTTCCTCGGAGAGACGAGCTGAGAACCCAGCAAGCTCTTTTACTGGATTATTGGAGGCGCTGCTGAGGGAGAAAGTGGTGAGGTTTCTGGAGTCCAGCGAATTGCGGGATCCGGGGCAGCATGGATTCGCCAGAGGCAGGTCTTGTCAGACAGGTCTGATTGATTTCTTTGACTGGGTGACCAGGGAGTTGGACCGAGGGAGAGCTCTGGATGTGGTGTATTTAGATTTCGGTAAAGCCTTTGACACTGTTCCTCGCAGGCGACTTATGGACAAACTGAGCACCCTAGGGATGGACCCTGAAGTTGCTGCTTGGGTTGGAAATTGGTTGGGTGGGAGGCGACAAAAAGTGCAGGTGAATGCAGCACGCTCTGGGGAGAGGGATGTTACCGGTGGTGTGCCCCAGGGATCTGTCCTTGGTCCGATTCTTTTTAACATCTTTGTTGGTGATATAGCGGAGGGGCTGTCGGGTAAGGTTTGCCTCTTTGCAGATGATGCCAAAATCTGCAGTGGAGTGAACACCCAGAAGGGTGTGGATGACATGAGGAGGGATCTAGCTAGGCTTGAGGAGTGGTCTAGAATTTGGCAGCTGGGATTTAATGTTAAAAAATGTAAGGTCATGCATTTGGGCTGCAGCAATCCAAGGGAGCAATACAGTTTAGGGGGTGAAGTGCTTTTGTTCACTGGTGAAGGGCGGGACCTAGGCATGGTTGTGTCTGATGATCTTGAGGTAGCTAGGCAGGTGGAGAAGGCGACGGCAAAAGCTGGAGGGATGCTTGGGTGCATGCGGGGAGGAATGGCTGGCAGAAAAGGGGAGGTGGTGATACCTCTGTATAAGTCTTTGGTGCAACCTCATTTGGAGTGTGGTGTGCGGTTCTGGAGACCGCACCTTCAGAGGGATGTGAACAGGATGGAGTCGGTGCAGAGGGTGGCTACTAAGTTAATTGGTGGGCTTTATTATAAAGCATATGAGGACAGATTTAAGGATCTTAATATGTACACCTTAGAGGAAAGGCGGGATAGAGATGATATGATTGAGATGTTTAAGTACCTCCATGGCATAAATGTTCAGGGAGAGAGCCTCTTTCAATTGAAAGCAAGTTCTGCTACGAGGGGACATGGGAAGAGGATGAAGGGAGATAGATTCGTGAGTGATGTGCGGAAATATTTCTTTATGGAAAGAGTAGTGGATCCATGGAATAGTCTCCCAGTGGAGGTGGTAGAGATGAGGACAGTAACTGAATTCAAAAAAGCATGGGACCAACACAGAGGATCTCTAAAGGTAAAAAGTGGACTGTTGTAGTTGTTGATATGGAAGGACAGACTAGATAGGCCATGTGGTCTTTTTCTGTCATCATGTTTCTATGTTTCTTTTGCCGGGTCCCTCAGGTACATGCCCATGTACAGCTGGTATGGCTGGATACGGGCCATGAGCATCGAGCCCTGGAAACACTTTTTACCATAGGCATCCATGGAGCGGGCTTCCCCGCCTGGGGGAGTGCATCTTCTCACTCTTAATCCGACGCATGACCGATTCCACCATCATGGAATTATGCGGTAGTTGTGCTTTCTGAAAGCCAGGGCTTCTCCCACATCCTGAAGAGCAGTCTCTTCAGAACTAGGGGAAAAGGCACCATGAGGTTTGACTGAGAAGGAGCTTCATACTAGAGGATCTCAAGCTCCTCTGCATGAGGCTCATCCTCAGTCTCCGTGCTTGAAAGCCAAGGCTTTTGCCATTTCCCTCATGAAGCCCTGGAAGGACAGGTCCTCAGGTAGGGACCTCCAGTGCTCCTGTGGTGGATATGTGTCTAAGGGGACATCCTGGTGCCGACAAGTGTCCAGGGACTCCTTGTCGGTCTCCCGCTTGGAATCCGTGTCCGACGAGACCTCGAGAGATCAAGCGGGCATCAACCGGTAGACGGACCAAAAGCTGTAGCCCTTGTTGGTCTGAGCCTGCAGCACCCACCATAGGCAGAGAGGCTTGGGCCCCCATTGGAGATGGGGACTGGTACCAGGAGCCAGAACGGGGCTGGAATTGCTTCAGCACCAACTGAATCTCTGTGTGGGATTCCCCCAAGATGGAGGTTCCAGTCCCTGCCCCCCAAAAAATGGAGGTACCAGGCTTCAGGGCCTGCTGGAGAGTAGGAGGGCAGCGATGCTGCACTCCATTGTAGCCAGTCTGACATTGAGGCCAGTTGGCTCCAACAGCAATGATGCAGGCACTGAGGGTATGGTTCCCGGCACCGGCTCTGTTGAGGAAGACTCCTCAATGAGGATAGACTCAGAGGACCGATGCCAATCTCACAATGTCTTGACTGATTACTCTCACCGGTCCTGATTACTCTCACCAGTCCTGGCCCTCATCTTCAGCATCAGCTCGAGGATTCTGGTGCCGGAGACCACGGGACTTACCCCTGGCTCTGGCATCATGCCTCGGACCAGTCTTTGATGGAGTCTGGTCCTTCCGGGAAGTCATTGGCAGACAAATTCATGCCCAATGCCCCATGACCCAGGACTCAGAATGAGCACGGTCCACATGTGAGACTGAGGTCTCAGGTGCGGCCCCTGAGGGCACTGATTCCCCCAACAATGCCATAGCTGAGTGGGAGGTCTTCAGGCTAAACTGCAACTCCCACTGCCTTTTTCTTCCAGCCCTTATCATCTGGAAATAGAGCAGGCAGGAAGAGTTGTTGTGGTCGGCTCGGAGACACCACAGACAGCAGTCATGGATGTCGGCTCAGAGACATGTTCTGGCCACACTGATCACAGTGCTTAAAGCCACTGACTGAGGACATTGCGGGAAACATGAGGCCCTTAAGATCAAACTCCAATTCCTCGATCAGGAGGTTGTGAGAAAAAACCCATGCTCCGAAAAGGATGATAGCAAAAAAGGAAACCTGAGAAAAACACGATGCCGAGGTGACAAGCCAGAAAACAGGAAGGTAACAGTAAGAAACTGAGAAAAAAACAGAACAAATCATACATGAAGAAATCGGCTTTTTTTCTTGAGGGGAACAGGCAGACGTCCGATGGGCTCTGTGGAAAAAAGGAGACCGAGGTAAGATGACACCCTTAGGTGGAAAGTTGACCACGTATGCACGAAGCCTATGTGGTCCCCTTCCCATTAGTCTCCCCATAGGTGAGGACTGACTTCCTGCTTATTCCCAGAGAATCAGTTTTAATAAGGTATTGTGACAAATTTGTCAAATTGCCCTATTGAATTTGATTTTCAAACTAATGAGTAGCAAATCACCCGGACTAGATGCAGGTAGCTCTTTCCCTTTCCTCTCATCTCTCTAATCTTCCCCTTCTATTGCAAGACTGCCACCCAAAGATCTAACCCCCTCAGAACTTACTCCACTTCCCCATTAGGCACATAAATATAATAAACGATTGTTTCCACCCCCTCGGCATCAAAAATACCTCCTCTACTTCTCTTCCCCAAATCAGGCAACTCCTTTCCCTCTCTTTACCTATTAAGTACTCCTATTCTCCCATTCCTACCCCCTTCTCAATCAGGCACCCTCCTGTTCATCATGTATCCCTCTTCGCCTCCTCCCCCCACATTTCCTTCTCCTATCCCACCAAGGACCCCATCTCTCCCCCTTCCTGCCCCATCAGTCGTCCCTTCTTCTCCTCAGCAGGTGCTTTGATGGGAGATGTATTGCCAAATTTTACACTTCCTTTAACCCTGTCACTCACTAGCTCACAGACTAGGCATAAGCACTCTGGCAAATACAATATGAGTTAACCCTGTCACTCATTAACTCACAGACTATGCATAGACACTCTGGAAAATACAAGTTAACCCTGTCATTCACTAGCTCACAGATTAGGCATGGACACTTTAGTAAATACAATATGAGTTTTATTAGATTAAGTCCTTTTGGAATAATAAGTAGAAGTTAAGTATCAATACATCACCGGATTATTGTAGCTCACTCCAGGTCGGGGGACTCTTCAGCGATCACTTAGAGGAGAAATCCGTGAGACCACAGAAATACGTCTCTGTCAGTTGATGTCCCATCTTTCCTACTGAGAGTCCCCCTAGAGTACCTAACTAAGATCGTGCCTGCTGCATGCCATTACAATTCATTGGTTAGCCTGCAGCATGCTCAGATCAGGATTGACTAGGGTTAATGCTGTACCCGTGGTCTTGTATAATATGATGTCAGCTATCTTTGAGTCATTCATTCAGTTCTGACCAGCCAAAACCGCCTGCCTGCTCAGAGATTTTGACCTAAAGTAACCCCAAGCTTTGTTACATTATCACTTCTTGACCTAAAGTAACCCCAAGCTTTGATCTCTGAGAAGCAGGCCGATTCAGCATGATTCCTCACATACAGAATGGCTCAAGAGTTCAATTTCTTTGGAATGTAAAGTACAATATTCTTTGCTGATCCAAAAATCCAAATAAATCTTTAATTAGTAATACAGGAGATTAGTGCAGTGGGCTAAGAACCAGGGAAGCCTGCTTCAAATCCCCCCGCTGCTCTTTCTGATCTTGGGCAAGTCACATAACCCTCCACTGCTTCAGGTACCCACTAGCCTTGGACTTCAGAGAAAGGTGTGAGCTAATCCAATTCCTTTTCCTTTCCTTTTTCAGCAGGCATCCCACCTCCCCATCAAGAACAAGGGTTAAAATGATTTTTTTTATATCTTTTCCGGAGTCATGACTGACTGCCATTGTGGTGTTACCCCGGGGTTCCATGGTGCAGATAAGTCCCAGCTAATCCTGTGGTCCCACAGCAGCAGATGCATGACTGATTCTGCAGAGATTTAAAAAAATAAGGAAGTTGTACTGCAGCAGCATGGAAAAGGAAGGCCCCAAGTCGGCAGGCCATATTCAGCGCTACTGAGTTAGCAGCAACAATCATTTTTATTTTATAAATTTATTTGTAAGTTTTTCTATACCGCCCCTTCCCATGATCAAGGACAGTTTACAATGAACAAACCAAGATACATAAAACTTAGATCAATGGTTATACATTAAATTGTGAGCAAACTATTTACAGGAAAAATATTTACAGGCAACACATTTACAAGTGCAATTTACTCTAGTTTAATCTTGCATTACTATGGCAATACTCAATGATGATTAGGGTATTTGTAGTGGAGATGGGTATGTATATAGCTAGGTTGGATAAATTTCATTATTGTCATGAATGTTACCATAATGTTCAATGAATAAATAAGTTTTAATTTCCTTTTGGAACATTTGGAGGTCCTTAATAGCTCTTAATGTTGCAAGTAGAACATTTCAGAGGATAGGGGCAACGTAGGTGAATGTCCTATTACTTGTAAATTGGTTTGTATTGTGAAAGTCAGAAGAGATTATTATTGTGTTTTATGTGCGTCCTCTTCTGATTCTTTCATTACTGTGTGTGTTAATTAAGGAAGAGAGACATGATGGGGCAATGTTATTCCGGAGTTTAAAAGTGATCATTAGTGTTTTATATTTTATCCTATTTGTAACTGGTAACCAATAAAGATTATAAAGTATAGGGGTGATGTGTTCTGTGCTATGGGACTTACAAATGATACGAGCTGCAAACTTCTGAGTCATTTGGAGCTGATTAGTAACCTTCTTAGACAATATGCTATTATAGAAATCAAAATGTGGAGCGATGAAGGCCTGAAGCACAGATCTAAAATCATAACTATCAAGCAGTGGTTTTAGATGCTGGATCATCCATAACACCACTATATTGCCCCTTTCGAACTAAAGCACCAAAAAGACTATAAACTTTGTTTTAAAAATCTACAACACCCTTTAAGAGTTCTCAGGCAGAGAGCTAGTAATTTAAAAGCCACATACTCTTACCTTGGCTTGAAATGCAGAGCCCCTGTTAGGAATGCCTCAACATTGCAAGGCTCTGAAGTCTTATGCATGAAGGGGCCATACTGGACTTAGTGCTTACAAATGGTGAAAGTGTTTCTGATGTTATAGTGGGAGATCATTTCGCATCCAGTGATCACCAGATAGTGTGGTTCAGTATTAGGATTAGGGCTGCTAAAAATCCATTCAAAAGCTGAGGGTCTTAGACTTAGGAATGCTAACTTTGCCAAGATGGGCCAATACCTTAGGGAGTCATTAGTGGGATGGGAACAGCTGGGGAATGTAGAAAAACAGTGGGCAAAACTGAAAGGAGGTATTTTAAAGGCAACCAACCTTTTTGTTAAAATGGTAAATAAAGGTAAAAGGAAAAGGAAACCATTATGGTTTTTGAAAGGAGTAGCTGAAAAGGTGAAGAAAAAGAGGGAGGCCTTCATAAAGTACAAGAGATCACAGAGAGAGGAAGACAGGCATCTATATTTCAAAAAACTTAGAGGAGCTAGCAAAGAAGTTAGGAAAGCAAAAATTTAGAAAGAGCAGGAAATAGCCAAAGCAATAAAATGGGGTGGTAATACATTTTTCAGATGTGTTAGTGAGAAGAGGAAGGGCAAAAGTGGTATTGTCAAACTCAAGGGTGAAGGGGAAATGTAGAAGCTGATGAGGATAAAGCGGAATTGCTTAACAAATATTTCTGTTCTGTGTTCACAGATGAAGAACCAGGAACAGGATCGCAGAAAATACCCACAAACAGGAACAGAAGCGAGGGGCATCTTGAACAATTTTCAGAAGACTGTGTCCATGAGAAGCTAGCTAAACGTAAAGTAGACAAAGCAATGGGCCGGATGGGATACACGCTAGAATACTGAGGGAACTTGGGGAGGTTCTAGCACTCCACTGACTGACCTTTTCAATGCCTCGTTGGAGTCGGGAGTGGTGCCAAAGGACTGGAGAGAGGCTCATGTGGTGCTTTTACACAAAAGCGGAAGTAAGGATGTGGTTGAAAACTAAAGGCCGGTTAGTTTAACCTCGGTGGTGAGTAAATTCTTGGAAGTGCTGCTAAAAGAGAAAATAGTGAGTTTTCTGGAGTCCAATGGATTACTGGATCCGAGGCAGCATGGATTCACCAGAGGCAGGTCTTGTCAGACAAATCTGATTGATTTCTTTGATTGGGTGACCAGGGAGTTGGACTGAGGGAGAGCCCTAGATGCGGTGTATTTAGATTTCAGTAAAGCCTTTGATACAATTCTGCACAGGCGGCTTATAAACAAACTGAGCATCCTAGGGATAGACCCTAAAGTTACTGATTGGGTTAGAAATTGGTTGAGTGGGAGGCAACAAAGGGTACAGGTAAATGGAACTCACTCTGAAGAGAGGGAGGTTACCAGTGGTGTGCCTCAGGGGTCTGTCCTTGGTCCGATTCCTTTTAACGTCTTTGTTAGTGATATTGCGGAAGGGCTGTCGGGTAAGGTTTGCTATTTGTGGATGCTACCAAAATCTGCAATAGAGTAGACACCCATGAAGGTGTAGATAACATGAGGAGGGATCTAGCTAAGCTTGAAGAATGGTCTAGAATTTGGCAGCTGAGATTTTATGTTAAAAACTGCAAGGTCATGCATTTGGGCTGCAGCAATCCAAGGGAGCGATTATACTATAGGGGGTGAAGTACTTCTGTCCACAAAAGAAGAACGGGATCTAGGCATGATTGTGTCTGATGATCTTAAAGTAGCTAAACAGGTAGAAAAGGCGACGGCAAAAGCTAGAAGGATGCTTGGGTGCATAAGAAAAGGAATGGCCAGCAGAAGAAAGGAGGTGATAATGCCTCTATAAGTCTTTGGTGCGACCTCATTTGGAGTATTGTGTGCAATTCTGGAGATTGCACCTTCAAAAGGATATAAACAGGATGGAGTCAGTACAGAAGGTGGCAACTAAAATGGTTAGTGGTCTTCATTATAAAGCATATGAGGACAGACTTAAAGATTTTAATATGTATACTTTAGAGGAAAGGCAGGATAGAAGTGATATTATTGAGATGTTTAAATACCTCCATGGCATAAATGCACAGGAGGGGGAGCCTCTTTCAATTGAAAGCAAGCTCTGCTATGAGGGAACATGGGATGAGGGTGAAAGGGGATAGACTCAGGAGTAATATGCAGAAATATTTCTTCACGGAAAGAGTGGTAGATGCGTGGAATAGTCTCCCAGTGGAGGTGGTAAAGATGGGGATAGTATCTGAATTCAAAAATGCATGAGACAAATACAGAGGATCTCTAAAGGGAAAAAGGGGACCTTTATAGTGGTTGATGTGGAAAGGCAGACTGAATAGGCTTGTGGTCTTTTTCTACCGTCATGTTTCTATGTTTCTAACTTGAAGAAAATAGATCTGGTGACTAGTTTTAAGTGTGATACCATGTTAAGAGGCTGATCAAGAGTAACCCCAAGATATTTCACTTCATTTTTTACTTCCAGTTCAGCTTCTTGAATGGAGAGTTTAGAAGGGAAGGTAAAGTTTTGATTCCTGGTAACATACAAAACTTCAGTTTTATTGTAATTTATTTACGTTATCGGGGTCATTCTGAGCCATGAATAGCAGGGATGGACGTCCCGTTGGGACATCCATCCCCACTATTCGTGCCCTTTCCCCGACCCTGTCCTCCTTCCCCGCATCTTGTATGGGGAAGTAAGACGGGGAGGATCGGGGGCAGCATTAGGGCGGGCAGTGGGCGGTCGTCAGCCCCGGACATACAGGGCTGATTCTAATGTCGGCCCTGTACGTCCGGGGCTGGTGACTTGCATGGGGAACTTATTCCACCTTGGAGGTGGAATACGTTCCCTAGTCACCGGGGGACAGCAGGCCTGAGGCACAGATGGGTCAGGAGTGCTGAGGACATTCCCCACAGCCTGACCCTGGCCTTAGGATGCCAGATCGGGGGATGGGCTGCGGGGAAGGCAGTTTCTTGTCCGGCGGCCGGGATAGCGGCTTTTCAATGGAGGCACAGTGCCATGGCAAGAGGATACCATGGCGCCTCGGCATGCAGGCCGGAATCGGGGCTAGACATGCCCCGTGGGATCAGAATTGCGACTCCCTCTGTGCGTCCGGTTTCGACCGAGCACACAGAGGGCCTGGACGTACAGGATAGAATTGGGCCCTATGTGTTTTCAGCCACTTCACTGTTTCTTTGAGGCAGGATGACATTTGATGTTGGTTGGGCTTTGTTATGTCTATGGGGAGATATAACATTGTATCATCCACATAGATGTGATATCCTACTTAGAAGTTTTTAAAGACATTACAAATTGTAAGTATAAATTAAATAGCAGTGCTGATAGGGAAGACCCTTGCGGTATGTCTTGCTTCTGTTTGAAGGCTGATGATGTCTTTTGGCCAATCTGAACTTATTGGGTACAGTCCGAGATGTAGGACTGAAAACAATGGTGCACAATGCCCTTTAGCCCTATTTGGTGTAGTTTAGTAAGTAGTATGTTATGGCTAATACTATCAAAACCAGCAGTGATATTCAAGAATACGGGGACAAATGCCAGTTTAGGTTTATCTATACCTCAAATAAGATTATCAGAGAGGGCTAAGATGAGAGTCTCTATGCCATGAAATGGTCTAAAACCATATTGCTCTCCATCTAAAGGAGAGTTCAGGTCAATGAAATCTTGTAACTGAGTTTGGACAACCTTTTCAATAACTTTAGCCATGAATGGAAGACTAGATATTGGCCTGAATGAATTAGGATGTTCCTTGTCTAGAGATTTGTTTTTTAAAATTGGGCAAATCATAGCATTTTTTAATTCCAAAGACATGTAACCTTGTTTCAGATATTGGTTGACCATTGTAAGGATGAATGGAGACAGTTCAGCTTTAGCCGCCTTAATCCAACTAACAGGACAGGGGTCAAGTGGGGAGGTGGTAGTATTAATTTTGGTGATTATATTCATCAAGTATTTTAGGTCAATCATATGGAAGTTATGACAATTATTTATGGTTGACAGATCACTGTCTGAGCAAGAGATATCTTCTGTATCCTGTCATTTTAATTTATTCATATAGGGCTCCATTCTGTACAGGATGTCCAGACCCCTATGTGCCTGATCGGAATCGGATGCACAGGGGCAAACGTGATTTTGATCCCACGAGGCACGTCTAGCCCCGCAGGAACAGAATCATGACTAGGCCTGTATATGCAGGCCGGGACCTGATTCCGGCCGGCCTGCACATACAGGCCTCTACCCGGCTACCTCAGTCATGCCACCGACTTATTCTGCAAGTCCCTGCAGCCCAACCTCCAATCTGGCCTCTGAAGACCAGGGTCGGGCTGCAGGGAATCACCTGCACTCCCTCCGAGCCCTTCTGCCGCCCATGTGAGCCATCCTCCACCGTTTGGGGAACTTATTCCACTTCTGAGGTGGAATAAGTTCCCCATTCAGCCTGCCAGCCCTGGACGTACAGGACCGACATCAGAATCGGCCCTGTACGTCCAGGGCCGCGGACCACCCATTGCCTGCCTTAACTTCACCCCCTACCCGCCCCCACCTAGCATCCCGTAAAATACCTTGTTCATATGGGGAGATTAGCCAGGGATGCAGAGGGGGCCGAATAGCGGGGATGGACATTCGCAGCTCGGAATGACCCCAGTAGTGATCAGCAAGGATTTGTGGCTTGATGTTGATATTATTTACTTATGGATTAGGTGTTTGAGTTAGGTATTTTACATTTCAAAAGGTTCCCTCTGACAATTGAGTGCTTTAGTGAGTTTCATAGAGTGATATTCTTTTTTCCTATTGTTTCTTTGTATGAATAAAGAGAATTCATATAGAGTAGCTTGTCATTTATGGCTTTAGTTGATCTCCATCTGTGTTCCAAGGTTCCTTAATTTTTGTTATAATTTTCTTAGATCTTGCGAATGCCATTTTTCAGAGGGTGTAAGTGTAATTCTGTGGTGTGAATATGGTGCAGAGCCAGTTTTAGAGATTGAGGTATTCCAATTTTTTTAATATATCATCCAGATCAGTTAATGGAGAATCTGTATGTGGGAGGATATCATTCAGCAAGGTTTCCTTATTAAAGGATCTAAATCGCTTTTTCTGTGATTTTGCTTTATGAGGTAACGGTGGAGAAGGAAGAGGTGATAGATTGAATTCTATTATATAATGGTCCGTCCAGGGGACCTGCATTACTTGTGGGGGTGAGTAGCGGTCATATATTAAGATATTATTGAGTAGGAATATTAAATCTAGCGTTTTACTTTTATTGTGGGTAGGCATCTGTACTATCTGCTGATAACCCATATCAGACATCAAATTGAGGAATAGTATGGATTGCGCAATGTGAAGAAGTTGTTGGTTAAAGTTGCCTAGTAAAATGTGAGGTTTTTTTAATGAGGAGTTACAGGCAGTTTCCAAAATTGAGGTGAGGCTTTCTGGATTGGGTGATGGTGGTCTATATAAAAGGCAAATTGATAGATTTTTATCCTCAATGTGTTTTTGTTGTTGTTTACACTGGGCAGCAGATTTTGACAGCCATGGCTCCAGCTGGGAAGTGGGCTGAGCTGGAAAAAAACCCACTTAAGGTGGTAGGGCCTGTGCCAAGAAGATTGAGACTTGCCCAGAGTATGCTCGTCGCTAGAGTCAGCCGCAATCACCGGTCCAGCAATGTTGGAGCAATGTTTGGTTAGTCTTCTGAGGTCCAAAGGAAATAAAAAGCTGAAAAAGGTAATGTGTAGATTTTAAAATTAAGAAGACTTTTTGGATAATTGGAATAAGCCTTTATTACATTATATAAATTGTTCAATTGACAGAGTTGACAGACGTGCAGAGATTCTACCACAAAATACAAGTCTCTAACTAACAATGATCAGGTACATCTTTTATAAGCCAATAAGCAGAGCTTCATAGGATCAAAACTTTGCTTTACAGAAGTACAGATGTCAAGAAAACAGAACTAAAAAGTACCAGATGCCAGTGTTGCAGACTGATTATTTCTCAAATCTAGTCTAGAAATATATTTTTAACAGCAAAGTTTCTATCTCTCTGGCTAGCAACATCTCTATCCTTATTCCCATTGACTGGTTCAAGGGATGGCCCAGTGCATGTACAAACACACTGTTGGCACAGGGTCCCACTGAATAAGAGGCTCCATGCCAACCTCATGCTACAGCCACGTAGTGCCTGTGCACCTCCCCTTGCCCACTGTCCCAGCTGACTTACTGTTGCCGCTGACCAAGCGGCCCAAATTCCAGTGCTGTGCTCTGCTTCCCACAGACAAAACAGACCCAGCTTAACAGGTGAGCTAGGGAGGCACTGACTTGGGGTGCAAAACATTTAAAGGTGCTCGAAGCCTGCCTCACTGATTCGCTGCTTTGTACACTATTTAAGAAGCCGCGAGAGCACTTCTCTTTGCTCTCGCGGTTCTGCTGACTTAGAAACTGCTGGACCACTTCATTTCTAAAGGAACTTTGGAACCTCAGCCCCTATGTGAAGGAAATCGTAGAGTTCTTAACTGCATTAGTCATGTCTCTCCAGCCCTCATCAGTGGTCCTCATCATCTTCTTCCTTTGTCAGTGGATCACTCAGCAAGTAGGTTTGCATGCTATATAAAAGGAGAGCAGAGAGAGAATCCCTAGAGGGAGCAAATAAGGAATAAAAATAGGACTCAAATCAAGATGGATCTAATTTCAATCATATTCACATAGTCAACTAAATTTATATTGAAAGCTCTTCCTTTTCTCCTTTTTCTTTTTTTTAAATCAAGCAAACCATGTACAGAAAAGGTAAATCTTCCAGGAAAAAATACATTCATGAAACAAAACAAGAAATTACAAATAACAGAGATACCTATAGCCCACAGTCTGCAGAATAAAAGCAGACAAATCTTCAGGTTGATAACAAATAAATCTCTGCGCTTTAAGGACCACAACACATTTACAAGGATATCGCAAATAGTATGAGGCCCCTAGTAGCAACACCCCAGGTCTTAATAACAAAAACTGCCTGCATCTTTTATGTATTTCCCTCAATACATCTGGAAACATAGAGACTTTTACACTGTAAAAGAGAATTAAACGTTTCTTATAATAAAGTTTTAGTAACCAGTCTCTATCTGATACTAAAGCCAGACTAACTAATAGAGGGGAAACTTTCATGGCTTCAACCAAAGCTGACTGAAGGAAATCCGATACATTGAGAGCATCCATTTCAATATTTAAATTATTAGGTGCAGGCGCCTTCTTTGCAAGCGGGAAGTAGAAAGCTCTGGTAACTGGTGGTATCAAAATCTTGGGAAATAGACAAAATGTCCTTTTTTTTTGTGCATCAAGTCAGTGCTGACTCCTAGCAACCCAACTGCCTCTGGGTTTTGGTGGCAACGTTATCACTGGAAGTAGATTGCCAGCCTTTTCTTCCAAGGCAAAGGAAGGTAAAGTGACTTGCCCAAGGTCACAAGGCGTGCCAGTGGGACTGAAACCCTTGATCTTCAGGGTACTAGATAGTTACTCCTCCACTCCAAATGTCCTTAAGGTACATTTTAAAGAGTTCAATAGGAGCAATGCCCAGTATAATTGGGAAATTTAGCAAACATAGATTTGAAGCCCGAGCACAGCTCTCGAGCACTTATAGCTTCACACGAAGAGCAGTGTTATCTTTGACAAGGGCCACAGTTGTATCAGAAAATAAGTTCACCTTCTGTGTATTTTCACTTACTTTTACTTTTATGCTCTCAGTCTCTGCATCAAAACTTTCCATTCGTTCCTCCAAATGAATCACCTTTGCGGCAATCCCAGCCGTCTAGCCAGCAACGGCTTCTGCCTGGGAAGTGATAGCGTCCCATATGTTCTCCAAAGTTATAACACTTTGGATGAAGTGAAACCAAGGAAACCATTGGAGATGCAGCCAGTCGGGCCTCTGATTCATTTCCATGTATTCTGCATGTTGTCGATACTCCCACCATTGCCTTCTCTCCAGGGAGATCTCCAACATGCCCGAAGGCAATTCCTCATGTCGCACCTTTGAAGCTCCCTGTCGCAGAGCCGTATGCTCGCCGCCTTCCAACAAACCAACAGCTCCAACCACAGAAGATGAACCGGAGGATCCGGAGGCAAAGGTGGGCTCTGCGCATCTTGAGACAAGGGAACATCCAGGCCAAGAGGCAAAGAGGAGTCCTCCCTCCTCTCCCCAGTGCCTGCCCTGATCAACAAATATGTTGATTGGACCCGATAGGGCAGACCGTGGCTCGGCTGTGAAAGCCTTAGGCTTACCCTTCCTCTTAGGCATTAGGAGATAGAAACAAACTCAAATCACTGCAGCCATCTTGGTTAAGACCACAACTCTTCCTTTTTTTTTTTCCAATTTCTCAAAATGCATGCAAAGCAATTTTTACAAAAAGGAGACATTCTGTAAACATATGATAAAAAATGTTTGTTGCAGTTCTATAAAAGTCTGTCTTTTACAGCAATGGAATAATGAGGGTCCTTTTCAACAGACAATCTGATTCAAGTCCTTGGGCATATTGGAACAAAGTATTTGAGAAGATGTTGCCTTGAGAAGAAGCTCCCACCGTGGTCCTGTTGCAGGAAGAATGCATCGATCCATGTTGAGAAGTCTGATCACTCGACTGCTATACTAGTGGTGAGGGGTACTTGATGACATCTTTCCCAGGAAGTTCTAGTGGAAACTTGCACTGATATACCTTTACATATCCAAATGGTGACAATATGACTGTGCTCAAGTTCCTTGAGAGTAATCTATAAATGGAAAGCTTTGGCAATGTTAAGTAAAGTGTGATAATAGTTCAAATAGTAGTTTCGGGATCATAAGGTCTTTTCGTCTTAAGATAGGAGATCTTGCTTCCCAGCAGTTTTTCAGGACTCTGTAGATTTACTTCATCTTTCTCTGAAGCTTGTGTCTAATTTCTCTATGATGTTGCTAAATTATTCCTATATCTATTAATACAACAACATGAGGAATATGCAAGTTCTAATACAAGAGCAAATCTTACACATTCCTTCTCTCTCTCTCTCTCTCTCTCTCTCTCGATATAGATTTATATGTAATATTTTCTCCATTCAGCCAGAAAAAATGTTCTTCTACATACAAGATGCTGCTACTACCTTTACCTTTTCTCAGTAAAGTTAGAACTGTAAGAAACCTAGGTAAACACAATAAGAAAATTTTCAGATGACCAAAATGTAAACATATATTACAAAATCACACAGCAGATTCCCAGAAATATATTTGAAAACAAGAAAAAAGCTAAAAGAAAGTTTTTGAAAAAGGAGGAGGACAGCTGAAACAGGCATCAACTAGATAGACACTTTCATCATTGCTGCCTCATAACCATTATTTTTAATGAAGTGCAAAAAAACAAGTCTATAAACACTGGTCACTTATCTCTTCCGAGTACAACTGTGTCCACAGAAATGGAATGCTTCTTGCCCAAGGTTTCGCTGCTGCTTCTTCAAGGAAATGTGTCAAGTCCAAAAACATCTGAATAAATAGTAAATGAGGAGTGAAGGAATAGCCTAGTGATCAGCACAACTGCCTAAGACCCACACAGTCAAGGTTTGGTTCCCAGTGGTGCACCTTGAGCAAGTCACTTAACCCTTCATTGACTCAGAAAAAAAGACATGGCAATCTATTTCTCATCATGCTTTGCCAAGAAAACCCAGAGGCTCAGGAATCAGCACTGACTTGATGGCACTTTTTTAAAAAAAGTAGTAAATGAACCACAATCGCATAGGAGAATGAGCCACACCATTTTACCAAAGATTTATATATTTATGCCCAAAACTTGCATTCCTACAGTATTTATCAGATGCTGGGACCCCCACATAGCATGCCGGCTGTACCGATGGAAAACGCTGGCACACGCACAAGGGCTGGTTTAAATACCGACCCAAACTTGACTGACACACCAAGGACTTCCGCAAGTCTCTCAAGACCCTTCTGTTCACGGAGTCCTATGAGCAAGTAACATAAGATGCCAAGCACTAGATACCACCGCAAATGGCCCACTGACAGCCCTCACCTGAATGACAACCATATGCAGATAGCCTGTACGTATGTATGTCTTATCCCCCTTCATGTTAAATGTATACTTACAATTGTGTTGTTGACCACTATGATTGAAGGATAGGGTGGTATACAAAACGGTCTAAATAAATAAATAAAATGCCTGCCATTCAACAGCACTGTGAAGCTCCATAGGCTCAAGCATACGCCACAGAAAAATATAGGGCTGCTCCCACTTCTTCGCTAAATTGCCTCTTTTCTTTCAAGTGATAGGTAAGTGTGTATTGTTTTTTTTTCTTTACCGCTGACAAAAATTCACATATTTACCTGACACTTGAAAGAAAAGAGAGATAAATTGTTTCAAAGTCTAAAGTTAGAAAGTTAATTTTTAGAAACCTTTTAAGAAGGTATTTGCTGAAAGCATTTTAATACTTCCTGTTTCTGCTCTATTAACAAATCATTTCTGTAAGGCGATTAAAAAAATATGTTTACAAAAGAATTTATCTCTGGTGTGTAAGAAAAAAAAAGTTATTGATAGTTTTATACTGATACATATCTGAAGGGAGTTACTAAAGCTGTTGCATCTCTATAAAAGAAGTTGCAAGATTATTTCAAAGCACTTCTTTATCTGTTTAAAAAAATATTTTAAAATTTAAAACATTGCTGATGATTTATTCCACCTATGCTGAAAAGTGTAACATTATACTGACCTGGCGGTGCAGGAATGTTGCTTTAGTTTCTTTTTAAGTCCTGTGATTAGTTCTCGTGACTCTGAGGAGACTTGACGATGAGGTTAGATTGTTCTAAAGGGTACGCCCTGTTTGGAAACAGTCCAAGGTACCATCTTGGTATGACTAAAATTTAATAACATCACTAGCGGGGTAATAGTAAGACTGTGACACTCCGCAGGAGTCTTGGAGCTTATAATACCGTTCAAAATGAGATCTCCTCCCACAACTCACTGATAGGGTGAATTCTTGCAATTTCTAGAAAACACTGGAAATGGCTGGAAGGCAGGGTGAGGACTAGAAGGCGGTGACTGGGGTAGCTGCCGTGCTGTCAGATGGAGGGAGGGGCAGTGGTTTATGCCAGCGCTGATAGGGTTGTGCTTATACGGTGGAAGGACTTCTGGCGTTGTGACCCTACCTTCCATGTTGTGTTTCCTCACTGGAGTGACTACCATTTTAGCAGAGCGGAAGTACAGTAAGCCTCATCCTATGCCTGTCCCATGGCAGAGTCACGTTAAGAGGAAGTGACGGTGCAGAGAAGCCTACTTTGCTGGCTCACAGACCGTCCATACCGCGTGTCTTCTTGATTGTTCACTTCCCCATACCGTGAGTAATGGCTTCATTAATTTCTTTAAATTCAAGCAACTGGAAACAGGTAGGGGAGAGATACTGGATGGAGGAGATGGGAGGGAGAGGGAGCAGGATACTGCTGGATGCAGGAAAGGGGAAAGAGGAAGGAGCTGAAATGCTGGACTGAGGAAAGGGGGGAAGGGAGAGGATTGGGAGCTTCTGGACCCAGGAAAGGGGAAAGAGGAAGGGGCTGAAATGCTGTATGGGGCCGGGTCAGAGGGGTGTAATTCTGATTGTCTGCCCCAGGTGCAAAACAAGCTGGTCCAAGCTCTGCCTGAGGGTCACATACAATAATTAGTAAAACCACTAGAGGTCTTATACTACTTCGGGATTTCTACAAGTCTGACTTTGGAAATCTAGTGGGTCTAGCTTTCAGTTTGCTTAGGTGACGCCAGTTCTTCATGTCCACTTCATTTCGATGCATCCCACAGTGGAGAGGAAATCAGGGATTTCGGTGTCAAGAAATGCGTCATGTCTTCTCTGTCTCTTCTCTGTTTTCTGCAGCCACCTGCAGCGTGATTCTCCTTTACGCACCTGGCTTAGCAGGTTTGGCAACCACTTTCAAACGGGTCTGTTTTAGAGAGCTTTTTCTATGCCTGCAGCATTTACCATTTATAGGGTAAGTCAGTATTTCAAAGTCTACTTTTTGAATGCATATGAGACAATTTTTAAAAATGTTTGTGGGGCTGTTAAATCCAACATAAACTTCCCCTCCCTGCACACAGTTAAAGAGTTTGCTCAATGTTGAGGTGATCCAGTACCCAGGGGTGGCTCAAGACAATCTTCTGTCTGAGGTGAGAAATGAACTGTGCCCCCCCCATCCCCACAGCCAAAATGGAGAGGCCTCCTCTGAGCTCTAACTAGGGAACAGGGGATCCCCTCATTCATAACATCAATCAGGTGGTTGCCCCAAGAATAAAGAGAGAAATCTATGCCCAGGCTACGAGGCCGGTGCTACCATTAGGTGAACTACGTTGTCACCTAGAGCATCAGACCTCCAGGGGTGCCCACTGCCGCCGCTGTTGCCCCTCTCCAAGACTGACAGTGACAGCAATAGCCTCAAACAGCCCCAGTGAGCTTACCTTCAAGCTTCGGCGCCACGGGCTATTTGCTTCTGCCCCACTGACTCTGAATGCCGACTTCGTGTTTGCACGGGAAGCTGGCATTGGACGTCAGAGAGCGATGGAAGGAAACAGACCCACGGTGTTGAAGCATGAAGGTAAGCTCGGTGTGGCTGCTGCCGCTGCTGTCGGTTCCGGAGAGAGATGGCAGAGGTGGCAATAGGTGCTGCACAGGGGGCGGGGGAGGTACAAGGGGTGAGGTTTCGCCTAGGGGGCCTCATCTCCTTGCGCCGGGCCTGCCAGGCTATATAATATTTTTTAAACTTTGCAATGATATTTATATGCAGCAAAAATTGTATTAATTTCATTTTGTAGCCTGGAAATTAATATAAAATATATGAACTCCTGACATTGCACCCTGAATCTGCATGATATTTAATCTAAATATATATTATGCAAAAGACAAAAGAGAAGCAAGGTGATCACACACTAAGGAGCAAAAAGAAACAGCGAGAACCACGCTGTAGTTTATAATATGTAGTTTATACTATGCTGCCGTTCTCGCTTTTTTCCGTTTGAACATATGTTCTGTATCCAAAGAAACCCCTCTCTGAATGACGGGTGCAGAGCAGAACTAGGACATTTCCCACAGGACTCAACACACAAAAAATAATTTCTGATTCTAGTTTCATCTCAGTAACAGAAATATAAACCCTCATAAGTACAGGGCATATTCTAATGTAATACAAAACCTTACGGAAAATTACTCAGGACCTATACAGAAAATCTACCATACTCTAATAGCATCAACTTCCATAACTCACAGAAGAGACATACCTAGAAAAGAGCAACACCTTAAATCTTGCAGTGGGCCCTAAAAGATCCATACACCTGTTCAAAAATCCAAACAAGCTGGATTACTCCTGATCCCTATACAGAAACCCAATGCCACCAGAACACCCGACCTCAGTCACACACGCAGAACACAGATAGATCCTATCAAGTAGAGAATGAAATTCCACAGACTAAAACTAGACATGATAGTGTGCTGTCAAGTCAATGCTGAGTTCTGGAAAACCAGCCCTTGGGTTTTCTTGGCATTGGCAAGTGCATAAGAACATAAGATATGCCATACTGGGTCAGGCCAAGGGTCCATCAAGTCCAGTATCCTGTTTCCAACATTGGCGAATCCAGGTCACAAGTACCTGTCAGGTTCCTAAAAGGTATACAGATTCCATGCTGCTTATCCCAGGGGTAAGCAGGCCTTCTTCTGCACAGTGAGTTTACAGCTCCTGATATTCCATGGCGGTCACCCATCCAAGTAATAGCAAGCCCAACACTGCTTAGATTCAAAATCATATAACAGCAGGTTAATTCCAGACAGGGCAGTACAACACCAGAGATATAGAAAGAGATGCATATACCCCTGTATTGAGCAAAATCTAAAGTTAAAACGTGTAGGGCCCTATCTTCTTCTGGGCAGGCTATACATCACTACTGTGCAAAGCCCTGCCCATCGACCCTTAACCCCGGATATTCAATGTCCTATGTAGCCCCGACATTGAATATCCAGGGATCACCGCACACATCAGAAGCCGCATTAGGTAACTGGGCAGCAGCGATATTGCAGGCTGTCCGATTAGCTCCTGAGCCGAATATAGATGAGGAAAACTCTCGCCTATCTTTTCAGCACAGATCGCTAACCGGGCAGCATGTAATATCGCTGCTGCCCAGTTATTGCTTGTCGCTGCCTCCACTCCACCTCGGAACACCCCCTGACATGCCCTAATACTAACTGGTTATCCTCAGGGGGGGTTAGAAGGGCATATTCAATGGCACTAACTGTGTAAATGCCTTTCAAAAATCAGGCCCATAAATTCCAAAGACTGACATATTCCAGTTGCTAAACTGAAAATAATTAATTTTCCTTCCTTTGCTGACTGGCCATTTTATTGTCTAATCATGTTGATCTCAGCCTCTGGTTTCTGCTTTTCTCTGTCTTCTGTTAACACTTTTTGAGGTCCCTGAACCATCTGCTAGTTCTCTCCCCTCTTGTCTTCTTCATTTTCTTTCATTACTGGCATTTATCTTTTTTTTTTAGTTTCTTCCATGTATTTTGTTTCTCTCTCTATCAACTCAGATTTTATTTATTCCTCTGGTCATCCATTCCTCAATCCCCCCTCTTGTTACTGCACCTATCACTTTTTAACCCTTAAAACTAGCCTTTCTTTCCTTAGGCTCTTATTCCCCAGTCTTATTCCCTAATCTTCTTCCCCTCATACCAACATATTCAAACCCTTACTCCTTATTATTTCCCCTTTACCATCCTCACTTCTCCCACCATCTTGTCATCTACCCTATGATCATCTCTTCAACTTCACCATTTTCTCCCGCTCATTCAGCCATCTCCTCTATCTCTGAAACAACCACACCCTCGTTACCGCTGTGCTATCTCCTTTCTGCTCCCCTTCTTTCTGTCTTCCAGAGATATCAATCCCATCCCTGGCCCCACTAAACTTTTGTCATACTACCAGGGCAGATCCTCATGTAACTGCTCAAATCTTATTTGTATCCCTCTCCTTCCCCCCTCCTCTCTTCCTTTCTCATGTGCCTTGTGGAACACACACTCCATATCAAATAAATTTGCCTTTATTCATGATCTCTTTATCTCTAATGGTCTCCATCTTCTTGCTATAACTAAGACCTGGCTCCTCCCAGAAGACTCAGCTTCAGTTATGGCTCACTTTCATGGCGGCTATCAATTCTCTCACACACCCCGTCCCACTGGCCATGGTGGTGGTGTTGGGCTTCTATTCTCTCCTTCCTGCCAATTTCAACCCCTCCTTCTACCTCAGTCTAATCCTTTCCCTCCTTTGAAGTCCACTCCATCCACCTACTTACTCCACTACCTCTCCAGATAGCTGTTATTTATCGATCCCCTGACAAGTCCACCTCTATCTCACTGACTTTGACTCATGGCTTTCCTTCTTTCTGGATTCATCTTCCCCCTCCCTTATTTTCTGAGATTTTAACATTCATGTTGATAACCCCTCTGACCCTTATGCTTTAAAGTTCCTTTTCTTTATCTCCTCATTCAACTTCCAGCTTTGCTCTACTGCCCCCACTCACAGGCACGGCCACTACCTCAACCTTGTCTTCTTCTCTAATTGCTTATCCTCAAACTTCTGTACCTCAGTTCTTTCCTTATCTGACCATCACCTGCTAAGCTTAACTCTTCATCACCCGCCGCCTCAACCTCAACCTCAACCTCATCCTGTCTCCTCCAACCTCTTTAGAAATCTTTATGCTATCGACCCACTGGTTCTCTCCACTACTGTCTCATGATCTTTTTCCTCCACTATGTCATCTGAGTCTATTAGTGCTGCACTCTCCTCTGCTCTGGATGCTCTTGCTCCACCCTTGCCACGTCCTGTGAGGTGTACTGTACCTCAGCCCTGGCTGTCTTCCACTACCTGCTATTTACAGTCCTGTGCCTGCTCAGCTGAGCATATTTGGCTCAAATCCCACACCCTTGCAGACTTTCTACACTTCATATTCATGTTTGCCTCTTTCCAGTCAGCCATATCACTCACCATTATGCACTATTATGTCCATCTAACTAACTCTCTTGTCTCTGACCCTCGCCATCTCTCTACAACTCTCAACTCTCTCCTCAAGATGCCTCCTCCTCCGACCCCTCCTTCCCTTTCTGCCCAAACCTTGGCTGACTTTTTCCATGACAAAGTCCACAAGATCACACTCCATTTCCCCATGAGGTTAGCCCCATCCTCTCTTCCCCCTCTTCACTACCAACGTTTCCCCTCAACCTCTATTACCCTTTCTTCCTTTTCACTGAGGAGGAAACTAATCACCTTCTTTCCTCCTCCAAACACACTACCTGCTCTTCTGATCCTATTTCCACCCATCTCCTAAACTCCATCTCCTCCACTGTAATCCCTTCCATCTCTCATATTCTCGACCTATCGCTCTCCACTGCTTGTTCCTTCAAGCATGATGTGGTCACACCTCTCCTCAGGAAACTCTCACTAGACCCTACTTATCCTTCTAACTATCAGCCCATCTCTCTCCTCCCCTTCATTTCTAAACTACTTGAATGCACAGCTCACCACCGTTGCCTTGACTTTCTCTCCTCTCGCGTCCTTCTGGATCCTTTACAATTTGGCTTTTATCCTTTATATTCTACTGAAATGGCTCTTGCCAAAGTCTCCAGCAACTTGTTCTTGGCAAAATCCAAGAGCCTACTCATCCTTCTTGACCTTTCTGCAGCTTTTGACACTGTTGACTACCACCTTCTCCTCGAAACCTTGTCCTCGCTTGGTTTTAAGGGCTCTGCACTATCCTGGTTCTCTTCTTATCTCTCCCATCATATTTACAGTGTCTGTTCTGGTACATCCTCTTCTACTGCTATCCCGCTCTCAGTTGGTGTATCCCAAAGGTCTGTCTTGGGCCCACTCCTTTCCTCTCGCTCTATACCCACTCCTTTGGTGTGCTCATCTCTTTCCAAGGCTTTCAGTACCATCTTTACACTGATGACTCTCAGATCTACCTCTCTATCTCTCCGGCAATCCAGGCCCAGAACTCTGCCTGCCTATCTGACATTGCTGTTTGGATGTCTCACCGCCATTTGAAATTGAACATAGCCAAAAATTAGCTTCTTATTTTTCCCCCTAAACCCACTTCTCCCCTTCCTCCTTTCTCAATCTCTGTGGATAACGCTCTACTCCTCCCTGTTCCCACAGCTCGCAACCTTGGGGTCGTCTGTGACTCCTTCCTCTCCTTCTCCACACACACATCCAACTGATAGCTAAAATATGTTGTTTCTTTTTCTATAACATCAGCAAAATTTGCCCTTTCCTTTCTGAACACACAACTAAGACATTTATCCACTCTTTAGTCACTTCCTGTCTAGACTATTGCAACCTCCTCCTTGCTGGTCTCCCTCTGAATCATCTCTGTCCCCATCAATCTATTCAAAACTCGATTGCGCAGCTACTCTTCCGCCATCTTCGTCATGCTAATATATAACCCTTCTGCTCAAGTCACTTCATTTCCTCCGTATCAATTTCTGAATCCAGTTCAAACTTTTTCTGCCGACTTATAAGTGCACTCACTCTGCGGCTCCTCACTACCTTTCCTCTCTTATCTCTCCCTACACTGAAGAGTAGCA
Organism: Ichthyophis bannanicus; assembly: GCA_033557465.1. Lineage (NCBI taxonomy): Eukaryota > Metazoa > Chordata > Amphibia > Gymnophiona > Ichthyophiidae > Ichthyophis > Ichthyophis bannanicus. Next base: position 134,344,902 of record CM066048.1, on the reverse strand, counting down.
AATCACCTGGGTCGGATGGTATACATCCAAGGGTGTTGAAAGAACTGAAATATGAGATTGCAGACCTGCTATTAGTAATCTGTGAACTATCATTAAAATCATCTCTAATACCTGAAGATTGGAGGATCGCCAATGTAACACCAATTTTTAAAAAGGGTTCCAGGGGTGATCCGGGAAACTACAGACCGGTGAGCCTGACGTCAGTACCAGGAAAAATGGTAGAAACCATCATAAAGAATAAAATTACTCAGCATGTAGATAGTCATGACCTAATGGGAGACAGCCAACATGGCTTTAGACAAGGAAGATCTTGTCTTACTAATCTGTTATGTTTTTTTGAAGGAGTGAATAATCAGGTGGACAAAGGTGAGTCGGTTGATATTGTGTATCTGGACTTTCAGAAAGCCTTTGACAAGGTCCCTCATGAGAGACTTTTGGCAAAACTAAAGAGTCATGGCATAGGAGGCAGTGTACTATTGTGGATTAGGAACTGGTTAAAAGATAGAAAGCAGAGGATAGGGCTAAATGGCCAATTTTCCCAATGGAGAAAGGTGAATAGTGGTGTACCCCAGGGATCTGTGCTGGGTCCGCTGCTTTTTGACATATTCATAAATGACCTGGAAAGTGGAATAACGAGTGAGGTTATCAAATTTGCAGATGACACAAAACTATTTAAAGTTGTTAAAACCCAAGAGGATTGTGGAAAATTGCAAGAGGATCTTGATAAATTGGAAGACTGGGCATCAAAATGGCAGATGAAATTTAATGTGGACAAGTGCAAGGTTATGCACCTAGGGAAGAAGAACCCAAACTATGGTTACATGATGCAAGGTTCCACATTAGGAACCACCACCCAGGAAAAAGATTTAGGCGTCATTGTGGATACTATGTTAAAACCCTTGGCCCAGTGTGCAGCAGCGGCCAAGAGAGCAAACAGAATGCTAGGTATGATAAGGAAAGGAATGGAAAATAAAACAAAAGATATTATAATGCCTCTATATCGTTCCATGGTGAGACCGCACCTTGAATATTGTGTGCAATTCTGGTCGCCGTATCTTAAAAAAGATATAGCAATTTTAGAAAAGGTTCAGAGAAGAGCCACCAAAATGGTAAAGGGGATGGAAGGATACTCCTATGAAGAAAGGCTAAAAAGGTTAGGACTCTTTAACCTGGAAAAGAGACGGCTGAGGGGAGATATGATAGAAGTCTATAAATTAATGAACGGAGTGGAACGGGTAGACGTAGATCGATTGTTTACGTTATCAGAATATAGAAAGACTAGGGGACATGCAATGAAGCTACAGGGTAAACTATTTAAGACTTATAAAAGAAAATATTTTTTCACTCAACGTGTAATCAAACTCTGGAATTTGTTACCGGAGGATGTAGTAAAGGCTGTTAGTGTAGCTGGGTTTAAAAAAAGTTTGGACAAGTTCCTGGAGGAAAGGTGCATAAACCATTATTAAGAAGGGACCCAGGATATCAATGCTTGACCCAGTACAAGCATTGTGGAACCTGTGTCCCTTGGGAAAACTGCTAGGTACGTATGACCTAGATTGGTCACTGTTGGAAACAGAATACTGGGCTTGATGGACCTTGGTCTGACCCAGTATGGCATATCTTATGTTCTTATGTACACCCCTCCTCAGGAACGCCGCTCTTCTGGCAAATTGCTTCTATCTGTGCCCTTCTCTTCTACTGTTAACCCCAGACTTCGCTCCTTTCACCTTGCTGCTCCTTGTGCCTGAAACAAACTACCTGAGTCTGTACGTCAGGCTTCTTCTCTGGCTCTTTGCAAATCCAGGCTGAAAACTCACCTCTTCATTGCCGCTTTTGGATCCTGATCCACCTAATCTCCCTTGTGTTTCCTTAACATTCCCCTAGATGTATCCTTGTCCACAGCTGCATTGTCTGTCTTGACTAGAGTGTAAACTCTGAAGAACAGGGACCATTTTTTACATGTGTATGTGCAGCGCTGCAAATGCCTTGTAGCATTATACAAATGATTAGTAGTAGTAGCAGCAGTCTTTAACTATCTCTCCCCTTTCTCTCTTTCTCCCCCGTCCAGCATCTCCCTTATCCAGTGTCTCTCCCCTCTCTCCTCCATCCAGCATCTCACACCCTTTCTCACCCCACCATGTTCACTATTCCCCCTCTCTCCCTTTTCCTCCCCAGTGTTCGATATATCCCTCTTTTTCTCACCACAACCCATGTCCAGCATTTCACACCTTCCTCTCCTTCTCCTTCCCCTTGCTCACCATCTCTCCTCTCTCTTATTCTCTCCCCTTGTGTCCACCATCTCTACTCTCTCTCTCTCTTTCTGCCCCACCCCGTATCTGGCATCCCCCTTTCTCTGCCCCGTGTCCACAATTTTCCCTCCATCACTCTATTAACTTAATCTGCCCTTCCCCCTCTCTCCACCTTATGTCCAGCATCTGCTCTCTATCCCCTATTTCCCCCTACCCTGAGTCTAGCATCTGCTCTCTACCCCCAGTCCATGTCCATCATATATCCTCTGCCTCCCCCACCCTGTGGTCACCATCTTCCCTCTGTCCCCGTCACCCCAAAACCAGCATCTGACCTCTACCCTGTGGCCAGCATCTGTCCATTCTCCTCTATCTCCACTCCATGTCCAGCATCTGCTCTCCATCCCCTTTGCCCCCCCCCCCACCCCGAGTCCAGCATCTGATTACTATACAAATCACATGTTGTCACAGGGCCTACCTTGACAGCGTGCTGGACTGAGGTAGGTGGGACATAAAAATATTTAAGGTTGGGTTTGGCCAATATCATACAGGGCCCAGGGACTTTCAGCCCTGGTAGCGTCCTTTGGTACCACAATCCCACAGAAAACAAAAGGTCCGAGTGGAGGGAAAACAAAAGGCATTTATTTCCCCTTTCATGCAAAAAGGTTCATATGCTTGGACACAAAAACGTCAAACACACATTCCTTAATTCAGGTTAAAGAAAAAGAAAACATTAAAGGAATACTGTTATCTTCACAGCAAAAGGTATAGCAGGCAAACAAACAGTCTTAACTCCCAAGACCTAGCTTAGTTGCTCAGTAAGGACTCCAAGCTTCCCGTCTTACAGAAGCTACAGTCCATCTCAGTGTCTGATGCAAATTCCACCTGCATCGGTTCCCCTTCTGATGCCTCTGAGCCTAAGTCAGTATTTGTTGGTAAGTTGTAATAAGGCTTTTTTAATATCTTCTGCACAACCTCCCAATGCTCAGGGTTGAATACAGGGCGTCGGTCCTGCGCCCTCAGATACTGGGAACTGTCTTCCTTTTGCAAGTGTTTTGTCTTTGCTTTCTGTAAAGCTTGGTCACTAACAAGTCTCTTAGTTGGTGCATGTTTCTTGCACCTTATCTCATAAGCATTCTCACAAGGATAATATTCCTGTGCTCCCTGTACTCCCCATACATCAGCAGTTTGTACCCTGCTTTTAGTTAAATATGGGTTACCTTTTCTTCTCGGCTTGTCTGCTCCAGGTGAGGTTTGAGGCCTGCTCCGGTTGGGATCCTACCTGGCCTGAGCAATAGGCCTTGTGCTCTCCAACCGTCTTGCTGTTGGCTTTAGACCACAGTCACAGCCACACCTTTGCCTCTCTGTACAACAAACACTCACTCTGGCTGGAGTTGTCCCACCTTCTCCACGGGGACTCCTTTCTTCAAACCTCTGAGGCTGCTGCTGCCTCCTGCGAAACCGTTGGTCAAGGATTACTGCTCCTTCTGGATATCCAGCCCATTCACTCGGATGTCCTGCCCAACCTGCTGGTTCTGCTGGTTCTCTTGGCAGTCCTCCTTTCCCAGGCCGTCCTGCCTGTGCCTTTCTCTAGGGCTGTCCTGTCTCCTCAGGATATCCTCCTTTCCAGGGCTGTACCTCTTTCCCAGCCTGTTCTCCCTTCCCAGGCTGTTCTCCCTGTTCTGATTCCGATTCTACCTGTTCTGCCGGTTCCGCTCCTGGTTCTGCCTTCCAACCTTCCAAATTCCCTTTAAAAGGCACTCCTCTCTTTCTTGATTGGAAGCTGGCTGGCATTACCTCATGACCTAGGAGGTGTGGTTCCTCTGTTCCTCGGAGGTCCCTCCTGCTTCCCCTATGTGGTTCCTCGCGATATTGCAGGTTGTGCTTGACTTTTCCTGCATTTAAAACATTTTCTTCCCCTCTCAGAGGGTCTGCAGCATCACAATGTCCACCATCTGTCTTCTACCTTCCCTACCCCGTGACCACCAATCTGCCCTCTGCTCCCCACCGCATGGGCACCATTTGCCATCTGCTCTATACCCCATGTCTAGCATCTGTCCTCCATCACATCATTCTCCCATGCCCAGTATCTGGTCTATATCCCCCTGTGTACCTCATCCAGTGTCCAGGATGTACTTTCTATCCCCATCCCCTGTCCACCATCTGTCCTCCACCTACCCCATCCTTTGGCCCTCATCTGCCCTCTGTCCCCTCACCCCATGGCCAGCATCTGTCCCCACCTCTGCGCTCCCAACAACTACATCCAGCATTACTGTAACCTAATGGTTAGAGCACTGACTTGGTAACCAAACAACCAGGGTTTGATTCCCACTAGCACTCCTTGTGGCCTTGGGCAAGTCACTAAACCCTCCGTTGCCTCAGAAGAAAAGTCTGGAAATCTGCTTCTGGCCACACTGACAAGAAAACCCAGGAGCTGCTGGGTCAACATTGACTCAAAGGCACACATTGTGATGCTTTTTTTAAATTTTCATTTGTATTAAACATATTCCAACTCCAAAATACAATGCCCAGCCGGAGTCTTCAACATCATAAGTTTTTATATTCATGTATTCCCCCCCCCCCCTTCCCCTACTCCTTTTTCCACTATACATACAGAGTCTGCACATCAATCACTAGCTAAGTTCCTCTCTATCATCCAGTGCTCCCATCCCCCCTCTTAAATCCTCTTCCCACCTCTTCGGCCTCCCTGCCCATTGATTCTGCACCCCTTCTGCATGCCCTTGCTTGCAGACTGTCAGGGAATGCATAAGGTAGAGTTGATGTAACCTCTTGAGGAATCCCCTAATTCCCAGCATGGCTGGCTGTGCCCAATGTGCCACTATCTTGCAATGCACTGCCATGATACACTGCTGTATTATGCCCCCCCCCCCCTACAGTCATCCAGGGACCATCCCTATCTCATGAAATAGGAGGACGGTCGCTGGCTGTCTGTTCAGCTGTATCCCCACCATTTCCTCCATCATGTCAAGCACTAGACATCAATGTTTTTGAACTTCCCTAAATTTCCACCACATGTGAAGTAGCGTCCCCCGCTCTCCACAATTGCACCAACAGTCAGGTGTCTGCCTGAAACCTGCCCTAAATAAACATTCAGGGGCAAGATACCACCTCATTAGCAATTTATAACCATTCTCCTTCAGGTTTGCCACTATTGAGCTCTTGGCTATACCCATGAAGATCCGATCCCAATCTTCCTCCCCCCATTCTACACCTAAATACCATTCCATTTCCCTCTATATGTTGGTTTGTGGACCCATCTGGGCCTATACCCAGTAAAGCTGCAATATGATCCCTTTTTGCCCACCATTCCAGAGCACGCCACCTCAAACCAAGTCCTGTCCTTCCTTAGGTCCTCTTGCACTTGATCCTGGGACAGGAAATAATACAGTTGCACATAGCTGTACTGATCTTGGTTGTCTAACTGATACAGGTCCCTCAGTCCTTTAAATGACCATATTTTACCCCTCTGAATAAGCTGTCCAATCTGTGAGAGACCCCATGCTGTCCATTTTCTCCATATCCTAGGTTCTGGCCCCTCTCCATCGGCAAAACAATCAGACAATGGCGTAGCCATGGAGTTGTGTTTTCCCCCTAATAAACTCTGTCAATATCGGTACCATATCCCCAGAGTCTGCCTATGTAGGGGTTTTCTATCCCCTTAGCTCTTTTCCCCCAGATCCATCTTCCCAACTCCGCCCCCCCCCCCCCCCGTGCATGTTCATTTTCTATTTGCACCCAAGGCTTGGAGGTCTCACTTATCCACCCATGCAATGCAATGTGTGCCTTCAAGTCAATGCTGACTCCTGGCGACCCAGCAGCCATAGAACCCCCTTAATTGTGCTACTTCATAGTAGTGTTGTATACTTGATAATCCCAACCCCCATCACCTCTCGCTCTGTGAAGCACTTGCCTCACTAATCAAGGGGGGTCGCCCATGCCACACAAATCTGGCGATCTTCAGCTGAAAACCCCTTAAACATTTAGTGGGCATCTCTACCAGTAATGCCTGGAACAGATACATAAAGCACGGTAACAGCATCAGTTTCATCGCCGCGATTCTTCCCAGCAAAGAAAGGTGGATTTGGCAGTCCCGCTCCCCACCACTTGTTGTTAATTCCCGGAGTACAAGTCTTTGTACTCCTACCCAGTATTAATCCCCAAATATCTAATGCCCTTTGTCGCCCATTTAAATGGGTATTCTATTTGTAATTTTGCCTGCTGTGTATCTGTCAGTGACATATCTAATATCTCAGATTTGGTCCAACTGAGCGAAAACCCTGATAGGTGACCATATTCCCTCAATTCCCGCATTATAAAGAGTAGTGACACATGTGGTTTTCTTACTGCCAAGATGATATCATCTGCGGATAGACGTATTCTATGGTCTCGGGTGCCTATCTGTAACCCGATGATATTCTTGCTCATCCTGATCCTTTCTACCAGTGGTTCTAGAATCAAAGCAAACAATAGTGGGGACAAGGGGCATCCCTGACACATTCCGCGTTCGAATGGGAAAAATTGTGAATACCCCCCATTGACTTTGTTGGGGCCCTATATAAAGCCCAAACCCACTCCTGGAAGTGTTCCCAAAGCCCATTCTAGCCAGCATCCGGAACATTAATTCCCAAGAAACGTGATCAAACGCATCTAGTGAAAGCATGAGGAACTGTTCTGAACATCGCCGTATGATCCAGATAAGATTTAGAACCTTGCATACATTGTCAGCCACCTGTCCATTGGGCATAAAGTCTGCCTGGTCTTCATGGACCAGATTTAGAATAACCTTATTTAATCGGTTAGCTAACACCTTTGCCAGGATTTTTGCGTTGGTATTCAGATGGAAAATTGGGCGATATGAGGCGCAGACCTTTGGGTTTTTATAGGGCCATACTAAGCCATAAATGCACCCTGTGCTACATGCACATCTGGCATGCGCCCCCCCCCCCATCCCCATCATCTTACTGCCTTCATGTCCAGCCAGCCCTTGTCCTGCTGCCACCACTTTTTGTCTTCTTGGAGGCAGCAGCAGTGAAACAGACCTGACTTCCAGTAAAAAAAACAAACAAAAACAAGAAGGTCCTTCAACCCCACACTTGTATGCAGTTCTGGTCCCTCTCTCCCTTATCTGATGTAGGTCACGTCAGAGGAACGGAACATGCATGCCATTGAAACGCAGAGTTGCAAATTCCCACATTTGAATGGCTGGCCTGGTCCCTCCCTCCTCTGACGTGACCTACATCAGAGAAGGGAGAGAAAAACCAGAACTGCGTACAAGTGCAACGTTGAAGGACCCATGTGGTTTATTTTTTTCACTGGAAGTCGGGTATTTTTTGCTGCTGCCAGTAGCCAGCAGCCCGAAATGTGTCCCTAAACCTTTGCGCCCTGTGCATGTCCACTGCTCTCAGGGGGCTAGATATGGCGCTGGGTCTTTGCCCAGCTTGGGTATCAATGTTATTCCTGCCCATCCCATCATATCTGCTAACCACCCTCCCACTCTTGAGAGCTTATACACCCGTACTAGGTGCTCCATTAATCTATCTCCAAATTTATGATAGAAATGAGCCATTAGCCCATCCAGCCCTGGCACTTTGTCAAGTTTCAGCCCTTTTATTGCTTGCTGCACCTCCTCCCCACCTATCTCCCCTTCTAAGGGTTTCCTCAGATCCTCTTCTAGTTTGAGTGGATAGATGCCAGGAAACTATCTGTCTTCCATAGGGAGATGGGCAGTATATAGTCTTTGTAAAAGTCTATGAACTCCTCTCACATATCATTTCCCTTATCAACCAGGTGCCCTCTTGCTCCTTTCAACACAACTATCTGCACTCTCGCTAGCTTCTGTCTAAGCTGTTGTGCTAGGTATCTTCCTCCCTTATTGTTGCCCTCAAAGAATGCCTGGTGGACAAGTTGCATTCTATGAAGGATCTCTTCTGTCTCGATAACAGTTATCTAGACTTTCAGCTCTAGTACCTGGCCTAGATGTCTCCTCTGTGAATCCCTTGTTTCTTTATCTGTCGCTTTTATAGCTGATGGCACAGCTACGTTAACTTCTCCTAATTTTCCCTTTTCACTTTATCAGGACCCCTCAGACAGTCACCTTGAACTTATCCCACACTACATTCCAGTCCACTTCCCCATTATCATTCTCAGCAAAGTATTCCTGCGTGCTGCTTTCAACCTCTCGAACCACATGCTCATCTTCCAACATTGCTTCATTCAACCGCCAATATCTAGTCCCCCATCATCTACCCAACTCTGTAAATCAAATTATATTGGTGCATGATCAGACCATGTTATGGCATCCATTTCAGCCCTCTTTACCCCCAACACCCCTTCGCTGCCCATACATCATATCTATTCATGAATATGTGCTGTGGACATGGGAGAAGTAAGTAAATTGTTCTGTACCTGGGTGGAGTAGCCGCCACACATCGACTAAGCCTTGGTCACGAATAAAGATTTTGAAACAAGCCCTAACAGACTCCCTCTGTTCCCCCCTTACAGTTGTGTCTCTCCTGGGGTTCCATGTTATATTAAAGTCCCTCCCCCTCCCTCCCCCCCAGAATAAGTATTCCTTCTCCCAAGGTGAGTAACTGGTTACCCACTTCCTCGAAGAAAGAGTCTTGTGCTCTATTAGGGGCATACACAGTCACCACCCTATACCATATCGAATTGACCCTTAGGCACACTAGCAAGTATCAACCTGTCTTATCCCACACAATTTCCCCCACTTCAACTCTCACCCACTCTGCTACAAATATTGCAACCCCTCCTCTCTTTTATTGGACACAAAGAAGCTACAACCCCTCCCCCTTCGGTGGTGTACCTGGCCTCAACACCACCATGACACCAACTTCTAGGGAAAGATCCCTACTCATGCACCGTCGACAACCCATCGTGCCACCCCAACTGGAAAAGAACTCCCAGAGGGAGGCACTGGAAAGGGAGATTTAAAAAATGGCACCAGCAGTTTGCAGCCGAGCCCCTGATCGGCGGATACGAAGTAAGCACCCACCACTGCTACTCACATTCTAGTGACTCCATTGCTACCCATCGCTTCCTCACTATGGCTACCTCATTGCTTGCAATTAACTCGGTTGCACAGGCCATAGACTCCTTGCTACCCATTGCTTGCATTAAACCTTACTACTGATTGCCTACATTGATCTTTGCTACCCACTGCCTGCATTGAACTTTGCTGCACAGGCTATAGACTCCTTGCTACCCATGCCATTGCTTGTATTTTTAACCTATATTGCATAGCGTATAGCCCCCACTACCCCATTGCTTGCATTGAACCTTGCTGCACAGGCTATAGACTCCTCACTACCCATTGCTTGCATTTTAACCTAAATTGCATATCGGGTAGTCCCCACTTCTAACTTAACATATACTGCATAATGTGTAGAATCCTTAGCCACCTGATTGCTTGTAAAATAACATATGCTGCATAGCCCCCACTACTCCTCTTCTATGGCCCCACATCACATTATCCTTCTCTTCCTCATACTCCCCAACTGCCTCCCCTCCTACCAGCACCCTCACTCCTTTCCCCCCCTACTCTCCCTCTACCTTCCTCACGTCTCCCTCCATTCTGTTTTCTAACCTAGCATCTGCTCTTGAGCTTCATCACACCCTCCCCCTCATTCAACTAGCCCCTCTCTCTTTAAGGCAACAGCACCCTCGCTTCCGCTGTACTGCCTCCGCTTTACCCCGCTCTCTACTACTCCTTCTTCTTCTCTCATCAGGTAATATCAACCCCAACTCTGGCCCCTCTCGATTTCTTTCTCACTCTAAGAAGAGTTCCTCACGTAACTTATCTAATCTCATTCATATCCCTCTCCTTTCCTCTTCCACCCTCCCTCACTCATGCCCCAATCACTCATCCAGAGATATCAACCCCAACCTTAGCCCCTTTAGAGTTCTGTCTCACTCTAAGAAGAAATCCTCACGTAACCTATCAAATATCATCAATATCCCCCTTCATTCCCCTTCCACTTCCCCTCCCTTATGTGCCTCATGGAAGACTCATTTATCCAGAGACACACACCCTTACACTGCCCCCTCTAGATCTCTATCTTACTCTGGAAATAGATCCTCACCTAATGGCCCCCCTAGACCTCTGTCTTACTCTGAAAAGAAATCCTCACGTAACTTGTCCAACCTTATCCATATCCCTCTCCTTTCCCCCTCCACTCTCCCATTCTCATGTACCTTATGGAACGCACACTCAGTCTCTAATAAACTTGCTTTTACTCACGATCTCTTTATCTCTAATGTGCTACATCTTCTTGCCCTAACTGAGACCTGGCTCCTCCCAGACGATACAGCATCCACTGCTGCTCTCTGCCACGGGGGCTACCAGTTCTCCCATACACTTCGATCCTCTGGCCGTGGTGGTGGTGTTGGGCTTCTACTTTCTCCCTCTTGCCAATTCCAACCCCTCCTGCTGCCCCAGTCACACTCCTCCCTCTCTTTTGACTCCACTTCATTCGCCTCTTCACACCACTTCCCCTCTGGGTAGCTGTTATCTATCGCCCACCTGACAAATCCGCTTCCACCTTTCTTACCGACTTTGACTCCTGGCTTTCCGTTTTTCTTCCCCCACTATTATTCTTGACGATTTTAACATTCACATCGATAACCCCTCTGATCCCCATGCTTTAAAGCTCCTCGCCCTCACCTCCTCATTTGACCTCCAACTTTGTTCCACTGCCCCCACCCACTTGCATGGCCACTGCCTTGACCTGATATTCTTCTCTAATTCCTCTCCCTCAAACATCCGTAACTCAATCCTTCCCTCATCTGACCACCACCTTTTAACCTTTAATCTTCAGCTTCCGCTGTCTCAACCTCATCCTGTCTCCTCCTTCATAATATTGATCCTTTGACTCTCTCCTCCACCATTTCTCCATCTCTTTCCTCCAGTATGTCCTCCAAGTCCGTCGACGAGGCAGTAACCTCTTATAATGCTGCACTATCCTCAGCTCTAGACACTCTTGCCCCACCCACCCCACATCCTGTCAGACGTTCTGCTCCTCAGCCCTGGCTTTCATCCACAACCCACTATTTACACACCTGTGCCCGTTCTGCTGAACGTGCTTGGATCAAATCCTGCTCCCCGGAAGACCTTCTACACTTCAATTTCATGCTTGGCTCCTTCCAGTCAGCCATAGCACTTGCCAAACAAGAATACTACATCCATCTGACTAACTGATCCTCGCCACCTCTTTAATACCCTCAATTCTCTCCTCAAGGTGCCCCTGCCCCTGGTCCCACCCTCCCTTTCTGCCCAAACCCTAGCCGACTACTTCCATGACAAAATCCACAAGATCACTTTCCAATTCCCCACTTCCTCATCTACCTCCCCCCTTCACCAATTCTCCCCCCCCCCCTCATCCATACTTCCTCTGCTACCCTCTCCTCCTTCCCTACCATCTCCGAAGAGGAAACCGCACTCCTTCTCTCCTCCTTCAAACCCACCACTTTGGGTGACGTCGCTCATAAATGAGGATTGATTCCTGTTGCTCCTAGAGAATATCTGTTAAAGGTGAGTAACTATGCTTTAGGGAAAGTGTGGTAGATGCATTGAATAGTCTCCCAGTGGAGGAGATAGGGATGAAAACAGTATCTGAATTCAAGAAAGCATGGGACAAACAAAGAAGGTCTCTAAAAGTAAAAAAGGGGCTATAGTAGTTGAATCGAAGGGCAGACTAGATAGGCCACATGGTCTCTTTCTGCTGTCATGTTTGTTTCTACAGTAGGAGATCTTGCAGCTCCTCCACAATAGGGCAATAGCACACAAGCAGCATAGTCAGGGCTTCTATTCATGCTTCTTCCTTATCCTAAAGAAATACAGTAGCCTCCAACCCAGCCTCAACCTCTTTATAAAACATACAAAAAATTCATAATGAACTCTCTCAACACTATCCTTCCTCTGCTGTGGAGCAGCAACTGGCTAGCCTCACGGGACCTGCAGGACTCCTACACTTACATCCCCATCCACCCTCTCCACTGATGCTACCTCTGCTTTAAGTTCCAAGAAGATCATTATCAGTACCAAGTATTTCCTTATGGCCTGTCCACTGCCCCATGAAACTTCACCAAGTGCCTAGCCATAGTCGCCAATGCACTACAAGCAGCATGCTTCCTTGTCAATACCACAAAGTCCCAACTGGAGCCCTGACAAAGCCTGGCCTAAAGGTCTTTCTGTTCTGGGCCTCTCACCAGACTCTTAGTGCAAACAGACAACCAAGTCACAATGTTCTATATCAACAAACAAGGAGAGATGGGGTCCCTCACACTCTGCCAAGAAGCGGCACATCTATGGCTCTTAGCCCGTTCCATGAACATTTTCCCCATGGCATCATATTTCCCAGGAGCCAATAAGACTAATAAAAGAAAATATTTTTTTCACTCAACGTGTAATCAAATTCTGGAATTTGTTACCGGAGGATGTAGTAAAGGCTGCTAATGTAGCTGGGTTTAAAAAAGGTTTGGACAAGTTCCTGGAGGAAAGGTTCATAAACCATTATTAAGAAGGGACCCAGGATATCAATGCTTGACCCAGTACAAGCATTGCAGAACCTGTGTCTTTTGGGGAAACTGCTAGGTACGTATGACCTAGATTGGCCACTGTTGGAAACAGGATACTGGGCTTGATGGACCTTGGTCTGACCCAGTATGGCATATCTTATGTTCTTATGACAGTTGGTGGCAGACGATGGGAATACGTGTCCCCCAGTAGAGGCGGAGGTGGCAGGATAGTTACAATGCTGGGTGGACAGAGGAGTGGTGGTGCCATGCAGATCAGGCACAAGTGAGGCAAGCGTGAAGAGGTGCAATGCAGGAAAGGGTATGACATGGGGTGGCAGCCTGCACTGGCAGACAGGACTCTACACAGCTGACAGACACAGATAGACGGACCGAGGGAATGTTGGCAATTGTGGCAAGGGTATTATGGGCTGGCAGCACAAATCTGCAAAAGTATGACTGTTACAGGCATGCACACCGTTTGAGTGGGACAGGCATGAGAGGAGGGAACAATGAGGAATTGAACCCATGAACACTGCCGAGAATGGCATTGTATTAACTGGTAGGCTATACCTCCATGGTGTATGTCACAGCAATGGCTGGGTACAGAAGGACTGCAGGTCACTGCACAAACTGTCTGCTCTGAGTGCCAGGATAGGGTAACCCCACCAGTACCCATGATGCAATGCACATGCTGAATAACTGTCTACAGCTGATCACCAAATGGGGTCTGCACCTCTCCGGTACCTCAACTTGAAAAGACAAACTGACAGTGCGTGATACTGGCACAGAGTAGCTACAGACCATGCCATTGTGCAGGTTCTGTGGTCACCCTGAGGGATAGGATGGGTGCCCAGCACTAGGTCCGCAGTACATGTGGTGCTAGAGATAGACCCTGCTGTACATTCCCATCACTACCAGTGTGTGACAGGTGTTCCCTGCAGTGCAGCTGAAGGTAATTCGGTGTCCATCTGTATCCTGCAGTGACATGTGGCCCTCTGGGACCAGACACCACCCAGATTAGTGTGTACCCTGTGTTAAGGTCTGGCTGACATGGGCACCTGTTATCAGGGCAGAGGGGTTTCCAGACTTGCATGAGTTTTGTGTAGCAGTGCCTTTATAGGTCAAAGTGGTATACACTACATACCCCAAAGGGCTCACATCACCCTTTTTGTAGGTAAGGGACAGGTGCTCCAACCCCCATGAAGCAACCTCCATCCTGCTGGTATAAGACAGCCCTCCTGGGTTGGTGGGCCAGAGCCATACCTATGACTGGTGCAGTGGCAGACCAGCAGCAATGCTGGGGTTAGGTCTGGAAAACTCCAACTGCCTCACACCACTGTCTGCCAGTCACCAGCAGACAGCACAGTCAGACTGCACCTTATAGGTGTTTCAACCATGCACAGTCTAACTACAGACAGTCCACTAACCAGTCCATAGTGCTTGCTCACAGAGAAACTACTTGCACCAAACAGGCATCTCAGTGATTGGGGCCCCAGCACTGGGATCACAAAAGTATCACTGGAGGCAGATAGTGTGGAGCGCTATGTGGGAACCTAGACATGCCATGGTCACTGCTCGGTTAGAGTGAGTGCCCTCCCAGCATGACTTGCTGTGGCCACCCTGTCCATGCAGGCGGTGGTTGGGCACTATAGTGTCCCAGCCATTGCCCCACACCCTGTGAAGATGCATTCTGGCCAACTCGCCCTGTCCGGGCCATACCCACAACACCTTGCCCCTCATTATGCAAATATTCAGGCTAACGCTGGTAACAGTGGGACATTTTGGGCCCAGAGAGGGGTGGGCAGCCACAGAACAATGGATAGACATACACACACACACTCCTATTGCAGCATTGTGCAAAGATAGGGGTGGTTGGCAACCCTGCCCGCCACACTAGTCCTGATCACAGTGCCGACATTGCTAAACTGTGCAGGAGGTAATAGTAGTGCTCTAGTGATAACTGCAGCTGAATGCTGGGGTCAACAGCCTGACTCTCCATGCATCTTTGGATTGTGGAGCCTGTGTGCGTGGGTGTTCGTACCCCTGTTCGCCACTGCTTTGGGCTTTGCACATGTTGCTGTTGTATCTGCATTGTAGGGTAAAATATAGGGACATGCTCTGCAGGAACCACAGCTGGGACTTGAACCTGTGCCCCTCTGCTTCTGGACACAGACTGGGTGTACTGCACCACACTGTTGCCAAAGATGCATGGGAGTCCCTAGGGCTACCTGTACTTTTCCTCAGCCAGAACTTTTATGTTGCACTGCATACCACGTACTGGTACAGGGCATGGCCTAGGTCCACTGCAGGCAGGTGCCACTGCCCCCTTCAGCATGGGCACACACCCCCCCCCCCCTGCTATGCTGACATGACCATATGCTGTTGGTGCTGGTAGTGTGCAGTCCCAGGCCATCCACTGTGTGGGTAGGTAGTCGCCTAGGGAGCGGGGTCTGGGGCAGGGGGCATATATGAGCATCCTCACATTCCCTCCATCACCGCCTACCAATAGTATGTCCCTTCCGCTTGGGGGAGGGTTGGCTGGGGGGATGTCAGGTCAGTGTCCTGGCAACTGTTAGCTCGGGTGGACCAGGTAGATGTAGGTGGATTGTGTTTGGCCTTTGCCAGCTGCTGTCATGCTGATTTCCGGTTTCTATGTTCCTATGTGCCACCTAGGTACCCGCCTAGTCCACCCTGTGCCTCAGCTGCCCCCGCTACATATCCCACCTGCAGCCCCCTATGCCCCATTTGCACCATCGCCATAGTGGCCTTTCATACTTGGGCACTATGCTGTTGCTGAAAATGGAGCACTACTATCACATTTCTTGGGCTCCCTGCCTATGCTGTACATTGCTGACACTGAAATGGTTTCTCTCTCCAGCAAATGTGCATCTAACGGCAGGTTTTCATTTGCTGTAGGATTCAGCCCTTCAGTTCTGCATGTTAGTGTGCAGGAAGCCTCTCCCTGCCCAGTCCCCGCCCACTCCCCGCCCATTGACCCCTTCTCTCTGCCCTCTCTCCACCCTCTGCGGTGTTTACCACGGCCGGGAACGCTAACGCTCGTTAGGTAACGTTACTATCATGCTGTAAATAAATTCTTACATTGACTATGATGTAATTTTCAGTATTAAGTTGCTGTATGTTCTATGTTTCAGAAATGAACATTAATTAATGTCAGGGTCATTTCATTATTTAATCATTAAAATACTATGTTACATTTATAAAAGTAATTCTATTGCATTTGCCTCTCCCCATCTTCAGGCTGAGCAGGGATTTTCCCCACCACCTGCTCCCTTGGTCCTCTTATACCCACAAAAACACCCTCCATACCCCTGCGGTTAGGTGTCCAGTTATGGTGTGTGGGAAAGTTGTCATCCCTAGAATAAACCTTGGGCTGGGCTATGAGTTTATGGAAGCGGATGGAAAGGGCAGAGTGAGTGGATCCCAAGGACCAAAGGCTTAATAGCTTTGGCTGGTTCTGTTCCAGAACCCTGTAAATTCCGGGTGTCAGACCTAAGCAGGAGAATGTTGCCTCCCTGGACGTGTGTATTCTGGGTCTCTCCATGGATAAGGTGATGCTCATTGAGGACCCACAGACAGGGGGCTACATGCTATTTTAAGGAAGAATCTCTGAGAGAATAGTTCAGATCTAATTATGCACCTTTTTCCAGATCCAATCTCAAGACGAGTTACCAACAGGCTCTGAAGAAGACGAAGAGCACTGAAGACAACAGTTACATAAAAATGGAAGGCCAGGTAATATTGCCCATGTTTCTTGAGAATCTGATAGTTTATAAATACATAAGAGATATGTCCAGGGGTAGTACCAATGATTTCAAAGAACATCATAAAGAGATGTTGGAAGCTCGCAATAAAAAATTATATGATAAATATCTCATCCGTACGTTTTGTAAGAATGGCAGCTTGACTTTTAGTGCTGCAAGTGGGGAAAGAATGACTTTATGGGAAGTTAAAACCAGGATTTTGAGCTTCGGTCATGAGTATATGGATGGTATAGCAACTATGACGTATAGCTTCCAGGGTATATTATTAACAGTCAACATACCTGTCTCTTTACCACTACTTGATATCAACCCTTCCAATAACTGTATCCTAACCAAAGGCACTGACCCTCCCATACCAGATCACATCAAGGGCTTAAGTGAGCAGGTGGGAATAATCACTATTAAAGATGAGATGGGCACGTGTTTCATACTGAAACTTCCTTATATAATGACCTGCTACCATGTGCTTGGAAAGGCAATAAAGAAGTCTTCCAGTCCTCTAGATAAACAAGATGCCCTGAGAAATACTTTCATAGAATTAAACAGGAGACGTTTGAGAGTGAAGAAAAATGAAGTGTATTATAACGAAAAGCTAGATTATCTGATCCTAGCAATAGAGGGGACTGAGCAGTTCACTGCTCCTGGGTTATACAAGCACAGGGCAATATCACAAAGAGAGGAGGTAGGAGAGATTGATCAGGTATATATCATCTCCAAGGACACAGGTGGCACTTCCTATGATCTATGCCCTATCATTCGAAAGGCAGATTTTAAAGCTCGTATATCTAAATACAATGAGAGAGAGCAAAGTGAAATGCGAGACCATTTTCCCATCGGTCTTTTTTATGACTCCTATTTTCAGGGGGGTGCTTCGGGGTCTCCAGTTTTAAGCTCCACAGGGACTCTTCTTGGGATGCATAAAAGTCGTTTCATTAAGTCATGTTCTAGTCACATTGACATAAATAATAAATTTGATGATGAAAAGGAAAGAAATATCTTCATTATTGAACGAGCTGTATCTCTGGCCACTATCAATGAGGATATACAGCGCACTGCTCCAAATATATACAGCTATTGCAACACTTCACACAGATCTTATATTTACTTATGTAGTGCTTTGCGTTCTGTATATCTTTTAGTTCAAACAATAACAAGAAAGTTCATTGTTTTTTATTATTATTGTAGAGAAGTATTTGACGGCATATAACTTATCTCTCCACTTATGTGCTGCAGCTATATTATATGCTGCAATTCATTTTTTGTCTGATTGTTTCCTCCTGCAATTTTGGCCTTCCAGCTATGTCATCGGCTTGGAACCGATATATTAAGGGCTATGTTTACTAAACGTGAATAACGCGCGTAGTATGACGTTAACGACCGTAAGTGCCGTATAACGCACGTACCGACGCGCTAACGACCGTTAACGTCATACTACGCGCGGTAACCGTAGTTAACGATCGTAAAGCTCCGCGGCGCGTTAAAACAGCGCAGAAGGTGGAGAGTGGGCGGAGAGAAGGGGTCAATGGGCGGAGAGTGGGCGGAGAGAGGCTCCCCTCATACTAACGCGCGGAGTGTCAGAGCTCACTTCCAACGCAAATGAAAACCTGTCGTTAAAGGCATTAAAGGGAAGAGAAACCATTTACGTCAGCAATGTACAGAAAACCGGGGAAACCCACAAAACGTGAGCAGTGTGATACATGTGCACAGAACAAAATATCACATAAAACGTTAAAAATGACCACAAGAAACATTTTAAAAAGCAGAAGTCAGCTGGGCAACAGTGATAGCAATGGGCAACAAGGAACAACACTCCCTGGAAAGCACCAAAATAAAAGGAAATGATGTGTGGAAGGGTCTACGCTCCGCAGACCCTTTCAAAGAGCATTACAGTGTAAAGGAGCTGTCCTGGGTGTGTGGTGTAATGTTTCCCAATGATAGCATTGTTGCCCAGCTTGGTTATGGGTGTGTGCCCCTTTTGTGAGGTCATTTCTGCGGTTTATGTGCACCTTTGTCTGCATACAAGGTAAATGAGGCCACAGTAAACCTGTTGCAGAGCAGGGTTTCTGACTCGTCAGGCCGGTTTAACTAACTCCAGGGACTGCACTGTCTCTGTGGCCACAGTGTGGTGCAACAGACACAGCCAGTGCCTGTAAGACCAGAGGGTCACAGGTTCAAATCCCAGTTGGGGCTCCTGCCAACCCAGTCCCCATAGTTTTACCCACCACTAAACAGTGATAGTAAAGACACTCCTGTAGTGCAGAGAACATACGCATGGCCTATATTTTACCACACCAAACACAGAAACCAGAAACAGGCACATTACCTATAGCAGAGTCCCGCAAATGCAGTCCTGGAGGGCCCCACAACATTCCGGTGTCATGCTGCCTCTAATAAAGATGCCTGTGCTGCATAGCTATGCACCACCCCCATGGTATGCAGATGTAGCTCATGCATATTTATGAGAGACAGCATGAAAACCCGAACAGTGTGTGGAACACCAGGACTGGAGTTGGGGAACTCTGCCGTAAAGCAGCAGCCAACAGGGCCACACACCCACCCACAGGCCCCATTGGCCAATGCCAGCTGGAGAGGCAAGACATTGGGCCCTGCCTGTATCTCCCAATACTAGCAGTTGCATACCTTAGCAATGCCACCCTACACCTGGGTATATGGTACACAGCTATCAAACGTTTCCTCTGATAACTGGCAGATATCAATTCCTACGTTAAGCACATTTTGCTCATTGAGCTCCACCATAACAATCATTCTGATGTCTGCGGTGTGTGCTGCAGGTCTGGTCTCTGACAGTGTTCACCACCCTGGGGAGTGACCCCCCAACAGTCTTGTGTACCATATCCATGCCTGTACTATGCCCAGGACTGGTGTGGTGGGTATGGCTGCTGACCACCTCTATAGTAGCACAATGCTGGCATAGGTGTGGGGGTGGCTGTCTGTCTATCCAGTGTGTGGTGGCTGCAAACACCTTCAACAGCCCACACTGCCAGCACTGTTGCCAGTATTGGGCTGCCAATGTGCATAATGAGGAGCAAGGTACCATGGGTATAGGCCGGACAGGGTGGCCTGGCCAGGGTGCATCTGCACAGGGCATAGGGCAGTGACAGGCACATTGTAGTGCCCGGCCACCAACTACACAGACAGGGTGACCTCAGTATATCCTGCTGAGAAATCACTCTCACCCTGACTGTGCAGTGACCACAGCATGGCTAGGCACTCCCATAGTGCTATCTAGTATTTCTCTCATGTGATACATATGGGTTTCCGTCTGGGGCCCAGTCACTGATGTATCTGCTTGCTGTGTATGCTGACATCCCAGTTCTGGGTGCAGGCATTTCCACTGGGCACTAGCAGACTGTTTGCAGCTGGTAGGTGTTGTGATGGAGTGGCTTGCAGGGTGCAGTGGCTGATGGCTTGCACCAGGGGAATATCAGATAGTGGTGGGGTGCAGCATACCATATCCAGGCCTAATGTCTGTCTGCTATTGTGTTATGGCTGTGTACAGAGCTGCATTGCCTGCCCTGTGGGGTGTCTGTTCCCCAGCAGGACGAGGGTTCATGTTCCCCTCTACTGCCACCATTGCAGCACGGTAGACTGTGGATCCTTTGATAGGAGACCCTGTTTGCCTCCCTCAGCCCTGGGGGAGGGGTGTGGTGGTGGTGCATGGGGGCTGTACCTGACTGAAACAGACAGAGATGTCCAAGGTGTTCCTGCAGAAACTACCTATCTCACACAGTAACACTGCTTTGGACCTGCGCCATGGCCGGTGCTGTGGACCTAGTGCTGGGCACCTCACTGCACCCTCAGGGTGAGCACAGTACCCGCACAATGTGACGGTGTGTAGCTGCTCTGTGCCAGTACAACACACAGTCGGTACCCCCTACCAGGCCGAGGTGCTGTGGGGGTGCATTCCCCATGGTGTGTATCTGTGGACAGCTGCTTTGCATGTGCAGTGCATCATGGGTGTGACTGGCCCAATCCAACCCTGTGAAACACCAGCACCTGCTCACAGGCTCTGATAAACCATTGGCCATCACATGTACATCTGTTAGCATAATGCATAGGTGCAGGACACCCTACAAAGTCTGTAATATAAGATGCCCACACTGGTAAAAACACACGTACCCATGCACGTAAACAAGCACGTACCCACGCACGAATGTACGCGCGTCGCTACGCACGTACCAACGTACGTGGCTAGGCACATTCCGAGGGTGTTCTTCTGACACCAATACTCAGCGTAACGAAAAGCATGCCTCCTCTTTCCTTCTGTAATGTACAGGGTGATGCCTGAGACAGCCTTCTGTGTTAGGCACACTGGGGGCTCGAACCCATGCTGCCTGTAACAGCGGTCAGTACCGTAACCATTGTGCTACAGCTCTGTTTCAGTGCTTTGTGTCTATACGTCTTCTTATGATTAACGCGCAGTAACGTGGCAGGGCGCCCGGTAGCGCTCGTTAATTTTGCTAACGCGCGGTAGTGGTAACGATGTACCGCCCATGTCCTTATTTGGGGTTTCTTTCACTACCACGGCTCCTACCGCGAACTGCACTAACGCGATTTAGTAAACATAGCCCTAAGTGTTTGGTTATAGTTATTGGGTGGAAGAGGAGTGTTCCCTTAATTTATATCTACCCCCTAACAGTATAGAGACCATCATTCTTTCTGTCCTTAGCGAGGTTAGGCATTCTTTGGATAGAGGGAACATTTCACTTCTCGTCTCACTCGATCTCTCTTCTGCTTTCGATCTGGTCAACCACTCTCTTCTTCTTTCACGTCTTCACTCCACAGGTTTCCACAACACGATTCTTCAATGGTTTCACTCTTTTCTTACTGGCCATTCCTATCGTGTCTCATTCCAAGACTCTATATGTGCCTCACTCCCTCTGTCCTGTGGGGCTCCCAGGGCTCTGTACTAGCACTTCTACTCTTTAATGTTTTCTTAGCCCCTCTTGCCACCATAATCCAGCAACAGGGTGTCTCTGCCTATTATTCCGCAGATGATATCCTGCTGCTAATACACAAACACCCTGTCTTTCCCGATCTGACCATCATTAACAACTGTCTCCACAAAGCAACAACTCTTGAAATTAAACCCACCAAAAAAATCTGCTCTCTGCTTAATCAGTTCCTCTTCTACCACAACAGTTTCCCCCACTATTGATAACGCATCCATCCCTATTGTCTCTTTCCTCAAATATCTTGGTGTAATTCCAGATAAATTACAAAATTCTCATTCTTACACATAAGATCCCACATTCTGTCATCCTTTCTTATCCTGCACGCCCCTCCCCAACTCCTCCGACAAGTTCACGGTAACAGGTTACATCTTCCTTCTCCATCGCAGGCCCACCTAGAATCAACTTGTCACGCAGCTTTTTACTTTTTAGGACCATGCATCTCGAACTCCCTACCCCCTGACATTCAGCTGGAAAGAGTAAGTCTCTAAGCCAGAGTTACATCCAGCTTGTGAAAGTTCCACACCTGGTCAGATATTAAACATTGAGGGTCTGATTCCATCCTGCACATCCGGGCCCTCTGTGCATCCGGCCAGAATCAGATGCACAGAGGGAGTCGAGATCCTGATCCCGCAGGCACATCTATCCCCACGGATCAGAATAACGAACAGGTCTGTACGTGCAGGCTGGGACCCCGATTCCATCCGGCCTGCACGTACAGGCCTTCCCCGGGGCAATTCAATGGAGCCATGGCACCATGGCATCCAGTTGCCATGGAACCATGGCTCCATTGAACAGCTGCGACCCCCGGCTGCCAGCTCTATGTGCATTCCCTGCAACCCGACCCCCAATCTGGCCTCCTAAGGGGAATGTCCTCGGCCCCCCTCTGCCCCTTCCACACCCGTGGTCCGCCATCTCACGCTGACTAGGAGAACTTATTCCACCTCGGAGGTGGAATAAGTTCCCCGTGCAAGCCACCGGCCCCAGACGAACAGGGCCGGCATTGGAATAGGCCCTCTATGTCCGGGGCTGAAGACTGCACACTGCCCGCCCTAACACCCTCGATCTGCCCCTTTCCTGCCCCCATCTACCTTCCTTATACAAGACACAGGAAAGGTAGACAGGACCGGGAAAAGGCACAAATAGCGGGGATGGACGTCCCAACGGGACTTCTATCCGCGCTATTCGTGCCTCAGAATAACCCCTTGAGTCTTTAAATCAACCAATAACTGACTGCCTTTCTCTCTCTTCCTCTCTGGGTTCATAAACTGCAATCCTATTTTGAGATTTCCTGAATGTGGGAATTTTGAAAGTTAGTACTATTATAGAATGGTAAACTTGGGGCAATTTCGCTAAATAGGTTAGTTTTGCACATACCATGACTGTCATGAACTTCATTTCTAAGTCAGGGTGTGTGGAGTATGATCTCAGTCTCTCATATTTACTGCTAATGCACAGCGAAGTACTTGCATCATGCCAAAAAGAACCTATCTCTGGAGTTTGTAAAATGTTATGTGTATGGATAATTTATCAGGTTGTGCTTGGAAATTCTTCTTAATTAAGTCTATGGCACCCAACACAACAGGAAATTATTCAGTATCTTTCTGCCACATTTTCTTAGTCTCAAACTGCATTTTTTGGCACTTAATGATCTTTTCCCTCTCAATGCAACTCACAGAATAGTCACTAAGAACTGCAGCTCTCTTTAATCAATGCCACTCCGAGATTGAGTCCTGTCTCAAATTGCTTACTGAAGCGTTCATTCTATTTACACCCAGGGATAGCAGTAGCTTTCCCCAGATCTGTCTTAAAACTAGTCTACTGACTTTTTCTCTAGGAACTTGTCCAAACCTTTTTTAAACCCTGCTACACTAACTGCTTTTATCAACATGCTGTCAGGGATCTGGCGGGGGGCCGCGGCCACAGGGCACCTCATTCTGCTGCTGCAGCAGCACCTTCTGCAGCAGGAGGGATTTTTTGTGGTTTTTTTTTATTTTGAATGCCGAGTGAGGCGGTCTTTTTGGGGGCAATTTTTGCTACCCTCAAAAAGTTGCCACCTGAGGCTACCGCCTCACTTGGCCTCATTATAGAGCCGCCCCTGTCTAGCATCATGTGAATAAAGTCACGAAGGAGTTTTGGGAAAGAGGTGGTGCACCCTACTATTATTAGTAATGAGGGAGGGGATGCCAATCTGTAGATTGCAGGGGGTGCTAGAGAAATAGCCGTGACAGTGTGTGTGTTAGGAAACTACTGCAAAGTTAACACACCATTCTAACCCCAGCTTTTTATTTATTTATTTATTTTTATTTACTTGATGGTTTTATAGACTGCTTTTATTTATTTGTTAGTATTTTAGCTCACACCTTTCAAGTAACAGTTGATTTTATTTATTTATTTAACATTTCTTCTATACCATTTTTTGTTGTATCAAAACAATTTACATCAAACTCAACTATAATATACATTGAACAAGTGTGAGTGTCAACATAAAACATATTTACATTAGGGTTATAGTTTAAATAGGGAAAGTGTTCAGATTAGATCACGGTGGTGGGTATGGGGGCATAACTTATTACATGGAGTACTAACAATACTCAAAGTATGGTAGTGGAGTTGAAGTGGATGGTCTAGTGAGTTACATTCAGATATAGTAGGCATTTTCCCTGTCCCCAGAGAGTTTACAATCTAAGTTTGTACCTGAGGCAATGGAGGGTTAAGTGACTTGCCCAAGACTACAAGGAACAGCAGTGGGATTTGAAACCTGGTCTTTCTGGTCCACGGCTTTTCCTTTGATCAAAGTTGTTTACAAATAACAATAATAGTTTTTAAACTTTACATAGAGCAATTAACTTGTTCAACAGATTAGCATGGGGCTAATGTATGTAACACAGGTTAAAGTACATAGCTAAAGATATACTACTAAAGTACACAGTCTATAAGTTGTTCGCTACAATTCAAAATTATATATTTCTTTATGCATTTATGATGGGGTTTTGCAATACTAAAATATTTTTTTTTCTCTTTCCTTTAAGAAGGGAGCAGCAGCTTGCTGAGACTAAAGTCATGAGAATACCCAGGCAGAACCAGTTCTGCTTCTACCCTCAAGACACTTCTGGATTTGTAGGATTTCATATTTCTTACACAGACTGAAGCTGCAAGTCCAAACCTTGAACACATTCAGCTTCATTCTCCAGTGATTCTCAAATTTGGGGTCAGGACCCCAAATGGGGTCAACTCATCAGTGGATGGGGGTCACACAGCCATTTCCCCTTCTCTCTGGGCATCCACTGTGACCTATGCCAAGTAGCAGCAGTCACCAGTCAGCATATAGCCTGTTAGCCAGTGAACATTCATAGGTTCTCTCCCCACTTATGTAAGTTTCCTGTTAAACTGGATACTCATGCTGAGTACTGGGGTCTGTAAGCACACACTGCACATTGACACGAGGGACCCTGTGCTGACTGCTGCTGCCCATGCTGAGTACTGGGGTCTGTAAGCGCACACTGCACACTGACACAAGGGACCCTGTGCTGACTGCAGCTGCTGTTGCCACTACTGTTGCTGCTGCTTTTCTGCTCTAGATACCTGGAGGGAGGGGAAGGAGGCTGGTAACCAGCTGTTTTGATTTCATCATCTGGGATCATGAAAAGTTTGAAAAGCAACTATTATTCAAAGTCTCCATTTTCCTATATACATCTTCGCCGAAGATATCAAAATAGTTCACTGCTCTGACACTTTCTTGCACCCCTCTCTGTGTTTAACACAGACTTACAGTCATTGCACAGTGGCTAGAGGCCCATGGTATGAAATTGAATCCCACTAAATCAAAAGCCATGTGGGTCTTGCATCAAAAATCTTGCCCTTTTCCACTCCACTTATTCACAACCAACCTGTTCTTCTTTCCGATGGTCTTTCCATCGATGCCTTAAATCTAACTTAGCAGTGCTTATGTTTTCTGTTTTCATCATTCAGCTCCTTTTTCCATTTTCTAAAAGATACCTTTTTTTGTCTGAGCCAGACATTTTTAAACATCCCCACCCAAAAATTCCAAATGATCCCTCCAATCTCACTTTATCTCAGATGTACTCACATACTCAATGTTGCTTCTCTTTCTCCCATTTCCATCCCTACTGGCCAGTGTTGCTCTCTCTTTCCATCTCCTGACCACTAGATATCACTTCTCTTTATCTTCCATCTCCCTCTCAACCAAGCGCCACTACTCTGCACTCCTTGTCCTTCCTTACACTCAGTATCACAACTATTCTCTGGGAATCCCAAAGAACCTGCCTGTGTCTCATGACCGAAATCACAATGGTAGTAATACAAGTGGAGGACAAGAGCACACCATAGAGAAAATGTTAACCCATTCCAAAGATCATTCTTGATTGCACCTCCCTATTCCTCACCTCCCATCTTATCTCTCTCACTACTTAATTCCATCTTGCATTGTGCCAAAAAGAGCTTACCTCTGGAGTTTGTGAAATGTTAGAGAGGTATGAGAAAGAGGGGGTTCTGTGGGTGGGGATGGGATAGAACATAGTGGGAGTACTGGAGAGAGAGGAGGAGGACACGAGGGGAATGCAGAGTGGAGAGAGAGAACTATTGGAAAAGAAGTTGGCTAGGTGCATAGGAGGGTGATGGCTGGGAATCATGAGGACCTGAGAGGGAGCAGAAAACAGGGTATAATTGGCAGGAAGAATTGGAAGACGAGAGGATCAAACTGGAATAATAGTCTTGTTTGGTTGAGTGGATCAGGGAACAATATTCTAGGTGGCGTTGAAGATAGTTGTAAAATGAATCTGGGGATGCCCGAGCATGCCAAAGACACTTGGCACAGCAGAGATAGGAGTGGTGAAGACGTATTCCAGGGTGGTACCAGGGGTGGGTAGTATGGATATGGGAAGAGAAAAGTGGGTGAAGAGGTGCTAACTGGTCAAGGGCAGTGGAGAGAGTGTCATTCCAAGTACAAACCTGAGTGTTAAGGGACATGTGGAAAAACTGGACAGAAGCAGCCATTCTGAGGGCAGGAAATGTTGAAGAGTAAGAGGAATAATACGGCGCTGAATTGAGAGCAGGTGGATTGTAGAGGAAGAGGAGCGAGACAAAAAAAGACTTCTGCAGGAAAAAAAGACACAAGAGTGATCTGTCCACAGAAGTGGGAGAGTGGTCAGGGCAGAGAGGTCAATGGGGGAGGTGGACGGAGTGATAAGCAAGTCTAAAGTGTACCCGACTGTGTGGATGGGAAGGAAGACATGTTGAAAGAGTGAAAGGTCACTAAGGAGAGAAGAGAAGGCTTTGTCTCTGAGCCTCACTGAAGAGTGAAGATGTAAATTGAAATCGCCAAGGATTAAGACATGGGGGTAAGAAAGGAACATTTTCGAGATAGTAAGCAGAAGAGAGTCCCAGTGGTGCGATGGTAAAGATGGAGGAATATAGACCAGAAGGAAGTGGAGAGGGGTGGAGTCCATTTGGAGGTTATTAGTTGATAAGGGTAATTTGGAATCTTTCAGCTCTATAATTAAGGGAATCTGGGTTACTTTTATCTTTATTGGAACTTCTCTGTTGAGATGTCCTACCCTCCCTCTTTTGCTAATATCCCTCAAGGATACATCCTTCAAACCATGCATTCTTGGGCAACTGTTGGCTTTCCCCTATTATCTGGTTTAAAAGCTGCTCTATCTGCTTTTTAAAGGTTAATGCCAACAACCTGGCTCTATCTCGGTTAAAGAGAAGCCCAGCCCTTTGGAAAAGCCCCTCCCTTCCACAGAATGTTACCCAGCTCCTAACAAATCCAAAATCTTCTTTGCACCATTGTCTCAGCCACACATTGAGACTCCAGAGCTCTGCCTGCCATTTGGGTCCTGTGCATGGAATGGGAAGCATTTCAGAAAATGCTACCCTAGAAGTTCTGGATTTCAGCTTCCTACCTAAGAGCCTAAATTTTGCCTCCAGAACCTCTCTCCCATACTTTCCTATGTCATTGGTACCAACATGTACTAAGACAGTAGACTCCTCCCCTGCACGATCTAAAATCTTGTCTGGATGAGGCATGAGATCTGCTACCTTCGCATCAGGCAGGCATGTTACCAGACTATCCTCACATCCACCAGCCACCCAGCTATCTACATGCCTAATGATCGAATTGACAACTATAAAGGCCATCTAAACCTTCCCTCATGGGCACATGGCCCTGGAGAAACCTGCCTGGTACGAGAGGGTTTTACATCACCTGGAGGACAGGTCCTAGCTATAGGATTGCTTTCTGCCACATCAAGGTGGTTCTCTCTTTTCAAAGTGAGGGAAGGGAGCACGAGCAGTGCTGGAAGCTCCGGTTCTGGCGTGGAGTTTAGTGGATGGGCGCTTTTTGTCTAACAACACTTCCATGCTTTTTTCCTTCTGAGTGAATTGCTGGCATAGGGGAGGATGTCTGAGGAGGATGCGGTGAAGGTCTGCGTGCGTCTGCGGCCGCTTATGCGGCTGCTTATGCACAGGACTGCTTAATCAGCATGCTGTGTATTCAGTGCAATAACTGTGGTGCTTTCATTCTGAGACGAATCATTTGTAACCTAAGAGCTTGTCCTATGTGCCTCAAGTCAGCTGCCATGCATAAAGAATTGACTCTATTAAGGGAAGAACTAGCTGCCATGCATAAAGAATTGACTCTGCTAAGGGAAGAACTAGCTGCAATGAAACACACCTCTTCTAGGATACAAACAGAACAAAGTCTACCACCACTCCCACAAAGAATCAAACATCCCAGGAACAAATGGATCACAGTGGGCTCTGATAGATTGTGACCTGTAACGCAGACATCCTATACATCAAGAGATATCCCTGCATAATGCCTTCTCTGCTTTGGTTAATGAGGATCACCAATCCATGGAAACTGAAGGGCCCTTAAATGAGTCAGTCAATGCACAATCTCCTGCTAAAGCACCAAATATGAAGAAAAACTCAACAGAAAACTACTACTACTTGGAGATTCCATCATCAGAGACACCAACTTGGGAACACAGTTCAAAGGAGAGAAGATAGTCAAATGCCTACCAGGCTCTTCAGCCAGCAATAATACAAACCAAATTGTTGATGTACTTAGTGCAGAAAGTGAGCACTCCAAAATTGATGTTGTCATCCACCTGGGTACAAATGACCTGGCTAGAAACAGTGCCTCTGCAGTTCAAAGGGACTTCCAGACTTTGGGAGAGAAACTCAAGTCCATTGTTAACACTGTAGCATTCTCAGAAGTTCTACCTCTTCATGGTAAGGGGGCAGAAAGGCTGCACTGCATAAACAGCTTTAATACATGGCTCCAGACCTGGTGCAAACAAGAAGGATTCAGATTTATTGGCGACTGGGGAAACAGATGGACCAACATGAGACTATACTGTGCTGATGGACTACATCTCTCTGTCACAGGGAAAAGAATCCTAAGTGAAAAATTCAGGCAGTATGTGGATATGCATTTAAACTAGAAAAATGGGGTGACGGATGGAGAAGGACTAGTTCAGGATGTCACTCCCGGCAAATGCAGAACAACATCAGAAACAGACACACTTTTAAATCACACATCAATGACAAGTGGGAAGAAGTGGGCAGAACAAAATCAATGCAAAATACATGCAAGCCAGCTAAATGCTGGAAAGCAATGAGCACAAATGCTCAAAGCTTAGCCAACAAAGTTCCTGAACTGGAAGCCCTAATGGTGGAAATGGACTTGGACATTGTGGCCATTACAGAAACATGGTTTAATGAATCGCATGAATGGGATATAGCCATAGCTGGCTATAACCTCTTCAGAAGAGACACAGAAAGTGGAAAAGGAGGAGAAGTAGCCTTGTATGTCAAAAGCAATATTAAAGATACTGTTAGGAAATAATAATAATGCTTAGTTTGAGTGCATATACAGGAGGCCTGCACAAGAGAAATTAGAATCCTATAGAAATCAGAATTCTATGTGTGTGCCCTTTGTACATTCTGGTGGGTATGGAAAAAGGAATGTGCTGTGTAAGCTAAACTGATTGTTCTACTCAAGGATGACTTGTATTTGCAGAGTTACTGATAAGCTATAGTGGGCCCCTAGAAGATGGGTGAATGACGTATGACTATGGGGCTTGTTTACAAAGCCGCGGTAGTGGTTCGCGATCGCGATCGCGGCCGCGGCCCCATTGAAATCAATGGGGCCGCGGCTCCGATTACGATCGCAAACCGCTACCGCGGCTTTGTAAACAAGCCCCTATGTTTCTGATAATGTATAAAATACGGACAATCCCTCCACCCTTTGGAATAAACTTGCATACTGTCCTTCTGTGTGGTCTGTGAGTTTTATTCCCCTGGATTCCAGCCAGCCGGAGCAGCACACCGCAGATGAGGGTTCGGGATTTCCTGGCCTGGAGTGACCAACAAGGAGCAGACCCATTACAGATACTACAATGCAGGAGGGATGGGGAAAAGAAGAAGCGCTCTGGATTGTGTTGGAAAGAGGAGATGGCACTGTCATCCAAACTGCTGTAGTCTACAGACCTCCAATTCAAAACGAAGAAATAGATAACGAATTGATTATAGATATTGCCAAGAAAGCCACAAAGGGGGAAGTGATCATATTGGGTGGCTTTAATCTACCCAATGTGGATTGGAGTACTCCTTCTGCGAATTTGGCAAGAAGCAAAACAATTGTGGATGCTTTCCAAGATGCATCACTTAAGCAAATGGTGATGGAACCGACCAGGGAAAGCTCACTGCTGGATTTAGTGCTCACCAACGATGAGAGTGTGTTGAATGTCTGGGTGGATGCCCCTGTGAGCAGCAGCGATCATCACACGGTGTGGTTTAAGATAAAAGCCAAGGTGCAGTCCAATCATAGCAAGCTCAAAGTCTTAAACTTCAAAAACACTGACTTCAGTAAAATGGCCAAGTACCTGAAGGAGGAGTTGTCAGAGTGGGAGGGGATAAGGGAAATGGAATTGCAATGGGCTAAACTAAAGGTGGCAATAAAAGGGG
The DNA here is from genome assembly GCA_033557465.1 of Ichthyophis bannanicus. Lineage (NCBI taxonomy): Eukaryota > Metazoa > Chordata > Amphibia > Gymnophiona > Ichthyophiidae > Ichthyophis > Ichthyophis bannanicus. The sequence goes on along the minus strand of CM066048.1, from coordinate 134,314,350 downwards.
CAACAGATAAATATGTAAGGAAAGTAATTAAAAACAAGAGGAGAAGGAAACCTATTTGGTTCTCCAAAGAAGTGGCTGCTCAAATAAAGGCAAAAAACGCAGCTTTCACCAAACTCAAAAGCTCGCAAACAGAGGAACACAGAAAGGAATACAGGATCAAACTAAAAGAGCCAAAAAGAGAAATAAGGAAAGCAAAATCAAAGGCAGAGGAAAAGTGTGGCGACAAACAGTATACAGGTATATTCAGGAGAGGAGGAAAATCAGAGATGGAATTGCAGGACTCAGAAGTGCTGGGAACAGATTTGTAGAAAGTGACTTTGAAAAAGCAAAATTGCTTAACAAATACTTCTGCTCTGTTTTTACAAAAGAAAATCCTGGAGAAGGACCATCTGTGACTCCCAAATATAAAAATGGGAATGAAGTAGTAGATACCACACCATTCACTGAAGATGATGTGTTAGAACAACTTGCAAAACTGAAAGTGAACAAGGCCATGGGACCGGATGGGATACATCCCAGGATACTGAAAGAGCTCAGAGAGGTTCTTGCAGGGCCGTTAAAGGATGTTTTCAACAGATCCTTGGAAACAGGAGTAGTTCCTCAGGACTGGAGAAGGGCTGATGTAGTATCTCTTCACCAAAGTGGTGATAGGGAAGAAGTGATAAACTACAGGCCCGTGAGCCTTACCTCGGTGGTGGGAAAAGTAATGGAGGCGCTTCTGAAAGAGTGAATAGTGGACTTTCTCAAAATCAACAGGTTGCATGATCTGAGGCAACATGGTTTTACCAAAGGACGATCTTGCCAAACAAATCGGATTGAGTTCTTTGACTGGGTGACCAGAGAACTAGATCAGGGGCATGCGATGGATGTCATCTACCTGGATTTCAGCAAAGCCTTTGATACTCTTCCTCATAGGAGGCTTATCAATAAACTCAGTAGTTTGGGGATGGGTCCCAAGGTGGTGAACTGGATCAGAAATTGGTTGACTGACAGACGACAGAAGGTGATGGTAAATGGAGCTCACTCAGATGAAAGGAAGGTGATTAGCAGGGTGCCCCAGGGTTCGGTCCTGGGCCCGGCACTGTTCAATGTATTTGTGAGTGATATTGCTGAAGGACTGCATGGAAAAGTCTGTCTTTTTGCAGATGACACGAAAATTTGCAACAGAGTGGACTCCCCTGAGGGAGTGGATAACATGAGGAAAGACCTACAAAAGCTGGAAGAATGGTCTAATGCTTGGCAGTTAAGATTTAATGCAAAGAAGTGCAGTGTCATGCACTTGGGAAGCAGAAATCCAGGGGAAATGTACGTGATAGGGGGCGAGAGATTGGTATGCACGGACCAGGAAAAGGACCTTGATGTGATTATTTCTGCGGATCTCAAGGTGGCAAAACAGTGCGACAAGGCTGTGGCAAAAGCCAGGAAGATGTTGGGTTGCATACAAAGAGGAATTCCTAGCAGAAAGGAAGAGGTCCTAATGCCACTGTATAAGTCACTGGTGAGGCCTCATTTGGAATACTGTGTTCAGTTTTGGAGACCATATCTTGCAAAGGATATAAAAAGACTGGAAACTGTTCAGAGGAAGGCAACCAAAATGATTTGGAGCCTGCATCAGAAGCCTTATGAGAAAAGACTTGAAGACCTAAATATGTACACTCTGGAGGAGAGGAGGGACAGGGGAGATACGATTCAGACCTTTAAATACTGTACTTAAAGAGAAATAATGAAAAAGCCAACCTCTTCCAAAGACAGGGAAGCTGTAAAACTAGAGGGCATAACATGAAGCTGCAAGGGGGTAAATTGAAAGGCAATGTCAGGAAATACTTTTTCACTGAAAGGGTGGTGGATGCTTGGAATGCCCTCCCGATGGAAGTGTTGGGGGCAAATACAGTGACAGAATTCAAAATGGCATGGGACAGACACAGTGGATCCCTTTACAGCAACAGGATAAAATCAAAATAAACTAATTTTTCAACATACAGGGGTGTCCTACACGGAGCGGTGGGTTCACCCCTAAAATAAAGACATGGAGAGGGGTGGCCTGCACGGAGCGGCAGGTGTACCTACTCTTGCCATCTTATTGGGCAGACTAGATGAACCATACTGGTCTTTATCTGCCGTCATTTACTATGTTACTATGTGACCTCTCCCCTTCATAGCAACTATGAAGCTGCCAGACTGGAGTGGGACTTCGGTACTATGTCCCTGTAGGTCTTGTCTATATACCTCTCTGTCTTCATTATATCCTCCAAATCTGCTACTCTAGCCTCCAGAGATTGTCTTCATTATATCCTCCAAATCTGCTACTCTAGCCTCCAGAGATCACATTTGTTCCCTGAGGGCAAAGAGGTCCTTGCACCTAGTGCACACATAAGACCCCTCACCAACAGGGAGAAAATTTTATATGCGACACTTGATGCAACAGACTGTATAACCCCTATCTCACTGCTGGACTGCTGTCTACAAATTAGTTCTAAGGTTTTGTTTAGCTATTTAAATTATCTACTTACTTAAAGTTGCTAGGTATAGTCATATCAGCACAAGTATCTCTAATAAATTTAAGGAACTTAGTTCACCTCAAGATTAATTTATTTCAGGGCTTTAATTAATCTATTCCTGGTGAGTATAACCAGCTGTGCCTGAAAGTGAATTTGACCCCCTTTAATAAGTTTAAAAGCCTATAAAGCTAAGATTATGCCTGGAGTGGGTGGGAGTTGTGGTGGGTGGGAGGGAAAGAACACTTATAAGCTGGATGATACAATGCCCTTACCTGTGCTTCTAAGGTAGTTTCTTAGCAATTTCCTGGGAGATTCACTGAGCCCTTGGTTTGATAGAAGGATCCTTTTGAATTGACCCTTTGATCTGTAACTTGGCTTTAACACCTATTTAAAACAATGTCACCTTTACAAAGAGGCCCCTAACTGGAAGGCATCTTTGTAAAGGTCTCTAGAAACAATTTTTAAATTTCAACTCAAAGAATATTTACTCTATTATTCCCTTTACACTGAGCTATACTCTGACTTGATTTAAATTATAAGCTCCCTAGTGCTACTTAGCCATGACTGAAGTTTAATTTAAATTAAAAGTTATCTGGTGCTACTGAGCCCTGACTAGGTTTAAATTTAAATTAAAAGTTCTCTGGTGCTACTGAGCCCTAACTGAGTTAGCAGATACACTGGATTCTGAAATACACAGATTTGTCAGCTTTAACCCAAAGAATTCCCTTTTCCCAAGATTTAAAGAAATTCCCAGAAGTAAATAAATACTTAGAAGTCCAGATGTCTTTCCAGCAGTAGCAGTCCCTTTTGATAGTCTTTCAAGACTAGTAGTAGTTCAAGGCAAATTACAGATGTCCTGTAGGTATTTCCCTATCCCCAGAGGGTTTGCAATCTAAGTTTGTACCTTAGGCAATGGAAGGCTAAATGACTTGCCCAAGACCACAAGAATTGTCAGTGGGATTTGAACCCTGGTCTGTCTGGTCCAACCATTAGGCTACTTCTGCACTCCCAACCCAAAATGAAGGCATGGGAGGTAACCTGCATATAGTGGCAGAAGTTCAAATTATGGGCCTCCAAGCAACAATTTTGAAAAGGCTCCCAGAGTGGGGGAAGTCCACTTCAGAAGACACAGAAACAGCTGCAAGTGGGCCTTCTTCTTCCTTGGGGCCTCCTACAATGAAGAGGCCACCTGGTTAGAAATTATGCCACTGCCTTCATGGAACAATAATGAGAACCCTAAAGACATAGAAACGTCACACCACGCCAACACTTTGCTGGGCAGACTGAATGCACCATTTCAGTTTTTATCTGCTGTTGTCTATTATATATAAATTACCATATTACCACTGATAGATTTTTAATTTCCTAAATGAAGCCCTCCACCTCAAACTCACTCGCTGCCCAGCCTTCTTCTTCTTCAGTCCCACCCTCTGGAACTCGCTCCCGCACACCCTTCACACAGAACCTTCCTTCTCCCGGTTCAAAACCCTCCTTAAGACCCACCTTTTCTGCCAGGCCTTTGACATCCAGTCCACACCCTCCTCTTAGACCATCTTTCTCTCCTCCTTTCCCCTCCCTCCCATTCATTTGGCTTGTTATGTTTGATGTCCTCCTTTGTTCCCTTTCCTATTTTTTCTTTCTTTCCTCTACGTCTTCTCTTTCCTATAAATTAATGGCGTTCTTTTTCCTCCTTTCTTTTCTGGCAGCCTATGTTTTGATTGTACACCGCCCTGACGCTCAAGCATGGGCGGTATATCAAGCCTTACAGATAAAGATAAAGGAACTCAGATCTTGTGTGCTCAATTCTATCGATCCATGCACATGACAAGTGAATGGCAATTTAACAGAGCAACCTAGTAAATGAAAGCAGGTAAAATACAATTGGCCATGCCAGTCTGCCCAGATATTTGAGATTCTTTCTGCCTGGTTTTCTATCAGTTGAGTAGATTATTATCATTTGTAAAGTGCTATAAGGCATATACAGTGCTTTATAGAGATACATAAAAAACACAGTCCATGCTCCTTGGAGCTTACAATCTTGTAAAGACAGACACTGCCATGTACTCTACTGTTGTATGTTTCTAATTGTTAAGCTCTGTTACTTGTTCAATGCAAACCTGTTCTATGTATTGAGTTGTTATACTGTAAACCACACTGATTTAAAATAACGTGGTATATAAAACCAAATAAATAAATGATATGTTGAGGGGAATTTTAGAAAGGACGTCCAAGTGCAATTCACTACTCCAGGAAGATGAATTATTGAGAAAGGTGTTCCCGCGGACCAAAATCAGGTCCGAATGGCCTTGTCTTCAACAGGGACGTCTGGACAGCCCGGATGTCCCCCTCCCAGAATGGGTCTCCATGCCTAAAGGTCTCTTTAATGATGAGCGTACTTTCATGTAACCAGTGCGTGAACTTAGTTAAGATTTGTTTAGGGAACTAGATAACAGCATCAGTAACTTGATGCAAGGGCAGATTGCTGGTACCCACCAATCTTATTACTGAAGCCTTTGCTAAGATAACTGGGAACATCATTGAGCCACTTCACATCCAGATTGCCTTCCACATGGGAAATGCTATTCCACTATATGTAGATGTACAGAATATGGAAATTGCTTATCTGTTGAATTTGCCTTTCATTGTGCCTGATAACGTATACCAGTTGAAACAAGCAATTAATGTTGGCAATTGGTCTGAGGACCTTTACCCGTGTATCGATACTCCTGAGAATCTAGCCTATCACTATGATGATCCACAAAAATATCTTGTACCTAATTTAGGCATGTGCCAACGCAACAAAGACATTCATTGATTGTGCCCAGGTTAACCTTTCCTGAAAGACACAACTGAAGCTGTTTGTGGTTTGTCTACTGAAAATGTGAAAGAGAAATGCAAAATCGCCATGACTAAGTATGATGACTTTTCTGAAACAAGGGTTGCTGTTGTAAATAATTTTTGGCTAGTCAGTACCCCTCTGAGTGAATTTATGGTTACCATGAATAAAAGTGATGGGCCAATTTTTGAAAGGCATTTGCAGGGTTTAAAGCCCAGTAAGCCATGTAAATTCCTTAAATGGGGATATTCAATGGCACTTACACGGTTACAGCCATTGAATATCCCCTTCTAACTCCCCTATGCACCCCGATGCTATCCGGTTAGCATCAGGGCAAGTTGGGGGCATTCTGGGGTAGAGCAGAGGCAGAAACTGCCACTAACTGGGTAATAGCGATATTGTATCGCTACCGAGTTAGCAATCCACGGCTAAAACTAGGCAAACCTTTGGCATCCGCGGCATTGAATATCCAGGGTTAGGGGTCAGCAAGCAGGGCTATGCACCGTAGTGGCACATAGTCTGTCCAGATGAATATCAGGCCCAACATCAGTAATAGAGTTCCTCTACCCTGCAATGTTTGTCTAATCGATGTTCCTAAGAACTCCATTGATAATGTTGCTGGAGTATCCCTGTTTTATCTTGATTCAGCGCCTGTTTTTACTGAGATCCAGATGCTGGATGTGCTTCAAGGCCATAAGATTAACTTCCCTGAAATCTTGACCTATCTGCTGGACTATAAGGACTCTCACACAGTTACCCATACCTGTTGCATCTTGCGAACTCCAGAAGGAAGCTCTCTTTGGCACAATGCAAGTATTACGCCGAGCATTAGAAGTAAATTTGAGAGACTAAGATCATACTCCACCTACCCTGGCTTAGAAGTGAGAGTCACAACTGTCATGGTATGCGCAAAATTAACCCATTTGGAGAAAATGCCTTGATTGGACTGTCTATTGACCATGAGAGCCTTGATATTACTGATTAGAACTTTGATTAATGTGACGTGGACATTTTACAGGCTGATTTTATGTCTCATGTCATTGTACCTGTCTTTGCCATTCTTTTGAAGTCCAATTCCTGATCTCTTTGTATCAGCAAAGACAGATTTGTACTCAGTGTCTCATTACTCTTATCATGCATTTGCAGGATTTGGTGATGCCATTTCCTTTCCTGTTGCATATTACTCTTAATTGAGTTTCTTCATAAGCTTGTGTTTATTTTACTAACATACTTATGCATTTTACTTACTTTTACATTTAAGTGTTAATTTTATTTTCTTTTAATGCTTGTGTGTATTCACAATTTTATTATTCCTGTAGTATTGCTTTCGCTCATCTATTGTGCTTGAACTATTATTCCATTATTATACTTTAGTCAACCAAAAGTTATTTGGTTCTGACCTGCACTGCAGTAATGTTAGTTAGGTTTTAAGAAGGAATATGCTCCCTTGTAGCTATTTCATCTTAAAAAGGAGGGGGGAGGAGGAGAGATGTAGGACTAGTACCCTGTGGCCTGCTCTGAACAAAAGCCTGAACCAAAGCTGGACCATACAAGATGGATTCCTGTTACAAAAACGTCTGCTGTGTTCCAAACTTCAGACCTGCTGACCTTCAAGCAACTGTCTGCCAAGTGTTTGTATATGTGGATACAGAAAGTTATTGCTCCCAGACCATGACTACGTGCAAGAAAACGTACTGCATAAGCATTCTCATCCACAAACTGGCCCTGCACATTTGCAATAATGTTGAAGACTAATACCATCATCTTCTGCATTTGTCTCTCACCATGGACCCTTTGTTTGCAGAATGGCCACCTGATGACTACCTCTTGATTCACTGAGACACCTTGCAGCATCTCATGCCAACCAATCACCAAAACATGATATGGATTCATCACAGAGAATAATACATTATGCACAGAAGAACATTTGCACCATTTTGTGCCTTCAGTCTTCCTTGCTTCACCTGCAAAGACAGACATACACTGTGTGTGTGTGCAAGGTCATTCCACTAATTCTCAGGAGAGAGTAAGACTCCCACAGATCTAAGGTTCTGTGTTATCACACAGCTCGCCTCCGGACTGCTGTAGCCAGTATTATTCAGCCTAGCTGCCTCTTCTGGACTTCATGCTGTTTCACAGGCTGCCTCAGACTCAGTTACAATCATCCTCCTAGTGGAGTACTAAGGTACTGCTCTTACATTATTCTCCAGAGGGTGGTTCATTAGCCAGATAGCTGTTTTGTGTACTTTTCCTAAGTGCAGAGCATGCCTGTGACCTTTGGTTGCTAATCAGTGATTTATTACTTTTGCATAATTGTAATCCTAGCCCTGTTACAACTTGCTATCTCATATTTCTAATATATAGTCTATACATTTCTTATTTTCTACCCTTAATAAAGCCTAGGATATATATATATACAGACTTGGCTGTCTTTTGTGGCTCATTTGCCAGAAAGTCTCACTGAACCCAGGGCAGAGGAACAACAAGTCCAATAGACACAACAGAACATATATTATTTGCTTTGCTGCTAATAATCACTACAGGCCAAGGTGTCGCCTATTTCACCTCTGTTGTTGAGGAGAATTTCTCAGGATAAAAACATAGCATTAATGATTTTATGGTAAGAGTCATAAGTGGAAGATTCAAATCAGGCCAAGAACGTAAAATCTTTTGAATGAAGATGATAAGACACTTTCAATAGGAGCTGACAGGATTTAATAAAGATATGGGCTTTCTATCACATTGCAAACTGTAAGGATCCAATATTCAGCAATGGCGACTAGTGTGATTACAGTAGCTAGCCATCACCGCTGAATACTAAACCCAGATATTCAATGCCAGAGCCATATCCGGCCACCAACATTGAATATCCGGGGCAGCAGAGGAAGAAGGAAGCTAATTGTGTAGCAACGATATTCAGCCACTGCCTGGCTAGCTACGGTGGCAAAGGTTAGGCCAGCTTTTGCTGCCCCTAGGTTTCACTGCCGAGGGATACGCAGGCAATGGCTGAATATCGCTGATGACTGGTTATCCCTGGAATGACCTGTTGCAAAGCGGTTAGTATTGGGGCATATGGTAGTGCTGCTGAATATCACACTTTGAGGCATTTACAGTTGTGGTCAATATTATTTGCACCCTTGCAATTCAACCCCTTAATGTTCAATATCTCCTAAAAAAAAGGGGGGGGCCAGTGAAATGGCTTTGGACTATACCCAATAGATCAAGGATTCAATTCCCACTTGTGCTTTTTGCAACATTGGGCAGGTCACTTAACCCTCTCTTGCCTTCGAAGAAAAGGCCTGGCAATCTACTGTACTTCTAGTTATACATTGCCAAGAAAACCCAGAGGCTCTGGGTTGCCAGGAGTCAGCGCTGACCTGATGCTATTTTTAAAAAATATATATATATGCACACATATCTGACACATGAAAGAATCAAATAAAAAGAGACCAATTTAAAAAAATAGTAGGAAATAGTATAAAAATTGGGACATTTCCAGGACATGATTATTGGCACCCTTATAAACAATTCAAATCAGTTTGAACAGGAGAACTATGTTCCCATTGCAGTAAAATTAGATGCATCTGTGATCAATTGTCAGTACTCACATGACTTGAATCAACCAATGAATGATGGCTCTAATGTTTAAAATGGCCACATTCACTCTCTGTTCCATGTTCTCAATGGTGAAGACAAGAGAACTGCCCGAGATCGTCAGAAAAGCCATTATCACCAAACTTCAAAGGGGTACAAGACTATTTCCAAAGACCTTTGGACTCCTGAGTCTACAGTTCACAATGTTATTAAGAGGTTTTCTGCTCACAGAACTGTCAAGAACCTCCCAGGACATAGGAGGAAGAGGAAAATTAATCCAAGAAGTCTTCAAAGGTTAGTACGAACTGTTGAGAAAACATAATGCACAACAACCAAAGAGCTTAAGGCTGACCTGGAGCAATCTGGAGTGGTGGTTTCAATCTGCACCGTACACTGTACGCTAAACAAAGAAGGGCTTCATGGGCGAAAAGATGAAACCAAACTTGGGCTCTTTGGAAATGTAGATCAGCAATATATTTACAAGTGAAGAAATGAAGCTTATAAGGAAAAAAAAACACCCTTTCTAGTTAAATATGGTAGAAGTTCCATAATGTTCTGTGGCTGTTTTGTTGTACTGCAGGCTTGGAATGTATTAATGGAATTATGAAGTCGGAGGACTACCAAGATATTTTGGAGTGAAATGTACTACCTAGTGTCAGAAAGCTAGATCTAGGTCAAAGGTCATGGGTCCTCCAACAAGACAATGACCCAAAACATGCATACAAAAGAATAGTTAAAAAGGAAAAAAATAGACTGTTTTAAACTGGCCAGTATTGAGCCCTGATCTCAATCCAATCGAGAACTTGGAAACAGCCGAAATCTGCCATTGGTAAAAGGAATCCTGGAAACATTCATGAATTGGAACAAATCGTGGTTGAAGAGTGGGAGAAACTATCAACAAACAGATGTACTAAACTTATAGATGGCTACAAGAAATGCTTGGAGGCTGTCATCTCTGCCAAGGGATGTGCAACCAAATATTAGTGCAGGCTGCCATTAATCCTGTCCAGGTCATATGTTGTTTTTTTTCTTAGATGGGAAGTTGTTGGATACCTTTGAACATACTATTAGAATATTACAATGGCATACAGTTGCAATATTTCCAATTATTTCTCGAGATATTGTACACAACATACTAAATGCAATGCAAAATGCCAATAATGTTGACCAGAACTGTATATAGTTTACAGGCCTATAAACCATGTTAATGCCTTTGAATATCGGGCCCTAAATATTCACACCATGGTCATCCTTTGATCATCCATCTATCTCTCGCACTCTCCGCCCACACACCCTCTTCCCCTGTGACTGTCAATAGAATTCCTTTGTGATTCACTTATATATTATGGTTTTGTCATTAATTGTTCATACTATCCTGATCTGAAGAAGCATGTTTTAACTTTCAGAAGTTAGTCTAAAAATGTATTGTTAGTGCAATAAAAAGGTATTGCCATCATTTCTGTTTTTGTTCTGTTTTATTTAAATACCAAAATCTTTGGGAATTTAGTGAATATGGAAGTGCATTTAGGAGTCTTCTTACTAAGGTATGCTAATATTAATTAGTTCATTTATTTATAAGCCACTTAGTCACACAGTTCAAAGCGGCACAAAAAACATATATAATAACGAAACAAAACTAATTCCACAGAGCTGCTCAAAAAGTAATCAAAAAAGTCAAACCCCAAAAGCCTAACGAAACAAATGACTCTTCAGCTGCTTACAGAAGAGCAACAAATCATTACAACCCCGCAAAGAAATGGGGAGACAGTTCCACAACAAGGCTGAGCAAGCATGAAGGCATGTGACTGCATAATATGCAGACTAATAGGAAAGGATGGCGACAAGGAAAAGGTATCTTGAAGACACTGAAGAACTGGACTAACAGAGCTATGCCACAACAGCATCCCTTCCAGGCACGAAGGAGTCAATCCCAACTACAGCTTCAACACAAAGCAGAGAAACTTAAAAACAACCCTCTGCTGCATAGGTAACCAATGCAGAGATTGCAAACAAGGAGTAACATACCCAAAACTACCTTTACCACCACATTCTGCCCATCTGCAAGGCTGACAGACTGGATGATGGAAGGCCCAGTAAAACTACATTAGCTGTCAAAAGTTGGAAACACTGCCTGAAACAAATAATGAAAGTCCGAATGAGAGAGTAGCGGCCGAAGATGTCGTAAAAGACGAATTTGAAAGAAAGAACAATGCACAAGCTTGGAAACATGGGTCCACATATTCAAGCGAGAGTCTACGTTTATACCTAAATAAACCACTTCATTACGAACAGCGGCTGCATGCCCATTCAGCATTACTTCCGTAGGAGCAACGAATGACTTATCACGGGACATATAATTAATATGGAGACCGTGTTGAGCAAACTACAATGCTGCAACATTCAGACAGTGCAGCAGAGGCAAAGAAGCATAACCGACTAACGTCGAATGGCATATATACTAAAAAATCATCAGCATAGACATGATGAGCAGTGCCAAAGCTCTGAAACGTGCACAGACAGGAGCTACATAGAGATTAACAACATAGCAGAAAGTGCGGAGCCCTGTGGTACGCCTTGCACCAGAGGAGCCCAATCCGAGACGTCAGACCTGGCCCATCCCTGAAAAATCCTAGCCGTTAAATATGAGAAAAACCAATGCAGCACCTGCCCCGCAAAGCCCAAAGAATGCAACCCCTGTAACAGCAACACATGAATGACAGAGTCAAAGGCAGAAGAGATATCAATAAATATCATCATAACACCTATGTTTGCACGATCTAAACTACACCACAGATTATTGAACAAAGACAGAAACACTCTCTCAACCTGGCAGGAACTGTGCTGCTGTTCATGTAGCAGCTGATGCAGCCTAAGAAATTCCAGCAATTGGCCCAGTACCACTCGCTCATACAACTTTACTAAAAATGGAAGACTCGAGATGGACCGATAAGACTCTGGGGAAGATGCATCAAGGTTGCCTTTCTTGAACAACAGCCTAACAGAGGCCATCTTGAGGCTAGAAGGCAAGGAGAGGTTCAAGGAGAGGTTTGTCATATCCCATAGAACAGGAGCACACTCTTCCCGAGCCAACTTCATTCAAGAAGCTGGACAGGGATCAAGAGGGCAGGTGAAAGAATGTAGGACAGATACAATGTCCACCACTTCATCCAGCGAGACCGGGTGAAACTCTGACCAGATGGCACTCACCAGATCAAGAACACAGTTCATACAATAATAAGGTAAAGGTGCTGAGGCCAAATCTAACATGCCCCTCCCACATGAAAGATGATTCAGGAAGGCTTGGGCATAAGAGCGGGGTACAACCAGACTATCCACCAAAGGACACATAAGAGACCACACCACAGCAAACAGTTCTTGCAGACAATTCAATGACTGAGTAAGATGGTTCGAGTAGTAGTACCTCCTCTTTCTTTCCAACACAAAAATTTGATAATCTGCCAACAAACGCAGATACATAGCCCTTAATGGATTTGTGCGATACTTGCAGCAACAACATTCAGTCATCCGCAGAAGTATCTCGAATAGAACTATCAAACCAGGACACAATATGCAGTCACAGCCTTGCAAGGGAAACATAGTGCCTACAAGCAATTGCAGACGTTACTGAATTCCAGTCATCAATTATACAATCGGCATCGTGTATCCCCTCACCAACAGAAAGTGAGAATAACCCACAATGAAATTGATCCCTATCAAATTGAGCAAAATGCCAGCAAGACAAAACACCATTATCCATTATGATACTCTGACCAAACATAACCGGTAAAGAGAAAGACAAAATAAAATGTTCTGACCATGGGACAGGCAAACATCATAAACTCGCAGACACATGTTGCTGAGCCAGTCCCATAAAGATAGAAGTTAAAGCTAGGACATCTCCATGAACATGTGTAGCCTTGTTCCCAAAAAGGTACACAGGTTCCACATTGTTAGTCTCAGGGTTAGAATGGTTTATGGACCTTTCCTCCAGGAACTTGTGCAAATCTTTTTTAAACCAGCTAAACTAACAGCTTTTACTACAACCTCCGGTAATGAATTCCAGAGTTCGATTATATATTGAGTAAAAACATTTTTTCTCCTATTAGTCTTAAATAAGTTACATTGTAGCTTCATTGTGTGTCTTCTAGTCTTTCTACTTTTTGACGGCATAAACAACCGACCTACATATACCTGGTTCATTCAATACATTAATTTATAGACCTCTATCATATCACCCCTCAGCTATCTCTTTTCCAAGCTGAAGAGCCCTAATCTTTTAAGCCTTTCCCCTTTACCATTTTGGTGGCTCTTCTCTGTATCTTTTCTAATTCTGCTATATCCTTTTTAAGATATGGCGACCAGAATTGCATACAATATTCAAGGTGCGATCTCACCATGGAATGATACAGAGGCATTATGATATCCTTGATTTTATTCTCCATTCCTTTCCTTATGATTCCTAGCATTCTATTATTTATTTATTTATTTATTTATTTATTACAATTTCTTCTATACCGCACTATTCAGCATCAGTGCGGTTTACATGGAACATAACAATCAGACAGGGTACATAAGTCTGAGTTTACAATTAACAGGAGAACCAACTTGGATAACAAAAAGTAACTATTTACACAATGGTATCATATAAAGACATAGCAAGAGAGAGATTTAATGGTCAAGGACTCCTTGCATGGTATGGTCGCCTGGCTGACAGGGTATGGTGGAACAGTTGTAAGTATTTAAGTATTTACCTTTCTTGGCTGCCACTGCGCACTGAGTGGAGGGTTTCAATGTCTTACCCATGATGACACCTCAATGTTTTTCCTGGATGATGATTCCTAATATGGAACCTTGCATTGTGTAACTATAGTTTGGGTTGTTCTTTCCTAGGTGCATAACGTTGCACTTATCCACATTAAATTTCATCTGTTTTTGAACGTCCAGTCTTCCAATTTATCAAGGTCTTATTGCATTTTCATAATTCTCTTGTGTTGTTTACAACTTTGAATAATTTTGTGTCATCTGCAAATTTGATTCTAGAATTAGAAAAGGTACAGAGAAGAGCCACCAAAATGGTAACGGGGATGGAAGGATACCCCTATAAGGAAAACCTTAAAAGGTTAGAGCTCTTCAACTTCGAAAAAAGATGGCTGAGGGGAAATATGATAGCAGTTTATAAATTAATGAATAGAGTGGAATGGGTAAATGTAGGTCAGTTGTTTGCGCCATCAAAAAGTAGAAAAACTAGGGGATACACAATGAAGCTACAATGTAATCCATTTAGTACTAATAAGAGAAAACATTTTTTCACTCAATGAGTAAACAAACTCTGGTATTCATTACCGGAGGATGGAGTAAAAGCTGTTAGCGTAATAGGACAGGTTCCTGGAGGAAACCATTATCAAAGAGGACCCAGGATAGCCTCTGCTTACCCCAAGATACGCAGCATGGAATCTGTGTACGTTTTTGGGAACCTGCCAAGTACTTGTGACCTGGATTGGCCACTATTAGAAACAGAATGCTAGGTTTGATGGACCTTGGTCTGATCCAGGATGGCATTTCTTATGTTTTATCATGAATGGGGTGGAACAATTAAATAGGAAACAGTTATTTAACCTGCTAAACAACACAAAATCTAGAGGACACACTATGGAACTAATGAACAACAGACTGATGCAGTACATAATTAAGCTGTACCTTCTGTTGCCAGAAGATATAGGTCAAGGCAACCAACAAAGCATAGGCTTGGACAAGTTTCTGGAGGAAAAGTCCATACATGATTATTATTCATGAGAGCCAGTGTTCATTCCTGGAAATTATCTCTGGGAAATAAATTTACTTTTTGGAATCTGCTGGGTGCTGTTGGAGACATGATGCTGGGCTCAATGGGCCTTGGTCTGGCTGTTCTTATCTTCTTTTCAAAAAGGTTCGGGATCAGTGACCTGGTATGGTCTGGCAGAAAGGGACCACTGGACTCACTCCTCTCGGCAGGTACTTTTGAGCTGCACCTCTGAGCTCCATCCACTATCATAAATGGCCGACATAAAACATCTAGAATACTCCAAATCATTTTGAAAAATTAATTCATGCTGTGTTAGAGATTGAAGTTGTTTTAACTGGCTAATATATCAAAATTTTCAAAATTACTAAGTCATCAAAATGTTCTTCTGATAACAAATTTCTCTTTGTTTTTTTATAGTGCCATCAAGTCAGTGTTGACTCATAGTGACCCAGCTACCTCTGGATTTTCTTGGCAATGTATCACTGGAAGTAGATTGCCAGTCTTTTCTTCTGAGGCAATGTAGGGTAAAGTGACTTGCCCAAAGTCACTAGGAATGCTAGTGGGAATTGAACCCTTGATCTTCTGGGTACTAGGCAGTTGCTCTAACCACTAGGCTACTCCTCCACTTCTCTTTGTAGCAGTATATAAAATAAGATTTTATGTTACATTAATATTGCATCAGATAATATTATTCTGCCATGCATATATTTTATTTCAAAAGGATCAAATCCAGCTTTAAGTACCAGACAGAGAATTACAGTAGAGTTCTGGGATTATTTTCACTTGTAGGAATAAATTATCATGCGATTTCATTAAATATTCCAGAATCCTCTTGTAGGCTTTGATTCTGTTTGATAATTGTCTCCCGGAGGTATTTAAGAAAGATTTAAACTCTCATGGACAATCAGAGCTGGCACAGAGAAACTACACCCAGCTGTGCAGGTAGGGGAACAGACTGTGGAGGGAGGTATAAGTGGGAGAGATGTCTGAAAGTAGGAGGATAAAAACCAGTCCTGACCCACTTTGTTTTCAGCAATAGTGTGTGTGTATGAATTGTTTTTCCAGGAGATAAAAAGAAGGGTCACAGTGGGAATTGGGATGGCGGCAGTGTTGGATGGGGAGGTGGAACAAAAAGGAAGAAAACAGCTGTATAAAAAGAGACACTGCTGGGTCGAGACCTGGGATGCAGAAAAAAGAGACATGGCTAAGGGATGCAAGTACTTTTGAGAAACTGAGATCATGGTCCACACACCCATAAAACTAGCCCATTTCTAGAAATCGTTCCTGAGGGAGGGAGAAAAAGAATTGGCTCTGGGGTTGGGATGCATAAGGGGGAGAAGCAGCTGGATCCGGGGTTGGGGTGAGTAAGGCAGCTACTACTAAGGATACATAAAAAAGGGAAATAGCTGGATATAAGGCTGAGAATGCATAAATTACTCTTACCCATGTCCTGCTGGTACAGGGCTATCAATAAAACTGACCTTGAGATCAGCAAGGTGAGCTGTCTCCCAAGGGGATACACAGTGATCGAGGCTGACCTAGCACCGGGTGGATCTAATGGTCACATTGCCATAGGGGGAAGCAAAAAAGAAAATCCTGCAGACAAGCAGATGCTCAAAGCCTCCAATATAACACCATTGACTTGGGTACAAGCTTAGAGGACAGAAAAATACCTACTGTATCTTGCCTTGAGATACTCCTGAAAAAGGCGTGAGCTAAATCCAGAAGATGTGTGGATTTACTGCCTGCCTGCGATGTGGGGATTGTGTGAGAAGGTAGGTGGGAGGAGTGGCCTAGTGTTTAGGACAAGGTATCTCAGGCCAGAGGGCCAGGGGTTCAAGTCCCACCTGGGGACAGCAATCTCAGGCCAGAGGGACTGGGATTTCTAGTCCTGTAGGCACTCCTTGTGGTCTTGGGCAAGCCACTTAACCCTTCATTGCCCATGTTCCCTGTAAGTATTAGCATATGTGTGTCATATCCCCTCGTGTTAAATGTATCTCCCAATTGACCACTTTGACCCAGTGAAAAGCAGGATCTAAATACAGCTAAATAAATAAATAAAGTGGCCTCCTCACCCCACACCTCAAGTATTCTGTGCCATTCTGGTCTCCAGAATCTCCACTGAGATATCGCAGTATCAGAAAAGATACAGAGAAGGGGGACCAAACTGATATTTATTTATTTAACTGTATTTATAGCCCACTTTTCACCGGGTCAAAGCGGTGATAAAAGGGAATGAGGAAAAGCCTAAGAGGTTAAAGCTCTTGAGTCTGGAGAAGAGACAGCTGAGAGGAGCTACGTATGAGAGAGGTCTGTAAAATCCTGAGTGGAGTGGAACAGATAGACTCAAATCAATTGTTTCTTCTTTCAAAACATATAAGGACTAGGGACACCCCATGAAGCTACAAATAGGGATATTAAAACAGGAGACAATATCTTTCTCTCAATATTCTCTCAATGCCAGTGGATGTGGTAAAAGCAGGAAGTCTTACTGGGTTTAAAAAACATTTGGACAAATTTCTGAAGGAAAAGTCCATAGACTGTTATTAAAGTCACTCAAGAGAAAACCAATACTTATCCTTGCAGTAAGTAGCATGGAAGAAGCTACATTTGGGGTATGTCAGGTACTTGTGACCTGGATTGGCCACTGTTGGTAAAAGATAATGGGCTTGATGGAGCTTTGATCTGACCCAGTATGGTACTTCTTATGGAGGCATGGCCAGAATGAGATTTTAAGCCAGTCCTGGATTTCTGACAATCTCATTCTGATGTATTATGGGACCTGCAGCACTGATTCCAATGGATAAAGTCAAAGACTACAAATACCATACTGCACTGCAATGCCATTTTAAAACCAGAACTAGCAATAAATCTCACTCCTGAAACTGGATAACATGGCAACTCTTTGTGGGAGCCATGGATAGTCAAAAGGCCTTGCTAATTTAACTCTGATGTAGATTGAGACAGCAGAAATGGTGGTCGAACCTGACTATAGTTAGACCCCGTTCTCCGGGAATAGTTATAACTGACCCTGTCGAGCAGGTGGGCCCATGGCTGGTTTTATTCTTCCTGTCAGGGCTGGCTTAACCATTGGGCAAACTAGGTCTTCTGACGGTCACAGCTTTTGGAGGGCAGCAAAGAGAAGCTGCAGTCAAAGCAACAAAGAAATCCCAACAGCCCACAAGCAGGAAGAATCATCCATGAATACTTTTACGTGCAGCGAAAGTAAGCGCTGAGCAGCTTAAAATAGTGCATTTAGGGAGATCATTCTGGAAGGGATATTGTTGAAGTGTTCATAATTGTTGAATCTAATTATCAATCTTTCAGGAGGACCTAGAGACTCGGAAGTTAATTGTAGAGGTGGAAGGCAGCCCTGATCCCTGTTGCAGCCATTCACTTAGGGACAGGTTTTCTAGGCTGTTAATGCGGCAGATGGCATGCACTATCTGGCTATGGTGCCAGTGCAGAAAATTGCTGCACAATCTGCATTTTTGCTGTGCTCTCTGGGTGGGAAATGAGTAAAGAGTAGGCATCTCTGTGACACATGGCTATCTCATGTGCCTACAGCTCGTAGTAATGCCAAAATCGGACAGCCCAAGTGTACATAATACTGCCTCAAAGGGTGGTATTAGCTGCATCTATGGTGCTGCCAGATCGTGTTCTGCATTTTCAGTGCAGCATCTGCTGGGAAATGCTTTGCCTGCCCCCAACAGATACCGCACGGCTATTACAGCTACACTGTGGTATTTGCACAAAACACGGCATTAGCTGCAAAAGCCTAACATGGTTTAATAAACAGACCCCCTAGTGAGATCAGAAATGTAGGATGATGCACGCAGTGGGCAAAATCTACAACTAGATCCATCTATTCTGAGAAAAATGGAGCCAGGAGGAAATACTATAACTATTATAATACTATAACTATAACAATTTAGAAAACATCTCAAGACTTTTATCTTCATGGACTACTATAAATGTGATCAACAGCAATAAATTTCATATTTACCTCCAGTCTACATTACAGTGACTCTTGTAAAATAATAAGAATTGTGATAGGGCTGAAGCTAGTGAAGCTGTGAATTTGGAAAAAAATGCTGTCTTTCACAAAGCAGCTGACTTGGAGGAGCTGAAATTGCATAGCAACACAGCTAGAGGGAGCAAGCACAAACCTGCAGAGGCTGAGCGAACACACCCAAGTAATGATTATGCAGGGACTAATCAGATGCACCTGAAGAGCAGGCCAGGAAACTCAAGAGGAGAACGGCTTTATAAGCAGAGAGCTGCAGCCAGACTAAGGAGGGGAGAAAGAGGAGAAGAAGCCAGGATCCAAGGGAGAGAGAGACTCCAGGAGAAGCCAGGATCCAAGGGAGAGAGACTCCATGCCTAGAGGGAGGCCTGAGCTCACCAGAAGGATTGAGAAAGGAACTTAAAGGTACTGGAAGGAAAGGTCCTGACAGTGGAATCCCCCATACTGAGAAGCAGAGAGGCCTGGATTCGTTACCTGGCCGTCCCAAGCTTCAGGGACGACAAGCAGTGCCCAGGAGACTCACAGAAACAGTCTGTAAAGGAGACCGTATCCAAGGAAGGGTACCTGGTAAGGAAAATACCAGCAGCACCGACTTCAGGAAGCCAAGGTACAGTGGTACTTTAATTCTAAAAAGAGACTTATTTAGCTCCTAGAAGGGCTTTTGAATCAGATAACCATTCTGAGAGGAATGAAAGAAGGCAGGAGTTCTGGAAGCCATGCCATAGAGGCCTAAGAACAAGCCATGCTTCCTACTTGAAAAACCTTGAACAGCCCAGCTGGAGGATAGGTGACGGAAATACTAATTTGCACACTATAGCAGCCAGGAAGAGCTCAAATACAGGAGAAAGCACAGATGAGTTGGAACCCATGCAAGTGGAGCCTGGGGATTTAGAAGCATTGTCACAGGAGGAATTAATGGACTGCTCTATTTGTGTTGCAGAAAGCCTTGAGTCACTCCCAGAGCTATAGTTTACCAGAACATGCACTAACAATGATTTTGCTTACATTGAGCTAAAGGAGAGCTGGTTTATTTGCTTCACTCTGAAGTTTAGAAAACCCTTTATATTCTACAAGGAACTGTGAAGCCTGTAACAGTTTTACTTGTTTAATAACACTTTGGCACAAACCTGAAAATAAGGAAAACTTTACTTTTGTTACTTAGCGAACCTCAGTGCTAAAAGGGAAATAAAAGCTTTTTGTTTACCCTCTACTTGGCATCCACAATTCATTTCTATAAGGAGAAATGACTACAAGGACCAAGGTGCATCTGGCCCAAAAGAGTCTTTTACTTCTACAGTTGATTTAAATGCACACCCTGCCCCTGCAGCCATCGGCCACCAGGGGGGGGGGGTGACAGAATACATGATCATGTAAATAGTTACATTATTTGTTGTTGTTGTTAACTACAATTGTTATATGAGTTTCATGTGCTGTATAAACTGCATTGTGGAGTAGTTCAAAAGTTTCATGTAAACCGATCTGATTTTGAAGACAAAGCGGTATATAAAAACAAATAAATAAATAAATAAAACTAAAATCCCCTGGTAGTAATTAAGAACATAAGATATGCCATACTGAGTCAGACCAAGGTCCATCAAGCCCAGTATCCTGTTTCCAGCAGTGGCTAATCAAGGTCACAAGTACCTAGCACTTGACCCAGAAGACAAAGGTTCCATAATGCTTGTATTAGGTCAAGCAGTGGATATTCTGGGTCCTATTTAATAATGGTTTATGGACCTTTCCTCCACGAACTTGTCCAAAGCTTTTGTAAACCCGGCTGCACTAAGAGCTTTTACTACTTCCTCTGGTAGCAAATTCCAGAGTTTGATTACACGTTGAGTGAAAAAATATTTTCTCTTATTAGTCTTAAATAGATTACCCTGTAGCTTCATTGCATGCCCCCTAGTCTTTCTCTATAATCAATCTATGTTAACCCATTCCACTCCATTCATTAATTTATAGACCTTCATATCTCCCCTCAGCCATCTCTTTTCCAGTTTGAAAAGCTCTAACCTTTTTAGCCTCTCTTCATAGAGGTATCCTTCCATCCCCTTTACCATTTTGGTGACTTTTCTCTGTACCTTTTCTTATAATTCTATATCCTTTTTAACATACAGCGACCAGAATTGCACACAATATTCAATATTAGGAACAAACAGAAATAGAGAGAAATTGGATCTTGGCATTTTGACAGGATGAAGCATTAAATCATTCAGAGCTCTGAGATTTCCAATAAATTATGACATTTGTATAAGATTAAAATTACTTGTCTGCATGTCCAAATGTGTTCAGCAATTTCCAGCAGAGTTGCTCTTTTGTAGCTTCAGAAGATCTCCAGTATGTCTCACTGCACCATTCCAACACTTTCTTTGTGTACAATACTGACGTTATTATTCAAAGACTTTTATTTGCATACAAAAACATTTTTCTATGGTTAGTAACAACATTCATTTCCTCGTTCCTTACTTTGGTGTGACTTCATTTTTGGAATATTATTTGAAATTCTGGAGACCGCACCTTCAAAAGGATGTGAACAGGATGGAGTCGGTGCAGAGGGTGACTACTAAAATGATTAGTGGTCTTCATTATAAAGCATATGAGGACAGACTGAAGGATCTTAATATGTACACTTTAGAGGAAAGGCGGGATAGAGGTGATATGATTGAGATGTTTAAATACCTCCGTGGCATAAATGTTCAGGGAGAGAGCCTCTTTCAATTGAAAGCAAGTTCTGCTACGAGGGGACATGGGATGAGGGTGAAGGGAGATAGATTCAGGAGTGATATGCGGAAATATTTCTTTACGGAAAGAGTAGTGGATCCGTGGAATAGTCTCCCAGTGGAGGTGGTAGAGATGAGGACAGTAACTGAATTCAAAAAAGCAAGGGACAAACACAGAGGATCTCTGAAGGTAAAAAGGGGACTGTTGTAGTTGTTGTTATGGAAGGACAGACTAGATACGCCATGTGGTCTTTTTCTGTCTTCATTTTTCTATGTTTCTGTGTTTCTCTACTACTTATTATTTGTATAGTGCTAGAAGGCATATGCAGAGCTGTACACCTACCCGTAAGAGAGTCCCTGCCTCACAGAGCTTACAATCTATTCTAGAAGGACAAACAGAACAAACAAGGGAGTAGGGTAGTTCTTGAAGGAAACAAATAAAAACACTCATGGGTGTTAAGCAGGAGAATGGGGGAGAGGGGGTCAGGATCCAAAAGCAGCCTTGAAGAGAAGGGTTTTCAGTCTGGATTTGAATGGGACGCCACTTTCATGCATCCTTTCCCGCTTCCTTCCTCCTCTCCCCCCAACTCCCTACTCTACTTAATGCCCCACCCCAGTTTCATGTTTTCATGCCAGCCTCACTTACATCAGGTTTTCCTGCAGTCTCCGCTGTAGCACGTTATCCTTCCGTATGCCTATGGCTCATGGCTGTTCCATCCATTTCAGTAACATGCATTTTGCATTCAGCAAGGAGCAGCATGCAAAGCCTTTTCAACCTGTCCTTGTACATAGTATGTTGGACAAATCCCCTCAAAATAAGAGCACACCTTGGGAAGATATTTGCACACCTGTATATGTTTGGGTTTACTCCTGACCTCTCTCCGAAAGCTCCTTAGTTCGCAACACTCCAGAAAGTTATGCGCTAGGGCAGGGCTGGCCCTATGATTGAATGACTGTGCTTTTTTGCACATGACCCTGCTTTTTAGCCCTCACCAACTTATGCAAACGAGGCCTCACAGCGAGTCTCTGCACATGGCCCTAGATCCATCCCCATCCCCCACAGGCCATCACTGCACTAGGGCTCCTTGCTCTTAACATGTTGCATCATTGGCCAAAACCATTCTGCTTTGCTTCACATTGTCAGTATAGTGGCAATACATCAGTTTAAGTTGCATTTCCTTTAGCGCTGTAACTATTAGTGTCTGTAAAATAGATCATAACATCCCCCTCTGTCACTGTGCAGCCAGGTTTTCTCTGTCAGTCAGGGGACAGATCTTCTGTTTCCCCTTTTGCTTCTGTCTGCACATATTGAGGGTGATTTTATAAGAAGGTGTCATGCATGTGCCTACGGAGACCTCAAACATTGGCGGTGTTTTATAAAGAAACCTAGTCGCCTAGTTTTCTTTATAAAATACTAGTATAAGTATCACAAAGCAGGCTTACGATGTAAGTGCAGTCACTTGAACCTGCTCTCCAGCAGATGTAAATCACCAAATGTACTTTACGCACATACGGTTTTATTTTAGAAACCTTATTCGCGATTTACACATGTAAATGCGTCCACCAATGTTCCCTCTAATTTTCTGTAGGCTGTGTGTGCATAAAATATCAGCTGCGCAGCTTTTGAAGGAAGATTAAATTTTTGTGCGCCACATAACGACACTCTGAGTTATATATTTTAAAATTTGACTACACGTCAGAATACAGTATGTACACCACATTGATTGCAATAGAAAATATTGTAGAACTTCTGAAAACCGTAAATACACAACAACTTTTAAATTTTAAGACGTCTGTATTGTTTTCTGTCAGAATCAGAACCATAATGTTTGTGCGCTCTGTTGTAAAGTATGTGCGCTCACTCAGCAAGGTGTGTGCGCGCGCACACGCGCACAGCTTAGAGGGAACAGTGGCATCCACGTGTAAAAGGCCATTTTAGAAAGGACCCATTTTACACAGGGATGCCCATATCATATATATGTAGCAAAGAGGACGTGAAGGCTGTAGCCAGGGATCTACACCTGTATCCCCAATTTCATATAGGGAACACCCATATCATATCTGTTGCACAGAGGACGTGAAGGCTGTGGCCAGAGGTCTACACATGCATCCCCAATTTCATATAGACAATGCCCATATCATATCTATGTTGCATGGAGGGTGTCAAGACCGTGGCCAGCGGTATCCCCCAGTTTCATATAGGGGACACACATATAAGATTAAAATTGTCCACATCCATATTTACACTTGCTTTCCGACACAAATTAGAAAACAAACATACTATTTTTGCCCTTCCCTTCACAGGAGGGATTAAGGGGGATATTCCCCTTCATCCCCAATTGTTTTCTTCCCTCTCTTAATCACAATGAGGGAAAGAGAGAGGCCTTTGTAATTAATTAGTGGCAGAGCTGGCTTAAGAGATGAGCCAGTGAGGCACAAGCTTGGGGCACATAGACTTAAGGGCACAGAAGCCTGCTTCACAGCCACGGGAGCATTTTCGTTTGCTCCTGCCGCTGTGTTAGGCTGCAAGTACTCGCATGCATTGCATTTCGAGAAATGAAACACAGGCACATCCTGTTTCTTACATGAGAAAGGAAGTGCCTCTATTTGACTTTTAGAAATATGGCAGTGCCAATGCTTGTAGCTTCAGCTTCAGGAGCAAGGAAAAAAGCTCCCATAGCTGTATAAATAAATAAGGCTGCAATAGGGGGGAGTAGAGGAAAGGGTGATTGAGAAGGACTGATGCTGGGGGGTGGGGAGGGTGGCTGGGACCAGAAGAGGGCTGATACTAGGTGGTGGGGGACCGGCAAAGGACGGATGGTGAAGGGTGCAGAAATGGAGGAAGATTGATACTGGGCAGGGTTGGAACTGAAAGAGGGCTGATGTTGGGGGTAGGAGACTGGAAATCGGTAATGGTTGGAGGAATTCAGACTGGAAGACAGCTGATGCTAGGGTCAGGGCGGTGAAAGAGGCAGAAGATGAAGAAGTGAGAAGGGAGAGGGGGACAGATATTATATGTGGGGAACGAAACAAGGTCATATAAGGGGAAAGGTTGAAAGGAAGAGGCATTAGAACGGATCCGAGGAAAGTTAGTAGGGTTAATGAATATTGGAGAAGGAGGTAGATAGGTGGGTGCCAAGGAAGGGAAGTAGGAGGTTGGAAGGTAGATGCAAGAGAGCAGGGACTGGGATTTAGATGGAGACTCCAAAATTGGATGGGAGAGCAGAAGAAGACAGACTCTAAGATTAGCTGAGTATTGGGAGTAAGTAGGGACAGGGACTGGGTAGGGTGGAAGAATGGGGGATTAGCTGGTGGGTGATCTTGGAGACTAAGGGGCTTGTTTACAAAGCCGCGGTAGCGGTTCACGATCGTTATCGGAGCCGCGGCCCCATTGAAATCAATGGGGCCGCGGCTCCGATAACGATCGCGAACCACTACCGCGGCTTTGTAAACAAGCCCCTAAGACATTTATCAGAGATTAGGAGGACAATGGGGACTAGGTGGTTGGGTGATAGGTATGATTCGGGCTGTGAGGGGACACGGTTGAAGGACATGTGGGTGTTAACAGCATGTTGCAGATAGTGCAGGTGTTTTGGGTTCGCACTAACTGTACCTACTGCTGTTAGCAGGGCTGCATTTAATGCCACCTCAATGCATGCCAATGGCACGATGTTGCAGTAAGCAGCATCGTCCTATCCGCAGAGGGCAGACACACATGCTCTCACACATTAGCATGAGCCTCCATGTACCCTCCTTAGTAAATTCTTAGATTGCAGCTGTTCTGCCCAAATTAAGCCCCTGGAAATAACTATGCATACAGTATATACAGTATATTGTCGGCTCAATATTTAAATACCCCGGCAGGCCTTTAACTTATTCATAATTATGATAGTCATAGTTTTGTTTTCGATTCCATTCCAAATAATTCCTATGATTCTATTTATATTTTCTCACTATGTTTACAGGACGAGAGATGGAAACTGGCAACCAGAGCTCTGTCACAGAATTCATTTTATTGGGGTTTTCTCACCTCCCACACCTGCAGATTTTGCTTTTCGTCATCTTTCTCCTCCTTTACGTAATGACTCTCATAGGCAACCTGGCTATCATCATATTGTCATGGCTAGATCCTTGCCTGCATACTCCCATGTACTTCTTCCTTAGCAATCTCTCCTTCCTTGATATCTGCTCTACCACAACCAGTATGCCAAATCTGCTGGTCAACCTCCTGGCTGAGAGGAAGACCATAACCTTCATTGGCTGCATGGTGCAACTACACTTCTTCATATCTGTGGCTGGAACAGAATGTGTTCTTCTCATGGTCATGGCTTATGACCGTTATGTGGCCATATGCCGACCCCTGCATTATGGCATGCTGATGGGCAGGAGACTTTGCATTTGGCTGGCAGTCATTTTCTGGTTTGCTGGGTTCCTGAACTCGTTAATCCAAACCACCATAATTTCTCAGTTGGTCTTCTGCCATTCGAACATCATCAACCACTACTTGTGCGACATCCCACCAGTATTAGAAATAGCCTGTGGAGGTGCCCACATTACGGATATCACTGTCCCTGCTGCTAGTCTCCTGCTGGTGATGGTCCCCTTTCTCGTCATCCTGGTTTCTTATATTCGCATCACCATAGCCGTGCTCAGAATCCCTTCAGCCAAAGGGAGACACAAAGCCTTCTCCACCTGCACCTCCCATCTCACTGTGGTCCTCTTATACTTTGGGACAGCCATTTTCATGTACACACGGCCCAAGTCCAACTATTCCATGGAGAGAGACTGGGTGGTTTCTTTGCTGTACTGTATTGTGGTCCCAATGTTAAACCCAGTTATCTACACCCTGAGAAACCAGGAGGTAAGGCAGGCCCTGGAAAAAGTGGGCAGCAGGATGGTTCACCTAAGGGTGTGAGGCTCTGCTCAGAATGTGGTTTTGAGATCGAAAAATAGAGAATACCAATAGGTGATAACTCAGGGGGCCTCTGTAATATAAACACTGCAAGATTCCACTGGGCCAGGTCCAGAGTCTGGTGGAACATGTTGATGGATTTTGCAGCCTACATTGGTCTGTGGTGTTGCTGGTGTTTATTTTGGATGAATGTAACTATGAAATTGATATCCCCAGTCTTCTAAATTGGGAGCTCCATTGCCATATGAAACATAACTGAAGCAACAATATTGACAGATGGTACAAAAGGTGAAGACAAACTAGTCTCAAGAATACCAATAATACCTACGGATAGTCTATTTTAATTCAAAATATTAGTTTTGTATGCGTCTGACATTCATGAATTCTATTAATACATCACAAGAATAAACATTCAAAGCCGATGGACTAGATTTCAGGTTATGATTGTTTCAATCATGGTCAATTGTATGTTGCTACTTCAAGAGTAGTAATGAAGAAAATGTGTCTATTCTTCCTCAAGAAATCAAAACAAAAACTACTCGTTATGATCAAGCCATAAGCTATATATAAAGTAGGCCGATA
Source organism: Ichthyophis bannanicus (assembly GCA_033557465.1). Taxonomy (NCBI): domain Eukaryota; kingdom Metazoa; phylum Chordata; class Amphibia; order Gymnophiona; family Ichthyophiidae; genus Ichthyophis; species Ichthyophis bannanicus. Next base: position 134,287,399 of record CM066048.1, on the reverse strand, counting down.
TTCAGAAGGGTTAATCCAGTTATCAGGACCTGCTAAATCCCGTTGAGAGGAATATTCAGCGACTCGGTCTGGATAGTGTAGCTGAGTATCCCTCTAACCACTGCAAAACTGTCCGGATAGTGCCGGGACGGTCTGTGGGCAGGGACAGGAGGTGCAACTATTTATCCAGTTAGCGGCAATTTTAGGTCCGCTAACCAGATAAGTGGCTGCATAAAGTTAGTCCAAGAAAAGAAGGCTTAACTTTATGTGGTCTGGCTATCCAGATAGCAGCTGAATACCATCGCTGTACAGATAGCCAACGCCAGTCATTGCTGAAACCTCTTATTCAGAGGAGGTCGCTACCTGGGCACCTGCGCAGGACATGCAGCAATGGCACTGAAGCGCCGCGGTTACCATCAGTCTCCACCCCATGCAAACAGGAAATGAAATCAGAGAGGGAGGGAAGAAGGAAGGGTAGCTAAAGGTAAATCTGGGACTTCATTTCCGCCACTGTACATCCTAATGAGGGGTGGTAGTGGGGGCAATCAGAGAGGGGGATGACGCAAGGGAAGAGGTTCGCCTAGAGCACTTCGTACCCTTCCCCAGCCTTGCATTCACTACCCCTTTCGTTATTGAGAAGAGTTAAATGTAAATTCTTTAATAAGTCCAGCACCAGTTATGTTAGTTTTCATGCAATATAGAACAGAAAAGCACTTCCAAGTAAATATACTGTTTTAATATTAATGCAGTTTACCTTTTATTAAATTTTCCCTGAGCAACAAAGAGTATTTGTTCTAGTAGATACTATAATATTACTACAGCAATCCTATATCTCTATAGGCATATATAGCCATTATTTGTTTTATTTGTTTATGTTTATTTGATATACCGCATATCTGAAACAACCTATGCAGTTTATAATAAAGAGCAAAAGCAATACACACAGGGAAAGGAAAGCCATTCTGTTGACAGATTCTCAGAGTATTTCAGGGCAATTTCTCCGAATGGGTTAGTTTTGTGCCATGGCAATCATGAAGAGCCTTGCCCGGTATGAAAAGCCATGGTATTAGGAGTGGGATCTCAATTTACTGCTAACGCTCAGAGTATTTCCCTTGTGTTTCCTTCTCTGTTTTGTCTACGGTTGTAGTTTCTTTATTTGGTTTCAGATGTAAACCGCTCTGATGTCTCATTGATAAAGGGCAATAGAGTAAGCGTTGATTAAATAATAAACACTTGTGGCCAGCACTGAATTGCCAGATAGTGTAGTGACCAGTGCTGTGTCATAGCAGTGACATTCTGCCCATTATCTGGATAGCTATGGGGGGTCATTTTAGAACCATATATGCGATTTTGATATCCTAAAATATGCATTTGGATGTCCAAATCATGGAGACAGTTCCGGGGCCACTTTAAAAGCCGGGCTGAGAGACGTCCTTAGCTTGCGTATGTCTAGATTCAGAGATGGATATGCCAAAGGCGTGTCCAGAGCTCTCGGCCACAGTTAGACATGTGTGCTTGAATTCAGAATGACCCTGTACATCCTCAGTCTTGTCCACATCTATACCTTCTCCAGGGAATGACTAAGCATTGGAAAAAGTACTGTTTCGTCCTGCAGTAGGCAGGGAGAAGATGGTATGCTAATAGTCCCATTGCAATCCACAGTCAAAATGATCATTGCTAGGTAAAGGGATATCATGTTGCAGTTGTCACCATCTACCCTTGCAGACATATCCCTGGCCGAGCATAGCATCATGCGGGCATCGATGAAGTCATCTCCATGGACGTCCATATTTCTAAAATCATGCCCAAGCAGACACAACTGGCCTTTTCAAGCAGGTTTTCATCTGGACATCCCCGATTGAGCCTGGATCTCATTTCTGAAATGTGTCTTCACCCGTATAAAGGCACAAGAGCCTTTGGGCTGTCTTAACTTTATGCAAATAGTTATCCAGATAACGGACTGAATATTGTCATTAAGCAGATAACTTGCCTCTTTGCCCTACTTCTGCCCCCCCCTCACCCCCCAGACTCCCCCAGCACTAGTCGGACAGTGGCAAGGCAGCATATAAGATATTATGTAGTATTATGTCGATAAGAGCCTTTGAATACTAACCTTTACATTCCTTAGTCGGATTTAAACCTTGGTCTGTGTTTGCTCATCTCATTATGGAGCAGTGTTTAAAAGGTCGAACCGCAAGGCTTTGCTTCCCTTTGGGGAACTGACACAGTAGTTTCTGATTTGTTAATGCCTCCGCACAATGTAACACTAAGGGGCATGTTTACTAAACCGCGGTAACGTTAACGCGCAGTAATGTTACCGGCAGCAGTAACTGTCCCAGAGGGTGGGGAGAAGGTGGAGAGTAGGGGTCAATGGGCGGGGAATAGGCAGGGAGAAGTCCCTCCTACACTAACGCTGGAACAGTAATGCCAGGACTTTACCTCCAGTGAAAACCTGTCGGTAAATGCACTTTTGCAGGAGAGAGAGACCATTTCAGTGTCAGCAATGTACAGCACAGACAGAGAGTCCAAAAAAAGTGATATTAGTGCTCCATTTGCAGCAACAGCATAGTGCCCAAGTATGAAAGGGCACTATGGTGATGGTGCAGATGGGGCAAAGGGGGCTGGAGGTGGGGCATGCAGTGAGGGCAGCTGGGGCACAGGGCAGACTAGGCTGTCGCCTAGGTGGCACATAGGAACACAGAAACTAGAAAACAGCAAGACAATGTCTGACCATGATTAAACATGCCTGGTAGTCTGTATCCCACAGTGTCCCATCCAGGGGACATATACCCAGCAGGTACCCCAAAGGTCACACAGGTACCACTATGCCTGTAATGTGGCAAGCAGTGCACATCTGGGGACCACTCTAACAAGGTCTACAGACCTTCCCCAGGATATGTCCCAAACTACAGTCAAACCTCGGTTTTAATGATTAATCCGTTCTAAGCAGTCTGACTAAAACCGAAACGTACGAAAACCGAAGCAATATTTCCCATAGGAAATAATGTAAATTCAATGTAATCCGTTCCAGACACCCAGCTCCTGTCACTTCTCTCACCTGCCCGATCGTCCACAGGACAGCAAACACACAGATATTGTACTGTACGGCACTGTAATCTGATCGCTGCCTCCCACATCCATGCAACATCTCCTGCTTACATTGACAGCTACCCTGCTACCTCCGAGCCTGAGGGGGCGCTCCAGAGAACAGGCAGGCGGTGGAGAGATCGGGGCCTTCCTCTCTGTGCAATCCTTGCATCTCTGGCTCGAGGATGTTGCTCAGCTGACAATGGCTTCTCAACACGCGATCGGGTGAGTCCGGGGGGGGGGTAGTGCTGCCGGGACTGGGCGGGCAGACCAGCGCGAGGGTGTAGATTTTCAGATCTGGCAGCACTGGTTCCTGACGAAAACCGAGGCGAAAACCGATAACCGAGACAAGATCTGAGTTAGAAAAGACGTCGAAAACCGAAACCAACGAAAACCGGGGCACACGAAAACCGAGGTTTGACTGTATTCGTAAACCCAGCTAAACAAACACTCTTTACTACAGTCCCTGGTAAGGCACTGCAGGGTGTGACCATGTGTCATCTGAAACATATATACACCCAGTAGTCCAAACTGGGTACACTGTACCCGCATTGCATGCCTTAGCCTGTCCACTGTCTGCTGGCTTAACACAATCTACCTACGTTTACCTGGTCCACCCTAGCCAATAGTTGCTAGAGCACCAACCTGACACCCCCCAGCCATCTCTCCCCCAGGTGGAAGGGACATAACATTGGCAGGCAGTGTTAGGAGGGATATGTAGATGTCCATGTATGCCTTTCCATGCCAGACCCCACACCCTAGGCACCCGCCTATCTGCACATTGGATGGCCTGGGACTGCACACTACCAGCACCGACAGCATATGGGCATGTCAGTATGGCAGGAGGGTGGCAGAGGGGACAGTGGCACCCACCTGCAGTGGACCAAAGCCATGCCCTGTTCCAGTGTGTGCAGGCAAGGTCTGTCTGATGGGCAGCAAGGTAGCCCCAGAGACTACTGTGCCTATGTGGCAACAGTGTGGTGCACTACATGCATTCAGTGTGTCTTGGAGCAACAGGTTCAGGTCCCAGCTGTGGATCTTGCCTCTAAATTTTACCCTACATTTCAGATATAACACCAACATGTGCAGTCCCCAAAGCATTGGCCAGAAGGGGTACAAACACCCACACACACAGCCTCTACTATCCAAAGCTGCATGGAGAGTCAGGCTGTTGGCCCCGGCACATGGAGCAGCAGTTATCACCAGAGCACTACTACTAGCTCCTGAACAATTAGCACACCTTAGCAATGCCTGCACTGCGATTGGGACCAGTGTGGCGGACAGGGTTGCCAACCATCCCTATCTTTGCACAGTGCTGCAATATGAGTGGGGGTGGGGGTGTATGTCTATCCATTGTTTTGTGGCTTTCTACTCCTCTCTGGGCCTCACAATGCCCACACTGTTTCCAGTGTTAGCCTGCAAATGTGCATACTGAGGAGCAAGGTATTGTAGGCAGGGCCCAGACAGGGCAGATTGGGCATGCTGCATCTGCAGTGGTGGTAGTGCAATGGCTGGGACATTGTAGTGTCCGACCGCCACATTCATGGACCGGGTGGCCACAGCATGTCATATGGGGAGGACTCTCTCACTCTGACCGAGCAGTGACCATGGCACGGCTATGTTCCCACATAGTGCTATCCATATAGTATCTGTCTGTAGCGATATTTGTGTGCCCCCTGTTCTGGGGCCTGATCACTGAACCAACTGCTGGGTGTCTGTGCTGTATATTCCCAGCTCTGGGTACACATAGTCCTTCTGCAAGCATGCAATGTGGCCTGGCTAGTGGACTGTCCGCAGTTAGCATGTGCATGGCTGGAACACCTGGTAGAATGCAACAAGGGCTGTCTGACTATGCCTTCTGCTGGTGAATGTTAGACCTTGGTGGTTGGCAGCTGAGGTCTTCCAGGCCTACTCCCAGCATTACTGCTGCTCTGCCAATATCCTAGGAACAGATACAGATGTGGCCTACTGGTTGGGGGTATACATTGTGTTGGGGTTCCAACCCCTCCCCCCCCCCCCCGGAGGACAGCACCTCAGGTCAGAGGGGCTGGTGTATCTGGTCCCACAGCCACTCCACATGGCTATGGGCATGTAACATCTCTATCCACTGCCTCAGTTATAAAACATAGAGTGTGGGTCCTTTGGGGACAAGAGGCATTTACACTGGCTCCCTATCCTTTCTAGAATAAAATTCAAAACCCTTACCCTTATCCATAAGGTTATCAATCAGGAATCTGCCCCCTACCTTCTCTCACTCCTAACCAAGCCTACCGGCCTTAGATCCCGTAAGTCTAACTCAACAAACCTTTTATACAGCCCAAAAATTAAAAAGCATGCAAACCACATGCAACCGTACCTTCTCCCTCTATGCCCCAAAGGATTGGAATGGCCTCCCACCTGGCCTTAGGAATTGCCCTGATCAAACAGAATTTCACAAAAAAATAAAAACCTTCCTTTTCCAAGAATATTTTAGTACCACCCCTCATACCCCCATCCAACCTAGTGCCACCTAGACCTGGCCAATATACTAACCACACTCAATTCCGCCCCCCCCCCCACCCCCCAATCTAATGTACATAGTTGTCGTTCTCAGCTTTATAGTCAACTGTTACGTTTTTGTTCAAATATTCTATGTAAAACAGATGCATCTGCACTATTATGTTGAGTTCTCTGTAAACGTCTTGAATTGTAGAAAGACGGTATATTGTGGTGATGCGCAGGTAGCTGAGCCTTTTAAAACTAGGAAAAAAGAGTTTTTTTCTCATGAGCGGGGGAAGGGCTCACTACAGCATAGCTCCCAGGCAGGGAAAGAGGTTAGAATACACACTAATAGGGATAGCTGGAAGCCACACCCAGCCTCTAGAGCAGGGGTCTCAAACACGCGGCCCGCGGGCCGCATGCGGCCCGCAAGAGCATCTTGTGCGGCCCGCGAAGCACTTACCGGCATGTAAAAAAAAAAAAATTCCAAACTTGCCGCCGCCGCAGTATTAAGCGTCCCGCGGGCCCCTCTGCCTGGCAGAGTCCTCTCCTCCCTGCAGCATCAGCTCCAAAAGCAGCAGCTTTCAGAGCCGCGAAGAGAGAGAGTTTCTCTCGCACGGTTCTGAAGACTCTCGCGCTGCTCTTCAGAACCGCGCGAGAGAAACTCTCTCTCTTCGGGCTCTGAAAGCCGCCGCTTTTGGAGCTGATGCTGCAGGGAGGAGAGGACTCTGCCAGGCAGAGGGGCCCGCGGGACGCTTATTACTGCGGCGGCGGCAAGTTTGGAATTTTTTTTTTTTTTTTTACATGCCGGCAAGTGCTTCGCGGGCCGTGGTAGCTTTGAGGGCCACTCCTGCCATCGTCCTCAGTATTGTGCAGAGGACTGCAGTGCTGGTGACCTTGGGTCTTACCCCCAGTGCTGGCGCTGGCCTTTGAAATACACTTGAGCGGAGTCTGGACCTTCCACAGATGATCGCTAGTCCAATGCTCTGCGAACCTGGGGCTCAGAGCAGGCATGATCAGCACGTGAGGACAGCGACTCCGCAGCAGTCCCAGAGGCATTGATTCCATGGTTGAGGCTGGAGCCGAAGAAGAGGCCTTAGGACCAAACAGCACCTCCTGCTGTCTTGTATGATTCTTCCAACTCTTGCTCGTTCATCTGGAGCAAGTGAAGTTGTCATGGTTAGCTCTGAATTATTGTCCACTCATGGAGAGTAACGTCTACTAAAACTTATGTGTATTTGTCCTCCAACATTTTTTCTAGGCAATGCAACTCTATTGTGCTATTGCTGTGACTTCTTATTCACATATATAGTATTTACTCCCAAACTATATCACAGATATTGGGGGATTTAGGAGGTCTCAGACTCAACACAACACTGGCTGCAACGGACTTTGTCTTTAGCTTGAACTGGGCTTGAAATGGGCTTGAACTGCAAATGGCTGATAGGGAGGGGGACTTGGAATGGAAATGGGCTGTGAGGGGAGGGAGCTAGCACTGGAAATGGGCTGATGGGGGGGAGCTACGATTGGAAATGGGCTGATGGGGGGCTAGGACTGAAAATGGGCTGATGCAGTGACTAGAAGGGAGGGGGTGCTGTGTGGGACTGGAACTAGAAGGGAGCTGATGTTGGGGGAGGATTAGAATGGGATGGAGCTGGGAGAGTGAAATGGAGAGGGGGAAATATTTTGTGTGGGAGGGAAGACAAATCTACAATTGGCCAGGTATTGGGAGAGTAAGTGGGGATTGAGGATGGAGGGGTAAAATTTGAGTGGATGAAATAGAAATGAGGAAAGAGCAAAAGGAGAAAGATTAATATGTTAACGCAGATGTAGAGGGAGAATGGAAAAAGCTAGAAGAGAGAAGAAAGGACAAATGGACAGCAGACGATGGAGAGTTAGCAGAAGGCACGAAGAAACCAGAAGAAAGTGGCTGGAACAATTGCAACTGAAAAAAATGCACAAAAGGTGGAAAAATATCTTTATTTTGAATTTATTAACTGGAATATGTCAGTTCTGGGAAATGTGCATCAATAACGTCTGCGCTTTGTTTAGTACAAGAGGAAATTAATTTATAGTTTTATTTCTACAGTGTTGTTGTACATTCCAAGTTTGGCTTTTGGGGGTCCCAGTTTAATTGTCTTGTTTCTAAATTTTGATTCCTTGTTTGGTGATGGTGTATTCTGCATGTGTAACTGAGCTGAGGTATTCTGTTTATGTAATTCCTATTTGACATTGCTACTTGTTCTCTGTCCCCAGTAGGTCATGTATTGTTATTCTCTGAAATGTATTGATTTAATATTTGCAGTGTTGCCTTTTGATAGTTAGGGTATGGTGCTTTGTGAGTCCTGGTAGTGCTGTTAGGATATGGCGGGTTTGCTATGGGTTCTAAATGGGCAGTGTTTGTTTGTAGTAGTTCCTAATGTGCCTGGCGGTTGGCACTGGATTATAGTAATGTAGAAATCTTTTAGTCTTTCTTTATTCATGCACTCATTAAGAGGCATGTTTACTAAAAGTTAGTGTATGGTAACATTATGCAAATATTTATGCAAATGAGGCCCCTTATGCAAATGAGGTCCCACGTCTCATGCGGCCCCTGGGTTATTTTACAAGTCCTCATTTGGCCCTCAAAGCAATTTGAGTTTGAGACCCCTGCTCTAGAGCTCGTGCAGACAGAGAGGGGGTGGGGCCAGGAAAGGAAACAAGCTGCAGGATATTTAACCTGCGTCACTCAGGAAGTGAGGGAGAGGCAGGAGGGCTGAGGAATACAAGCAGAGGCACAGCAAGAGACACGAGGAAAAAGAGAGACACAAGCAGAAACACAGAGAGAGAGGATACAGATACAGCAGCTGAAGCAAAAGCTGGGAGAGGATGTTCTCAAGGAAAACTGCATGCTAAAAGCCAGGAGGAGAGGCCAAGAGTCCAGAGGAGCCAAGGGAAGGAACAGCAGCATAAAGCTGTAAGGCCTGGAGGTTCAAAGGGGACCAGCCATAAATCCCAAGGCAAGTGCAAAGGTTGTGGGCATGAGTGGAGCTGGGGAAAACGTCAAGAGTATATGACTGATTCTGAGAGTGACAGCTCAAGTCCTGAGTCTGTGATTAGGCAGTACAGAAAACCAGTTGGGAAGAGGGTTTCTGCCAGTAAAGCGATTTGTGTGTCCTGAACAGGAGTGCCTAAGAGGAAGAAGGGCAAGAGCTTTTGACCCGGTAAAAAGGGGAAGCCAGAAGTTAAAATGGGGGAAGCTTCTTAGGCTTTTAAAGGAAGTGAAGCATAGCGTTCCAGAACGTGCCCCAAGCCCTGAGTGTTATAGTACCCCAGAAGAAATGGAAGTAGACTCATACTCAGACTCTCCAATATCCTCTGCGGAATCCATGGAATGTGGGATTTGTATAAGCCGTGTTTAATACTTTTATAAGAAGCTGTGAGTAACAGGTTAAGAAGATATCTGTGCTGGTGTTGTTATGTGCCAAGCTGAAAAGCAGACAAGAAGTCATATGAACCTCATTGTTTAAAGCAGCCAATTGTATCTCTGAAGAAGCCAGGTTAACAGGGCTAGCGGTTTTAAACCAGGAGGCAGCACAGGAGAGATATCCTAATCTGCAGCAGCTGAGAGTTAAAGGTCAAAAACTGTCTTACAGACGTTTTTGGAAAACTGTGCATTTAAAAAGTGTTACACTGCTTTGTAAATGAAAGAAGCTGAAAAGAGTAATCAAGAGTGAAGTAACTACTTGAAGAAATATTGCTGAGAAGTCTAAAGGGAGAAAATATCCTATATTTTCAGTTTGTGATATTGTTTGCCTTATCAAGGTCATTTGCCTCAAGCAAGGTCACTTGCCAAAAGTTGGTTCCAGAAAGAAAGAAATAAAAGCAATTTAAGTAACAAATTGTCCTGTGTTCCTCTTCCATTCGGATTGCTGACAAAGCAAACCCACAACTACACAAAGAAGAGTGATGTCCAGCGCTCCCCACTAGGCAACCGCCTAGTTGCAGCAGCGCGGATGTTCACAGGTGGCGTAGTTGGCAGGATTTTTCGCTGGAAGCAAGTTTTCGCTGGAAGCAAGTTGGCACGCTATAAAGGCAAGCCGGATTAAAGGCAAAGGAGAGACAGCCCCAGGAGCAGCCGAGTCAACCCCAGGTCTGAAAAACAGAAGGGAAAATCCGGAGTGGCGGTGGAGCGGGATTCCGGATCAACGGAGTTGACAAAGTGAGACTCTACACCAGAACCAGGTAACCCGTAGGCTGGAGGGTTGATCTGGATGGCACTGGTGTAAGAGGGTGGCTGTGGGGAAAGTAATCGCTAAGGCAAGGGAAAAAAAAAAAAAGGAAAAGAAAAAAAGTCCGCACTTGGTGTTTTTCTCTTTTTGTTCTCTCCACAGAAAAAGATGGAATCGCGAGACATCCTGGACTGGGCCGCTGGCCAGATTGCCAAACAACAGGAGTTGTCTAGGCAGAGCCTGGAGCAGGCGAAGGCGCTGTTCCAGTCGCAGCAAGCTCCCCTCATAGAAGCCATGTCCAACTGGTTGAAGGCCCAGGGAAGGAAGGAAGATGCTGCCAGGACTGTGCCAGGTGCAGGGGCAGGTTTTCAGGGCTGGGACTGGCCAGGGACTGGGACTTTCTCAGGTGGGCGCCTCACGAAGGAAGACGATGTAGAGGACTACATTGAGGCTTTCGAGAGGATAGCTCTCTTAGCCGGATGGCCAAAAGAGCAGTGGGCGCTAAGGTTCGCCGCTTCTCTCACGGGCGAAGCCTTAGCGGCCTACAGGGCTATGCCTGCTGGCTTAGTTCAAAATTATGAGGATGTTAAACAAGCTGTGAAAGATCGCTTGGGGTTAAATCCGGCGGTCTATCGCAGGCAGTTACGCACATGCAAGCTGAGGCCAGGGGAGACACCTCAGGCCTTGTATCACCGCGTGAAAGGCCTGGTGTACAAGTGGCTGATGCCAGAAGTGAAGGATATGGAGTCTATATTAGATACAATTATCCTAGAGCAATACATGGAGTCTGTACCAAGCAGTGTGCAAACCTTCCTAGTACTCCAAGATTGCAAGAACACCGGGAGGCCCTTGCTTTGACCGACCGCTTTCTGGAGGCTAACAAGTTAAGCCCAGAGAGAGGGGGTGTTTTCAAAAATAACAAAATGGAGTTACTAGAAAGGAAGGCCAAGCTTGAGGAATGTGCAGAAGAAAATGTAAAACTGTATAGAGGATATAAAATGCAGAGAAAGTGTTTCTCGTGCGGAGAAGCTGGTCATTTAAAGAGGGACTGTAGAGCCAAGAAGGCCTTAATAACAACCCAGCACAGAGAGGCAGGAGAAGGGTTCCTGTTGAGAGTGGAGGTAGAGGGAATATCAACGGAGGCATTATTGGACTCAGGCGCAGACCAATCTATGATTTCCCAGAGGCTCTGGCATAAAATAGAGGCGAAAGACAAACCCTCGCCACTGACCTCTGGGAATCATATTAGGATACGCTGTGTCCATGGCGCCGCTTCTACCTACCCTGTACAGTCTGTGATAATAGAGGGAGTAGGCCTGAGAAAACAAATGGAGGTGGCCATAGTACCCAAGCTTCCACACGAGGTAGTGCTGGGCCGTGACTGGCCACAGTTCAGGAAGGGTTTAGCGGAAGAGTTGCAGGGAGAAGCCAACCAACCAGCTACCTTTCCGCAAGTAGGTAATCTAGCCAGGGAGAAAACCTTACCCGAGATAGGAAAGGTTGCTGACCCCAGGCTAGGAGAAAAGAGGGCTACTGAAAATACCGCAGATAGGGAGAAAACCTTACCCCAGTTAGGAAAGGTGGCTGACCCCAAGCTAAAGGATAGTAAAAAAGGTATGATTACTACCCGTACAGGTTATAAGCCCATAGAAAAAGGAAATAGCCCTCAGGAAGACCCGGTGCAAGGGACATCCTTCCAGGGGGACTTAATCACTCCTGCCAAAAATATTCCTAGGAAAGGGAAACCTGAAAGGAGGCGGGAGAGGAAGACCAGAGCGCAGAACAGGGCTGATTTGATAGCCGGACAGGAATTGCCCTGGATTCCTGCTGAGTTAAAAGAGAAATTTCCCTCCTTTCCCGGGGAACAGAGGGCAGATCCTGCCTTAAGCCGAGCATTTGAGAATGCCAGAGAAGGATCTGAGACCCTACCAAGATTTCTCTTGGAAGACAATGTGTTATATAGGGAAAGTATAGATACACGGTCAGGTGATACTAGGAGACAGTTAGTGGTACCTCATTCATTTAGGAATATAGTTTTAAGATTAGCTCACGATCACCCGGTGGGGGGGCATAAAGGGGTACAAGGTACCTTAGAGCAAGTGTTGGCTAGGTTTTATTGGCCCGGCGTTTTTAGGGAGACGGCAAGATTTTGCGCGTCTTGCCCGGCTTGTCAGAGGGTCACGGCGAATCATCCGCCGGAGGCACCTTTGATTCCGATGCCAGTTATAGCCAGACCGGTACACAGATTAGCGGTAGATATAGTGGGGCCGTTGGTAAAAACGCCCAGAGGCTACCAATATATACTGGTCATAGTCGACCATGCGACTAGATTCCCTTGGGCAGTTCCCTTGCGGAATACCTCCGCCCGCCTCATAGCTCTGGAATTGGTGAAAATCTTTTGTGAAATTGGATTCCCTCGGGAGGTTTTAACGGATAGAGGGAGTAATTTCATGTCCCGATACCTTGCCCAGCTGTGGGATGCCTTCGGAATCCAGCATATTCGCACCGCGGCATATCATCCGCAGACCAATGGCCTGGTGGAAAGATTTAACCAGACACTGAAAAGCATGCTGAGGAGGTCCCTCGAGGGTAACATGGCAGAATGGGATACAATGCTCCCATTTGTGCTAATTCAACCCCTTTGAGAGTCTGTTATCATGTTGTGTCCATCGTTCACACGTGTATTATTCTGAGTAAGATGTCAGGATGAAACACATTAACTAACTCTTTACGAATAGCCATTCTGCTGGTATAAATGGTAAAACTTAAAGATCAGCTGGTTCGCCCTGTCTGCCCTGTTCCAAGTAGTACAAGGAGCTGTTCTTGAGAGTTTTAATGTTCTCTTAGTAAGAAATTATACTACTGACCCCAGTAATTTTGGAAATAAAAACAGCAGGGGACTGTGAAGTCTCCACTTGGGATATTGGGCCCCAACAGCTAGCACTGGCTCATATTGGTAACCAAGGATCTCAACAATTTGCTCTAGTGTGGATAAGAACATATGAAAAGCTATTCTGAGTCAGGCCAAGGCCTATCGCGCCGGATATCCTGTCTGGTACCTGGTAGATCCCACAAAGTACATCTATTAAATTGCCTATATATGTCACATCTTATGAACTCCAGAAGGAAGCTCTCTTTGGTACAATGCAAGCCTTAGCAGTAAATCTGAGAGATTGAGATCATACTTCACATACCCTGTCTTAGGAGGGCGATTCATTATTGTTATATGTGCAGAACTACCCCATTTGAAGAAACTGCCCAGGATATATCTATTTCCCATAGTTCATTTCCAGAGATAAACAAAGGCTATCCCAAGTCTGTCTGGGTAAAAATGTTTTATGGACTTTTCCTCCAGGAACTTGTCCAAATCTCTTCTGAATTCTGCTTTGTTGGTCACATCCTCTAACAACAGATGCCACGGATTAAATATGTGTTACATAAAAAAATATTTTTACAATTTGTTGTCAATATGTTGGAGAGGGATAGGATGTCCGTAACACAGTTCTGACAGATGTTCTCTTGTGAGTGTGTGTGTCCCAGAGACAGAAACAGAAAAGAATCTCCATTATTCGGGAGGGGGTCACAGAGCCTGCATTACCAAATGGTACATAAGCACAGGGGGCCAGTTTCTGGGACATAAGACAAATGATAGGCAGGGGCGGCCCAAGGGGAGTGCAGGGCCATGTGCGGAGACTCATTGTGGGGCCTCATTTGCATAAATATTAGCATAATGTTAACACGCCTCTTAATGAGTGCCTGGATAAAGAAAGACTACCAGATTTCTACATTACTATACTCCATTGCCAACTGCCAGGCACATTAGGAAGTACTATAAACACTGACCATTTAGAACCCACAGCAAACCCACCATATCATAACAGCACTACCAGGACTCACAAAGCACCAAACCCTACCTATCAAAAGGCAACACTGCAAACATTAAACCAATACATCTTAGAGAACACCAGTACATCTCACTGGGGGAAAGAGAACAAGTGGCACTGACAAATAGAAACTACATAAACAGAATATCTCAGCTCAGTTACACATGTAGAACATAGACCATCAGCAAACAAAGAACAAGGGATCACAATTTAGAAATCGGAAGACGATAATTAAATTGGGAACCCCTAAAGCCAAACTTGGAATGTACAACAACACTATAAATTAATTTTGTCTTGTACTAAACAAAAACGCAAAGACGTTAGCAATACACATTTCCCAGAGCTGACATATTCCAGTTAATAAATTCAAAATAAAAAAGTATTTTTTTACCTTTTGTTGTTTGGGCATTTTATTTTTCAATTGCAATTGTTCCAGTCACTTTCTTCTGGTTTCTTCTGTCTTCTGCTAATTCTCCATTGTCTGCTGTCCATTTGTCCTTTCTTCTCTTCTAGATTTTTCCATTCTGTCTTCTACATCTGCTTTGACATACTGATCTTTCCCCTTTTGCTCTTTCCCTGATTTCTTTTTTATTCCTTTATCATCCACTCAAATTTCTCCCTTCCATCCACAATCCCCACTTACTCTGCCAATACCCGGCCACTCGTAGATTTTTCTTCCCCCCTACACAAAATATCTTTTCCCCCTCCATCCTCATTCCTCCAGCCCCATCCCCTTCTGGTCCTTCCCCAAAATCAACTCCCTTCTAGTTCCAGCCCCACTGAGCATCCGCTCCCTTCTAGTTCCATTCTCCCACTCCCACCCCCCGCATTAGCCCATTTCCAGTCCTAGCCCCCCCAATCAGCCCATTTGCAATCCTAGCCCCCCCCATCAGCCATTTCCAATACTAGCTCCCCCATAAACCTATTATAAACCTATTCCAGCTCCACATCAGCGCATTTCAAGTCCAAGCTCCCCATAGTCCATTTCCAGTCCGAGCCCCCCATCAGCTCATTTCCAGTCCTAGCCCTCCCCAATCATCTCATTTCCAGTCCTATTCCAGCCCCCATCAGCCCATTTCCAGTCCAAGCTCCCCCATCAGCCCATTTGCAATCCTAGCCCATCAGCCATTTCCAATACTAGCCCCCCATAAACCAATTATAATCGTATTCCAGCCCCACATCAGCCCATTTTTAGTGCAAGCTCCCCCACAGCCCATTACCAGTCTGAACCCCCACATCAGCCCATTTCCAGTCTAAGCTCCCCCTATTAGCCCATTTGCAATCCTAGCCCCCTATCAGCCATTTCCAAAACTAGCCCTCCCCCCCCCCATCGGACATTTCCAGTCCTATTTCAGAATCACATCAATCCATTTCCAGTCCAAGCTCCCCCTCATTCAGTCCATTTCAAATCCTACCTCCCCAAAAGCCCATTTCCAGTCCTAGTCCTCCCCATCAGCTCATTTGCCGTCCTAGTCACCCCCCCCCCTCTCAGCCCATTTCCAATCCTAGCTCTCTCCCCCACCCAACTCAGCACATTTCCAATTTTAGCCCCATGCTCCGACTCAGCCCATTTCAAGCCAAAGTCGCCCCCTCCCCCAAAAAGCCCCGCGGCAAGCTTTAGAGGCCCCAGCTAACCTTTTACCAGCTCGCGGCTCCCGGCAGGTTCAGCAACAGCTCCCTACAGCTGCTGAAGTGAAGAGTGCTGTTTCCTGTGTTGTAATGAAGATCGCAGGCATGCTGGAGGTCAAAGGGCATTTCCGGTGTCCCGGTACTCAGCGCGCCTGCGATCTTCATTACAACACAGCTGCCGAAGTGAAGAAAACGCTCTTCAATTTGGCGGCTGTAAGGAACTGTTACTGAACCTGCCGGGAGCCGTGAGATGCTAAAGGAGGTGAGCTGAGAGCCCAGAGTGTGCAGGATGTTGTTGGCGTAGGGCCTCCTGAAGCGTGGGGCCCTATGCGAATAACATTCTCATTCAATGGATGGGCCAGCCCTGATGACAGGTTGTAGTCACAGCAAAGCAAATGATTCTAAGAGACACACAAACTCAAGAGGTTTGGATAAGTTCCTGTGCTGTTGGGACTTTAAATCACTTTGGGGGTATATTTAAATTGACTAACATGGTTAACAGACCTCCTAGCTGCATTAACAACGCTGAGCAGGATATTTGGCTGCACATGCCCAGTTTATACCACTGAATATCCCTTTCTAATATTGCTAGATGCCCCAATGCTAGCCACATAGCATCCGGGCATTCTGGGGGCAACCCAGGGGTGTACCAAAGATAACCGGTCAACAGAGATATTCAGCTGCTAGCTGGTTATCTTAAAGACACAACAAAAGGCTGTCTTACCTGCAGCAACTTTAGCTAACTAGACAGCTACTAAATATACATGACTGTATGACTAGCTACAGTACTATCCAGCCAACAGTGATATTCAATTCCGGTGGCCAGATATAACCAGGTCCTAATTAAAGCAGCAATAGCCAGATGTTCTAACAATGCTGGCTGCTGCTACTGAATATCAGCCCCTTGGTCTTTCAGACTGGAGGAGTAACCTAGTGGTTAGAACAACTACCTAATATCCCAAAGATAATGGGTTCAATTCCCACTGGAACTCCTTGTGACCTTGGGCAAGTCACTTTACCCTCCATTACTTCAGAAGAAAAGACCTGTCACTCTACTTCTGGTGATACATTGCCAAGAAAACCCAGAGGCAGCTTGTCCCCAGGAGTCTGACTTGATGGCACTATGTATAATTATACAGCTAGGCCAAGTCCTACTTTTCATTATGTCTTTGTTTATTTTTAGGTTTTGGCCTTTATGTATTTTTCAAGTTGTTTGACTTGCTTTGTGTGTGTGTCTCTGACAGAACCCTGAGTCGGTAGCTTTCGGATCCTGTGCTCTCACTGCGGGTTGTGGGGGGAGAGGTATGAAGCAAAGATGAAATCCCTGTGGAAAGGGAGAGTGAAGCGATGCTGCAACTGATAATTGCTGCCAGTCAACACAGAGTTGTCAAGTTACCCAGGTCCAGAGTACGTTCTTAAGCCAATCCTGTATTTCTGACAATCTCATCCTGATGCATTATGGGACTTGCAGCACCGATTCCAATGGCTAAAATCAGGGACTACAGATACCATACTGTACTGCAATGCAAAATTAAAACCAGAACTGGCAAAAAATATGACTCCTGGAACTGGTTAACTTGGCAACTCTGTCAATGAAGACACAAGTTTTTAATAAACTGTAGCAGAGTTGCCAAGTTACCTAGGTCAAAGAATGAGATTTTTTGCCAGTTCTGGCCTCCTGGGATCGGAGCCTAAAGGTAGAATCCCTGCTGCGAACAGGGTATAAAGGCAAGCTTTTACAGACAGCCTTAGCACAATGATTTAAGATAATGGATTGTTAAGATGTATGGTCCTGAAGCGAACAAGGAATCAGAAGCAAGGAAAGGGGAGGGGCTTCTACAGCCCAACTCCAATGAGCTTCAACAGCCCGGCCCCCAGGGGCAGTACAGGCTGTGTGTTTTACATAATTCTGTTCATTGAATGTTCTAAGTTATTTGTTTCTGGTTCGGATTGTATAGTTGCATTGGATGTATATTTTGTAAATATGTTGCTTATTTTAGATACTCAATGTTTTTTACATAATGTAGGTTATCAGTATGTTGCACATTAAGAGGAGCCTAGAAATTCCAGAGGTGCCAATGACAACTTAACGCCACTACTCATCAGGTTGGTCTTGGATTTGCGAGTGTGCATCTCCAGAAAGCTGCTCCTGACCATGACGTCTCCCAGCTGGCATCCCCTACCTCCTGGCAGGCATTTCACGGGTGCCACCAACTCAACCTCCCTCAGTGCCCCAAAGAATGCCAGCGCAAACACACATCTGAAGGACCGCACCTCAAACGTGTCGTGACAGACAGTATCTGTGGTGACAACTATCCTTTTCAGCACCTCGTATGTGATTGGGCGTCTGCAGTCTGATGGGCAGCAACCCCCAGCAGACCATCCCCTCGTTATCCTAGCAATGACAAAGTCAGCCGACAGGCTCTGCTCCCCCATTTCTCTGGCAAAAAGACAGTGCCCACCAGGCATGTCTGCACCTCTGATTTACTCATACCCACATCCTTACCTGTCCTAAACTGGTCACCATCCTTGATCCCTTTCTGCCTGCAGAACTCTTAAAAATGGTCCTATGCCTTCACATATTTGTGTCTGTTAGGCAAGGGAACCCATCAAGAGGTTCCATACTTCGATGGACGAAAGGCCCAACCTGCCACTGGGATGAGGCTCTTGGCTGTGTCTGCACTTGAGGCATTGGTTCAGAAGGTTGACAGGTTAAAACAAGAGAGGGCATCAGCAATAATGTTATGATAACCAGGGATATGCTCTGCTCTAAAGTTGATGTTGTGTAACAAGCATAGTAACACCATCTGGCATAGCAGCGCCACAACCCCTTGTGTTCTGGCATACAGCCCGTTAACAGCTTGCATTACTGCTATATTGTCTATGCAGAATGAAAATGCCTTGTTGGTCGATTGCAGGGCCCAAAGAAACAGGGCTGCCAATATAGGAAACAATTTGAGAAAGGTGATATCTTTGGTAGCGCTGGAGGCGTGCCAATCTCATTGTCAGGGTTCAGAGCACCAAGTTCCTTTAAAATATATGCCAAACTCCACTCCGCTAGACACATAAGGTAAATAATTTGAGATCAGGGCTGAAAATGGGAGGGTCCTGCCAGAACGCCAGAACATTGAAGGACTGTAAGAAAAGTTCCCAAAAGCCCACGTCCTCCCTTATGTCCTTGGTAACTCTGATGTGGTGATGCCATTTACTAACCCCTCTCATTGCCAGGGCCAGTCGCCACATGAAGACCCACCCCATGGGAATGACCCTAGCCGCGAATCACAGCAGGCCAAGAAGCAATTAGAACTGCTCGAGCGTTGCTTTCCGCGCATCTCTTATTTGTCTGATGGTTGCTTTCAATTTATCGATTTTATCTCGGGACAGTCACAAAACCTGGGTCCAATTCAATGCCCAGGAATGTAATTATGCTCAGGGGACCAATGGTCTTGTCAGCGACCAGAGGATTCCCGAAACGCTGGGCAATACGCTGTAAAGATGTCATAACCTGTTTGCACTGCTTGCATCCTGCTCCAGGGAACAGGAAATTGTCTAAGTAATGAACCACTTTTCCTGGCCCCGAGATTTCTTAGACCACCTAGTGTACAAAGGTGCTAAAAAGCTTGACGTAGGCACAGGGGATTGAACACCCCATGGCCATGAATTTGTCAAAGTAAAAATTTTGTTGGAAACAGAAACCTAGCAAGTAGAAGGACTCAGGGTGCACCGGCAGCAGGCAGTTAGCTGACTCAGTGTCTGCTTTGGCCAAAAGCACCTGAGGACCCAACCCCCGCACCAACGCTATGGCCTGGTCAGCGGATGTGTATTGCACCAAACACAATTGCAGGTCAATATGGTTTTTGATGGAGTAGTCATCCGGGTATGACAGGTTGTGTATCAGTCAAAAAGTGTCTGGCTCTTTCTTCGGGACTATGCCCAACAGGAATAAGATTAAGTTATTGAAAGGGGGATCTAAAAAGGAGCTGGCTATTCTCCACAGGCAGTTTCCTTGGTGAGTTTTTCTCTCACCACCAAGATATTCCACAGATCCTGAATTGGGGGCAGGGGGAAACTCCTGTGCCTCATAAAGGGAATGCAAAAGCCCTGTGTAAACCCCTCCATAATCCTGCATGCCTTTCCCTGTATGGGACTGGCCCGCAGCCATGGGTGCATGTTGTCAAGGTTGAATGGTCACGGGCCAATGCCGTCACCCATGCGTTGGGTCTGAGACCTGTGGGTCTTTCCATCTTTGAATCTATACACGTGACCGGGTGACCGGCTCTGCATGCGAAACAGACATGCCTAAACTTACATGGGTTCCAAGTACAGTATCCATTTTATATTGTTGGCAATACGGATGCCTGATTGCCTGGGATATGCCTGCTCAGTTGAACATATGGAACATGCCAGAAAGGCTGAGCCACACTATCAGGATGTAATGACCTGTTATGAGCCAGCTTGTCCAACCAGAGATTGATTACGCGATGATGCCATGTAATGGTGTGGTCTACTACCATATACCTTCAGAAACTCATGTCATAATTTAACCATGCCCATCCCCCAAAATGCTTGTGTGTGTGTGTGTGTGTGTGTGTGTGTTATGGTATCAGATATCGGATTAAAAAGAGGCTGAGTTCAGGTTTGCGCTCCACCACTACACTCATGAATATGTTGAAGGCAGAAACCCAGTTGTGAATTGATTTAGCTATCTTGGGCTTCCTATCCCTTTCTCTAACCCCTTTTTATTTCTCTTTCCCATTTTTTTGAAACCAAGTGCACTAGTGATGAGACACTGAATCACACTTCAGCCCCAGCTATGTCCACTGTAAGATCGGGTGCTGTGCACGTCCCTTCTTGGGCTACCAGTGCTCCTGGGACCGTGTCAGCAGTGCTGCCCTCCCCAGCAGTCGAGCAGTCATCCCCCATACCACTTAACCAGATCCTTGATGCCGAGCTCTTTCTATAGGCCTTATTCTTTTTAAACTTCTTTAACGTGGTTCACATGAAGCTGACTAGGGCACGTTCTCCATCATTATCAGATGTGGAGCTTTTGGATGTTGTGGTTGACAGCTCTTGTACCCCTGAGCCCCCCGCAAACTTACCAGAGGATGCTGCCCATGTGTGAATGCATCCTGCATCACTATGCACATTGGTTGTGCAGTTATTGCTATGCCCAGTGGTTATCCCATTGTTCGGTGTGCTGGATGGAGCCTCCAGGAATTGTCCGACTACCCCCGGACCATGCTGACTGACTTACTCGGCTCCTTCATTTCGTTGTTCATATTCCTCACCGCTATAACCTTCTGCACTGGTGCTGCCCATTTACTGCATCATGTGAGGGTCATAGCGGTACCTTCCGCTCTTTTTTGCTACTGTGGTCACTGTGTTGGCCATGGCCGTCGCTGAAGCCTAAGTCATGGATCCTCTTCCACGTTTTGCTGTACGCCGTTGTCCCTGCATCTCACTTTCTCTGCCACTGTTCTTCCTAAGAATGCCTATAGTGGAAAAAATTGCTAGGAAGTGGCAAAGAGAGGGAACAATGTCATCTGCGTGCTATTGCCCTGTCAACCAAGATCCTTGTCCTGCCTCTCTTGAGGCCCACCATATGTCTCTGTGGGCACCCCCATTACCAGCAGCTACTCCTTTTTTTCTTCTTTATATATCCTTACATTATGTTTCTCCCTCCCCCCCCCCCTTTTTTTAACCAATATTCACATCCCTAGCCATAAAATAATAAACTATTCAAATATTTAAAACCACCACTAGATGGCAGCATTGCCTTGCACAGTACATGGAATTTATCTCATTTAGCTTTCAGCGGGTTTTTTTTCTTTGATTTTTTTAGACACATCCTCATTCACATAACCAGGGCTCCCTACGTCTTGATCTATGTACCCCAACTCATCCCTCCGAAGGGAAAAGAAAAGAGAAAGCATCAAACCTCCCCTACCCCCATTATTGGAATTGTAGGAGGGAGGAAGATTTTTCCAAGCCCAACATGGTCGCCAGGAAGGACCCGCTTGCCAGGCAGCCCTCCCTGTACCTGTTGCACAAAAAGGTCTAAAGCCCCCTTCTTTGTTAATTGCATGGATTGCAGCCATCTCCATGCTCCCCACACTGCCCTCTGCATTGGCAGGTTTGCAGAACCGCAAGGGCAGAGGACATCTGGGCCTTTGCAGGGATCCCGGAAGCCCTAGCAAGGACCTGAGACGTGGGAGGAAAAGGAGAGGCGCCCCTTTCAGCAATGGCCACATGGGAATGCTTCCCTGGCAGCAGCCATGAGGAAACTCTGCCCTAAGTGACAGGAGGAAGGAGAGGCACTCCTCTTGTCAACCACCGCATGGGACAGCTTCCCCCAGTGGCCAGCACATGTAAATGCTGCCCTCAGCGGTGATCTGCATGCCTGTGGATACAGTCTCCCCCCATTGAAGATCCCCAGCGTGATGCAGCACTGCATGCTTCCCCTTCAGCAACTTCCACCACATTCAAGCACCACCGGAAAAACAAAAAACTCACCCTGCACGTTGAAGAAGGTCGGTGATCAGTAAGCTGCAAGTCGTCTGCTAAGGTAAGCTGCAAACTATCTTATAAAGCCGTCTGCTTGCCCAGCGGGGTAAGAGGGCAACCCAAGGCCCTGCGGCCCTCCTCAGGGCCTGCCCTCCTACCCTCTGCACCCCCCCCCCCCACCCCACCTGTTAACCCTAACCTATGACCCTCCCTGGCTGCCTGCGTACCGTTGCCGCTATTCTCAGCCATGGGTGTCTTTTCTACTTTAAGGTTCACAGAACCTGGAAATTTTTACAGGAGATTTGGTACATTAAGACGGTCCCCCCTTCAGAACTGCTGGTTTTTATTACAACAGCTTTATACAGTAACCACAGAGCTGCCAAGTTACCCATTTCCAGGAGGCAGACTTTGTGGCAATTCCTGTTTTTTTAACTTTAAATCCCAAAGCAATGTGCTACTTGTAGTCCCAGATTCTGCCCATTGAAATCAGTGCTGCAGGTCCCATAATGCTCAATGATGAGGTTCTCAGAAATCCAAAACTGGCCTAAAATCTCCATCCTGGAACTGGGTAATTTGACAGCTCAGGAACTACATTCTTTGTTGTTGCTGAAAAAGCCTATTGACTCTGGAGGCATGGCCGGCCTGAGATATGTGCAAGTGTTTTGCTCACACATGACCATTTCCGGAGGGCCCTGTGGTGAAGGCTGGTATAAAAGGTGCGCCAGTGAGACCTGAAGCCTCCCTCACCGGCTCACCTCTCAACAGCTGTGGGAGCGTTTTTCTTCACTATCCGCAGCTGTGCTAACCTGCCGACACCACAGAGCTCACAGAAGTGAAATCGGGACATTTCCTGTCTTATGTAAGAGACTGGAATACTCCGGTGTTACTTCTATGAACTTTGTGATCTTGGAGGCTGCAAGCAGCTGCGGGCAGCGAAGGAAAGTGCCCCACAGTTGTGAAAGAAATGTACGCTCTGACGGGGCTGTGAGGGAAGAGGTGAGTGTGTGGGCCAGGTCATCTGGCATCATTTTGGGGAGAGGCAGGAAACAGATGCTGGTGGTACTATATAACAAAAATATCCTCAAGGAGCCAGTATCAGCAAAACAAAAAACAGAAAAACCCCAAAATAGGCACTAAAAAAACAAAACACAATTAAACAAAAATGTGAGACATGACTGTGCAGAAAAAGACCCGTCTGGGGAAAAATAGCTTGTAATATAGAGGGAAAAAAGACCTCAGCAGCCCTCCAAATTATAACCCAGAGGAATCTAGTCTATCACAAGGACAACAATGCCACAAATAATGAAAAGACTCTGCTTACATCAAAGGTCAAGAAAAAAAACTCTATGAAACAAAATAGCCCCCAAACCGGTGCAGCCTAAATCACAGGCAAATGTCGCTCAGCATAAAAATGTTACAACTATTTAGTACAGCATGGAATAGCACCAGAAAATGAAAAACAAACTCAAAAACTTATCTGTTAGTCGAATCAATGTGATGAAACAGCAAAGCCATGTCAGACAGCAGCAGTCAGATTATTGGATGGGAGCCCCAACCGGTGCAGCCTAAATCACAGGCAAATGTCGCTCAGCATAAAAATGTTGCAACTATTTAGTACAGGAAAATAGTTAAGAAAAAACTAAAAGGAGCAGTTGCAAAGGTTAAAGACTTACATCAAGCTTGGGTGTTGTTGAAAAATACTATCTTGGAAGCCCAGACCAGCTGTATTCCACGCTTTAAGAAAAATGGAAGGAAGTCCAAAAAACTGCCAGCATGGTTTATTGGTGAGGTCAGAGAGGCTGTTGTTGCCAAAAAAGCATCTTTCAGGAAATGGAAAAAAGAGCCAAACGACGAAACCTGGAAACAGCACAAGCACTGGCAAGTCAAATGCAAGGCATTGATAAGGCAGACAAAGGGAGAATTTGAGAAGAAGCTTGCTGCGGAAGCAAAAATGCAAAATAAAGACTTTTTCAAGTACATTCGTAGCAAAAAACCTGTGAGAGAGTCAGTTGGTCCATTAGATGATAGAGGGGTTAAAGTGGCACTAAGAGGCGACAAGGCCATAGTGGAGAGACTGAATGAATTCTTTGCTTCGGTCTTTACTGAGGAAGACATAGGGATGTTACCCATGACTGAAGTGGTATTTAAAGTTGCGGAAGAATTGAAGGAAATATTGATACATCGGGAAGATGTATTACAACTATTAGATAAACTGAAGAGTAGCAAATCACCTGGGCCGGATGGTATTTATTTATTTATTTATTTATTTATTTATTTAACAGTATTTCTAAACCGCCTTATCTTAATAATCAAGGTGGTATCACAGCAAGCAATCAGGTAAAGTGTGTGTGTTGTACATGCAGTGAGGATAAAACTTAGTTGTGTGAGGGATGTGTTGGGTGCTTGATTTGTTTGAGCTATATACAGGGTGGGCTATTTACAGTGGTGCTAGAATCATATTTTATATATATTCAGTTGTTTGGGAGGATTGGAGTGCTGTTATCCATTCTCTTAGGTTATGTGATGTGACCATAGTGCTCTATGAACAGCATGGTTTTCAGTTGTTTTCTGAAGTCTTTGAGGTCTGGAGTTGCCCTTAGATCGTCCGGTAGATTGTTCCATATTGTTGGAGCAGCCATGGAGAGAGCTCTGTCTGTTGTGTCCTTGCGTGTGTGCTTGTACTCATTTGGGGTGCTGACTCGGTTGCGTGTTTGACTTCTTCTGGGACGTGCGCTGGTTTCCGGTTGTATGAGCAGGTGGAGGCTGTTGGCTGATGTGTGTTCTTTTATCTTAAATAGGTTTATGATAGTCTTGTATCTGATGCGAGCAATGATTGGGAGCCAGTGTAAGTCCTTTAGTGTAGGTGTGATGTGCTCCTGCCTTGCGGCTCCGGATATGATTCGAGCTGCAGTGTTTTGTGCCAGCTGTAGTGGTTTGAGAGCTTGTTTTGGTAGTCCGAGGTATATCGGATTGCAGAAGTCCAGTATTGGGGTTATCAGTGCTTGACAGACTGTACGGAAGTGTTCTGGAGCGAGGAGTGATTTCAGTCTCCTGATGATTCGCATCCTGTAATATGCTTTTTGGATTGTTTTGTCTATGTGTGGTTTGAGGTTGAGTTTACTGTCCAGAGTAACCCCAAGGTATCTCACCTCCGATCTTATCGGTATCGTGGTGCTTTGTATCTTTATGTTTGGTGGGTGTGTGAAGCTTTGGTTTCGAGTGATGATTAAAGCTTCAGTCTTGTTGTAGTTTATAGCTAGATTGTTGTTTTGGCACCACTTCGCCATTTGGGTAAGGCAGTCTGCTATCTTAGAGAAGTCCGGGTTTTCGATTGATATCGGGGAGTATACCATTATATCGTCTGCGTATATTGTGTATTGGATGTTGTTCTCTTTCATAATGTTGCATATTGGTTGGATGTAGATGTTAAAAAGGAGTGCTGAGAGTGCGGATCCTTGTGGTACTCCTTGTTGGACGTTTATGGGCCGGGAGGTGTCCTGTCCCACCTTGACCTGTAGCTGTCTTTCTGTTAGGTACGAGTGGAACCATTTTAGAGTGGTACCGTGTATACCAGTGTTCTTCAGTCTCTCCAGGAGTATATTGTGATCAACTGTGTCGAACGCTGAGGAGATGTCGATGAAGATCATTATAATTCCATTCCTGATGTCGTCAATTATTCTTATGATGCTGTCGAAGAGGTAGATCAGGAGAGTTTCGACTCCATGGTTGGGACGAAATCCGTGTTGGTTGTCGTCGAGAGTTCCGTGTTCGTCAATGTGTTCCTGAAGTTGTAGTTGAACCGTCTTTTCGATTATTTTTGCGAGGAAGGGTATGCTGGAGATTGGTCGGTATGCTGCTGGGTCCTTTTTGTCGAGAGAAGTTTTCTTTGTGATTGGTCTTACTGAGGCAAGCTTTAATTGCTGTGGCATGAGTCCTTGAGTGAGTGAGTTGTGTACCATTTTATGAATGTTTATTTATTTTATTTATTTATTTAAACAGATTTGTATTCCGCCTTTTCCTTCAATCAAAGCGGTCACAAAACAATACAATACAAGTATAAACATAGGAGACTATAACATGTACAACATATACCACTTTTCATACAATCAAAGCAGTAGTAAAACACAGGGAGTACATTACATTACATGCATAGGATAAATACATAGAACAAACACAGGATAGGTTACATTCCATTACATAGGATCTAGAAGGGGTGGAAACTGTCCATGCCACCATACCTCGCCCAAAGGCCATACCCGCTGGAAACTACAACAGATATAGACGCCACGGACCAACGCCTAAGGGCCACGCCAAAGGGCCCTCTGGCGAGGCCCTCAGGCGCGGGCCCGCAAGGCGCGGGCGCGCTTCAGAGTCGGCGGTTTAGAAGCCGGTGTCCAGGGCTGTGTAAGGCTGCTGATTGGTGGGGCATGGAGGTGAGGAGGAGCTCCCGCTCACTCCCTCCGTTGATGGCTGTTTGGTATGAGGCTTGCTTTGGTGGCTTTGACCCATGACACTGGGCAAGGGTCTGTAGGAGCAGTGCTTGTGTTGATTGTGGAGATGATGTCTGATATCTGCTCTTTTGAGGGTGAGTGGAATGTGCCCCAGGTTTTGGGGTGGACGTTCGTTCTGTTGGTTCTACTGGGTGTTGTGCGCTCTGTGGAGTGAAATTTGTCTTTGATGTGGTCGGCGAATATCTGTGGATCCACTTGTATTTCTCTTTCTGCTGCTTGCTCTTTTGTCAGGGTTTTTACTATTTCGAAAAGTTCTCTGGGTTTGTTGATGGAAGAATTTATCAGGTTTGTGTGGAATTCTCTCTTTGATTGGTTGATGTGTTCATTGTATTGTTTTTGCTTTGTTAGGTAAAGATGTTGGTCGGAAGTAGTTTTGTTTTTCTCCATCTCCGTTCAATTTTCCTGAGCTCCCTCTTTTCCTGTCGTATTTTTGCTGAGTACCATGGTTTGTTTTGTCTCTTGTTGTGGTGTTGTTTCTTGGTCCTGTCAACGGATGGTTTGGCGGCGTTAGCTAGGACATTGTTCCAGTTGGAAACTTGTTCCTCCAGGTCCTCTGAGTCAATGTTCAAGTGTTGTATTGTGTCCTGGATGAATTCGTCCTTGTCAAAGGACTTGAATCGTCAGTTCGTGTGTGGGACGTTCGCTCTTTCGCTTGTCCAGTCTTCTTGTGATTGCAGATTTGTCTCGATTAAGTAATGGTCAGACCATGGTACTGGGGTGATGGTGGGTGTAGAGATTAGGTCTCTTGAAGTTAGGTAGTTTGATGCGAAGATGAGGTCTGGGGATGATCCTAGTCTGTGTGTTGGTGCATTGACTATCTGTGTGAATTGAAGTGATGACATTGCCTGAAGGAAGGCCTCTGCATCTTTTGTATTGGCGGACTTGAGGTTGAAGTCTCCGATTAGTAGTGCTGGTTTGTTGTTTGACGTTATGGCACAGGCTTCTTCGAGTATGAAGGCTAGTTCGTCGGGTGGAGCACGGGGTGCTCTGTAGGTTAGGCAGATTGCAATATTCTTGTTCTTGATGCTAATTGTGTTACACTGCTTTGTATCTGTGAGATTCAGTGTCTTGAACTTGAGCTCTGTTTTTGCTATTATTAGGACTCCTCCTCCACGCTTGTGGATGCGTGGGCAGTTGTATGCTGAGTAGTTGTTCGGTACTAGTTGGTTGAGTAGTACACTGTCGGTAGGGTTGAGCCATGTCTCTGTGATGCATATTATGTCTGGCTGTCGCTCTTCAATGTGGTCTACCAGAGTGTGTATCTTGTTGCAGATGGATCTGGCGTTTATGAGCTCAATTGATGTTTTCTTTGTGGAAGAGGTTGTTGCGACGTGTGCTTCCTTAGGGCCGGTGTTGGGGTTTGATTTGTGTCTGTTTTGTCTCTTTGTTTGGGAGGTTGCGAGTGTCTCTTTGTGTGTGTGTTGTGGACCGAGATATGGCAGTGCAGTTGGTGGGTACCATGGTGTGTTTGTTTGGGGGTAGTGGGGGTGTGTAGTTGGTGGGAGGAGTTGTGTGACTAGTAGGTATAGTGGGAGGAAGTATGTGGTGTGCATGTTGATAGCTTGTGATGTTCTGATAGGGCGACGCCTGTGTCCTTAGGTTTTCGTCTGTTGTTTGCTTTTTTGAGGAGAGCTGTACTTGTTGCAGGGGCTTGTCCTGGGGATGTGAAGTTGTATCTGTTGCGGTGCGGGAGCCTGTCCCGTGGAGGGAGCCTGTCCCTTGGATGTGAAGCTGTATCTGTTGCGGTGCGGGAGCCTGTCCCGTGGAGGGAGCCTGTCCCTTGGATGTGGAGCTGGATCTGATGCGGTGCGGGAGCCTGTCCCGTGGAGGGAGCCTGTCCCGTGGATGTGGAGCTGGATCTGTGGCAGACGCCTTGGTGCGGGAGCCTGTCCCGTGGAGGGAGCCTGTCCCGTGTGTGTGGAGCTGGATCTGTGTTGGTCGCCTTGGTGCGGGGGCCTGTCCCGTGGATGTGGAGCTGGGTCTGTCGCGGTACGGGAGCCTGTCCCGTGGAGGGAGCCTGTCCCGTGGAGGTGGAGCCGGATCTGTGGTGGTCGCCCTGTTGCGGGGGTCTGTCCCGTGGATGTGGAGCTGGGTTTGTCGCGGTGCGGGAGCCTGTCCCGTGGAGGGAGCCTGTTTCGTGTATGTGCAGCTGGATCTGTTGATGAACTCTTGGTCTGACCCACTATGGTACATCCCAAGTCCCTATGTTCTTATCTAGCTAAAGATGACATTGCTCTAACATAGCATCAGCACTGGCATATCTCTGGGTTTAAGGTATCAATCTGGACAAACATAGTAATACCAAATATGGCCTATAAACGATGGTAGTTAACAACACTGGCATATCCCTGGGTTTACAGTATCGATCTGGACAAACATGGTAATACCTAATATGGCCTGTAAACGCTGGAAGCTAACAACAGTATCCAGAGGGAACTAGTCACTAGAGTGCCCAACACTGATCTTGGATTCTAGTCCCAAACATGAATTTCTACCCTTTAAATTAGTATTTTTATGAGAGGCAGGAGGATAATCCTAGCTGTAGAGAGTGGTGCTGCTGCAATCAGATGATTTAAACAGAACTATACATTCAATTATTGTTAGGAGTGCAGTTAATTCATATAAGTAATGAAGCAGTGTTGATAGTTTAAAAATCACTCAAGTGAGTGTGACTTACGTGCCCCAGAGTTTCAGCTCTTTAGGCAGTTCGGCGTCTTCGGAGTTGGTATTCTGCGTTTCCACTGTGAGTTGGTGGATTGTCAGTTCCTTGATTGTACGCGAGCTCGACCCCGAGGGAGCTCAGCTGTACCAAGAGGGAGGTGTAGTCTCAGCGTCGTTTTTTCTGTTATGTTTCTGTGACGATCTTGGGGGTGCCTTTGCCTAAGGGCCGTGCCAAAGGGCCCTCTTGCGCGGCCCTCAGGCGCGGGTGCGCCTGTGGCGTTCTCCTTTTAAATGGAGAGCTGTGCCCCGATTGGGTAGAGATGCTCTGAGACACGCTGCTGGAGGGGTGGAGCCAAAAAGCAGCTTCCCCCGAAGAGCTCTTTTGTGTGCAGCAAGGTCTTTTGTAGCTGGCTTGCTCTTTTCTTGCCGCCGATCTTCTGGAGCAGGGCAGGCTCCCTTCGATGAGGCTTCGACTCGGGTAGATGGCTCAGCTCCTCCTGGAGCTAAGCAGAGCAAGAGAGGATCCTGTGCCTGTGGCTTCTCCTTTTAAATGGAGAGCTGTGCCCCGATTGGGTAGAGATACTCTGAGACACGCTGCTGGAGGGGTGGAGCCAAAAAGCAGCTTCCCCCGAAGAGCTCTTTTGTGTGCAGCAAGGTCTTTTGTAGCTGGCTTGCTCTTTTCTTGCCGCCGATCTTCTGGAGCAGGGCAGGCTCCCTTCGATGAGGCTTCGACTCAGGTAGATGGCTCAGCTCCTCCTGGAGCTAAGCAGAGCAAGAGAGGATCCTGTGCCTGTGGCTTCTCCTTTTAAATGGAGAGCTGTGCCCCGATTGGGTAGAGATGCTCTGAGACACGCTGCTGGAGGGGTGGAGCCAAAAAGCAGCTTCCCCCGAAGAGCTCTTTTGTGTGCAGCAAGGTCTTTTGTAGCTGGCTTGCTCTTTTCTTGCCGCCGATCTTCTGGAGCAGGGCAGGCTCCCTTCGATGAGGCTTCGACTCGGGTAGATGGCTCAGCTCCTCCTGGAGCTAAGCAGAGCAAGGGTGCTGAAAGAACTGAAATATGAGATTGCAGACCTGCTATTAGTAATCTGTGAATTTTTATTAAAATCATCTGTAATACCTGAAGATTGGAGGATCGCCACTGTAACACCTATTTTTAAAAAGGGTTCCAGGGGTGATCCGGGAAACTACAGACCGGTGAGCCTGACGTCAGTACCGGGAAAAATGGTAGAAACCATCATAAAGAACAAAATTACTCGGCATGTAGATAGTCATGGCCTAATGGGAGACAGCCAACATGGCTTTAGACAAGGAAGATCTTGTCTTACTAATCTGTTATATTTTTTTGAAGGTGTGAATAAACAGGTGGATAAAAATGAGTCGATTGATATAGTGTGATATAGTGATCTTAAAGTAGCTAAACAGGTAGAAAAGGCGACAGCAAAAGCTAGAAGGATGCTTGGGTGCATACGGAGAGGAATGGCTAGCAGAAAAAGGGAGGTGATAATGCCTCTGTATAAGTCTTTGGTGCGACCTCATTTGGAGTATAGTGTGTAATTCTGGAGACCGCACCTTCAAAAGGATGTGAACAGGATGGAGTCGGTGCAGAGGGTGGCTACTAAAATGATTAGTGGGCTTCATTATAAAGCATATGAGGACAGACTTGAAGGATCTTAATATGTATACCTTAGAGGAAAGGCAGGATAGAGGTGATATGATTGCGATGTTTAAATACCTCCGTGGCATAAATGTTCAGGGAGAGAGCCTCTTTCAATTGAAATCAAGTTCTGCTACGAGGGGACATGGGATGAGGGTGAAGGGGGATAGTTTCAGGAGTGATATGCGGATATATTTCTTTACGGAAAGAGTAGTGGATCCGTGGAATAGTCTCCCAGTGGAGGTGGTAGAGATGAGAATAGTAACTGAATTCAAAAAAGCATGGGACAAACACAGAGGATCTCTAAAGGTAAAAAGGGGACTGTTGTAGTTGTTGATATGGAAGGACAGACTAGATAGGCCATGTGTTCTTTTTCTGTCATCATATTTCTATTTCTATTAGTGTATCTGGACTTTCAGAAAGCCTTAGACAAGGTCCCTCATCAGAGACTTTTGGCAAAACTAAAGAGTCATGGGATAGGGGGCAGTCTACTATTGTGGATCAGGAACTGGTTAAAAGATAGAAAGCAGAGTGTTGGGCTAAATGGCCAATTTTCCCAATGGAGAAAAGTGAATAGTGGAGTACCCCAGGGATCTGTGCTGGGTCCGCTGCTTTTTGGCATATTCATAAATGACCTGGAAAAGGGAATAACGAGTGAGGTTATCAAATTTGCAGATGACACAAAACTAT
The DNA here is from genome assembly GCA_033557465.1 of Ichthyophis bannanicus. Taxonomy (NCBI): domain Eukaryota; kingdom Metazoa; phylum Chordata; class Amphibia; order Gymnophiona; family Ichthyophiidae; genus Ichthyophis; species Ichthyophis bannanicus. The sequence continues at coordinate 134,256,113 of CM066048.1, read as the reverse complement.
TTAAAGTTGTTAAAACCCAAGAGGATTATGGAAAATTGCAAGAGGATCTTGATAAATTGGAAGACTGGGCATCAAAATAGCAGATGAAATTTAATGTGGACAAGTGCAAAGTTATGCACCTAGGGAAGAAGAACCCAAACTATGGTTACATGATGCAAGGTTCCACATTAGGAACCACCACCCAGGAAAAAGATTTAGGTGTCATTGTGGATAACATGTTAAAACCCTCGGCCCAGTGTGCAGCGGCGGCCAAGAGAGCAAATAGAATGCTAAGTATCATAAGGAAAGGAATGGAAAATAAAAAAAAAGATATTATAATGTCTCTATATCGTTCCATGGTGAGACCGCACCTTGAATATTGTGTGCAATTCTGGTCGCCGTATCTTAAAAAGGATATAGCGTTATTAGAAAAGGTTCAGAGAAGAGCCACCAAAATGGTAAAGGGGATGGAAAGATACTCCTATGAAGAAAGGCTAAAAAGGTTAGGGCTCTTTAACCCGGAAAAGACATGGCTGAGGGGAGATATAATATTAGTCTATAAAATAATAAATGGAGTGGAACGGGTAAATGTAGGTAGAATGTTTATGTTATCAGAATATAGAAAGACTAGGGGACATGCAATAAAGCTACAGGGTAAACTATTTAAGACTAATAAAAGAAAATATTTTTTCACTCAACATGTAATCAAACCCTGGAATTTATTACCGGAGGATGTAGTAAAGGCTGTTAGTGTAGCTGGGTTTAAAAAAGGTTTGGACAAGTTCCTGGAGGAAAGGTCCATAAACCATTATTAAGAAGGGACCCAGGATATCAATGCTTGACCCAGTACAAGCATTGTGGAACCTGTGTCTTTTGGGGAAACTGCTAGGTACGTATGACCTAGATTGGCCACTGTTGGAAACAGGATACTGGGCTTGAAGGACCTTGGTCTGACCCAGTATGGCATATCTTATGTTCTTATGTAGCATGGAATAGCACCAGAAACTGAAAAACAGACTCCAAAACGTATCTGTTAGTCGAATCAATGTGATGAAACAGCTAAGCCATGTCAGACGGCAGCAGTCAGATTATTGGATGGGAGCACCGACATCAGGTGTTTCGCCTCGCGGCTTCCTCAGGGAGCTCCAACTTGTGCCAAGCCTGTACGCAAATGGAAAAGATGCTGATCTAAACAAAGGAACATCAAAAATAGTCTCACGTTAAAAAAGAAAAAACACAGAAAAACAAAAAAACAAAAAAACAAAAAACCCAACCCTAATCATGGAGAAAGTCCAGGATACTCACAATTAATCATGCATAAATGAAGCAGAAAGAAGCACCAGACAAAAGTTATAGGTATGGCAAATACAATCCACAAAAACGCCGAGAAGGAGGATCCAACGCAAGCGCTATAAAACAGCGTATCCAATGACGTCAGAGGGAACTCCTAGCTCCACAAGAGCCGGCAAAAAAAATCAGTCTGTAGTGCTCACGTGCTTCATAAAAAGAAAAAATGCATCCAATTGTAAGGGATAGCACAAAAATGACCACCCAAAATCCAAAGTAACCAAATAGCTATTCAGAAAAATCTATGAAATTCACAGACAGATCTTCCATTCAATCGATTCATTTAACCCATTCGGAATGACTGTATTCAAAGAAAAAATCCATCGTTGCTCTAAACGTATCAGGGTCTTACTCAGGTCTCCACCATAGACAGATGGTTTACATTGTGTAATCACTAGACATTTTAAATCCTCAAACAAATGACCAGAGGATTGAAAATGTTGGACAAGAGGTGCACCCTCCACTAAATGGTGGAGATGACGATGATGCTCTATAAGACGTGTCCGTAGAGCTCGATTGGTCTTCCCAACGTAAACAAGACCACAGGGACAACGAAGTAAATAAACCACGCCTGAACTGTTATAGGTCGTGGACTGCAAAAGATGGTAAGTCCGATGATTATGTTCAAAGGTTTGACAGGTTTCCATCATAAAACATACTGAACAGTGTCCACAACTGCGATGACCTGCAGAAGCAGAAGGTGAAGGTGATGATCCAACGAAGGCAGACGGACACAACAGATCTTTTAAATTGGAGCCCTTGGTGTAGACAGGTCGAATACGTTGATGCCCAAGGTCCGGAGTTAGGCGAATAACATGAGAATGTCGCTGAATGATCTTAGATACTTGATAACTCAAAGGATTGACTTATGTAACAAAATGAACAAAAGAAGAGTCCAATGATGTAGAGCGATCACGAGGGTTCAAAAGCCAAGCCCAGTCATTATAACGTGCTCAAATACGAGCCTTATGAATCAGAGAAATAGGATAGCCCCGGGTCAAAAAGGAATCCTCCAGAACCTGAGATTCTGTTTTGTAATCAGAGATCAACGAACAATTCCAATGATAACAAAGGAATTGAGCGAAAGGCAAGCTATCCTTCAGGCATTGTGGATGAGCACTATTGAAATGAAGAAATGCCATACGATGAGTTGGCTTAGTATGTACGGTGGTCATAAGCACATCAGCTCGATGTGTTAATGAAATATCCAAAAATGAAATAGATGTAGGACTATATTCAAGAGAAAAAGATAAATGCGAATCACATGGATTGAGCCAACAATGAAAAGATAGTAACTGATCCACTGTGCCAGTCTATAATAAAAAAATGTCATCAATGGGCTGGGGAATAATGTTTTTGTGGATTGTATTTGCCATACCTATAACCTTTGTCTGGTGCTTCTTTCTGCTTCATTTATGCATGATTAATTGTATCCTGGACTTTCTCCATGATTAGGGTTGGGTTTTTTGGGTTTTTTTGTTTTTCTGTGTTGTTTCTTTTTTAACGTGAGACTATTTTTGATGTGCCTTTGTTTAGATCAGCATCTTTTCCATTTGCGTATAGGCTTGGCACAAGTTGGAGTTCTCTGAGGAAGCCGCGAGGCGAAACACCTGGTGTCAGGGCTCCCATCCAATGACTGCTGCTGTCTGACATGGCTTTGCTGTTTCATCACATTGATTCGACTAACAGATAAGTTTTGGAGTCTGTTTTTCATTTTCTGGTGCTATTCCATACTGTACTAAATAGTTGCAACATTTTTACGCTGAGCGACATTTGCCTGTGATTTAGGCTGCACCAGTTTGGGGGCTATTTTGTTTCATAGAGGGTTTTTTCTTGACCTTTGATGTAAGCAGAGTCTTTTCATTATTTGTAGCATTGTTGTCCTTGTGATAGACTCGATTCCTCTGGGTTATAATTTGGAGGGCTGCTGAGGTCTTTTTTCCTCTATATTACAAGCTATTTTTCCCCAGACGGGTCTTTTTCTGCACAGTCGTGTCTCACATTTTTGTTTAATTGTGTTTTGTTTTTTTAGTACCTATTTTGGGGTTTTTCTGTTTTTTGTTTTGCGGACACTGTGGTGGAGCATGGGGGACATGGGCAGCATCTACTATATCCTCCCTTGCCAGCTACTCTTCTCCCCTCAAACCCTATTCTGCCAGCAACTAGAATTTTAAAAAAATACAAGAAAATGATAAAGCATAGCTGCAATGATTGCGGAGCCTCCCTGCCTAAGCAATCTTGAAACCTCTTCTGCATCCAGCTAGATGGCAGCAGGAAGTGTATGTCAGGGTGGCGAGAAGCGGAAGAGGCTTCAAGATTGTTTAGGCTGGGAGACTCCGCTGTCATCGCAGCTATGCTTTATCGGTCCTTTTTTTTTTTTAATTGTAGTTGCTGCTGCAAGAAGAATATGTTTTCAGGGGAGAAGAGGGGCTAGCAAGGGAGGAAATGGGGAGGGGGATGCTGGATGGGGGCGCAGGGGGGACAGAGAAAGAAGGGGGCTAGGGGAAAGAAAGGTATGCTGGACCTGTGGCTGGTAGAAGAGAGGGGGGGGTCCTACAAGGCAGCTGCCAACCTATGGGCTAATGCTAATGCAGGGGCTAGGGCCAACGTGGAGGCTGGGAACTAACATAGGAGCTGCGAGTAGGTGGCTGAGGGCTAATCAGAGGTTGGCAGAAAGGGGCTGGGGTCTAACACAGGAATTGGGAAGTAGGGGCTGGGGGCTAACACAGAAACTGGGAAATAGGGGGCTGGGGAATAATGCAGGACCTGGGAAGAAGGGGGCTGGGGGCTAATCAGGACCTGGGAAGTAGGGGCTGGGAGCTAACGCAGGAACTGGGAAGTAAGAGCTGGGGCTAATCAGGACCTGGGAAGTAGGGGGCTTGCGGCTAACGCAGGAACTGGGAAGTAGGGGGCTGGGGGCTAACGCAGGAACTGGAAAATAGTGGCTGGGGGCTAATGCAGGAACTGGAAACAACCTCCCACCTGGCATAACGTCCTTTCCACTGCTCTTGACTTAGTAGTTCCTCTTGGTTCTGCCCCAGCCCCTTGTCCCTCCACTCGGCATACTTGGTAACATCCTGGTCTTTGCCTCTACCGTACTCACCTTCAACGCAGCATTTTTGTGAGGAGCGCGGTGGAGTTTAAATCACCATTGTTTAAGGTTTACCTGTCCGGCTATAGTGTGTTATCAGCTTTTCCCTTGAATAAGCATTGTTTGCGAAACGCATATTTGGTGCCGAAGAGTATGGCGTTAGGATTATCAAGACCATGAGAAGCATATTTTGATAGCTGAATATTTTATTTATTTATTTATTTAACCATTTTTTTATACCGCTTTGTCCTTCACTCAGAGCAGTTTACATTGAAACTCAACATAGTACATAAAACTGATAACAGTTATAATATGCAAAAAACAATTCACAAGAATATTCGAACAAGGGAGGGGAGAGAGTAAATAACAGGATTAACTATGTACAGGGTTATACTTGAATGGGAGCATTATCTGCATTTTGATATGCTATTGAGAATATTTTGACATGCTAATGAGATTCTGTTTCTCTGAAGTATGCTGTTGCCATGAGTTGCGTTTAGTAATTGTGTCTGGGAGTGGGTTGGGTCGGTCATTGATGTTACAGGGCCATAGATTGAAGTTTTTCTTCTGTAGATGCCCAGTGTTCTAAGACCTTCCCACATTTTCTTGCCAGTTTTGTTCGCATGAGAATAGTGCCTCTGACATCCCTTACTCTCTATGTGAGCTTTAAATGGAGTGAATTTCTGATAGTCAGGGGTCAAAAGATGGCCAGAAGAGGAAAGATGCAGAGGCCGGTCACAGGGGAGAAAGGGGAGCAAGACAGAGAGAGAAAGCAAGAAAGATCAATTTAAGGAGCATAGGAGTAGGGAGGGGCATGCCAGAGGGGGCATGATAGAGACAGAGATGGAAGGCTTGGAGGAGATGAGGAAAGGAGGAGAGAGACAACTGCAACTTCGACCACGACATACACACCATTGTAAAAACACACTGAATAGAAACAGTTCTGATCCACAGAGCTTACTATCTAACTGAGCGGTTGAACAGAAGAGAAAGATAGCTGGGTGAGCGTGAGATACCATCATTGAAGGAGTGAGGAAGTGTGGTGGAGGAATATGAGGGGGAGAGGGGGTGAGAGTTAAATATAGATGAGGTGTAAAAGACTCAGATGGTTAAATGGTGATGGGTGGAAGAATGAGAGGTGAAGGGAAGTGACATGGAAGTGGAAGAAGGAGGGAACTCAGGAAAGGAAAGTATCTCCTCCCTGGTAAAGCACTCTGGATTGAGTGAATGAGTGTCCCAGAGACAGGAGGGAGAGCGCTCGGATGTGTCAGTGAGTGAAAGAGAGAAGCTGTTCTCACAGGGTCTTACGGAGGAGTTGACATGCAGCTCTCACAGCTGTTGAGACCCGATAAGGACTTGAGCAAAGATAAGGCAACTCCTGAAACCTGCCTACATGTGACAGTAGCTCTCCAGCACTCCACAAGCAGAAAGTAAAATGTACTCACTCCCTCCTCAGCTGATAAAGACCTCTTCAGGGAAGCTGGGGCTGGTCGCTGCCCTTTCCCCATCTCTTAAAGCACTTTCTGCTGTTATTTTCAAGTGCCTGAGGGAGAGGATGGCTGGCTGTGTGAGAGAGCAGCTCATGACGCTGGTTTGCTCTTTCTTCTTTAACATCTGGATTCTGCATCGCTGTCAAAGAATCAGTTTTGTATAAGTCTCTTCCTTGGGGTGTTCTGTGCATGTGGCAATGCTTCCTGTTTTGTAGCAGGGGCGAGGCTGTGTTTGCCAACCGTCTCTCAGGAGATCTTGTAAGAAGGCTATGCCTGTGGACATCCTCATACCCCTCCTCAGTCAAGGTCTCATTCATTCTAATTTCTGAGCGAGTGTTAAAGAGAGGCACATCTGTCCCTGAGAGTCATGAAGACTTCCAGCCACCAGCAGCAGCAGGTAAACTCACAAGTGGATTTCTGTTCATGCTTGTCTTTAAAATTCACCATTGTAAGTTTTTTGTCAGTTTTTCCTGTGCTGGACTCAGGAGTCAGGTCTCAGTGTTCAGAGTGTCAATGCCGAGGGTTGAGGGCCTCAGTTTTGGGAGACTTATGGTACAGGGTTTCCATGCCTGAGCTTTCTTGGCACAAGTTTAGGGTTGTCAACCACCTCCGTTTGTTTAGAACAGGCTGATCCAGTCCTGGTTTCACCACCACTGCATGCATGGAATTGTTAATTCTGATTTACCTAAGTAATGCAGGAACTACGAATCATTTGTATGCAAAACCAGGACCAAATCATTCTGTTAGGGTGACCTGGGTGAGATGGTGATAGCCTTCAGCAGCAGTGGAGGGCGTCCTGGCTGTAAATGGTGTGTTTGCTGTAACGGCTCTCTGTCATCCCTGCCTCCGTAAGCAGCGCGTGCCGGCCAGGCGTTCATGAGTCAGTGCGTCTTTATCCCGCCTCCCTCCCTTGTGTCAGGCAGCGACACACCTGCAGCAGATCCTCAACTCAACTCATAGCTTTGGGCTTTTCTCTGGACTTGTCCCTTGTGCACATCTTTGTCCTTGCTTTAGCTGTCTCCCTGTCCCTTCCCTAATATAACTCCATTCCACATTTTGTATTAATTTCAATGTATTGCCCACCTTTTGCAGGGCCAGTGCAGGGTATCAGGTGAACTTTCAGCTTTGAGCCACTGCTCTCATTAACTTTCAGTGCCTAAGCACTCCATTAGATTTTGCTAATTAAACTCAACGATCATCATCATCCCAGCACCACGCTTCCAAAATAGTCTGATTAATGGAAAACCGCCCATCCACCCTGTTGATTAAACTGCCCCCTTTTGTTTCTTTGAGTTTGTGTGGTTGTCAGGACATATTAGTTTGCTTTTCTGAAGCTGTTCTTTGCTGCCCTTCAGAATTTGCCAACTTCGGCAACTGCCTAGTTTACCTAATGGTTAATCCAGCCCTAACATTTAGAAAAAATAACACCCAAGGTAGTGATTCAGTATATCAGCACGGACATAGGGGACACAATGACCCACAGTATATACAGGCATTATCAGATGGTGATATATGCTAAACAATCTAGATGGAAAATTCTACAACGATGTGATGCCTGCAACAAAGAATATGCAGAAAATAAGAAAAAAAGCCTTTATGATTATGACACTGCACTGGCCCTTTCCTGGGAGGACCATTCCTAACATTACAAGCTAGCTTATGAGGGTCCTGCGGTTCTCTCGCACTGTACCACAATCGTGGCCTCCTCTCATGGCATGTTTACGTCTCACAGAATCCCACAGCATCGAGGGAAACGTGAGGACTCCCTTAGTGCGCCTCTCCTCACATGTTCTCCCCATTCTCGTTTCTTTTGGCTCCCAAAGAAACTTTGCCACACGCTGCAGTCTATTTGAGCTTCCTTAATAAAATGCATCTGGGTTTCTCATATGGTTTGGAGAACAAAGAGGAAATTTGAAAGCTAGAGGGAGGGTTGTGGACAGAAAGTGTTCCCTGGAGGTTATTAAAGTTTGTAAAATAAGATCACCAGACTTTTTGCAGGCAAATCTGGAACACTTATACAAAGTGTACATGAGGTGAGGGGGGAGAGAGACACAGCTCTAAAATCAGGGACATCTGATAACCTGATTGTATTTGTTTGTGGGACGCATGTAGCTAAAGGAGAGAAACTGATTCTCTATAGCAGCAGAACCCTAATGTCACAAATACGCAGTCTCTGAGAACTGAGTTTTGCTGTGCTCTGGAAAATAGACAAAATAACAAGATCTCTGATATCAGGAATAAGTACCAAAATATCAACACACAACATACTCCTCATAAATAACTTAAATATCTCAAACTCTCATATATCACAGCTGATTCTAAAACACAATGGAGAGACCGTCAGAGAATAACTCTAAGGATTCTAGCGGAGGACAATCCCTATTTAAGATCCCAGCCTTTCTCATTCATCAGTCTCATGCACTGTCTAATGTACAATACAAAGATTACAAAATAGCAAAATACAAAATATTCTTGTATAACGTGTCTTTAAAGATACTTAGCTGGAATAAATGTTAACAAACCAGTCCTGATATGATATCATGTTTCAGGCTCAGCTAGCCTTACTTCAGATGAAACCTTCAAAATACCAGCTAAGATCAAACTCAAATCAAAACAGCTGTTGTGAAAAAATTGGAAGACATGTCAGTATAAAAAGATCACCCCAACTAGACTACAGCTATAGTGTATGAATACCTAATGATAAGGATTAATTAAGAGAAGTCCACTCAATCTCATTATTGAGACCCTTAGGTTCCAAAGACTCCAAATGGAAAATCCGTTGGTTCATAAAGATCAGGTGAACCCTCCTGGGCACTCTATTGTGTCACTCAGGAATACTGTGTTAGAATCTCGGTCTAAATTTATTGGCATGTTTCTTAACCCTTGGCTGTTAGATTCCAGGTTTTATAAAAGATACTTCTCATTTTCTGTGTTTGTTAATGGATGTTACGTTTCCTGGAAGTCAGCTATTGTTAGTGACATTTGATGTTCAATCTCTTTATACGGTGATTCCTCAGGGGGAGATGTTGAAGACAGCCAGATGCAAGCTACTGTAGCTGTTTCTCAATATGGTCATCGTGTTAACAGCTGATTTCTTGATTAAATTATTAGAGTTGGTTCTTACTCAAAATTATTTTTATTATGCTGATTCGTTTTATAGCAATGGGGGCTTCTGTAGCCCCTTCATTGGCTATTCTCTATAGAGCCTAGTTTGAGGAATCTACCGTATATAGATCAGAGTTCTGTCTTTCTCATATTGTGTTATGGAAGTGTCTCCTAGATATTTTTGTCATCTGGCAGGCTTCTGTTCAGAGCCTTCGGGTCTTTAGACAGTGGCTAAATCTTCAGAATAAATTCCTTAAATTTACTATGGAATTTTCTTCTACCCAGATGGACTTTCTAAATGTCCTGTTTTCCATATCATCAGTTGAATTTAACACATCTTTATATTGTAACCTGTTGTCAAGGACATGCTTCTCCGTTTCCATAGTGATCACCCCCATCGCCTGAAGGAAAGTCTTCCAACTGGTCAATTTCTATGGCTTCAACGAATATGCTCATCTATGAATGATTTTTTTAAATCTAAAGCAGCAGATTTACAGATATGGCTATTACAGCGGGGATATCCCCTTTCTACTTTTAAGCGTGCATTTAAGCGAGCATGTTAATGTGCATCGGAAATGGCTACTTTTGGCTCCCAAGAATAATTCTAACAGAACAGGGGATGATAAGCTAATTTGTGTCTTGCCCAATTCTGGTACGTCTCCTCGAGTTGCTAAACTCATCAGGCATCACTCGCACAGTTGGTGTTTGTTTGAAGGGTTCCCCTGAAGCAAGGCTAGCTGAGCCTGAAACATGATATCATATCGGGATTGCTTTGTTAACATTTATTCCAGCTAAGTATCTTTGAAGACACTTTATGCAAGAATATTTTGTATTTTGCTATTTTGTAATCTTTTTATTGTATATTAGCCAGTGGATGAGACTGATGAATGAGAAGACTGGGATCTTACATGGGGACTGTCCTCTGCTAGAGCCCTTAGAGACACTATCTGAAAGTCTCTCCACCGTGTTTTAGATTCAGCTGCGATACATGAGAGTTTGAGCTATTTAAGTTATTTATGAGGAGTACGTTGTTTGTGTGCTCTGGAAAACAGCAACTTTTAATAATCAGGAGAATAGATAACAAACAAAAATGATTGGGGGACTCACAGATGCACCTCATTCCTGCCCTGCACCAACCCCTGTTATTCCAGTACAGAGAATTGCCTCTCTCCCCCCCCCCCCCCAAACACAGCTGTCAGTGAATTTCATTCCTGCCCTGCAACATCCCCTGCTATTAATAGCACTGACCTCCACCCCCTTACAGATCTGTCAGTGCACCTCATTCCTGCCCTGCAGTACCCCCTGCTAGTCTAGTAGTGCGACACCACTCTCTCTCTTTCTGACAGTCATACAGCACTGACAACTGTACATAGTGTGTGACTTGCATGTGATTCAGGCCAACACTTTCACCAGAGGATAGGTTTAGCCCATGGCTACTAGATATTTCTGAGACCTGAAAGTCATGGGAGAAACACAAGAGAGAAACTGTACGTTCCGAAGAGTGCTTCCTCTCTGGAGAAGAAAAACCTCTTCTCTTAAAGGGTTGTGAGAAAGTGAATGTTTGCTGGTGCCGTGAGTCGCATCTAGAACCTCATTTTGCTTTTCTTTGTAAATCCAAATAATTTCATCTGAGGAAACTCAACAAAGCCATGACCTGATCCCAAGGACTATTATTTCGTGTTGTCCAACAATTTTTACCAAATGTGGGGGAAGTCTGCCGCAAGCCCCAGACAGCTGGACATGGGAGTTGCTGCTGTCTGCCAGTCTCTGCCATTCACAGGAATGTTTCCATGGAGCATACCAGTTCCGCAAACTTATGGTGATCTTAGTAGGATAGATAAATGGAAACACATATGGTTTCTTAATTTAAAAGAGGGGCACAAGTTTGTGGAACAGTGAGGAGGAAGTCTCACTCCCACAGACAGGTTTTCACATGAAATTCTACAGTGAAAAATAAAATGATAAAACATGAGATATTGGTGTGAATTTTTCTAGTTTGGCAGTGTTGCCATCAAACGTTTATATAGTGCTGCAAGGTGCACTATACAGAGACTCGGCTTATCATCTTCTAATCATTCAGGGAAGGAACTGCTGATATGAACAAAAGTTTCATTAAGTTCTTAGAGCATCATTTTCTGGGAAAGTGGAGAAGAGGGGAAAATCCTGAGCTTGCTGTCATCAAGATGCAAGTTACACTAAATAACTTTAACTTTATATTAAGAATAAAATTCCCCCTCCCATCACTAGCTCCCATATCAAACATATATTTCCTGGTGCCAATATTCATCAGAGCATACCTGGTGAAAGATACCCAGATAAATATATCCAGATGTCTTTAACTTGATATTCAGCATGATATCCATGCATCTCGGCACCACTGAAAATACCAGCTGGCATCCAGATGTGTTTATCCTGCTTTTTAGACTGGCTGTAAATGAAGCTGAGATATATGGATACACGCTATCCGGTTACCTTTCAGCCCTGTCCCTGGAAAACCTATTTCCTCTTCCATCCATAACCGGCTAAATTTCAGCAGAATGTTGAGTTCTCTGTCCAAACTTTACCCCTTCTCCAGGAAGGACCTGAAATGCAGCAGCTTGTCAAGGTAACTCACAAGTTTAATTGTAAAAATCATTCTGAATATTGATCCCCCACAGTAGTATAGATGTCCATCTGCTATGCTTTAGCCGCTCCTGAACTGTCTCGCTTGGCCCTGCCTCTTTCTTTGCCCTCTCAGGCTGGTTTTGAAGAACAGAAGCAGTCTGAGACGCGTCAAAAATGTCTGAGACAATTCTTGCCCCTCGGTGCCCTGCTGGCTGTCATCCTGGTTGGTCTTTTGGTTCTTCTGACCAAACTGTGCAGAAGTGCAGAACTGCAGAAGAGGTATGGGCCGGAGAACAAGGGATGGAGAGATTTATTGATATGTTGTCAATTCACCCTCCTCCCCCACACCCCCATACACTCACTTATCACAGGAGGCTAAAATTTCATTCTTCAGCTGGCAGGTTCCTCCTACTTCTTTGGACTTACAACTCGGTCAGAACCAGAATCGAATCCAGCACCATGAGCTTTTAATTACAATATTTAGGGATTTTCTTCCAGAACCCTGCAATCTAAATGAGGCCACCAGATGTCACCATTCTGCTGCAATCACCATGACCTCCCTGCCAAAGGCTGGCTAAAGATCTGTCTGTTTTTTATGCTTTAAACCTCGTCTACAATTTAAATTTAAAATCCTCAGACAATTTTCCTGAAATTTGGTAGGTTAGGAGGAATTAGCAGCCAAATACAACCTGCCAAGATTTGGTCATCTTAGTGAAAGTTTGGCAGAATAGCAAGTAAAGTCATAAGCAGACTAGGGATAGAGGATTTCTGTATCCTGAGACCTGCAATGCTCTCAGTAACTCTCAGCCTCTAAGGAACACCCCTAGTGAATTTACTGTGTATTCCATTTCTCACAGACCAGAGATCTGTAAGTCCCAGGAGTGTGAAGCCCTTATGGAGATGTTCCTGTGCTCCAGGGATTCTGCTACTGACCCCTGCCAGGACTTCTTTGGCTACATGTGTGGCAACTGGTCTGCCAGGCATTCTGTTGATGTAGGCAATGGGTCAGCGAACACATTTACTAATCTATGGAAGGAAAACCAGCGCATTGTGAGAGAGCTGCTAGGTAACATGGATCCTGTACCACCCTGCAGGGAGACAGCATTAATGACTCAGTATGTTCTCTATCATGGCTTAATATCGCAGCTTAAAATAAAAGCGAATGGTGTGGCCATCAGAAAAGGGAAGGGATTTCTTAGAATGTGAATGACATTCATTGAGCTCAATGAAAAGCCTTTGACAATGTCCCCCATAAGAGATTCTTGGTGAAATTAAAAAGTCATGGGATAGGAGGCAGTGGATCAGGAACTGCTTAAAAGCTAGAAGGCAGAGAGTAAGGCTAAATGGCCAGTTTTTCCAATGGAGAAAGGTGAATAGTGAAGTACCCTAGGAATTTGTGGTGGGTCTGCTGATTTTTAACATATTCATAAATGACCTGGTAATGGGAATAATGAGTGAGGTAATCAAATATCCAGATGACAAAAAATTATTCAAAGTTGTTTAAACCCAAGAGGATTGTGAAAAATTGCAAGAGGACCTTAATCAATTGGGAGACTCAATGTTCAAATGGCAGATTAAATTTAATGTGGGCAAGTGCAAAGTTATGCACCTAGGAAAGAACAACCCAAGCTATGGTTACACAATGTAAGGTTCCACATTAGGAACCACCACCCAGGAAAACGATTTAGGCATCATCGTGGATAACATATTGAAACCCTCTGCCCAGTGTGCAGCAGCGGTCAAGAGAGCAAATAGAATGCCAGGTATCATATGGAAAGGAATAGAGAATAAAACAAAGCATATTATAATGCCTCTGTATCATTCCATGGTGAGACCGAACCTCAAATATTGTGTGCAATTCTGGTCGCCATATCTTAAAAAGGATATAGCGGAATTAGAAAAGGTACAGATAAGAACCACCAAAATGGTAAAGTGTATGGAAGGATACCCCTATGAGGAGAGACTAAAAAGGTTAGGGTTCTTAACCCTTAAAAAGAGATGGCTGAGAGGAGATATGATAGAGGTCTATAAATGAATGAATGGAGTGGAACGGGTAAATGTAGATCAATTGTTTACGTCAGCAGAATATAGAAAGAAGAGGGGACATGCAATGAAGCTACAATGTAACCCATATAAGACTAATAAGAGAATTTTTTTTCACTCAATGCATAATCAAACTCTGGAATAGGTTACCAGAGGATGTAATAAAAGAAGTTATTGTAGCTGGGTTTAAAAAAGGTTTGAACAAGTTCCTGGAGGAAAGGTCCATAAAGCATTATTAAAGGGGACATAGGAAATCTAATACTTGTCCCAATACAAGCATTATGGAACCTGTGTCTTTTGGGGAAACTGCTAGGTACTTGTAACATAGATTGGCCACTGTTGGAAACAGGATACTGGGCTTTATGGACCTTGGTCTGACCCAGTATAGCATATCTTATGTTCTTAACCCTTATGTATCAGTCATCAGTCATCTCCACCTCAAAAAAGATTTTTTTGTATGCATTTTATACCTTCAGCGTACTTTCAAATCTATAAGTGGAGTGGAGGAGTGGAGTGGAGGAGTGGCCTAGTGGTTGGGGCAAGGTACTTCAGGCCAGAAGGTCAGGGGTTCAAATCCCACTAGAGAACAGCAACCTTGGGCCGGAAGGACTGGGGTTTCTAGTCCCACAGGTGCTCCTTGTGGTCTTGGGCAAGCCACTTAACCCTCCATAGCCCATGTTCCCTGTAAAATAGTTATTTCCAAGTTATAATGCCCTGTTCACTGTAATTTCAGTTTGTTCAATGTAAACCACACTGATGCAGAATAGTGCAGTATATAAGAGAATATAAATAAATAACACAAAGTCCACTTCAAAGTGCCTTTATATATACAAAATGCTTCATTTAGCTTATATGAAGAACCATCAATTCCTGACATGATTTCATGTTTCAGGTATGCAACCTTGTGTCAGAAGAAACTTCACAACCTCTGCTCTCAGGTTCTTCAAAAACAGCTGCTGGTACCGGAAGTTATTGAGTGATTGTGACTGTAACTCCTGTTAGAAGAGATCCAATTGTTTGTTCAATCTGTGTACTCTGGCATCACAGCACTTCTCGCACTATGACATCACAGTACCTCCTCTGCACTGTAATATCATAGCACCTCTCTACATTGTGACATCACAGCAGACTTCTATAACATTCTTAGCATCTTTATGTATGTAAGTGCAATGGACAGGCTGAGGCAGTTCTAGTTTTCATACATTGGATGCAAAGAGTTGCAGTTCCGACTTATCTTAGGGGAATTCAGAGTTGCATATGTTCCCTGGGAGAGAAAAATAGGACAGAATCTGACCAACCCTGCCAACAGATCACACTAAGGATACACTCAGGAGAAAAGGGATGCATTAAAATATGGAAAGTCACTGAGTATCAGATCAGACACTGAAGTGGGGCATCTAATTACACCCTAGCTCCACTCACTCTCTGCCCTGGTACTACAGTATCTGGATCAGTCATATTTCCACAAACCTCCACAAACCATCAACATCCTAGACAAACACATTGTAGTCAAAGAAGAAGTTAAGTATCTGGGCATCACACTAGACAGAGCTCTGAACCTGAAATCCCACATCACCAAAACCTCAAACAAGACCTATCAACGATTGAGGACAATCAGACAAATCAAACCAATGCTCCGTCAGAACCACTTCTGCACAGTGTGCCAAGCACTCATACCACTGCTTGATTACAGAAACTCACTATATCAAGGCCTTCCTCAGCAGACACTCCACCCACTACAGATGGTACAAAACACCACAGCACGCATCATTACAGACACTCCAAGAACCGAGCACATCACTTCCGTCCTACAACAACTACACTGGCTCCTAATGATAGCAAGAGCTAAATATAAAACAATCATGATCATCTTCAAAATCATTCACCATCTCTCAGCAGACGAACTCCAAAACGTTATAACAAGGGACAGCAATAGACCAAAAAGAAGCAATAACATCAACATAATCGGCATACCTGCAGGCTATCACAAAACCGAACAAACAACTTCAAAAAAAGCACCATCACTACTGGCATCCACACTATGGAACTCCCTCCCAATGAGCCTGAGGGAATTAGATGACCTCACAGACCTCCGCAAAGACCTCAAAACAATCTTATTTATAGAAACATATGAGCATTCAGGCAGCATCCCCTACCTAAACAGATACACTACTTCCTCCGCCAACTAAGCACACACTCATCCCATCCATACACACAAGTTTATCATACCAAGTTATTAAATACTCTCCCGTTAAATGTTAACCCTCAATTGTACTACCTAAATATTGTTAAGTGTACTGTCTAAATATTTGCTGTTAAGTGTACTGTCCAAATGATTACACGTACCCTAATGTTAAACGTAACCCTCCAATTGTGATGTGAGGTGACCACCTTGATTGAAGGATAAGGTGACATACAAATCTGTCTAAATAAATAAATTTCCTGCGGCACTATCCAGAAAGTGCTATTGTGACCCAGTCAGTAGTATTTATCAGAATAGCAGACACTGCTCTCTCTATAAGGGCCACTCGGTATCAAGCCACTAACTGCTAAAGGAAGAGCTCCTTCTTGTTACACGCTGTACTTCCGAGTGTGAGGCCTAGAAAACCAGCTGGATGTGTTTGCTAGAAGACTGCACCTCTCACCCCACCAGCATCCACAGACACATAATTACAGCTGGAAACTCCACTTATGGCTGAGAGTTTGTGATGCTTTTAACTGCACTCTTTCTGCGCTCGTGTCCCTGTTTGAGATGGTTTGCTGTCCAATATGCCCTTTAAGGTAAACAAGAGTCCACCACCTGAGTTTCAACCATCAGGGGTGTTGCAGCAATATTGCAGATTCCATTGCGAGGGGCAGGCTAGTTCTGCAGGACTCCTAGGCGACCTGCCTGCCCCTCACAGTTGAAACCACAATCTTAATGCACCACCCACAACAGTAGGAACATGGGGCAAGGATTACTTTAGCACAGAGGTTCCCAAATATTTTGGATGCAGGAGTCCCTTTACAACATCCAAAAGTTTTAGGAACCCCAACCTGTCCTCACCATTTGGGCTCCATACTTCAAGCCTCTCCTCGTGAATCTCTCTCTCTCCCAACTAGCCCTTCCCCCAACCTAAGCATCTCACCCTTTTCCAGCGAAGGCACTTCCCCAGTGTCAGCCCAAGAGTTTCTGCCACCAAAGGCAGAAAACCTGGCCATGACACCCCTCCCCCGTGCCAAGCCGCTGATCTTCATTGCCTCCAATTCCATTTGGAGGATGGTGGCAGCAGTATTTTTAAAGTGGCAGCTTTGTAGTACTGCTTTGTTGCCCATGGCAGGCCATGTGCTTCAGCACAACTAGCCTGCTGCTTCTGAACCCCTCTGACAGTATGTTGCGGATCAGAAGTAGCAGATCATGTGTGCCGAAGCGTATGGCCTACCGCAGACAACAAAACAACGGCATAGAGCCTCCCACCGGGTCGGCCACCCCAGGTGGCCACCTAGCTAGCCTAGTGGATGCATCGGTCCTGCACTCTCTTCTCAACCCTTCCCCAACTGTATCTACCCCCTCATTTCCTCCCTTCGAACCTTCCACTACTTTCTCCCATTCAGCCCCTCCCCACTCTTTGTCTCTCTCCAAACCCTCCTCACTAGTCTCTCCCTGTCATGAGCCTTTTGTCAGTAGTTTCTCCATCCTCTAATTGTCCAGCCCAGTCTTTCCCAATCTCTCACTCTCTCCCCCCAGCCTCCCTCTAACAATTTCTCTATCCAGTCCTTCTCGCTCATCTGCCCAGTTCTCTTCTATCAGTCTGTCTCCACACATGTTATGCATTGTCGTGCCCCCAAATCACTACGTTCATTCCATTTGGCTTTCAGAAAGCTCAAGCAGGGAGAAAACCCACAAGTTATAATCTAATCTATCACCATTTTATATACTGCAACGATCCCATACTAAATAGTGGTTCTGCGTGGTTTACAGCAAAGAAAAAAACATCCATATAAGAAAAAACATTAATTTTTGATTAAACAACCATATTTTCAAATTTTTATGAAACTGAGGAATAGAAGAGATACATTTCAAATATTTGGGATATTCAGACCAATTCTGTACCGCCAAATAAGGAATGGTGTGCCTAAAATATAATTTTAAATAAACGCCCTTACAAGATGGATACAGTAGGGTGCTAATAGATTGTAAGCACTTAGATTTACAAGTCATTAGTGGAAGTAATAACAACAAACAATATGGATGCACAGGTAACGCCGGTTACCAGAAGGACCACCATTCCCATGGAAGGCGGATCGGCCTTAATGGATGTTCTGGACCGCAAGGTTCATTCCTTACTGAAGAGCCAGTGGCTATTGTACAGCTGGTGGTATGTACCAGTCTGACTTCTCGAGTCCTGCTCCGGGGATTCAGTCTCTTCTACCTGATGATGCTACTTCTCTCTTGGAGTCAGCTACAGCCTTCCTTTCTGCTGCCAAGTATGATCTGGTATGCTTGGTAGCTAGAGATGGTGCCCTGACTACTATGTCACAGCATTGGATTAAGCTCCATCACTGGTCGGCAGACACATCCTGCAAAGCCTAGTTGATTCTACTAGCTTTTAAGGGGAAGTGCCTGTCTAGAACAGATTTAAAGAAACTGGTGAAGGAACTAGGCAAGACAAATTTTACCACCTCCCAGAAGATAGGTCCAGGGGGCCCATGAAGTGTACAAGCGCCCCCTTCTTGTCAGCCTCTGCCCAACCACCAAGGGCATGCAGGCCAGATTCTCTCTCCAAGTCAGATCTGTATTCTGCTCCAGAACTCTCCCCGAATGTCCTCAACCACACGCCCTGCAAAGCTTCTTTTCCCATGGATCTTTCTGGGCTGTAAACACAGATGGGTCCATGACACACCATTTTGAACTCAGATCCACTCAGCACCCACCGTGGGCAAGTTGTGATTTGGCCATAGGAAGCCCCGTGGGACACTGAGAGCTCCAGGCCTGGGGTGGTTTAGAGGGGAAGAAACAGAAATTCTACAGTGCATAAGATAATATAGATGTCAAACGAGATTTCTTTGAGAATATTTGATATGTTATAAAAAAAATATGAAATTCTCTGGACTAAGGGATAAATGATTAAACTGAGTCTTAATACTCAACATACCATGAAGAGCTTCTAAGACATATTTATGATACCCCTCATACTGTCCTATTTCCCTTTCACATTTTAGACACTAACCATGGAGCCTGCACTATATTTCCTCTAACATTTTGTTTTCACATATCAAGCCAGTCGAAAACTCAACCACTCAACTTCCATTTCCTAATCAAAGCTTTCATGGAATTCAGAGCCCTACGCCCTGCTCTTTTTACTAATCTAAGCATGAATGAGTGAGTGAATGAAAGATTTGCTTAGATTTTTGGTTTATACTCTTTTAGGGGAATTTTTTGTGAATGCTGATGAAAGGTGTGTGAATGGGCAGTAGCCCAGGTTGAAGCCTTGACGATTGGCGCTACTGCTCACAAGTTTCCCACTTGTGCTAATTCAATCCCTTTGAGAGTCCGTTACCATGTTCTGTTCATTGTTTATTCTGAGTAAGATCTTGGGATGAAACACATTAACCAACTCTTTACAAATAGCCATTCTGCAGGTATAAATGGTAAAACGTAGCCCATGATGGCCAATAAAGATCAGCTGGTTCACTCTGTCTGCCCAGTTCCAGGTAGTACAAGGAGCTGTTCTTGAGGATTCTAATGTTCTCTTAGCAAGAAGTTATGTTATTTTGGAAATAAAGAGTGGGGATGTGAAGTCCCTACTATTGGCATCAGGCCCTAGGAGCTAGCACTGGCTCACATTGGTAACCAAGGATCTCAACAACATGCTCTAGTGTAGATAAGAACATATGAAAAGCAATGTTGAGTTAGGCCAAGGCCTATCAAGCCAGGTATCCTCTCTGGGTCGCAAGTACCTGATAGGCGGGAACATCGGCCTCTCATCTCCTCAACACCATGCGGCACCTGATCGAGCATCGGGATGGAGGCAGGAGCTGCTCACCCCTCCCGCTCCCACCGCCAGAGCCCAATCGGGGCGCCACCAGAGCCAGCAGGACATTTAAACACGCAGCCGGCGGGAACATCAGCCTCTCGGCTCCTCAATACCATACGGCACCTGATCGAGCGTCGGGGTGGAGGCAGGAGCTGCTCGTCCCTCCCGCTCCCACCACCAGAGCCCAATCAGAGCACCACCAGAGCCAGCAGAACATTTAAAACACGCAGCCAGTGGGTATGCCCGTGCCTGGCGGGCCTGCGCCTGAGGGCGCAGCATGATGGCAAGGCTCACACCCACAGACACCAGCACGAAGAGCAACCGAACGACCCTGACTCCACCTCTGCAGGGTAAGCATCTACCACATGGAGATGAAACACCAGCAGACTTTTAAATTTAAAAACACTCCTAGGCGTGGCACTATGGAATGGTCGCGTTCTCCTCCTCCTCCCCACTCCAACAACTCCGCTGAAGAGCAGACCTGATCTGAGGCAATCAAACCACAAGAAACATCACCATGTAAGCATCCTCTAAATGCAACACTTGATGTAATGTAATGTATGCCATAATGCCCAGCCTGCCTGTAATGTAACCCCTGATGTAATGTTATCACCCTTGATGTAATGAAATGTAACCCATGATGCCCAGCCTGCTTGGAATGTATGTACAGTAGTTATGTATACCGTGTGTGTAGTTGATGCGCAGTAGTACTAGTAGTAGTTATGGGAGACAGCCAACCTGGTTTTGCCCTAACTAGATTGCTACTCTGTGTGTATTGCTGTTGTCTTAATTAGATTGTAAGCTCTGAAGAGCAGGGACTATCACTCTCTATATGTCTGTACAGCACTGCATATGAGGTAGTGCTTTATAAATGTTAAATAGTAGTAGTAGTAGGTGCCACAAAGTAGACCTATTAAATTGCCTATATGTCAGATCTTATGAACTCCAGAAGGAAGCTCTCTTTGACACAATGCAAGTAGTCTGCCATGCATTAGCAGTAAATTTAAGAGAATGAGATCATACTTCAAATATCCTGGCTTAGGAGTGACGTTCATTATTTTCAGGGTGTGTGCAAAACTAACGCTTTTGGAGAAACTGACCCCGATAGATCTATTCCCCATAGTTCATTTCCAGGGATAAACAAAGGCTATGTCTATCTGGCTAAAAAGCTTTATGGACTTTTCCTCCAGAAACTTGTCCAATCCTCTTCTGAATTCCACTATGTTGGTCACCCTTAACCAGAAACTCTAGAAAGAGATTCCATGGCTTAACTACATAAAAAGATCTTTTCTACAATTTGTTTTCAATATGCTGGAGAGGGATGGGATATCCATCACACAGTCCTGACAGACTGCTCTCTTGTGAGTGTGTGTCCCAGAGACAAAAAGGGGATGGGATCTCCATTATTCAGTAGGGGCCAGTTTTGGGGACAGAAGACAAATGACAAATGTAGTCACTGCAAAGCAAGTGGTTCCAAGAGACACACAAACTCAAAGGAGGTTTGGATAAGTTTCTAGAGGAAAAATCCATAAAAGGTTGATTTAGGAAAGTCATTGCTTATCCCTTAAAATGAGCTATGACAAATAGATCTACTTTTTCAGATTTGCTGAGTCCTGGTGACCTGGACTGGCCGCTGTCAGAGACACATTGCTGGTCTCGTTGGACCTTGGCCTGACTCACCCTGGATTTTCTTATGTTCTTAAGTTCTTCTAAAGTGTTGTTGGGACTTGGAGTAATCTATTGGTTAGAGCACTGGTTTGGAAAGCAAGAGACCAGGGTTTGATTCCCACTAGCACTCCTTGTGGTCTTGAGTAAGTCATTTAACCCTCCATTGCCTCAGAAAAATCCAAGTTATCAATGTCCCCATTTAATTTACATTACCAAGTTTAAGTTAAAATGTAAACTGCTTTGAATGAGATGATAAAGCAGTATAAAAAAACCTGTTAAAAGAAATCACTTTTGGGGGGCATATTTAAAATGATTAACATAGTTAACTGCCCTCCTAACTCCATTACTAGTGCTGAGCGGGATATTTGGCTGCACATAGCCAGTTTATGCTGCTGAATTTCCTACTCTACTGCCGCTAGATGCCCCAGTGCTAATCACATAGTGTCTGGACATTCTGGGGGCATCCTGGGGGTGCACTGAAGATGACCGGTCAACAATGATATTCAGCTGCTAACCGGTTATCTTAAAGGCGGAAAAAAGGCTGTTCTAACTACAACCAACCAGGCAGCTACTGAATATCACCACTGTCCAGTTGGCTGCAGCAATATCCACCAGATATGACCCCAGCATTGAATATGCAGGTTTTTATTTAAGTGGCAATAGCTAGCTGCTTTAACAATGTCGGCCATCACCACTGAATATCAGCCCCTTAGTCTTCTATGTACTATTATGTAATGCAATGTGTGCCTTTGAGTCAATGCTGACTCCCGGTTACCCAGCAACTCCTGGGTTTTCTTGGCAGTGTGACCAGAAGTAGTTTGCCAGGTCTTTTTTCCAAAGCAATGGAGGATTAAGCGACTTGCCCAAGGCCACAAGGAGTGCTAGTGGGACTTGAACTTGGTCACCAAGGCAGTGCTCTAACCATTAGGCTACTATTATACATACAGTAGTACATAAAAGGAGGGAGGAGTGGCCTAGTGGTTGGGCCAAGTTGCCTAGGGCAGGGGGTTCAAATTCCACTGGAGGACGGCAACCCAGTCCTGGAGGGACTGGAGTTTCTAGTCTCACAGGTACTCCTTGTGGCCTTGGGCAAGTCACTTAACCCTCTGTTGCCTCAAGTACAGAAAACATAGATTGTGAGCATCTCTGGGGTGCAGGAAATATATACCATACCTGAATGTACACTGCTTTGACCCTGTGAAAAGCAATATATAAGCATTGCTAAATAAATTATACAGCCAGGCCAAGTCTTGCTTTTATTGTGTCTTTGTTAATTTTGGGCCTTTATCTATTATTAAGTTGTTTGACTTGCTTTGTGTCTATGCTTCTGACAGAACCCTGAGTCGGTAGCTTTCGGGGCCTGTACTATCACTGCAGGGGGTGGGGGAGGTAGGAAACAAAGGTAAGATCGCCATGGAAATCGAGAGTGAAGTGAAGCTGCCACTGCTAATTTCTGGAATTCTTCTTCTCTAAGCTCTGCCAATCAGTCAATGCAGAGTCGCCAAGTTAAGAACATAAGATATGCCATACTGGGTCAGACCAAGGTCCATCAAGCCCAGTATCCTGTTTCCAACCGTGGCCAATCTAGGTCGCAAATACCTAGCAGTTTCCCCAAAAGACACACAGCTTCTACAATGCTTGTATTGGGGCAATCAGTGGATTTCCCGGGTCCTCTTTAATAATGGTTTATGGACCTTTCCTCCAGGAACTTCTCCAAACCTTTTTTAAATCCAGATACATTAACAGATCTTCCTAGATCTTCGGGTAACGAAAGTTAGCCAGTTCCAGGAGTACCATTTTTTTCTAGTCCTGGATTTCTGACAATCTCATCCTGGTGCATTATGGGACCTGCAGCACTTATTCCCATGGGTAAAATCAGGGACTACAAATACCATATTGCACTGCA
Organism: Ichthyophis bannanicus; assembly: GCA_033557465.1. Lineage (NCBI taxonomy): Eukaryota > Metazoa > Chordata > Amphibia > Gymnophiona > Ichthyophiidae > Ichthyophis > Ichthyophis bannanicus. Next base: position 134,232,863 of record CM066048.1, on the reverse strand, counting down.
ATGCAAAATTAAAACCAGAACTGGCAAAATAATCTCACTCCTGGACCTGGGTAACTTGGCAACTCTGCTGTAACATTTCATTTTTCTACTTCAATTCTCACACAACCTGGAAATTTAACAGGAGATTTGGTGCATTAAGACTGTCCCCCTTCAGACCTGCTGGTTTTTATTACAACAGCCTTATACAGTAACCGCAGAGCTGACAAGTTACCCAGTTCCAAACAGCAAACCTTCTGGCTAGTCCTGGTTTTTTAACTTTACATCCCAAAGCAGTGTGATGTTTGAAGTCACAGATTCTACCCATTGAAATCAATGCTGCGGGTCCTGTAATGCACCATGATGAGGTAAAATCTCCATTCTGGAACTGGGTAATTTGACAGCTCAGGAACTACATTGCTTGTTGCTGCTGGAACAGCCTGGCAACTCTAGAGTGAGGGAAGATAGAGAGAAGGCACAGGGGAGCCATAAGAGAGAGGGAGGAGAAAGAGGAAGGAAGGAAATAAGCCGTGTCATAAGATGGCCAGAAGAGAGAGAGGAAAGATGCAAAGGCCGGTCACGGGGGAGAGAGGAAAGCAGGACAGAGAGAGAAAGCAAGAAAGTTGAATTTAAGGAGCATGAGAGTAGGGAGGGGCATAGGAAAAGGCATGCCGGAGGGGGCATGATAGAGACAGAGATGGAAGGCTTGGAGGAGATGAGGAAAGGAGGAGAGACAACTGCAACTGGAGAGACAACTGCAACTACAACCACAACATACACACCATTGTAAAAACACACTGAATAGAAACAGTTCTGATCCACAGAGCTTACTATCTAACTGAGCGGTTGAACAGAAGAGAAAGATAGCTGGGTGAGCGTGAGATACCATCATTGAAGGAGTGAGGAAGTGTGGTGGAGGAATATGAGGGGGAGAGGGGGTGAGAGTTAAATATAGATGAGGTGTAAAAGACTCAGTTGGTTAAATGGTGATGGGTGGAAGAATGAGAGGTGAAGGGAAGTGACATGGAAGTGGAAGAAGGAGGGAACTCAGGAAAGGAAAGTATCTCCTCCCTGGTAAAGCACTCTGGATTGAGTGAATGAGTGTCCCAGAGACAGGAGGGAGAGCGCTCGGATGTGTCAGTGAGTGAAAGAGAGAAGCTGTTCTCACAGGGTCTTACGGAGGAGTTGACATGCAGCTCTCACAGCTGTTGAGACCCGATAAGGACTTGAGCAAAGATAAGGCAGCTCCTGAAACCTGCCTACATGTGACAGTAGCTCTCCAGCACTCCACAAGCAGAAAGTAAAATGTACTCACTCCCTCCTCAGCTGATAAAGACCTCTTCAGGGAAGCTGGGGCTGGTCGCTGCCCTTTCCCCATCTCTTAAAGCACTTTCTGCTGTTATTATCAAGTGCCTGAGGGAGAGGATGGCTGGCTGTGTGAGAGAGCAGCTCATGACGCTGGTTTGCTCTTTCTTCTTTAACATCTGGATTCTGCATCGCTGTCAAAGAATCATTTTTGTATAAGTCTCTTCCTCAGTGTGTCCTGTGCGTGTGGCAATGCTTCCTATTTTGTAGCAGGGGTGAGGCTGTGTTTGCCAACCCTCTCTCGGGTGATCTTGTAAGAAAGCTATGCCTGTGGACATCCCCATATCCCTCCTCAGTCAAGGTCTCATTCATTCTAATTTCTGAGCGAGTGTTAAAGAGAGGCACATCTGTCCCTGAGAGTCATGAAGACTTCCAGCCACCAGCAGCAGCAGGTAAACTCACAAGTGGATTTCTTGTCTTTAAATTTCATGCTCGTCTTTAAATTTTACGTTTTCCCTCTGACTATCCAGTGCTGGAGGCTCAGGGTGCAGCATTCAGAGTGTCATTGTTGAGGGTCTCAGGCTTCGGTTTTGGGAGACTTAAGGAGTGGAGAGGTGTGGTGGAGGATTATGAGGGGGGTGCCTGGAACAAACTCCTGAATCTGTGCAACAGGCTTTATGTCTGGTTCTTTTCAAATCCCGGCTGAAAGTTCTCTTCTTCAAGGCTGCTTTTGGATCCTGATCCATTTAGTCTCCTATGTGATTCCTTACCATTCCTTAGTCCATATGTATCCTTGTCCTCAGCTGTTGTGTTGTCTGACTTGACTAGATTGTAAGCTCTGATGAGAAAGGACTGTCTTATACATATGTTCGTACAGCACTGTGTATGCCTTGTAGCACTATAAAAAATGATCAGTAGTAGTAAGCTACAGGGTTTTCATAAATGCGTTTTCATGGCACAAGTTTAGGGTTGTCAGCCAGCTCCGTTCTTTTAGAACAGACTGATCCAGTCCTGGTTTCACCACCACTGCATGCATGGAATTGTAAATTCTGATTTACCTAAGTAATGCAGGAACTACGAATCGCTTGTATGCAAAACCAGAACCAGATCATCTTGTTAGGGTGACCTGGGTGGGATGGTGATAGCCTTCAGCAGCAGTGGAGGGCGTCCTGGCTGTAAATGGTGTGTTTGCTGTAGCGGCTCTCTGTCATCCCTGCCTCCATAAGCAGCGCGTGCCGGCCAGGCGTTCATGCGTCAGTGTGTCTTTATCCCATCTCTTGCTTTTCCTCCCTTGTTTCAAGCAGTGACACACCTGCAGCAGATGCTCAACTCAACTTATAGCTTTGGGCCAGAGGTTCCCAAGTCCAGTCCTGGAGGGCCAAACACCATTCAGGTTTTCAGGCTGTCCCTAATAAATATTTATGAGATGCATTTGCATGCACTGCCCCCATTGTATTCAAATGTATCTCATGCATATTTATTAGGGACAGCCTGAAAACCTGAATGGTGTTTGGCCCTCCAGGACTGGACTTGGGAACCTCTGCTTGGGCTTTTCTCTGGACTCGTCCCTTGTGCACATCTCTGTCCTTTCTTTAGCTGTCTCCCTGTCCCTTCCCTAATATAACTCCATTCCACATTTTGTATTTATTACAATGTATTGCCCACCTTTTGCAGGGCCAGTGCAGGGTATCAGGTGACCTGGATGTACTTTCCGCCTTGCGTCACTGCTCTCTTTAACTTTCAGGTCCTAAGACCCTTCTGAGATTTTGCTAATTAAATTCAATGAAAATCAGCATCCCAGCACCACGCTTCCAAAATAATCAGATTAAATGGAAAACCGCCCATCCACCCTGTTGATTAAACTGCCCCCTTTTGTTTCTTTGAGTTTGTGTGGCTGTCAGAACATATTAGTTTGCTTTTCTGAAGCTGTTCTTTGCTGCCCTCCAAAAGCTGCTGACTCAGGCAGCTGCCTAGTTTGCCTAATGGTTAATCCAGCCCTAACATTTAGAAAAAATAACACCCAAGGTAGTGTCCAGTGTATTCAGTAAATCAGCATGGGCATAGAGACATATGACCCACATTACATACAGGCATTATAAGATAGTAATATATGCTAAACAATCTAAATAGAAAATTCTACAAAGAACATGCAAAAAAAAAGAAAAAAAGCCCAAAAGATATCGCACTGGGTATGATTATGACACTGCATTGGCCCTTTCCAGGAAAGACTAATCTACACAAACCCCGAAACAAGCTGAGCTCCTCACCCGCTCCTAACATTAAAAGCTGGATTATGAGGGTCCTGTGGTTCTCTCACCCTGTGCCACAATCGTGGCTTCCTCTCATGGCATGTCCACGTCTCAGAGAATCCCACAGCATCAAGGGAAACGTGAGGACTACCTTCAGTCAGTTCAACACACTGTTGCATGGCTAATCCTCCGCCAGCCTTGTCATGCTCATATTACCCTCTTCTTGAGTCTCTTCATTGGCTTCCTATTCGTTTCCGCATCCAGTTCAAACCTCCTGCTGACCTGTACGTGCATTCACTCTGCAGCTCCTCACTACCTTTCCTCTCTTATCTCTCCCTACACCCTTCCTCGAGAACTCTGCTCTTCTGGCAAATCACTTCTATCTGTGCCCTTCTCTTCTACTGCTAATTCCAGACTTCGCTCCTTTCACCTTGCTGCTCCTTATGCCTGGAACAAACTACCTGAGTCTGTACATCAGGCGCCTTCTCTGGCCCTTTTCAAATCTAGGCTAAAAACTCACCTCTTCACTGCCACTTTCGGATCTTGACTCACCTGATCTCCTTTGTGTTCCTTTACCATTCCCCCTAGATGTAGCCCATGTCTACACCTACTATGTTGTCTATCTTGACTAGATTGCAAGCTCTGATGAGCAGGGACTGTTTCTTACATGTCTGGGCAGCGCTGCGTACATCTTGTAGCACTATACAAATGCTCAGTAGTAGTAGCAGTAATAGTAGTAGGTGTGCCTTTCGTCACATGTTCTTCCCATTCTTATTTTCTTTGGCTCCCAAAAACACTTTGCCACACACTGCAGTCCAGGAGGATTTTTAGCAGGGGAGTCTCTGCAGGAGTGACCTAGATGAAGGGGTGCTTCCACTCTGGCATTTGTTTCCGAAACGCATAAATATTTTTTTTGAGCTTCCTTAATAAAATGCATCTGGGCTTCTCATATGGTTTGGAGAACAAAGAGAAAATATGAAAGCTAGATGGTGGATTTTGGACAGAAAGAGCTCCCTGGAGGTTATTAAAGTTTCTACAATAAGATTACTAAATGTTTTTGCAGGCAAATGTGGAACAGATCTAAAATCGGGGACATCTGATAACCTTATTGTATTTGTAAGTGGGATGCATGCAGCTAAAGGAGAGAAACGGGAAGGGAGGTGGAGTCAAGATGGCGGCACCTTAGGTGTGTGCCACTTCAGTGTTTTTCCTTGTTCCCTTACCATGCTTGGACATGGCTCCTAAGCGACCTGACAATGCCAAGCCTAGGCCAGCTAAAGGTGTTTCCTCCGCAGCAAGACAGCAACAGATTGAGGCACTACTCCTTGAGGCCCTGGCACTGGAGACGGCTGCTACGGAGCGCTAGTGGGGAGGCGTCCATGGCTGAGCAACGCTCATCTGATCCTCAGCCACGTTCTTCTGCCCTGCCAGACACGGAGTCTTTGGAGTCGGGTCCTGAGGCCATCGACCTGCTGACCTCCATTGGGGGGGAAGGTGGAGCAGTAGGGCGGCCTGCTTCATGCTCAACACCACGCTTACCCCCTCTAGTTCAGGGAGAGGTGCTTTCTGACAGTCCTGATGTGGCTTGAGGGTCAACATCGGGCGTTTTGTCAGAAGTTGCTAAGGCTGTACAGTTGGAAGTTCCATCTTCAGCGTCTCAACTACAAAACTCTGGTGAGATCTCTTTGTCTGCTATTTGGACTATGTTAGTCAAGCTAGAATCTGCAGTTTCAAAGCGTGCAGCGGACGTCTCTGCTTTGGTGCAAGTTATGGCTCAAAACTCTCTACAACACCAAAATTTTGAAAAGGAAACCCAGGAGAAATTAGGCGAAGTTGCTAAAGACATCAGTGACTCTAAGACTATGATTGATCAGCTTGTGAAAGATAAGTATCTGTTCATCAGAAATTGGAACAGTTTGAGAACAAATTCAGAGGTCTAAACTTGAGAATTTTAAAATTTCCACATGTTTTAAATCTTTCTCCCTTGGATACTTTTAAGAAGTATATGCTTGATGTAAGGTTGAGGTTCTCTCAATTCCTGAATCTGTTTTTCCTCCGATAACAAGAGCTTATTTTTTACCTGTTAAGAAAGCTGTGCAGGACTTACCTAGTTCTCTTCTTGATATTCCTGTTAATTTATCTAATTTCCTTGAAAGTTCTTCTGTCTCAGTTTTCACTTGGTCAACATTATTAGTTAGTTTTGTGTTTGAAACAGATCTTTCTAGAATTTTGCCACTGTACTTCAAAAATTTGGCTGTACCTTTATGGGGGAGACTATAAGAAGTTTTCCTGATGTGAGTCGCGCCACTCAGGAGCGGAGGCCATTATTTCTTGCAATGCGACAAGAGACACTTGCCTTAGGGGCTAGTTTTCATTTACGTTACCTCTGTGTTTTGTTTCGTATGTTGGGGTAAAATATATTTTCTTTGCCCCCGAGCAGCTTTGGGCCTTTCTGGACCTTAAGAAGCCATTGGCCCTGGAGGGGATGGGGGGGGGAGTGTTGATGGTTAGCTGTAAGGAACACATATTATATAGTGCTATGGTGTGTGCCCATTGCCGTTGTGTGATTTAAGATGATATTTGTTTCCTTTGAATTTCCCCATTTAACTCATTATACTCTGCCCCCCCCCCCCTATATTGTGGTCTAATTTGGGTTGGGCTGATATTTTTCTTGGAGTTGTTTTATTTTCTTATTTCGTTGATTACTATGCTCATATTTCTGTCACAAGAATATTCTTGTAATTTTGTTAAAAATTTAATAAATTGTAAATTTAAAAATTAAAAAAAGGGGGGGTGAGAAACGGATCCTCTGTAGCAGCCTAATGTCACAACAGTGCAGTTTCTGAGGACTGAGTTTTGCTGTGCTCTGGAAAAAAGCATCTTTTAATAATCAGGAAAATAGGAAACAAACGGAGATGATTTGGAGACTCACAGATGCATCTCATTCTTGCTCTGCATCATCCCCTGTTATTCCAGTACAGGCATTCCCCCCTCCCTCCCCCAGTTCTACTAGTGCTCCTCAATCCTGCCCTGCAGCATCCCCAGCTATTAATAGCACTGGCCTCCACCGCAGAGCTCTCTCAGTGCACCTCATTCCTGCCCTGCACTACCCCCTGCTATTAATAGCACTGACCTCCACCCCCTTACAGATCTGTCAGTGCACCTCATTCCTGCCCTGCAGTGCCCCAGCTATTAATAGCACTGGCCTCCACCTCACAACTCTCTCAGTGCACCTCATTCCTGCCCTGCACCAACCCCTGTTATTCCAGTACAGAGAATTGCCTCTCTCCCCCCCCCCCACACACACACACACAGCTGTCAGTGAATTTCATTCCTGCCCTGCAGTACCCCCTGCTATTAATAGCACTGACCTCCACCCCCTTACAGATCTCTCGGTGCACCTCATTCCTGCCCTGCAGTGCCCCCTGCTAGTCTAGTAGTGCGACACCACTCTCTCTCTTTCCGACACTCCTACAGCACTGACAACTGTACATAGTGTGTGACCTGCATGTGATTCAGGCCAACACTTTCCTTTCACCAGAGGATAGGTTTAGCCCATGGCTACTAGATATTTCTGAGACCTGAAAGTCATGGGAGAAGCACAAGAGAGAAACTGTACGTTCCGAAGAGTGCTTCCTCTCTGGAGAAGAAAAACCTCTTCTCTTAAAGGGTTGTGAGAAAGTGAATGTTTGCTGGTGCCGGGAGTCGCATCTAGAACCTCATTTTGCTTTTCTTTGTAAATCCAAATAATTTCATCTGAGGAAACGCAACAAAGCCATGACCTGATCCCAAGGACTGTCATTACGTGTTGTCCAACAATTTCTGCCGAATGTGGGGGAATCACCAGATTAAAGATGTTGCGCAAGTCACTTAACCCTCCATTGCCTTAGAAAAATCCAAGTTATCAATGTCCCTGTTTACAAAGTTTAAGTTACAAAGTAAACCGCTTTGACTGAAATGATAAAGCTGTATAAAAAAAAACTGTTAAAAAAAATGAATAAATCTTTTCACAATGGCTGCTGCAAGCCCCAGGCAGCTGGGATCAGGAGATGCTGCGGCCTGTCACCCTGCTATGCACAGGTGTTTGCACATGGTAGGCATCAAAGCACAGAGCACACTAGTTCTACAGCCTTATTGCTACCACTACTACTGAGCAATTGTATAGCACTATAAGACGTATGCAGCGCTGCACAGACACATGTAAGAGACAGTCCCTGCTCATCAGAGCTTACAATGTAGTCAACAGAGACAACACAGTCAAGACAGACAACACAGTAGCTGTAGACATGGGATACATCTAGGGGGAATGGTAAGAAAACACAAAGCAGATCAGGTGAATCAAGATCCGAAAGCAGCAGTGAAGAGAACATAAGAGCATAAGATATGCCACACTGGGTCAGACCAAGGTCCATCAAGCCCAGTATCCTGTTTCCAACAGTGGCCAATCTAGGTCATAAATACCTAGCAGTTTCCCCAAAAGACACAGGTATCACAATGCTTATATTGCATCAAGCAGTGATATCCCGGGTCCCTTTTAATAATGTTTTATGGCCCTTTCCTCCAGGAACTTGTCCAAACCTTTTTTAAACCCAGCTCCACTAATAGCTTTTACTACATCATCTAATAACAAATTCCAAAGTTTGATTACATGTTGCGTGAAAAAATATTTTCTCTTATTAGTCTTAAAAAGGTTACCCTGTAGCTTCGTTGCATGTCCCCTAGTCTTTCTATATTCTGATGATGTAAACAATCGATCTACGTTTACCTGTTCCACTCCATTCATTAATTAATAGACTTCTATCATATCTCCCCTCAGCTATCTCTTTTCCAGGTTGAAGAGCCCTAACTTTTTCAGCCTCTCTTCATAGGGGTATCCTTCCATCCCCTTTACCATTTTGGTGGTTCTTCTCTGAACCTTTTCTAATAACTCTATATCCTTTTTAACATACGGCGACCAGAACTGCAAACAATATTCAAGGTGCAGTCACACCATGGAACGATACAGAGGCATTATAATATCCTTTGTTTTATTTTCCATTCCTTTCCTTATGATACCTAGCATTCTATTTGCTCTCTTGACTGCCGCTGCACACTGGGCGGGGGTTTAATAATGTTGTCCACGATAACGCCTAACTCATTTTCCTGGGTGGTGGTTCCCAATGTGGACCGTGCCTCGTGTAACCATAGTTTGGGTTGTTCTTACCTAGGTGCATTACTTTGCACTTAACCACATTAAATTTCATCTGCCATTTGGATGCCAAGTCTACCAATTTATCAAGATCCTCTTGCAATTTTCCACAATCCTCATTTGTTTTAATAACGTTAAATAGTTTTGTGTCATCTGCAAATTGGATAACCTCACTCATTTTTCCCATTTCCAGGTCATTTATGAATATGTTAAAAAGCAGCAGACCCAGCAAAGATCCCTGGGGTACTCCACTATTCACCTTTCTCCATTGGCAAAATTGGCCATTTAGCCCTACCCTCTGCTTTCTATCTTTTAACCAGTTCCTGATCCACAATAGTATGTCACCTCCTATCCCATGACTTTTTAGTCTTGCCAAAAGTCTTTCATGAGGGACCTTGTCAAAGGCTTTCTGAAAGTCCAGATACACTATATCAACTGACTCACCTTTGTCTACTTGTTTATTCACACCTTCAAAAAAACATAACAGATTAGTAAGACAAGACCTTCCTTGTTTAAAGGTTGTCTCCCATTAAGCCATGACTATCTACATGTTGAGTAATTTTGTTCTTTATGATGGTTTCTACAATTTTCCTGGTACTGATGTCAGGTTCACGGGTCTGTAATTTCCCGGATCACCCCTGGAATCCTTTTTAAAAATTGTAATTACATTGGCCATCCTCCAATCTTCAGGTATTAAAGATGATTTTACTGACAGATTACTTATAGCAGGTCTGCAATCTCATATTTCAGTTCTTTCAACACCCTTTGATGTATACCATCTGGTCCAGGTGATTTGCTACTCTTTAGTTTATCAAATAGTTGTAATACATCTTTCCTAATGTATCGATATATCTTTTAATTCTTCTGCAGTAACACCTTTAAATATCACTTCAATCATGAATAGCATCCTTACATCTTCCTCAATAAAGACCGAAGCAAAGAATTCATTCGGTTTCTCCGCTATGGCGTTGTCCTCTCTTAGTGCCCCTTTTACCCCTCTATCATCTAATAGTCCAACTAACTCTCTCACAGGTTTTTTGCTATGAATGTACTTGAAAAGTCTTTATTATGCATTTTTGCTTCCACAGCAAGCTTCTTCTCAAATTCTCTCTTTGCCTACCTTGCATCTAACTTGCCAGTGATTGTGCTGTTTCCAGTTTTTGTCATTTGACTCTTTTTCCCATTTCCTGAAAGATGCTTTTTTGGCAACAATAACCTCTCTGACCTCACCTGTAAACCATGCTGGCAGTTTTTTGGACTTCCTTTCACTTTTCTTAAAGCGTGGAATACAGCTGGTCTGGGCTTCCATGAAGTATCTTTAAACAACACCCAAGCTTGTTGTAAGTCTTTAACCTTTGCAACTTCTCCTTTTAGTTTTTTCTTAACTATTTTCCTCATTTTATCATAGTCTCTCTTTCAAAAGTTAAAAGGTAGTACTGTGGATTTCCTTACCATCCCTCCTCCATTAATTAAATCAAACGCGATCATGCTATGATCACGATTGCCAAGTAGCCCCAACACCTTTATCTCTTGCACCAGATCAGGTGTTCCACTAAGGACTAGGTTCAAAATGGTGTTTCCTCTGGTCAGTTCATGAACCAGCTGCTCCAAGAAGCAGTCATTTATTTCATCTAGAAACTTTATCTCCCTAGCATATCCTGCAGTGACACTGACGCAGTCAATACCGGGGTAATTTAAATCACCCATTCTTATTACTGTGCTGTAACTTTTGTTAGCTTCACTGATTTCTTTGAGCATTTCATCATCATTAGCATACAAGCACTTTAGAGACTGTATTTTATTCATATTAATCTGGCTGTCGGTAGGCAGGGGTAATTTGGAATCTTTAAGCTCTGTCTGCTCCATACTCAAGGGCATTTGGGATACTTTTGTCTTTATTGGAAACATTCTGCTGATATGCCCTAACTTCATTCTTTTGGTAGTATTCCTCAAGAATGAATTCTTCTGAACCATATGCTCTTGGGCGACTGGCAGCTCTCCCCTATTATCTAGTTTAAAAGCTGCTCTATCTCCTTTTTAAAGGTTAATGCCAGCAGCCTGGTTCCATCCTGGTAAAAGTGAAGCCCATCCCTTTAGAAGAGCCCCTCCTTTTCCCAGCATGTCTCCCAGTTCCTAACAAATCCAAAACCCTCATCCTTGCACCATCGTCTCATCCACGCATTGAGACTCCGGAACTCTGCTTGCCTTTTGGGTCCTGCGCGTGGAACGGGAAGCATTTTGGAGAATGCTACTCTGGAAGTTCTGGATTTCGACTTCCTACCTAAAAGCCTAAATTTAGCCTTCAGAACCTCCCTACCACATTTTTCTATGTCATTGGTACCGACATGTACCAAGACAGCAGACTCCTCCCCAGCACTATCTAAGACCTTGTCTAGGTGGTGCATGAGGACCACTACCTTTGCACCAGGCAGGCATGTTACCAAGCAATCCTCACGTCCACCAGCCATCCAGCTATCTACATGCCTAATGATCGAATCACCAACTATAACGGCTGTCCTAACCCTTCCCTCCTGGGCACATGGCCCTGGAGGAACTTCCTCGGTGCGAGAGGATTTTACATCACCTGAAGAACAGGTCCTAGCTACAGGATCACTTCCTGCCACACCAGGGTGATGCTCTCCTGTCAAGTGATCTCTCTCCTCCATGGCAACAGGGATGCTGCCAGACTGGAGGTGGGACCCTGTAGGTCTCATCTATGTACCTCTCTGTCTTCCTTATGTCTTCCAAGACTCATTCCCTGAGAGCAAAGAGCTCCTTGCACACATAAGACCCCTCACCAACTGAGAGAAAATCATACATGTGACATTCAGTGCAGAAGACTGGAAAATTCCCATCTTGCTGCTGGACTGCTGTCTGCATCTTAGTTTTAAGGTTATGTTTAGGTATTTAAGTTCTTTACCTACTAAGTGTTGGTGAGGATACTTATACTACTAAACTACACCTAATACATTTAATGTACTTTGTTCACCTGAAGCTTAATTAATCTCAGGTCCTTAATGTATGCCTGATGAGGACAAACACCTGCACCTGAGAGTAAATATGGCACCTCCTTTCCTTTGACAGGTACAATTATCCCAGTGGTGGGTGGGTGTTGAGGAGAGATGGAGGGAAAAGACTTATTAAAAGAGGTGAGTTTTCAGCCTGGATTTGAAAAGGGCCAGAGAAGACACCTGATGTAAAGACTCAGGTAGTTTGTTCCAGGCATAAGGAGCAACAAGGTGAAAAGAGCAAAGTCAGAGTTAGCAATAGAAGAGAAGGGCCCAGATAGAAGGGATCTGCCAGAAGGGCGAAGTTCCCGAGGAGGGGTATAGGGAGAGATAAGAGAGGAAAGGTGGTGAGGAGCTTCAGAGTGAATGCACTTATAAGTCAGCAGGAGAAGTTTGAACTGGATGCGGAAATGGATAGGGAGCCAATGAAGTGACTTGAGAAGAAGGGTAATATGAGCATGACGAGACTGGTGGAAGATTAGCCACGCAGCTGAGTGTTGAACAGATTGAAGGGGAGAGAGATGATTCAGAGGGAGTTCAGCAAGGAGTAGGTTACAATTGTCAAGACAGGAGGTGACTAAAGAGTGGATAAGCGTCTTAGTAGTGTGTTCAGAAAGGAATGGGCAGATTTTGTTGATGTCATAGACAAAGAAATGGCAGGTCTTAGCTATCAGATGGTTGTGTGTGGAGAAGGAGAGAGAGGAGTCAAAGAAGACCCCAAGATTGCGAGCCGAGAAAACAGGGACTAGTAGAGAGTTATCCACAGGGACTGAGAAAGAAGGAAGGGGAGAGGAGGTTTTAGGGGAAAAAATAAGAAGCTCAGTTTTGGCCAGCTTCTTATTGATAACTTGGATTTTCCTTATGGTGGTCTTAAAAGGATACATAAATGGAAAAAGATATGTTTCTTAAATAAAAGTAGGAACACAAGTTTGTGGATCAGTGAGGAGTAAGTCTCACACCCACAGATAGGTTTTCACATGAAATTCTACAGTGAAAAGAGAATTCTGAGACATGAGATATTGGTGTGAGTTTTTCTAATTTGGCAGAAGTGTGGGTTTTGTCATCCTAATATATAATCGCTGTTGCCATCAAACATTTATATAGTGCTGCAAGGTGCACTATACAGAGATGCAAGTTACACTATATAACTTTAACTTTATATTAAGGATAAAATTCCCCCTCCTTCACTATCTTCCATATCAAGCACATATTTCCTGGGACCAAAATTCAGCAGAGCATATCTGGTTAACGATTCCCAGATAAAGATGTCCAGATATCTTTAACTTGATATGTAACATGATATCCATGCATCTCAGCACCGCTGAAAATACCAGCTAGCAACCAGATATCTTTATTCTGCTTTTTAGACTGACTGTAAATGCAGTGGAAGAATAGCCTAGTGGTTAGAGTGACTGCCTAGTACCCAGAAGATCAAGGGATTCCCACTGGCACCCCTTATGACCTTGGGCAAGTCACTTTGCTCTCCATTGCCTCAGAAGAAAAGACCTGATAATCTACTTCCAGTGATAACACTGTCAAGAAAAGTCAGAGGAGGCTGGGTCACCAGGAGTCAGCGCTGACTTGATGGCACAAAAAAAAAAGCAGCAGAGATATATGGATACACACTATCTGGTTAGCTTTCAGCCCTGTCCCTAGAAAACCTATTTCCTCTTCCATGCATAACCGGTTAAATTTTAGCGGAATGTTGAGTTGTCTGTCCAAACTTTACCCCTTCTCCAGGAAGGACCTGAAATGCAGCAGCTTGTCCAGGTAACTCACAAGGTTACTTGTAAAAATCATTCTGAATATTGATCCCCCACACTTTTGGCAATATAAATATTCATCTGCATATGCTTTAGCCGCTCCTGAAATGTCTCGCTTGACCCTGCCTCTTTCTTTTGCCCTCTCAGGCTGGTTTTGAAGAACAGAAGCAGTCTGAGATGCGTCGGAAATGTCTGAGACAGTTCTTGCCCCTCGGTGCCCTGCTGGCTGTCATCCTGGTTGGTTTTTTGGTTCTTCTGACCTACACTGTGCAGAACTGCAGAAGAGGTATGGGCCAGAGGGCAAGGGATGGAGAGATTTATTGATATGTTGCCAATTCACCCTCCTCCCATCATCTTCCTTATCACAGGAGGCTAAATTTTCATTCTTCACCTGGCAGGTTCCTCCTGCTTCTTTGGACTTCCAGCTCAGTAAGAACCAGAACTGAGTCCAGCACCATAAGCCTTTAATCACAACATCCAGGGATTGTTTCCTCCTAGTTTAAAAAATAATCCCCTAACAAACCCAGTGTGGTCATTCCAGCAACAGTCCCAGGCCCAGAAGTGAAAATCCGGGTTAAGGGGGTCAGTGGGCAGGCTATGCACCGAAGCAGCTCATAGCCTTCCTCAATCAAAATCAGGCCCCAGAGCTCATTTAACCCTGCAATCAGGACCCTAAATGAAGCCACTAAATGCCCCCATTCTACCGTGATCACCATGACATCCCTGCCAAAGGCTGGCTAAAGATCTGTCTAGTTTTTATTCTTTAACCCTCGTTTACAATTTCAATTTAAAATCATCATCCATTTTTCCTGAAATTTGGCAGGATAGAAGGAATTAGCAGCCAAATTCAGCCTGCCAAGCTTTGGACATCTTGGTGAAGGTATGGCAAAATGGCAAGTAAAGTCATAAGCAGACTAGGGATAGAGGATTTCTGTATCCTGGGACCTGCAATGCTCTCAGTAACTCTCAGCCTCTAAGGAACACCCCTAGTGAATTTACTGTGTATTCCATTTTTCTCACAGGCCCAGAGATCTGTAAGTCCCAGGAGTGTGAAGCTCTTATGGAGAGGTTCCTGAGCTCCAGGGATTCTGCTACTGACCCCTGCAAGGACTTCTTTGGCTATGTGTGTGGCAACTGGTCTGCCAGGCATTCTGTTGATGTAGGCAATGGGTCAGCGAACACATTTACTAATCTATGGAAGGAAAACCAGCACATTGTGAAAGAGCTGCTAGGTAATGTGGATCCTGTGCCACCCTGCAGGGAGACGGCATAATGATTCAGTCTGTATTCTCACATCACAGCACCTTTCACACTGTGACATCACAGTATCTCCTCTGCGCTGTGATACCACAGCACCTCCCCTAAATTGTGACATCACAGCAGATCCCTATAACATTCTTAGCACCTTTGTGTTTGTAAGAGAATGTAGCAGCAGGGCAGGCTGAGCCAGTTCTGGCTTTCTCATATTGCATGCAAAGAGTTGAAGTTCTGACTTTTCTTAGGGGAACTCAGAGTTGCATATGTGCCCTGAGAACTAAAACAGGACCAAATCTGACTGACCCTGACTACAGGTCACACTAAGGATACACACAGGAGAATAGAATATTAAAATTTGGAAAAAGAGGCAATAACTCCACAAACAGAATACAATAAAACCACTGTGGTAGTAAAAGCAAAATAAAACAAGATAAAAAGGACAAACAATATTTATTATAAATAATTACATAAATGTCATACTATAATAACCATATAAAAAACATAACACATTTAAAAACTGCCTAACATGTTTCTTCAGAATGCCTGCATCAGGGGAATATATACACACATCAGTAATAAAACCAGCATGGTAAAACAGTACAAATAAATAAAAACACAAACTCAATCTGTAAAAAAAATAAATAAATCATGAAAACCTAATACATAGCAATAAAAAGTGTAAAATGTATTCTCCATTTAAAAAATGAATACAAAAGTGTACTGTAAAACAGATATAAACATATAAATTGAGAATAGCAGTACAGATAGAGTCAGATAATGAGAAAACAAGGAAAACCACAAAATAAGAAAAAGGTACCAAAACTGAAACAAAAACACAAACAGAAAATTAAAAAAATGAAAACAAACCTCTCTGAAAAGGAATCTAAAAATCATAGCTGAAGTCACAGGTATTAATGGGAGTAATACCAAATCAATAAAAAAATATATATATATCATCAAAAATAGCTATTAAAAGTCAAATCAAATCGTAACCTGTGTACTTACTATAGGGGCATCTATGTCCACTGATAAAAACTGGCGGCTTCCATAGATAAAACAACCACAGGCAAGTGATAAGCCTTCAAAATGGCATAGAAAATAATTCTAGGAAACAAACGGGAAAAATATTGAAACATCAGGAAGCATTACCATTGTATAGTGTAACAAAGTATCGTACCACAGCTACTTCAAAGGCATATTAAAACTCATTGCGCAAGGGCAATTACTTTTACAGGACAGCATAAAAATCCATTAAAATATAGCTATTAAAAGATTAAAAAATATCAATAATACAATTAAGGATACCAATTCAAAGACCACAATTAAAATAATGTTAAAAAATGCTACACACTTGAAAAGCCAAGTGAAGAAACCATTTCCAGTGCTGCCAAAACATTACACAGTGTGATTCCTATGAGATACACTGCGAGAGGGTAAGTCTTCTAGGATTCACTCTGCGTTATGTTTTGGCAGCATTGGAAATTGTTTCTGCATTTGGCTTTTCAAGGGTGTGGCATTCTTAGAGTTCTCTGCTCGTTTGAGATGCCGGGGAACATCGGGGATTTTTTATATATTGTAACAGTGAGCAATGCCGCTAAATTTTAAGTGTTACCTTTGTATTAGTATCCTTAATTGCATTATTGATAGTTGCTTTTTCTAATAGCTCTTTTTATTGACTTTTTATGCCGGCTTCAGTCTGTCTTATGCACTTTGTTACACTATACAGTGGTAATGCTCACCGTTGTTACAATGTTTTTCCCGTTTGTTTCCTAGAATTTTTTCTATGCCATTTTGAAGACTTAGCACTTGCCTATGGTTGTTTTACCTGTGGAAGCCACTGTTTTTTATCAGTAGACTTAAATGCCCCTATAGTAAGCACACAGGTTAAAATTTGGTTTAACTTTTAATAGCTATTTTTGATGACATATATATATTTGATTGATTTGGTTTGTGTTTTTTAGAGTGGGTATTACCCCCATTGATGCATGTAACTTCAACTACAATTTTCAGATTCCTTTTCAAAGAGGTTTGTTTTAATTTTTTAGTTTTCTGTTTGTGTTTCAGTTTTGGTTTTGGTCCTTTATTCCTATTTTGTGGTTTTCCTTCGGTTCTCATTATATGACCCTCCTACAGTCTATCTGTAGTACTATTCTCAATTTATATGCATATATCTGTTCTACAGTATACTTTCATATTTATTTTTTGAATGGAGAATACGGTTATGTGTGTATATATATACTTTATGTTTTTTATTGTTGTTTATTAGATTTTCATTAGTTACTTTTTACAGATTGAGTTTGTTTATTTATTTATTTAACTTTGTATTCTTTTACCATACTGGTTTTGTTATTGATGTGTGTATATATGCCCCTGATGCAGGCATTCTGCCAAAACGTTTTGGTCAGTTTTAAATGTGTTATATTTATATGTATAGTTATTATAGTATGGCATTTATATAATTCATTACAATAAATATTGTTTGTCCTTTTTATCTTCTTGTATTTTGCTTTTACCACCACTGTGGTTTTATTGCATTAAAATATGGGAAAGCGCTGAGTATCAGATCTGACGCTGACGTGGGGCATCTACAGTAATTAGACACTCAGGGGTCAATGTTCTGTGGTGGCCGTCACAGCTGCATAATGGCTGCCACATCTAAAAAGCACCAAGATATTCCGTGCCGCTCTCCAGATAATATGGTCGGTGCTGGAACTTATCTGCAATATTCAGTTAAGTTATCCAAATAACGGACTGATTTAACATTGTTTTCAAGATAAATTCTGAAAGCACCCTAGCTCCACTCACACTCTGCCCTAGCACTACAGTATCTGACTCAGTCATATTTCCTGCGGCACTATCCAGAGAGAGCTACTGTGGCTCAGTCAGCAGTATTTATCGGGATAGCCGATGCTGCTCTCTCTATAAGTGCCACTCGGTATCGAGCCATTAAATGCTAAAGGAAGAGCTCCTTCTTGTTACACGCTGTACTTCCAAGTGTGAGGCCTGGAAACCAGCTGGATGTGTTTGCTAGAAGACTGCACCTCTCACCCCACCAGCATCCACGGACAGATAACTACAGCTGGAAACTCCACTTATGGCTGAGAGTTCGTGATGCTTTTAACTGCACTCTTTCTGCACCCATGTCCTTGCTTGAGATAGTTTGCTGTCAAACACTCCCTTTAAGATGCACAAGCATCCACCACCTGTATTTTGACCATCAAGGGTGTTGCAGTAGTATTTCAGATTCCATTGCAAGGGGCAGGCTATTTCCGCAGGACTCCTAGAGTGCCTGCCCCTCACAGTTGAAACCACAGTCTTGATGAACCACCTCCAATAGCAGGAACATGGGCAAAGACTACCTTAGAACAGAGGTTCCCAAACTTTTTGGATGCAGGAGTCCCTTTACAATATCCAAATGTTTAAGGGACTCCCAACCTGACCTCATCATTTGTGCTCCATTCTTCAATACTCTCCTCACGAATCTCTCTCTCTATAGCCCTTCCCCCCAACCCCAAAGGTCGGGGGTTCAAATCCCACTAGAGGACAGCAACCTTGGGCCGGAAGGACTGGGGTTTCTAGTCCCACAGGTGCTCCTTGTGGTCTTGGGCAAGCCACTTAACCCTCCATAGCCCATGTTCCCTGTAAAATAGTTATCTCCAAGTTATAATGCCCTGTTCAATGTAATTTCAGTTTGTTCAATGTAAACCGCACTGATGCAGAATAGCGCGGTATATAAGAGAATGTGAATAAATAAAATAATAAACCCAAGTATCTCACCATTTCCCAGCCAAGGCACTCCCCACAGGCCTCTCCCCACAAATCTTTCTCTCTCCATTCTCTCTCTTCCCAACTCTTCCCCAACAGTATCTTGCCCCTCATTTTCTCCCTTCCAGAACCTCCCACCACTCTTTCTCCCCTTCAGCCCCTCCCCACTCTTAGTCTGACTCTCTCCAAACCCTCCTCACTAGTCTCTCTCTGTCATGAGCCTTTTGTTAGAAGTTTCTCCATCCTCTAATTGTCCAGCCCAGCTCTTTCCCAATCTTTCTCTCCCCCCCCCCTTCAGCCTCCCTCTAACAATTTCTCTATCCATTCCTTCTTGCTCATCTGTCCAGTTCTCTTCTATCAGTCTATCTCTGAACATGTTATGCATTGTCATGCCCCCAAATCACTATGTTCATACCACTTGGTTTTCAGAAAGTTCACAGCAGGGGAGCAGCAGCACTGCAGAAGAGAAAACCCGCAGGTTCTACCAGTCCTGCATGAACACAAGGAGGATCCAAGAGCTGGGCGCAGAACCCATGATAGAGCTAATTAATAAGGTCAGTGAATGATGTGAGCTACTTACTCTGTTTCCAGGTAGTGTTATCTATAACTAGTCGTTACCCCTCCCTTTCAGGAACAGATGAATGAATACGAAGTTAGAGAAGAATGGGAAACTGATTATTTTTATTGACCCAAAATACAACTAAGGGGAAAACAATGTTTTCTCAGGCTTTCATGTATCCATAGGGGCTCCAGATTTTGACAATCTCCTGAAGCTCTGAGGCTCTGGAGAATTTACCTGCCCCCCTCAATTGAAACCACGATATTGCTGCACCACCCACTGATGATAGGAACATGAGTGGAGAACTCCTGAGCACCTGAGAAGGAACATTGCTTCAAGGGCTCATATTTCACTAATCCTACGGAGGTCTGAGGGCCAAAATCCATGCAACTTCATAGAGCTCTGAGGGCCCCAGATTCCAGAAATCCCTTGTGGGTCCAAAGGATCCTGCCACAGTGGTTCAGAGTTTGCTTCTCAAGGAACATCCAGCCAGCATAGAACATATGCAAGAGATATACCTGCATGCATGGCATCTACAGTATGCAAACATATACCTGAATAGTCACAGTAGATATGCTGAAGACTGGATGGGCCAAGTGGTCCCCAGGGCTTGGGTTGAGAGCCACTAATTCACCATTTAATCTCATTGGTGAGGATGTGCTGTCATTTTAAAATAATCTTGGTGCTTGTTTCATTTTTTGATATTTCCATTTGAAATGACACAAAAACAATGAAATATTGTTTTATTTAAGTTATGTTATTTTAGAGTGCAGTAAAATCATTTACTGCATGCTAAAACAACAGAAACAATGAAATGGAAGTTTTTTTCATGCACAATCCTAGTTTCATCCAGCAGTGCCTTGAGGAGAACCTTGACTTAAGACTCCCCTCTAGTTATGCAGCAGACACTTGCAAGGCTGTTTAAGTCACCTATAGATCTGAGGAATCCCTTCTAAGATCCATTACAGGAAAATGGGGGGTGGGGGGGAGGGTGAAGAGTGCAGATCACCTTTTAGTTTCTCCATCTGATATCCCCATTCATCTGGAAGTTAGTGCCGGCCTTGGTGTCTGCGTTCTTGTTGTGGAGGCCTTTCAGTAATCAACTACTTCTTTCCCCCTCCCCTCCCAGGTCTTCCATTTCAGCCCTACTAAGAGTAGAGCTCAGAGCAGATTACAAACAAATTGTTAGAACAATTGAAGTAAGAGAAGAGAAGGAATAGAAGAGAGAATTATAATGAGGCTGAATTCCTTGGACTTTAAAAGCAGCCTATGAAACTTGCGATAAAATGCAGTTGGGTAGAAAGGAAATGTGAGGAACTTTAGGAGAGGCCATAGAGTACAGGTGGAGAATGTTTAACCATTGGGTTTAAAGAAGTTCTGGAAGATTCATGTTTTCAGGGATTTCCTGAAAGAGATGTGAGAGATCCTAAGTTTCATCTCCATTTGAAGATTCCATAAGTTGGAATGATTTGGGGGTGGGGGGGGTAGTTCTGTGACTTTGCAAGTCTCTAAAGATCATAATTCTCAGGATGGATTGTAGTTTTGGATGAGGTGAGTAGACCGGTGCAGAATGCTTGCTATCATTCACTAATTGGGAAATGTATCACTTTAGAATCTTACAAATTGAAGTGTCTTCTTAGAAATCCTTAAAATGTATTACAGATCCATTGCCAGGTTGATTTTGTAGGAGGAGCATCAGGTTACTATTTTGAACCATGTCCATTGAAATATCTCATTGTGAGCATCTCCACAATAAGCATCCTGGAGTGAGTTCGTTGTGAGTTCAGGGCATCACCCAGGATGCAGAAAGTAAATTCTAAGGGAGCTCTTTACTTTCCAATGAAAACATTTCTAAGTTCTTGAGATGAGGTTGTTGTTTTTTGTTGTTGTTGTTGTTTTTGTTTTGTTTTGTTTTTTGCAATATTCCACTGAGTTCTACAGTAGAGGACAAAATCTCTTTTTTTCAAGACCATGGAGATCTAGGGTATTGCACAACACTTCTATTAAGAACCTTGGAAAGGTGAGAGGATAAGATTGGGAAATAGGACTAGTTTGGGAATTCTTATGAGGGGCTCAGCCATGATCCTATCTGCTCTTGAATGACAGTCTGTTGCTCCTCATTCATCTGGCCTATCATCAAGAACTCCCATCGATGTTATCTTTGAAGGCCATTTTTACTTGAAGCATAGAACCTGCCTGTTGGCTCCAAGAACCTGCTGTCCTAATGATAATCTCTTTCCCCAGCTTGGTGGCTGGAGCATTACTGGACCCTGGAACCGAACAGACTTCAATAAGACCCTGCATGTTCTGATGGAGGAATATAACACCTTCCCTTTCTTTAAAACTTATTTGGATTCCAGCCCACAGAACCCCAACACCAGAATTATCCAGGTACTGTATAAAGGAACTGGCAGCAAAGAGGGGGAGGGGCTGTTGCTTTTACTCTGGGAAGAGACAGCAGGAAATTTTCCCAGCAGGGAAGGAGAAAGAGTAATGTCTTGAGCCATTAGATGGGACAGGATTCTCAAGGTTTCAAGGAATGGTGAATGTCCAAATGAATGTTCGGCATGGAAGCCTCCTGAGGCCTCTGAGGTCAGAGTTATCTAGATCAAAACCACCTAAAATTTTTAAAATGCTGATCCACCAGTGGCTGGCATGTTCACTTTCCCCTTTTATCTTCTCCAAAGTCACATTCCTACAGTATATCACCATTTGAGTATCTGGCCTGATATATTGATGCCAGCAAATTAGTAGAGCAGCTCTACGGGTATCTACAGTAATCTCTATAAGATCCCTGGAGCACCCAAGCTTAGGAATACAGGAGGATTAGTGCTATTCCCATCAAAGAAAAGGGGATGGGGATGTAGAATGTCCATAGAGTTGCCTAGTGAGATAAAAATGACTTGTTTTTTCTCTTTAGTTTGGAAGACCACTGGCTCATACTCATACCCAACATTGTTGGTCATTGGGCAGCTGCTGGAGCTCTTCCTTTGTGAAGCATGAGTGATGATAGCTCCTGGAACAAATCAATCACTAACCCTTTTAAGCAAAGTGGGGTGGGGGCTTATGTCTGAGCTTTGATGAACCAAATCACTGCCAGCACTGACCAAGCCCCAGCAAGCCCACAATATCCTTTCACGCGCCTTCAGTAGACTCATTGCTATAACTCACGGTCTCAGTCTCCCTCTTAGGTCCATGATTTCTCTAGGGACATTCCTCCAGCCTGGGCCTCTTGTACATGAGCCCCACCTCCTGTACCTCAGAGGTGCGCCCTTGACTACTTTTTGTTAAGGATCTGTGGGGATTATGCTATAGTCATAGATAATTGCTCTACCATATTCCACATTGTCTCTTTTAATTTCCTAGATTGATCACCCAGATTTTGACATGCCATCAAAGAACCAATATACAGATGAAATGGATTATGCAAAGGTACAGTGTGCCCCCTTTTATCAGGAAGGTGTAGAAAGGAAGGGGAGTCCTCCTCCTACCTAGAGGAGAACACTGAATAGACAGTGGAAAGTCTGAAATCACCCAATACTTAAATAAAAGATTTCTTCAGATTCTGCCTCATTCCCGCTCTCTATGATCTCAGGCTCTACCTTCACTTCCCCAAAACTGAGGATCCTCTGTCTTTGTCGTGTGCCTTCCTGGGTTTCAAAGGTGTAAAAGTTCCATTAGCCATCTTGATCGAGGCCCCTCCTTCAGACAGTATCACAGCCTCCCACCGTCACTTGAAGAATGGGCCTGCGCAGTCTCATTGTCCATGAACAATTCTTATATTGGGCCAATGAGAGGTACCAGAGTTTAGTTTAGTTTATTGATATACCACCACTCATTAGCACATCAAGGCAGTTTACAAATACAAAATCAATAAAAGATGGAAAGGAACGCCATTATAAAAACAGGATAGACAACCACATTCATTGCGATCTTCAGAGAACCTGAAATCTCAAATGCCATAGGTTATGATTTAAGAAATATCTGAGGCTGCTTAAAACCCAAAATCATTTGCTCACTCTTGTGTGGGGCTTACATAAAGTAGACCTGCCTTTGCCAGCATGGAATATCAATGAACCAAAGCAACGTAGATCCTTAAGTGCGTAATTTAGTAATA
Organism: Ichthyophis bannanicus; assembly: GCA_033557465.1. NCBI lineage: Eukaryota > Metazoa > Chordata > Amphibia > Gymnophiona > Ichthyophiidae > Ichthyophis > Ichthyophis bannanicus. Next base: position 134,209,676 of record CM066048.1, on the reverse strand, counting down.
GTCACTTAACCTGTGTGCACATTAGACCAATTTTCAAAGAGAAAGTACGTGAATACCTTCCCCCGTGGAAAGTACCTGCATGTATGTACACTTTCCATTTAATTTGTACAAATTTCCTGACATGTATTATATAAAGAAAAACAAATCCTTCCCCAACTCCCCTCCCCCTCCTGGGGACACCTCCATTTACTTTGGGTAAACTTATGCACATATAGTCTGTACACATGCATTTCACCAGCATATAGTACAAACCATTTTATACCAAGCCATTTCTGCGCATAATAAACCACCTTTTTACGCATGTCAGACTCTTCTCTAAATGTAACAGCTTACATTCCCCAGCGCAAATCATCTCGTAATAGCAAAAACTCATCTCAACCTTTCACCTACCTTACTAGATAAGCATGAGGGTATTGATATCCTCAGAAGTGAAAGTCACACCATGGCCATCTGCCTTATCTATAGACCCCCCACACCTGACATACATAGCTTAGACATAATACTTGAGGTTGCATGTAACTCTTCACTGAGAAAGCCCTCTGTTATCTTAGGAGATCTTAACCTTGCCTCGTTACCAAATAGCCAAACACTATCCTTCCTTGAAGCAATGGAGGAAATGGAATTTAAACAAATAATTACCCACCCCACTCACTGCAAAGGTAGCACCCTTGATTTAATATTCATACCATCACACTTCACACTCTCATCGATTTCTACTCCACCCACCATAACTCAAGTACCATGGTCTGATCATTTCAAGATACATTTCTCTCTCCCTTCCCAACCCACTAACTCTACTCACAGTAACGCCAAATGCACAGAACAAAGATTCCGCCAGTTTAACAAGGAAAGCTTTCTTGAATCTATTTCTCCAAAATTAGACAATACCTCAAACAACCTCAATGAACTTGTTTCTACCTGGAACTCTATTATTAAGGCGGAAGCTAAATATTCAACTTCAAATAAAAGAAAACCTAGATCTAACTCGTCTGAGAAATGGTACACCTCCGAGCTTGCTGCACTAAAGAAAAACCTTTGGAAACTAGAGTCTAAATGGAGGAAGAAGAAAACCACTGAACTCAGGGTTCAATACTTCACAAGCCTTAAAACCTACAAGGAAGCCATTAACAACACCAAAAAAGTATACCACACTAAAACATTATCTAAGGCCATCAACCATCCCAGGGAACTCTTCGAGATTATTAAATCTTTGACTAAGGTTCCCGATCACACACCTGACAAAGCACCTATAGATCCGCAACACCTTGCAAACCACTTTGCCAATAAGCTTAAACTAAGCACCCGTCCAAGTATTATCCTGACCCCTACCGCATCAAATACCATCACTGAGTGGGGCTCATTCCATACAATCTCTAACAAACAGCTTCTAGAGATTATATCAAATCTCAATACTACCACTTCATTACTTGATCCTTGCCCGGTGTCTTGGGTTAAAGCATCAAAATCCGAACTAGCTCCATACATTTTGAAAGTGGTAAAACAATCTCTACTTCAAGGATTCATGCCGGATGACCTCAAATACTCGGCGATTCACCCTCTACTAAAAATAAAACCCTTAACAGTACTGACCCTTCCTCATACCGCCCCATTGCCAGCATACCTTTCTTAGCCAAAATCATTGAAAAGGTAGCTCAGATACAACTACAAGATCATATTGATACCAACTTCCCTTTAGACGAGCAGCAGTATGGCTTCTGCCCATATCACGGAGTAGAAACCTTACTCATATCCCTTTTTGATTCACTAATCCATGGTATGGATAATATAAAGCAGACCTTCTTGCTCATATTCCTTGACATTTCCTCAGCCTTGGACAGTGTAGATCATAATACTCTCCTATCCAGACTATCTCCAAACAAACTCCCTCCAAATATTAGAGCAATTAAAGACCTTAGTCAATTTAGAAAAGCTCTCAAACACCACCTTTTCCTCATGCATTATACACATCCAAATATCCCCCCCTCATAATCCCCCCACACCCCTACCATATCAAACCTCTGTAACCATAACCAGTCTAACACAATTCAGGAAAAGTCTTAAGCACTACCTATTCCTAAGTTATTTTCCTGTATAAACGCTCCAAGAGTAATAGTCACATTATGTTCAGTTCTAGTGAATTTTGCCTGCGTTAATGTATATAGTTTACTGTATATGATTTATATAGACTCCCCTGTTTCTTCCAAGTTTTCAAATCCCTGTTAAATGTAAAATGTACTACAGTTATCCTGTATGTATAAGTTTTCGTTCCATGTGAACCGCGCTGATGACAATAGTGCGGTATATAAGAGATGTTAAATAAATAAATAAATTATGACCCAAAATTACACTGTGTATTCATCTCTAATATGAAAATAATTGGAATGTATATAGTTTCCTAACCTTATGTTTATAAACTTGAATGTATATAGTTTCCCTAAGTTTACCTTCCATGTTAAATCCCTGTTCTATGTAAACGATGGCCAAATGTATCTGACCAAGTGTTATATTTTTCAATGTAAACCGCACTGATGACAAAGAGCACGGTATATAAGAATTGTTAAATAAATAAATAAATCTCAACTAGGTTTAAAAGATACCACTCTTAACTGGTTTAAGTCCTACATTTCTAATCGTTTCCAATATGTCCATTTAGACCATTCCCCCTCACTACCATTCCCTCAAGAACGTGGTATCCCACAAGGATCCTCACTCTCTGCATTACTTTTTAACCTTTATATCCAACCTATTTGCGCAATCTTTCAACGCCACAGTCTAAACTATTTTATCTATGCAGACGACATCATGCTGTTCGCCCCTTTGGATATAGCTAACCTTAATTTCAATAGAATCGCCACCTGCCTCTCTGAAGCTGAACAATGGCTCCGCTCAATCCATATGGATATCAACTTCAAAAAGACTGAAGCACTCTTCGTAACCAGAAATACCAACTTTACCCCTCCAACTACCATCAACCTTATGAACATTACTCTCCCAGTCAAATCTGAAATTAAATACCTTGGAGTTACACTAGACAAAACTCTAAGCATGACACACCACATAAAACAGACTGCCAAAACTATATTTTTCAAGCTTAGAACCATACAGCAACTCAGACCCCTCATTGACATCAACGATTTCAGAACAGTTGTCCAGGCTCTCATTATGCCACATTTAGACTTCTGTAATGGCATACGCCAAGGGACATCTAAAAAGAATCTACACATCCTACAAAGAGCTCAGAATGTCACTGCTCGAATCATTGTGAAAGCCAAAATATTCGATCATATCTCCCCCATCCTATACGCTCTCCACTGGCTTCCAATCTCTAGTAGGATTCAATATAAAACCCTTGTCACCACTTTTAAACTCATTAATGACTTAGCCCCATCACAGTTAGCAACATTACTTCAGACCCCACCAGAAAACAGACTTAGAAGAAAAACTAATCTCAACATGCTACTAATTCCCAATGCCGTGAGAAAATCGAAACAAATAACCACCAACACTGCTTTTTCATATTATGCTCCCAGCCAATGGAACAAACTACCATTAAAACTAAGAGAGATTAAGGACCTTACCTCTTTCAGGAAGGAACTTAAAACCTACCTGTTTAGTCAACACTACAGCAACCTACAACCTACATTCAAATAATACACAAGAATACACAACTAACCAAACACAAGTCTATCCCACCTAACTCTAGACTCATTTTAATAACCGTTCTAAATAGTCCTCTTCCCAACACTGTACCTATGACTACATATAACTATTATAAATAGTTTTTGTTCAACCATGTAAATAATTTACACATTGGTTCTTTGTAACGTAGTTTTTATGTTCCAGTATATTCTTATGTAAATAATCTACACATTGTTTCCTTGTAACTTAGTTCTTATGTTCACTTAATGTTAGTTCTTATGTTCACTTAATGTTCTATGTAATGCAATATTTCACTGTTTGCTATATTGTTGTTTAAGTTCCTTGTAAACCGCCCCTGATCTCTGGAAAGGGCAGTATAGAAAAGCACACAAATAAATAAATAAAATAAATCTATCCACAATGCAAAGGACTGGGGACTTCCTGAGGCCACACATCCTTTCTAGGCAACAAGATTGGGGCTGTTCATAAGATCCCAGGTTTACAAAAGACAAGCTAAAAGTCATAAATCACCTATAAAATACACAAAAATAAACTGGAAGGAGATGATATTATATGGCCCTCTATAAAATATCTTCCTTGACTGGCTACCTAGAAGTGGCATTATTTCCAAATGCAGGAAGAGAGCACCCCAAGAAAAGCGTTGGGTAGAGATGATGCCCTCCTAAAAAACAGTATCTGGAAGTAATAGTCAACTTTAACGGAGGCGTTTACCAACTGCTGTGCTGGTTTTCTGTTAACTAATTATCCTGTGGGATTGAAATGCCTCCCAAGGACCACAGCTATGGCTGCGATAATTGGAAACACCCGTGGGCCCAGATGTCTCATATTTCTACACGTGAAAACTAATCCGCAGTACTATGGAAAAAGCAATTGTGGTTCTTCTAGAGGGGAGAATCACAGAAGCCTCCCTCTCTTTATCCTTTTGAAAATGTTCTCTTCCTTTGCATCCCTTTATTGTTTAGAAAACTCTTACCTTTCCCTTTCTTCATCTTTTTGTTAGAAGTTCTTTGCGCCTCTCTTTTTTTCCATTATCCTTGGTTTTCCTCCCTCTATTTCTTCTATCATTTCTCTTTAGAGAAGGTTCTCTCTCTTTCTGTTTTGACTAAAGCAATAAGCAGAATTGTGAAGTGTAGTTAGCTCTGTACAGTCTAGGTAAAGCTCAGTTCTACACCAAGGACACATATCTTGTCTCTCTCAATTCCATTTCCAGGGTCTTCGAGTTTATCTCAGTTACCTGATGAAACTTGGAGAACTGCTGGGTGGGAGGGAAAACATAACATCAGTCCAGATCCCAGTGGCCCTCTCCTTTATGTCCAAGCTTCTGAATGAGGTCACTCCCCTGGCAGAACGTCAAGCGACTGGAATGCTCTTCCAACGCACCACTATTCAGGAGTTGCAGGTACAGTGTAAATCACAGCAATAGTTCATCACATGTGTCAGGGAAACTTCTAGTGAACCTTAAATGTTGGCTTGAGAACTTCTACCTCTCTTCCCAACATGGTGACAGTACCTCCTGTTGGTACCAGAGACAAATTTTCCTCCTCTGCACCCCCAGACCTGAGGACCCTTCTCACCCTTTGCTGAGAGTGATACCACCAGCCTGGTGAGGACACCTCCTGCTGGTACCAGAGAGACATTTCCAGTCTCCGCAAACTCTCAGTCATAGGGACACTTCTACCTCTGCATTGCTAGTGTCACCCCTTCTCCTCTCCCTCCCCCTTGCACTGTTGAAAAACATCCAATCTAGATAGTAGGATGATGTTTTATTTCTGCAAATTTCAAGGAAATGAATAATGATTCCTCTTTCTGTCCCAAAATTCCTTGTTTCCCATCTGTTTCTACCCAGGAGTTGGCACCTTCCATTGATTGGCTGCCCAGCCTCCGTGCCATCTTTCACCCCCTGGCGCTGAATGCCTCTGAGTCAATCCTAGTGCATGACATGAAATACCTAAAAGGCATCTCTCGCCTGCTGGAACAGTGGCAGAAGACGTAAGATATCATTGCTGGCACTTATTATCTCTCATTTGCATTAGTTAGCACAATGCTAAGGTTTACCAATTGCTTGCAAGTCAGAGGGATGGCTTGAGACAATCCTGGCTGTGTAATTCCAATTTCTCTAAGAGAACCAGAAATTAGAAGCTCATAGATGCAACATGTAACTTGCCTTGAACTTCTAATGGAAAGGCAAGAGTGAAATAAAAAAGAAAAAAACCATGGTACAATCAGGACTGGCTCACTTGCCCAGTTGACAACAGCTAACCTTAAAGCCTCATACATATCCCTAGACACTTTATTCTAACAGGCACCTTTCTAAAGTAACTAGTTACATATAGATGCACTTTTCCATGCTTCACGCCTTTTCCATGCTCCTCTACTCCCTTTCACTGTAGTTAATGACCCTTCACATCTCCTTCTATACTTTCCTCTGTCCTGTGTACTGAGAAGTGGACAGTTCATGATCTGTGGTAATATGCATAGGCCTCTCTCCCCTCCACTTCATCAACAGGAAGAGGCCTACAAGGTCTCAAGAATTCATGCATACATTTTTTGGGTGGTGGTATAAAAGATATCACAAAATACAAACATTCCTCTCTCTTCTAGGATCAACATGGCTACTATAGCTCTTCATATTCTGTGGGCAATGTTCACAACTTGCTCACTTATTGCAAATGGCTAAAAAATGTTTAAAGATGTGTGCTTTCAGGATTATGGGAGGCCTCTGAGCACAGGGCCATGTTTCCCTAAATAGTAGGTTGAATCAAGATTTCTTCAGGTGACTGTGCTGCTAGAGTCTCTCTAATCATGAGCTAAGTTGTTGCAGCGCTCTACTACTTAATCATGTTCTATTCAATTGGTTACTTTCTGGAAGAGCTTAGATTGGATGAGAACGTTTGTAGGCCATTGTGTTTCCTACTGCGGTGGTTGGTCTGTTTCAAGAGGATAGAGTCAGGATTCACTGGGTCGTCTGGTTTCTTGCTGAGCCTCATTGATGAGATTTAATTGATTGAGTGCTCTACCATGTGATCTCCTTTTAATTGTGTTTCCTGTTGTGTTAATTATCTGTTGAAAAGAATAAGCTCAAGATACTTTGGGTCATGAGATTTCTTGCTGATATTCTTATTGAAGAGCTTTGATTTAACCATGTGATCTTGTTTTGTGTTTCCTTCTGAGCCGGTTCCTCTCTTAAAAAGCTTGGGTTGACTTAGGGATCCTCTCTGTCATCATCTGTCATATCAGTTTCTCTGCAGATGAGCTTGGATTCATGCAGGTCTTCCCCTTCTCATGGGACTTCTGGTTAGACGGACCACTCTGTTCATGAATCTAGAGTCTGGAGCTCCTTGTAATCATGGGCTGTATGGTCTCTATCTCTTTTCCAGAAGTTTCCTGCAGATTTATATGATCCTGTGCCTGGTGCAGAACCTGACCCCTGCTCTAGATGATAGGTTCCAGAGGGCCCGCAGGGAGCTGAATGAAGGACTGAAGGGAAGCAGTGCTCAGACAATGGTTTGACATTAGTCTTTCTCTTCTTCCCTTTTTTCAGAGAGTTTTGCATGTACCTCCAATTCTCACATAAAAGAACTCATCACTCCCACCTTAACAACCTAACAAGTCACACTTAGACGTAAAATGGTGCAGCAAGGGAAAGAGCGTTTCTAGTCTATAGCACGTAGGAAGGCCATCTTTCTCATTGGCCAGTAGACTTAGGGCCATGCTATTGATGGATCTAGTTCCACACACCACTCTCCTCATCTCACACGCCTTCCCCTAACATTCACCCTCTCCATCTAGTCCCCCACCTAAAAATAAAAAAAATTCCATTTACTACCTCCAGATCCAGAGCATATCTACACCACAAAATATATAGGTCATGGACCTGAGGGACAAAAATGACCTAATATGTGTATGTCTTCTCCCTTGCATTGGAGTCCTTATAGTAGGCTTATTTTAATTTTAATTGTATTGCAATCCCAAACCTGGCTTCTCATCAATTACTCCTACCATAGTTTTGCCCTTTGCCATATTTGAAGCGATTAGCAAGAATCAAGACCAATTTATGATTATTTTATATCATTCTCTGTTCTTCTCTTTTCCTGTCTGTCTCTCCCTGCCTTTTTTTCTCTGTCTCTTTTTTGACTTCCATCTCACAGATACATACAGACACACACATGTACACTTACGTTTATTGCAATGCAGACTCTCTGTCTCTCATGTTCTCACCCTCTCTCTTAATGGAACAAATATTTTCTTTCTCTCTCTCTTGTTCGGTTCCTTCTTTCTTTCTTTCTTACTGTCTCTCTCTCTCTCTCTGGCTCTCCTTCTTAGGTGCCGACTTCTCACTGGAAGAAATGTGTGACTGATACAAGCAGCTTGTATGAACCTGTAGTGGGAGCCATGTTTGTTCGAGAGACTTTCAAACCCAAGACCAAAAAACTGGTAGGCCTCATATTCCTCACAAAGACGTCATCCAATAGGGTTGCCAACTCTGAAGGGCCTCCATATTCATATGTTCTATCCTCACCCTTCGCACCTTGCTCTCTCCTCACCACCACTTCCAGCTTTCACCCCTTTCTTGTCACTCTCCCTCAGCTGTCTCCCCCATAACCCTCCCTCCCATAACATCTGCTTCTTCCTCGTCTTCCTAACTTTCAGTATTCAACATGTCTCCTTCCACACAAATCACCACAACTTGCCTGGTGCTGGGAGAGAGTGACTTCTTCTCCATCTCTCTGCTCTCAGCGCAAAGTCAGAAGGTCCAGGAGAAGAGAGAGCTCACCCCAGGTAACAGGCAGTACATGCATGGGCAGGGAAGGAGAAAGTGAAGCTACTGAGAGCACATCTATATCCTCTTGCCTCTGATCTAGGCTGTTGCTGGTTGCTGGCTGCATGTTCTTCAATACAACCAGCAAGCAAAACAGCTTTTATATTGCCAGTTTTGAACCTCTACCGCCAGCCATCCTGGAAATAGTGAAAAACAAATCATCTCTTTCCACTTGTCCTGCCTTCTCCACAGCACTGAGACAACCATTGTGTGAATGATAACTAAGGGCTATATCTACTAAGCCAGGCTAACAGTTAACCTGGGCTATCTGCAGCTAAGTCCCATGATAGCCTGAGTTAACTTTTAGGAGTATATTTACTAAGCAAGGCTAAGTTCCTTTCATGCAATAGCCATGCTTCTGATGTCCTGCAAGTTTTCTCAACATTGGTGCTTTTTTTTTCCCAGTTCACCACCATGGCTGTGCCCCTTTGATCATTACCTGGAGTATTTAGTGCCCTCAAACTCTGGTTCTACTCTGATCTTGTTCCCTGTGGTGACTTCTTTTCCACCCATAGACTCTGTTTTTTTTAAGGTTCAGTTTTTCATTCGCTATTTTGCTTTATCTCCTTCCCTTTGGATAACTCATTTTTGGCCATGACAGACACAAAATGGAATAATCCCTTCAGCACGTGTCTACCCTTCATTGTTTAATCTCAGTTCATCTTGTTATGTTGATGACATTAAATCCTACACTTTTGCGTGATAACTGCCTTCTTTTTCTATTCCAAAACCTATCCACCCTTCCCTCTTCCCTCTCTCTTCTAATACCTTTTCCCTCTCTGTCTAAAGACATTTTTCAATTCCCTTCCAGTTTCCTCCAGCCCTTTAATTTCTGGCTCCTCTCACTGTCCCACCATATTATCCAGTCACAGTCAGGGACGACTTTTTCTCAACTGCTTCTGTATCTCTCGTCCTTATGACTCCAGTACTTCATACCCAATGTCACACCTCTTCTTTTATTGTCCATGAGTAATGATCTTATCCTGATGCCTTGGTGCAATACCATTTAATGCCACTGAAAGATGAGATTGCAGACCTACTATTAGCAATCTGTGAATTATCATTAAAATCATCTGTAGTAGGAAAAAATAAAAACTAGCAAGGGACAATCATATAGTCCACATTACAAGAGCATAACTGTATCAAAATAAAGAAAACATTAATGTAGGAAACAAGCCCGAAGGGCCACAATTTCGGAGGCCATCATAAACTCAGACTGTACCCTCCCCCACCATACTCTGCCTATCAGAGAGAAATTTTTCCAGATGAGAAACATCTAAAAACACATAAGAAGCACCCTCATAATTGATTACACATTTACATGGGAAGCGTAGGAAAAACGTAGCACCTAAAGCCAAAACACGGGGCTTAAGAGTCAAAAACTGCCGCCTGCGTAATTGGGCGCTACGCGTAACGTCAGGAAAAACATTAATCAACTGACCACAGAACTTGGTAGCCTTCGCCTTAAAAAAAGCTTTAAGGATACGTTGTTTCACTAAGATAGATGTAAAGGTTACCAGTAATGCGGCCCTTTGAGTGATTATATCTAGGGAATCCTCCAAAAAAGTGGTCAGATTGGACATAGATGGTACTATCTCATCAAACACGCCCTCAGTGAGATTAACCTTCCTAGATCCAGAGGGCACATAATAAATCTGAGTAACATCAATTGGATCGGAAATAGTTCATACTTCCTTAAGGTACTTATCCAAAAGAATTTTAGCAGAGAGAAGAGAAGAAAAGGGATATGTCCTGGGCCCGCTGCTTTTCAACATATTCATAAATGTCCTGGAAATGGGAATAATGAGTGAGGTGATCAAATTTGTAGATGACACAAAATTATTCAAAGTTGTTAAAACACAAGAAGATTGTGCAAAATTGCAAGTGGACCTTGATAAATTGGAAGAATGGACATCTACATAGCAGATGACATTTACTGTGGACATGTGCAAAGTTATGCACCAAAGAAAGAATAACCCAAACTATAACTACATGAAGCAAAGTTCCATATTAGGAACCACCACCCAGGAAAAGGATGTAGGCATCATTGTGGATAATACGATGAAACCCTCGGCCCAGTGTGCAGTGGCGGCTAAGAAAGCAAATAGAATGCTAGAAATTATAAGGAAAGGAATGGAGGGTAAAACCAAAGATATTCTAATGCCTCTGTATCATTCCATGGTGCGACTGCACCTTGATTATTGTGTGCAATTTTGGTCGCCATATCTTAAAAAGGATATAGCAGAATTATAAAAGGTACAGAGAAGAGCCACCAAAATGGTAAAGGGACTTGAAGGATATCCCTATAAAGAAAGGTTTAAAGGTTAGGGCTCTTCAACTTGTAAAATAGATGGCTGAGGAGAGATATGATAGAGATCTATAAATTAATGAATGGAGTGGACAGGGTAAACATAGATCGGTTGTTTACTCCATTAAAAAGTAGAAAGACCTAGGGGACATGCAATGAATCTACAATGTAGAACCTTTAAGATTAATCGTAGAAAATATTTTTCCACTGAACATGTAATCAAATTCTGGAATTTGTTACCGGATGATGTAGTAAAAACTGTTAGTGTTGCTGGGTTTAAAAAAGGGTTGGAAGAGTTCCTGGAGGAAAGGTCCATAATCCATTATTAAAGAGGACCCGAGAAATCCACTGCTTACCCCATAACAAGCATTGTGGAATCTGTCTACCTTTTTGGGACCCTGTCAGATACTTGTGACCTGGATTGGCCACTATTAGAAACAGGATACTGGGCTTAATGGACCTTAGTCTGACTCAGTATGGCATTTCTTATATTCTTAATGCCACATCTGTCTTAAATCACGAGCTTCCGTTGTTTATGGTTTAGCTAAGGAAAGAATTTTTTACCCCCAAGAAAATCATTCCTCATCATTGTGCCAAATTAAAATAAGGATCATTAGTTTTTAAGAGACAAGGGAGAAGAAAACAATTAAATCTTTAGCTTCTTAACATTTTTGGGACCTTTTCTTCCAGACCACATTATTCCTTTCTTCACATTGTGGTCTGGAAAAATTAAGTCCTGCAGATACACTGGTCCTATGTAAAATATCACAACCTAGAAACCAGGGCTAGTGCAAGGATTTTGGGCACTCTGATTAAACCTTTAGTTTCACCTTCTCCCCTTCAATTAACTTTCAGCCCCTAACTCCCCCAGCCACTCCTCCCCCAGCCACTCCCCCAGGAGTGGAGGAGTGGCCTAGTGGTTGGGGCAAGGTACTTCAGGCCAGAAGGTCAGGGGTTCAAATCCCACTAGAGGACAGCAACCTTGGGCCGGAAGGACTGGGGTTCCTAGTCCCACAGGTGCTCCTTGTGGTCTTGGGCAAGCCACTTAACCCTCCATAGCCCATGTTCCCTGTAAAATAGTTATCTCCAAGTTATAATGCCCTGTTCAATGTAATTTCAGTTTGTTCAATGTAAACCGCACTGATGCAGAATAGCACAGTATATAAGAGAATGTAAATAAATAAAATAAGATACTCAACATTCATGGTCATTCCAATGGCAGCTCTCTGTACTATCAAATATTTAACTTTGCATTATATGTATATGTGTGTGTTTGTGTAATGAGGGCAATTTCCAAAAGTCATCTACCCAGATAAATCGGCTGCTTGAAAACTGCCAACCCTTCCTGCAGGTAAAAAAAAAATGTGCTCATGGCTCTTTGACTTTTTATTGCAGTCAGAATCTGTTGTTTTACTCTGCTCTTTGCTGCCTCTAGGAAGCTTCTGTCCTAGATAACTCCTTAGTCTTGTCTAATAGTCAGGGCAGCCCTGCTAAAGAGCCAAATTTTCTCCAGATCCAACATAACTACTACAATTCTACATCTATGAATACAACACCCCACCCCAAACACACATAGTTCCACACCTTCCTGCAGTTCCTCAGACTTTCACTCTTCATTGAAGAAAGAATATGATGGCAGATAACAACCTTAAGCCCTGCCCCTCTGTTGCAGTCCTATAGACACCGCCCACTATCCAACTTTCTGCTCACATCCTCACTAACTCTGCTTGTTTCGGGTCTTCTTGAATCACTATACCATTTTTGCCCCCATTATGTTCACTGCATGACTGTTCCATGTACCCATTACCCCATCTGTGGAGAAATATGTCCTTAACGGTATTCTTGAGTATCCACTTGCTACCTCATGCCCCATCATTTCCCTGAGGAAAGATAATCACCAGCTCTTGTTACAGACATTCCTGTAGCTCCATGAACCTGTCTGTCTGCTGCTTCCCTTCCTTTCTTTGGTCAGCAAACCCTTTTCAGAGTCATGTTTCTTCTATCAGGCAGAAGAGATGTTTTCAGAAGTGCGAGCTGTGCTCCACAGGCGACTGGGAAGCCTGAAGTGGATGGATGAGCAGACACAGCAGGAGGCGATGGATAAGGTGACACTTCACATATATGTGTATTGGTCTCTTCCTACTCCTGGGACCCATCCCATCCATGCCAAAGCTTGTGAGCACTCATGAAAAATTGGTCACAAGGGCCCACTTCAGAATGTGGAGACCAAAGATGACCTACAAAGTTCAGAGGGCATCTCAAATAGCAACTTAAGTGGATTAGCAGTACCGCTTCCTAAAGTGGTGTCCTGTTTAGCCCAAAGTGAAAGTTATTGAAACATGACTTTGTACATGTGTTTTGAGACCACATAATCTCTTCAGATGTAAAATATGTGAATTTGTAGATATGATTTCTTACTAAAGGAACCTCCACGACCATAGTCATAATAAGGTTACCTGAAAGCCCTCATTCACCAGAAACAGATTGAGTTAGGTCTAGTTTTTAAAAAATGCTTGGCGTGCTGAGAATTGTATTTCTTGAGAAGTGGGAATTCTAAATAGAAAGATAGAATGTGATAAAACTAGGACTGGCTAAGCCTGTCGCTAATGGCATCTAGCTCGTTAGCCAACCCCTCCCCTATCACTTCTACTTCTTGTTATGTGCTTGTCCTTCATAAGTATTAATGAAATGAATGCTTGTTTAATTATGCCCTAAATATTTGGTTTAATTATTTAATCCTTCTAATGACACTGAGAATTCTTCCTTATGTTTTTTACCCTTAATGACTTGCAAATGGTAGTGTAAGTCTTCATTCAAACAAGATATTTTCTATAGGACACAGAAAGAGAAAATTGCTTTAGAGTCTTAGATCTTCCATTACAAAATCAATTCAATGATCTGGGGGGGGGGGGGCTTTTTTTTAAGCTTGACTCCCTAAAGGTGCAGATTGGCTATCCACCCCGAATTCTGAACACTGAAGAACTGGATCGTGAATATGCAGAGGTATGGCCTAGAGGAGCACCCACAGCTCTTGATCCACACTCCAGGCCTTATAGCTTTCCTTGGCTCCCCGCCATCTGCAGTCAGCACTCCTCCTCCATTCCCTAGAGCCCCCCTCTCCCCACAGCTAGTGTTCCTCCATCATTCCTACAACTCCCCCAACAGCCAGCTCTTCTCCATCATCCCCTACAGCTCCCCCTTCAGCAAGGACTCATCCACCATTTCTTGCAGCCCCCCACCATCAATGTTAATCCACAGTTTCCTGCAGCCCCGATATCCAGTGTTCCTCCACCATACCCTACAGCTCCCCCCTACAGCCAGCACTCCTCCACCATTCCTTAGAGTTCTCCCCACAGCCAGCTCCTCCAGTTTTCCCTACAGCTTCACCCACAGCAGCCCTGCTCCACCATTTCCTAGAGTTTCCTCCACAGCAGCTCACCTCCACCATTCCCTACAGCCAGCTCTGCTCCACCATGCCTTCTCTCTTTGTGTAGGTGCCTCTCTTTCACTTTGTCTCCTTTCCTCCCTTCTCATTTCTCTTTTCAGTTTGAACCCCATGAAGACACATTTTTTGCAAATGTGCTGGAGTTCCTCAGATTATCAAAGAAGAGGATTCATCTTGAATCAGTGGATGCTCATGGAGAGGGGGAGTATGTATTGTCAACAATTTATGTACGTAACGAGGGCAAGGGAATTAACAACCTGGGCAGGATCAGTGACAGATTTAGCTTTGTGCCCCGCTAGGCACCAATGATGCCACCACGTGGGCCACCAGCGTTGCCCTTCCCTCCTCCTCCCACTCTCCCCAAATCTCCAATTCTTCCTGCATCTAGACCTCCATTGTGTTTTCCTTTTTGGACCTAATGGCTCCTGGTTGTTTCAGATATTACAGTGATTCATAATAGTGGGTCCTGGTGATGACAGACAGTGGATCGTGGTGGTAGAAGTGGGATGTTGCACTGACCACCTCCACTAGAACTTTGCTGCCCTAGTCACAGGCCTAGTAGCCTGCTTAGAATTCTAGTCTTGGGCAGGATGGGTATGTAAAAAGAATATTGTGACAGGTTTCATGGACAGGAGGAGTATGTGCTGCTGCAGACAGACTTAGTATAACCCTGGAGAAAGTGTGGGACAGAATGTCTCAGGATTTTATATTATAGCATGGATATATATATGTACCATGGGCAGGGGACCTATATACTATAAACAAAAAGAAGTTCACACTGATCACTTATTGTACTGAGAACTATGTCGTCCTTTCCATGAGCGTCTCTCCTACCTCTCTTCTTTCCTCTAGCTGTCACTCACTCAGTTTGGAGCTAAAGGTGTCTCTTTCTTTCCTGCTTTCTTCCAGTTGGGAAATTGCTCCTTTCTCTGTGTATTCCTACTACTCCCTTCGACACCATGCTGTGGTCTTCCCTGCAGGCATGTACAGGAGCCCCTTTTTCCACAAGGATTTTCCAAGGTACGCTAGGAAAAGGTCCTCTCCAGGATATGCAGGGAGAAGGGATCGACCCCAGGTATCGTGGGAATCGGAGCATCCTAAATTATGCCAGGAAAAGGGATCTCCAATAGGATGATGCAAAACACTGGCGCTGTTCCTTGTGCTGTCACCTGAGTGATATAAAAAGCACAAGCAATTTCAAGAGTTCAAGGCTGGTATCAACTGCTTAGACAGACAGACTGAGAGACAGGGTACTGTCACTGCATATGCACAGGAGAGAAAGAGGGGGTGTTGCTGCAGCTCTTACTTACCCCCAGTACTTTCCAATGGAACACAACACACACTTTCAATAGTTTAGATTAGAGAGCCAGAACACCAGTGTGAAGAATGGACACACAAACTCTAATCTAATACTGCCATCTTGTGGTAGTTAAATTGATTAGTGTTTTGTTTTCTGTGGACTCTTGAAATGGTGCCGAGCTCTGGTAGATCCTGTAGAAACAAAACTAAACTCTGCAGGCTGTGATGCTTTGCAATGGATAACTGGTCCAAAGAAATGAAATGCCAAAAAAAAGCTAATTTTGAAAATATACAAATTTGAGAATTATTTGTTTATAATTTATGGATAAGTCTCATATTGGCACTGTGTTGACAGTCCACCTTTATAGGGCTGGTGAGTTCTGAAATATTTAAAACTCAGAGAGCTATTAGAATCCTTTCTTCTGACAATAACTGAGACACCTACATGGTGCTAGGTACATGCAGACACCCAGCCACACCCACCCACCTCCATGCACATATCCACCCCCTTGCTCACATAGATGCCACACACACACACACACACAAACAGCTCCATGCACATATAGATACCATCCCACACACATACCCTTTCCATGTACTGACAGCTACACTCAGGCATATGCATGCATGCACACACACATACACACACCTCCATGTGCATACTGATACCCAAAATCAGACACGTCCATTTATACACAGGTATACCCAGACATACCCACCTTCTTTATAGCCACACACTGAAATCTCTGAACACAGTCGCATATCTAAAGGCATTTATACACCCACAAAAATCCAAACATTTAGATCCAGATACATATAAGGTACCCACAGGAACCATAAACCCTATATATACATATGACTACTCTTATACACACATGCACACTCACAAACGTACACATCCAGGCACGGGATCAGGCCCTTACTGTACTAACAGGATCTGCATTTATCTTTCAGTGCGGTGAACTTTGGAGCGTCTGGCGTTTTTATGGCCCATGAACTTCTTCATGCTTTCTACGAATACGGTACTTATCCCAGGGAAACCTGGGATCTAAAGCATGAGCTGTGCTCTGTGGCTAGAAAGATCTAATGTAGCACTATGCTGAACAATAAAGAGTAGACTCCATTTTCAGCTCCTTCTCTCTCTCTGCATTTTGCTGGATTCTCCTCTGATATTTCCAGCTCCTGCGCTCTCTGCATTTTGCTGGATTCTCCTCTGATATTTCCAGCTCCTGCGCTCTCTGCATTTTGCTGAATTCTCCTCTGATATTTCCAGCTCCTGCGCTCTCTGCATTTTGCTGGTATTTTCAGATCCGGTGTCTGGGGTCCTCCCATGGCTCACAGCTCTCTGAAGTCTCTGTGTGCTTTACCTTTTCATCTATGCCTTCCCATAAAGATACTACAATTCATTGCCTTTATTTTATTTAGTAATTTTATTTATTTAACAGTTTTTCTATATCGTCTTTATCCAAGGCGGTTTACATCAAACAACATAACAATTACAGAGGAATTGTTTTACATCAAACAAGGGAGTACAACTTGGAGATAAGTGGGGGACTGAACTATTTACATGTAAAGGTGATCTTTTTCTGGGGAGGATTGGTTGATTTATCTTATCTGGTCTTCTGTGTGGTGTGTTAGTGCTTGGCTTATGGTTTGTCATCGGGTCCATAGTATTCTCTGAATAGATGCGTTTTTAATTGTTTTTTTTAATTCGTTGATAGATTTTGCTGCTCTTATGTTACCTGGTAGCGAGTTCCATATTGATGGAGCATACAAGGAGAATGCTCGGTTGCTGGTCTGTTGTGCAGTTTTGGTCTTGAGCAGGGGGATGTTCAGGAGGTTCTGATAGGATGCTCTTATTTGGTCTTGTTGTGTATGTTGTGATCAGTTCAGAGAGGCAGGAAGCTGATAGATTGTGAATGACTTTGAAGGTGGTGGTGATGGTCTTGTATTTTGCTCATTGTGCTATTGGGAGCCAATGTAGGTTTTTTAGGATTGGTGTTATACGTAGCATTGTTGAACTGGAGGTGAGAATTCTGGCGGCAGTGTTTTCGACTAGTTGGAGTAGTGATAGAGCAGATTTTGTGAGGCCTTGGTAAATGATGTTTCCATAGTCAAGGCGTGGTGTAACTATGGCTTGCAGTATTGATCTGAAATCAGTCTCATGCAAGAGGTGTCATAGGGGTTTAATGAGCTTTAGCTTCCAGAAGGCCAGTTTAGATGCATTCTTGATGTGGCTTCCATGTTGAGGTTGCTGTCGATGGTTATACCTAAGTATTTGATCTGTTGTTTTATTGATATTTCAGTATCTTGTGCTATTATCTTTTTTTGTGGCTTGAATTCTTGATCTCTGAATATGAGTAGTGCTTCGGTTTTACTTCTGTTTACTGTGAGATTTATATTAGATAGGAAGTTTGTCACGGCATTGAAGACATCTGTTATAGTCGAGAAGTCTGGGTTATTAGTGTTGAACGGCATATAGAACATGATGTCATCTGCATAGAGGTGGTAATGCATGTTCCATTTCCATAGTAGATTGCAGATTGGTTGAACAGTAGTCCGGAAAAGGCTGAACCTTGAGGGATACCTTGTGCTGATTTGAATGGTCTGAAGCTGGTAGTGCCGACCTTCACTTGCATGGTTCTGTCAGAGAGGTATGATTCGAACCATTTTAATGTGTTATCTGTTAGGCCAATGTCTCTTGGCCTGTTTAGCATGATGGGGTGAGATACTGAGTCAAAAGCAGCACTTATGTCAAGGAATAGTAGCACAAATCCCTGTCAGGGTTTGTCCAGTCCAATGATAAGTCTGTTAAAGAAATCTGTTAATAGGATGTCAGTGCCGTGTTGTGGGCGGAAACCATGTTGGTGTTAGTCTAGCGGTACGTGTGCATCTACATGGTCTTTCAATTGATGTTGTATGGTTTTCTCAATTATTTTGGCCAGAAATGGAATGCTCACAATTGGGCGATAGGAGCTTGGGAGGGTCTTATCCATTGAGGTCTTTTTTAAGATAGGGCATACAGAGGCCTGTTTGAGCGCAGAAGGTAGGTATCCTAGCATCAGGGAGGAGTGAACAATCTGTAGGATGGTTTGGGCAAATTGGTTGCGTAGATTTTTTAGCCATGTCACAGGACATGGGTCGAGAGGTGCGGTTGTGGTATTGATGTTGTTGATGATGTCAAGTATTTCTCTTTTATTTATGAGGTTGAAGTTGTGCCATAGATGTTTCTTTTCTGTATCTTTATTTTGCTGGGGTGTTACAAGGCATTGTTGTGTTGTTGGTAGTTGTTTGTTGTATAGGAAGTCAGCCATAATTTGTGGGTCAATTTACGTTTTTTCATTTGTGTCGGCTGTGTTGGGGTCGTTGGTCATTTGGGTTACAATTGTGAATAGTTCTCTTGGGCGGTTGAGTGATTTCATAAGTGTGTTTGTGATATATTCCTTTTGATATCTTCCTTGCTTCCCATGTGTCTGCAGTGCTCCTGGGTCTTGTCAGCAAGCAAGGAGAAGCACTGAACCAGGACATCCGCTGCCTGGTGAATCAGTATGAACAATACTCCTTTAATGGTCTTACAGTCAACGGCACCACCACCCTCTTGGAGAACATTGCAGATAGCGGTGGGCTTGACATCGCCTATGAGGTGACTTGCTGGGGGGGATTCTTAGGAAATCAATCATGGCTGGTGCTAACAGCTGGCATTTCCTACTCGCTTCTGATCTAATAAACCAAAATAAGACCAGAAGCTCAGTTTGAACATCACTTGGAAACTCAGTTGAAAACTGGCCATCTAATATGTTTGATCATCAGAAGCCCAGAAATGGCACCAACCAGAATTCATTCAGTCAACAAACCTTGTTGCAGACTCTGGGTTAGATCTGAGTTTGTGATTTGCAGTTAGTCAAGGTCTCCAAGTCCTACACAGATAGGGTAAGAGACTGGATGGAAGGTCTGGGACCTGGGGGTGAGTGTGCAGAGGGTCCAAGGGGGTTTACTGGCAGAGGCAGGGCTTAAATAAGAATCTAGGTTTTCTAATCATCCGTGACATGAAATTGAATTAGTTCTAAGTTTGATTAGCGTTTACTTAGATTCTATGTACTATCTAGACCAAACCAAAGGACTTAGTAACAGCCAGGAAACTGTCCATTGGCACCCAGTTGGGCAACATGTGTCTCTCCTGTCAGTAGAAGCCTTTGCTAACACTGTACCTTTAACCATCCTCTTTTTGTCTCTTTCTTTCTCTCTCTCTGTCTCTGTCCCCTTCTTTATTTTTATTTATTTATTTGAAAACTTTTATATACCGCCCCTTCCAAAGATCAGGGGCGGTTTACATATAACAAAGGAACCATACATTGAACATTTTGAAACATTACAACTATTTACAATAAAACGGTTGAACATAGTAACTATTTAGAACTCGAGTCACAACTTTGGGGCTCAAGGTGGTACAGAGGCATATACATTTGTACATTTGTATGAGGTGTGAAGAATAATTGTCTGCGCTTAAGTGGGTTAAGACTGGTATTGTATAGACAGGGTATTAGGTAGGATGGTCACCTTGTGCTTGAATTTTTATTTATTTTATTTATTTAACAAACACTTATATACCGCACTTTCCCATGGATCAGGTGCGGTTTACAAAGAACAATGTAAAGAATCAGTGAACAATTATAAAATCTGTTCTTCTTACATGAATAATCTTCTTACATGAATGGCTTGATCAGAGAAATGGTCTAGGTTATAAAAGTGCCGAGTGAATAAGTATGTTTTTAGTTCCTTTCGGAAAGTTTGGAGGTCTTTAATCTCCCTTAACTGGACTAGAAGATTATTCCATTGAACCGGTGCAACATAGGAAAAAGCACTGTTGCTTGTTATCTGTTGTTTTTTTTTTCTAATTGAGTCCGGTATTATAATAGTATTGAGGTTCCTTCTTCTTCGGGGGGGCTTTGAATCAGTGTAGAGAGATGAGATGAGATGGTGCAATCTTTTTAATTAACTTAAAGGTAGTCACTATAGTTTTATATCACAATGGTTTTCTTTCAGGCCTATGAGAGCTGGCTCCAGAAGAAAAAGCATGGGAGGGTTTTAGCAAAGCTCGGATTTGGCCCCCATCAGCTCTTCTTCAGCAGTTTTGCCCAGGTACGGGGGGAACAGTTACCTTCAGCAGAAATCCTCCATGAGTTTCTCACATTCCATGGCCAAAAGCTTTCTCGCCATTAGGCAACAGTGTGGTAATGATATTAGCTCATGCAGAAGGAAATCAAAGCTGTCGCTGTGCCTAAATATTATGAATGGTCAGTCACAGCATGCATGTTAATAATTTTGCTCTGGTCTTCTCACTGTCACCCCTCAGGCCTTCTGTGGAACTCAGAGCAGTGAGGGACTGCGAGAATCCTTGCTCCAGGACCGCCACAGCCCCCCTCAGGTCCGTGTCTTGGGAGCCATTGCCAACAGCAAGGACTTTGGGGATGTTTTCCAGTGTCCAAGAGGGTCCCCCATGAACCCAGAGAGGAAATGCCATATCTGGTGATTCTTGCTCACCTCCACAACCCCCAGAAATGGGAAAAGACGGAGGCTTCAACCAAAGGGGTGGAACATTGTGGGAAATATCACCTTCACATGGCCTTCAGCTACATCACCAGTGGTGAACAAAAGGTAACCTCACCCAGGATGGAGCACCAGAGATGCGTCCATAGAGCTCTTCACGTCATTCAACGCCAAGAGCTTCCTGACTTTTTCTAATATTTAATAGCTTGGTGTTCATTTTTGCTATTGCTTCTTAGCTCTATAAAGACAAACACCACTCATTAAAGTCCTCAAGATGGCACTCTTGTTCCATGGACAGTGGAGAAGTCCTTCGGCTTAGCGATGCTTGGCTTCAGCATCTTCCTGTGGGTTCCTCCCACCCCAGGCTCTCCAGTTAACTCCTGCAATATTCAATAGATTGAAAGGCCAAAATTCAAAGTGAACTACATTTAAATGTTAAGGGCTAGCGGGGAGAGAGGGAAGCTAAGGTTGGGATGGCATTCTTGAAGGACACAGATCAATCTGATTTCCCAAGTTATGTACAATAGACCTGTCTCAGATAAGTCTGCAATCATTTGATTTGAGAGCCCAGCTCATCAGCAGAGGAATGATGAGTCTCAATGCCAGAACTGTTGTCACCTCCCAAGGAGCGGAGCAAACCTTAAGAGCTTCCAAGCCCAGCTCATGAGCGCCTTCTGTCTTCCCCCACCCCAGGAAAACTGGCATTCCAGTGAGACTAAAATATAACAATTAACCTGGTTCTCTGCCGAAACATGTGCCAATTATAGTTCTTTATTATTCACTGTGGACGTCTTGAAAAAAATACAAGTCTGTTGGGTGAGGCTGCAAGCCCTGGTTGGAAAGCACCATGGTACAATTCATTTCTGAGAATGTAATTCGTTACTAAATTTTAAGATTACCAGTTGGCTCCATCTCATTGAGAACAGGCTCAGTTAGTTCTGGTTTTCTCTTCCAGTTGTATCCATGGATTTGCAGTTCCTGCTTTTCTAGGAGAAACTGGAATTTGAAGTCCGCTGATGCAATGGGGGTGAAAGCAGGACCAGCTCAGCCTGGATTTGGGGCCCGCTGGTGATCCCTGTAGAGGTGTCAGTCTGAAGGAGCAAATGGCACACTAGGTAGTCCCGCTCAGAGAAGCTGCAAGCTTGGTAAATCAGCCGCATGTCGGCAGGGAAGGGTTGAGTCATGCCTGGTTTTACCCTCAGCATGTCCAAAGGAATAATAGTAAAGAAACATGAGCTAGATGTACTGAGGGTAAGACTAGACCTGGCTCAATGAGTCTCTTTGGGTCTCAGCCCATTTTTTTCTCCCTCCCTTGTTCACTTTTCACAACTGTGATACAGTCTTGGAGAGTGGAGGTACACTGCCCAGTCCTTCACCCCAGAGGTGGCTGCTTGCCAATTCGCTTTTAGATTTTTTTTGACAGAAGATGTTGTACAATTACTAATTATTATTATTTAGAATGGCCTTCCTAGTAAAACTATGCAAATCTTAGCCTTCCCACATAGCCAATCAGAGCACTGCAAGAGGGACTGATCCATTAGGCCCTGGATCTATGGGAAGGCTGGTACCTAAGGCCTTTCATCTTACATTAAAAAATAACATTACATTTTTTTTCTCTTTCTGGTGTTAAGTTGACTTTACTTACTTATTTGTGACATCTCAGGAGAAATCCCTTGCATGGTCACAAAACACGTTAGGTAGAAGGGAGACTAGACAGCCCTGGAGTATTCTAAGAAACAGTGAAATCAAAAACAGAAGTTCCCCCTCTGCATCTAAAGCACTTCTGCAGCCTTGAGAAATATTCCTTGCGAAATTCAAAGCTGACCATCAGCTCGGAACTGCTGAATTACTGTTTTCCTAGCGCTGTGTTGTTTCATACCTATTGACATTGTTTTTTCCAAACCTGTCCTGATGACTCCACAGCTCGTTGTGTTTCCAAGATATCCAAAGCGAATCTGCATGAGAGCAATCTCATGCGTATTCATTGCAGCTATCCTGAAAACACAACTGACTGTGGGGTCGCCAAGACGGATTTAGGATGCTCCATTCTAAAAAGATTGTCCAGCTAACTTCTGAATGTATTCAAAAGTGAAACCGTAGCAACAGTTACTGGCAAAAGGTTCCATTAGTTCACCATTTGTTGCATAAAGGAACCCTTCCTCTGAGGGTGAGGACCTTTATTGCTTTTAGAGGATGCCCAATGGTTTTGTTTGATGCTCCTGGTTGCAAAGAAAAGTGGTGATGAGATGGATAGGAATGGTGTGGTGAAATAGTGTTATCCTGTTTTTCCCCCTACCCCTGGGGGGGGGGGACACAGTGGGAGGCACCTCAGAAAGAGGCATTACTCAGTGTTTTGTGGGAATTCTTATAAACTTAGCTTAAATATATGCGCAACCAGGTCACCAAAAGACTGCTCTAAAAGGTATAGTCTCAGAAAAGTAATCATAGACTTTTCGTGTAATACAAACATCTGTAAAGTCCCAAAAGAGTTCTCCAGAAAGACATTGACAGATTTCCTTGCAAGACATATTAACAACACAGCCATAGAGAGAAACAAAAGATAGCCACTGATTTCTCTAATGTCACAAATCTAAGCTCCTCTAAAGTCAAGGTTAAAACAAGTACTCCATCTCTGGAAGAGGTGAGGCTGGAGAGTAAACAGACCTCAGGCCATATAATGACACAGACCAGCTAGGGAGCCATGAGAAATGGAAATAACTCTTCAGCAACTAGGTCACGTTAGTGTTTATTCATTCTGCAATGACCCGTTCCTCTGTTCCACCATCCTCAGTAGGCGATCAGGAAGGGGATATATGCGTCCAGGTCCTCCTCCAGGAACCAGCCAATCAGATCCAGGACAAGCTCCCGCATAAAAAAAGCAGCAGAGTGCCCAGGTTGAAGCAAAGGGCCATGTCGAAGAGATGCTCCCTCACCGCTGCATTGCTCATCCTGGACTCCTGGCTCTGGGCCATGTTGAAGACTTCCACACGCTCCCCCGTGGACACAGCCTGGAAGGTGTCCACTATCTGCTCCTCTTATGATCAGAAAGAATAAGGACAAGTGCTTTAATATTCCTCTGTCTGCCTCCTTGCTCTCTCTCTTCCCTACCAAAATATCTCTCACCCATACACACACGAACCACAGATACTGGGGCCCAAACATTCATTAAGCAACCTGGGCTTATTTCCTGCTTGCCTCACCAAGGTTTTTAAATGTGTTGTGAAATATATTTTAGCTGCTCAATCATTTTTCTAAAGTTTCCTTCATTTGAGTTGTCCTGTAAATGCTTCATGTACCATGTGCTGGCATGTCTGTCGGGACAGATCAATGGATAGAAAGAGAGATGCCAACCATCTTTAGACATCCCAGACCTCAGGATGCAGAGTAAAAAAGGAGCCAACACCAAAAAGGCACTTGGAAATAATAAAGAAATATCAGACCATTTAATTCCTGTGGTGCAGTGATAACTCCAGATCATCAGGGATAGGCCAAGCCAGTCCTAGGTTTGTCCTGCCCCCCACCCCCCAGCACATGCAGGGACTTGGACACCCCCCTTGTCTTTTGCAACATTCCATAACATCCGGAGCAGTATTTCAACTAGTTTCATTGAACTAAAGCTTGAGGGCCTTTGTAGCTCTGTTGGCCCTGCAGGAGATCAGATTCTTAGCAGATCCTTTCATCAACACAAGAATAACATCTATATGAAAAAATGACCTCAAAACTTGTTTAACAGCATCATAAGATAAAGCATATCACAACCTACAAAGATCACACATACACATAGTGATGTGGGCACACAAAGTTCTGCATAAAAGTAGCGGTACATTATCTCTTCCTTATCTGCAGAAGTTCACTTAACCGTAGTTAACCCTCTTAACGTTTTCATTAATTTCGGTGGTTTATCTCCTGCCACTGTGGCCAAGAACATGCTTGCTGTGGCCTTTATCTTTGGCAAGGATGTTATCTACATCTGCAGTGCTTGCACTATTGTAACTATCGTAACCACCACCATTAGCCTTAGTGCGTAAGCTACGGGTGGGCACCTTTCATCCTGGGTGGTGTGCAGCCAGTATGTATTTTTCTTTTTCATTCTACCATACTTCAATCATAGAGTCGCCTTGCTGGGATTAGTATAGATTTTGTACAACGGGGTCACCACGTGAAGGTACCCAGCAAGACGGAGGGAGGGAACTATAATTTCACCCCCTAAGAAAAGCACAGCGGTCACCAACCACAGCTAGTGAAGTTTATGCTACACTTCTCTTTGACTCCATAACACATACACACAGTGATGTGGACACACAATGCTCTCTCCTTGCTTCTACTCCTGTCACACTGTCCCTTGGTCTCCTACCTGGCGGCCTGGTCAATGTTGTAGCAGTCGATGTCATTCCCTCCTGCCGCCGAACCCTCACCCCCGGCAGTTGTCCCATTCCCATTTTTGGTGGAAGAACACTGCCAGTCACCACCAGGAACACGGAGGCTAGGAGCAGGATTCTCATATGGAGCCCAAATCTTGTAGGGCCCATGCTCTCCTGCAACCCTGCAGGACAGAGTATTCACCCCTCTCCCCCCTCTACCGGGAAGCACAGAACCCCACAAAGCTCTATGACATTGGCACTGGTGATGTCACAGAAGGCTCTGTGACTTCAGTATGAGGTCACAGCCTGCCACAGAGAGCTGCTGCTTAAATGGAGAACAGAAGACATGGCAGGACAGTTGCTGGATATGAAGCTTGATTGATTGATTTAACAGCTTTTTTTTAATACTACTTTATCTGGATGCCAATGCTGTTTACAATTAACATGAATGTGCAGAAAATTACAGAGAACATTATAACTTAGGGTGTAAATATAACCAGTCTGCACCCAGGGACAACACCTTGCTGTGGCATGCCAGATCCACCAGCACCCGAGGCCGCTTTGGCCTACTCCCATCCCATCCCTGCTCCCCGACATCACCACAGCACCACATCACTCCAGGTCCCCCCACAGCTGACCACCCCAACCACATTCCACTGCTGCCCCTGAAGCACAACACACACACCCCCGATCCACGTCCCCTCAAGACCCCGCCACATCAAACAACATCAACAATGATATCGCCCACATTGGCCCCCTTTTTCTATGTCCCCACCACGGACACCTTGCAACAACCACTGGCAGCCCCCCATGCCACCATTGAGCACATTTCTGTTCTCACAAGGCATACCTGTCCATCTATTCTCCCTCTATCAGCTGTACCACTCCCATCAAGCCACACCAGCTTTCCTCCATATATGGTACTCTCCACTGTCCATCAGTCTACCATTCCTCCACTATTCACCATGAACTGGGCACCTGTGGCCCCACATGGGTTCACTATTACTCCCATGCAGCTTCCTTCTTCATTTCATCACTATACCACTGCATTACTTTTCTGTACCACCACAACATGCACCCCTTCATCGGCATCCCCACACTCCCACATCCCTCTGTGAGAATGGTCCACCACACCCCACAGCTTCCCATGTATACACTTGATTCCAAATATCAATGTATGTTCTCCCTTCCACATTCCAAATGAGGTTCGCACACCCCCAATGAAGGCCCCCACCGAAACACGGTCTTGCAGAGTGGGACCGACAAATGCCCCAACAAAAGATTCACCGTACTTCTACCCTGTGTGCTGAGCCACCCTGCCCCCCACGTGGCCCCTGGACAATTGCAGACGTGAGTTCTTTCTTTGGACACCAGTGGTAAGTTAGAGACACTAATTCAAGGGACAAAACTCTTTTGACATCTGAGAGTTGAGTATCTGAGAGTAGCGATAACGAGATGGTCTTTGCTAGAATTATCCAAAATACATTGAAGACAAAAAACAAATCACAGCAAAAAACTCTATATCTAATGTGTGGCTGAACAAGGTGGGAAGGGGCTGTCAATACAAGAGACACTAATGATGTTTGTATACACCCCAAAGGAGATTTAAGCATCTATAAAGAACAGTTATTCTCAGTGACAAACATACACAGTCATACGCATGGATATCCTGTCACTGTCAGGCACATGTATGGAGTGCTTCAGTCCATCAAGAAAATATTTTCAAAAAAGATGACCAGGAGATAAAATACACCTGATTTGAGGCTCAGTAATTTCATCTCTTTCGCCTTCTCCGTATCTCAAAAACAGGGGGAATGATGGACTGTCTGTCCACTCTCTCCTTCTGATTCGCTCACTCCCTTTCTCTGTGTTCCTCTCCACCTCTCTCTCTCCCTTTCTCTCTATTTTGCCACTGCTCTTGTTCTCACATCTCCAGCCACCTTCCCCAGTGAGCGTACCCAGGCTAGATTATCACTGGAAGTATCAGGTTCCTTGACCTGGCCAGTGAGAGGATCATGGTATGAAGTTTCCACTCTCCAGGACTGGGCTCCATTCCAACATGTCCACAGCGGATGTGCCATTGGCAAGGGACCTCAAATTGTCACACTGACTCAGTCACCCTGCGGAGAAATCTGTCCATAGGAAGCAATTAGATTTGGGACTAGAGCACAGATACAATCAAGGGCTTGGGGAAGAGCCCAGGGCAGTCTGAAAATGCATTCCTGTGATTAATTTTTAAGTAAATAATTATTGTACATAAGGGAATAGTGCTGAACAGCCCTGGGATATCAGAGACAATCATTAACCCCAGAAAAACTAAAACATTTAGGGGGATGGAGAGAAAATACCATAAGCACATAGTTCCAGCCAAGGAACACATGGGCCCTTGCAGGAGTTCAAACAGAAAAATAAGAGAACCAACCAAGACAACCGATCCTATACACACAAAACCTGGTGGATTATCTTTATAATAAAATGCAAAATTCATCTCATAATACCTGGAAGATCTCATTATAGCATATGAAATAGCTGTTGTCAGTAGATAGGGAGCTCTAAGCCCACAAAGTCTGCCTAGTTGACTCTTACATATTTTGTCATCATGATCACCCTACAGTATATCTATCACAAGCATGCTTGAATGTAATGGGTTTAGTGGGTAGCTTCTCTACTGATTAGCACTTCCAGGCATCCAGAGCTCAACGTGTAATCAAACTCTGGAATTCGTTACCGGAAGATTAGTTAAAGCTGTTACTGCAGCTGGGTTTAAAAACGTTTTGGACAAGTTCCTGGAGGAAAGGTTCATAAACCATTATTAAAGAGGACCCGGTAAATCTACTGCTTGCCCCGGGACAAGCATTGTGGAACCTGTGTGCCTCTTTGGGAACCTGCCAGGTACTTGTGACCTGGATTGGCCACTGTTGGAAACTGGATACTGGGCTTGATGGACCTTGGTCTGACCCAGTATGGCATTTCTTATGTTCTCAATAAAGAAGCATTTCCCAAAATTCCCTCTGAACCTCTTTCCTTGCACAAAAGGATGACCTAATGCATTGACAATGCATTGGGATAGGAGGCAGTGTACTACTGTGGATCAGGAACTGGTTAAAAGATAGAAAGCAGAGGGTAGGGCTAAATGGCCAATTTTCCCAATGGAGAAAGGTGAATAGTGGTGTACCCCAGGGATCTGTGCTGGGTCCGCTGCTTTTTGACATATTCATAAATGACCTGGAAAGTGGAATAACGAGTGAGGTTATCAAATTTGCTGATGACACAAAACTATTTAAAGTTGTTAAAACCCAGGAGGATTGTGGAAAATTGCAAGAGGATCTTGATAAATTGGAAGACTGGGCATCAAAATGGCAGATGAAATTTAATGTGGAGAAGTGCAAGGTTATGCACCTAGGGAAGAACAACCCAAACTATGGTTACACGATGCAAGGTTCCACATTAGGAACCACCACCCAAGAAAAAGATTTAGGCGTCCTTGTGGATACCATGTTAAAACCCTCGGCCCAGTGTGCAGCGGCGGCCAAGAGAGCAAATAGAATGCTAGGTATGATAAGGAAAGGAATGGAAAATAAAACAAAAGATATTATAATGCCTCTATATCGTTCCATGGTGAGACCGCACCTTGAATATTGTGTGCAATTCTGGTCGCCATATCTTAAAAAGGATATAGCAATTTTAGAAAAGGTTCAGAGAAGAGCCACCAAAATGGTAAAGGGGATGGAAGGCTACTCCTATGAAGAAAGGCTAAAAAGGTTGGGGCTCTTTAACCTGGAAAAGAGACGGCTGAGGGGAGATATGATAGAAGTCTATAAATTAATGAACGGAGTGGAACGGGTAAACGTAGATCGATTGTTTACCTTATCAGAATATAGAAAGACTAGGGGACATGCAATGAAGCTACAGGGTAAACTATTTAAGACTAATAAAAGAAAATATTTTTTCACTCAACGTGTAATCAAACTCTGGAATTTGTTACCGGAGGATGTAGTAAAGGCTGTTAGTGTAGCTGGGTTTAAAAAAGGTTTGGACAAGTTCCTGGAGGAAAGGTCCATAAACCATTATTAAGAAGGGACCCAGGATATCAATGCTTGAACCAATACAAGCATTGTGGAACCTGTGTCCCTTGGGGAAACTGCTAGGTACGTATGACCTAGATTGGCCACTGTTGGAAACAGAATACTGGGCTTGATGGACCTTGGTCTGACCCAGTATGGCATATCTTATGTTCTTATGTTCTTATGACAATGACACTGGTAAGCACAAAGAAGAATTTGGAGCTGGCCAACCGAGTCCTGGTGGTGCTGGAAAGAGCAACAGGAATCAGAAACAATAATGTAAAGGGGTTTAAGATCTCAAACCAGCAAAATCCAATTGAAAAGCTTTTCCCATGATCCCATCTCTGAACACAGTTAAGTGCTCACTCCAGCATCTTCTTCTAGTCATAGCAGGATGGTGCCAGTGAACTACCACATCAAACCATTCCCAAAATTATCAGTGACATATTCATCATTTATTTTATTTATTAAATATAAATACTGCCTTCCTGATGCAAAGCATCCTGTGGGTTACAACATAAAGTCATATGCAACATTAAAGGAGAATGTCACGGGATCCCAAGTCTGCCCCTCCTAACCCGCACCTTTCAGTGGGAAAATAAAAGCTTTAAGTCTCTTTCTAAAGGAGAGTAAGGTCAGTTCACATCGCAATTCAAGGGGAAAATGTTTCCATAGAACTGGAGCTGCTACAGAAAATATTTGCTTCTGCCAAGAGGCTTTGCTAGTTACCTCCTTAGAAGGTATTTGGAACAGGAATGAAAACACAGAAAAATGACTGCAGCTAAAGACCGTACAGCCTAGTCAATCTGCCCTTCCATAGCAAATAGTAAGATTTACAGTCCCTTAGAGATGATCTGTTCCATGCCCTCTTGAATTCAGATGCAGTCGTCATCTCTATCACCCTTTCCGTAAAGAAATATTTCCTGAAATTAGTCCTGAGTCTATCCCCTTTCACCCTCATCTTATGTTCCCTCATTGCAGAGTTTTCTTTTGCTTGAAAGAGGCTCTCCCCTTGTGAATTTATGCCACAGAGGTATTTAAATGTCTCCATCATATCTCCCCCCTCCCCCCTTTCTTCCAAAGTATACATGTTGAGATTTCTAAATCTGTCCCCATATATCTTATGACAAAGACAACTGACCATTTCGGGAGCCACACTCAGCACCAACTCTATCCTGGTTATATACTGCCTTTCGACATGTCAAGACGGTTTACATCGTACAGTAACTTAACGTGGGATACATAGAACCTTAATTGTCACATATAGAACCTTAATTGCCAACAAGTACTTAAATAACTATATACATTTATTTATTTATTTATTTATTTATTTATTTAGCTGTATTTATATCCCGCTTTTCACCGGGTCAAAGCGGTCAATTGGGAGATACATTTAACACGAGGGGATATGACACACATACGCTAATACTTACAGGGAACATGGGCAATGGAGGGTTAAGTGGCTTGCCCAAGACCACAAGGAGTGCCTATAGGACTAGAAATCCCAGTCCCTCCAGCCTGAGATTGCTGTCCCCAGGTGGGACTTGAACCCCCGGCCCTCCGGCCTGAAGTACCTTGTCCTAACCACTAGGCCACTCCTCCCCCCTCTATACATGAGCATAATACTAACGAATACATGCATGAGATGCATGCAGTACATGGAACTTGTCTGAATAACATTGGTCAGATATTTTCTACAGGAGGGGAGGCTCGGGGAAGGGGTAGGAGATGCCGGGGGAAGAGTAGGAGGTTGCAGGGCTAAAAGGGGGGGATGGTTAGGAGACTGAGCCAATGGGCATCAGGGGTAGAGCGGGTAGCGATAAGAGAGTCACTGGGACTGAGGCAGATGGGTGTGCATAGTTAATCCGGAGCTATAGGGAAATACTTGAGGAACAGATAAGCTTTTGTTTTCTTACAAAAGTCATTGAGATCACTTATTGTGCGAATGTTGTCTGGTGTGGCGTTCCAGAATCTTCGGGCGAAGAGGGAGAGCGCCCTACTTGAGGTTCTAGTGTTGTATTTCCTGTTGTCTGCAGGGATAATGAGAGTAGTTTGATTGCTGATCCTTCTAGGATGATTGACTGATGGCCTTTTTTATAAGGGTTTCCAGATACTCTGGTGATAGATGATGCAGCACTTTGAAGATAGTAACCAGTGCTTCCTATTTAGCGCAGGCTCTAATAGGAAGCCAAAGGAGTAATATGATCACATTTGGAGGTGCCGATTAGCACTCTTGCAGCTGTATTGATGGCCATCTGCAGCGAGTGGATTGATGAAGCTGGAAGTCCCTTGAGAAGTATGTTACTTGGGGTAGGGTTAAGGCTTGGAAGATTGTCTGGAAGTGGGTTTGGTCAAGGAGTGGTCTGGGGGTTTTGACTGTTTTCATTTTCTGGTAGACTAGACCTATAGTGGCGTTTATAAGTTGTCTTAGGGTAAGACTCTGATCTAGGGTGATGCCGAAGTATTGTACACTAGATTTAGTGTGGATCTTTTCTCCACCCATATCTATGTATGATGACATAGTAAATGACGGCAGATAAAGACCAGCATGGTCCATATAGTCTGCCCAGCAAGGTGGCAAGAGTACGTATGCCCACCATTCCATGCAGGTCACCCCTCCCCATGCCTTTATTTAGGGGGCTTCGTGCAGGTCACCTCTGCTTGTTGAGATATCAGAAACAGTTAAGTTTAAGTGGAGGAGTGAAGTAGGAGTCCTTGGTGATGTGTAATAGCTCCATCTTTTGGTAGTTTATGGCATTGAAACAATCGATTAGAGGGTATATACTGGGTTAGATCAAGGAATATAGTCTTAAAATGGGTCTGCACTTTAATGTTAAAATGACAAAGATCCTGACAACTGGCAAAATGAATAAGTTCATCGTTGATGGAGAAGAAAGTGAAATAGTTGAAAACTTTAACCTACTTGGATCAATTATCAATAAAGAAATGAAAAGCAGTCAAGAAATCCGATGACGGATTGCTTTTGGCAGAATGGCTATGAAGAACAAGACAAGATTCTCAAGAGCAGAGATCTCTCTCCATACAAAGATTCGGCTTGTATGGTATTTTCAATAAGATCATGTGGATATGAAAGTTGGACAGTGAAAAAGATAGACAGGAAGAAAATTGATGCCTTTGAATTATGGTGCTGGCGGCGAATACTGTGTATACCATGGACTGCCCAAAGAACAAACCAGTCGGTACTAGAGGAGATCAAACCTAAGCTTTCTTTAGAAGCTCAGATGACAAGACTTCGACTTTCATACTTCAGACACATCATGCGAAGAGAGAGATCATTAGAGAAAGACATCATGCTTGGTAGAAGGCTAATGCAAAACAGGAAGGCCAGCAATGAGATGGATCAATACAATAACAGCAGCTATGGGAGCCAGTCTGTGAACAATGAGATGCCTGACTGAAGATCAAACACAATTTAGGACAACTATCCAGAGGGTCGCCATGAGTCAACACCGACTTGACGGCACTTAACAACAACAACAACAATATACTGGGTTACAGGTGGAGATAAGGATATATGACATTATGTCATCAGCATATAGGTGATACAGGACATTGTGGGAGCTGATAATATCACAGATGGGTTGAATGAACAGATTAAAAAGGAGCGCTGATAGTGCTAATCCTTGTGGTACCCCCTGGGTTATGTCGGATGGTGTGGCAGCTATCCCATTAATGTATACTTGTTGTTGCCTCGAGGTTAGATATGAGGAGAACCATTTGAGTGTAGTGTTACATAGGCCAATCGCTTGGAGTCGGAGCAGTAGTGCTTTATGTGGCACTGAATCAAAGGCTGCTTTTACACCAAGAAATAGAAGGGTGAATCCTTGATTGGGTTTCCCAGTACCTAGAGTAGGCTTGTCTATGAGTATGGTGATAAGAGATTCAACACCGTGGTTGGTTCTGAATCCGTGTTGTTGTTAGTCCAGGGGGGTATGTGCATCAACGTGGTCCTGCAGTAGCATCTGAACTGCTTTCTCAGCTAGGAAGGGTACGTTGGGGATGGGTTAGTACGAGCTTGGAATCAACGGGTCCAGTCTTGGACTCTTGAGGATTGGGTGTATGGACGCCCGCTTCAATCACACTGCAAGTAGCCTTTGGAAAGTAGCCCTTGTTAAGCCAGAACACCTCACTAATAATGTCAGAGGGGGGAAAATGGAGAAATTGTCTTACTGTTGTGTAGAGAACTTGCATCTGCATCAGTCCTGTAGAGAAATGGTTGTAATATCTTTTAAAGCACGAACAAGAAAGATTTTGCAATGTCTGAACTTTCAAGGCCTCTCCCTGACTGCAGAATTGATGAAGGAAGTTTCCATATTTCACAACAGAAGTCCCTTCCCTTCATCAAGAGGTTTCTTATTTTTGACACCAAGCCCCAAGAACCCCTGTCAAGCAATGTCATCACAAGGATAACAACTAGTATTACTGACATCAACAACTGTGTGCCTTCAGGGCCAGCACTACCACTAGGCAAACTAAGCAGTTGCCTAGAGTGGCAATGGTCAAAGGGTGGCCCATTGCTGCTGCCACCATGCCTCTGCAGGATCTGCAGCTGTGGCAATTAGTTCAAGCAGCCCTGTAGCGCTTACTGTAACCTCTACTGCTGTGGGGCCGTTTGTGTTTCTGCCCCCTCCAATGCACGATGCCAACTTCCTGTTTGCATAGGGGGGGAAGTAGCTGGACCAGAATGCCTCATATCATTGCATAGGCCCTGTGCACCCTCTATCAGTAAAGCCTTGCAAGAAACCTGCAGTGGCATCTTCCCTGACGTGTCATCACCATACACATGCCATCAGCTAGCCCTTGAAGGTCAGTCGGTATTCAGAAGAGTTACCCGGAAAAATTGTTAAATTTGAAAATTCAGGCCCACACCAGTTACGTTTTTTTCCTCCAAAATATATTTATTGGGGATGATATTCAAACACCATGGTGGTCAGCCATGGCACTTAAATATTATGGGATTCAGCGGCAATATCTGGATAGGAGCTGCTGCTGAATAACGGGGCTGAAGGGCGCTGTCCAAATAAGTGCTGACATATATCCATTTAGTAGGATTTTCAATTGACACTTATCTAGATTGCAACTTAGGTCTGCTTTTCATGACGCTTAAGTTGCCCAGAAAAGTGCCTACTGAGAATTCTGCCGTCCAGATAAAGTCGCACTTATCCAGATAGCGTTGACACTGCTCTCGCCACCCTTCCTTCCAGACCGCTCCTGCACTAACTTTAGGTTGGGCAATTCAGTGTCCAGACAAAATTTAACCAGTTAAAAGTAGGAGGGATGGAAACAACATAGCGTTAATACTTGATGGTGTCCACTTAAAGATAAGTGTTTAAGTCGAACTGCATAAACAGCAAGTCTAAAGATAATCAGTAAGTTACCTGGCTATCTGCACCCGAGTTTAATCTATAGTGTTGACCTCCTTGTGTGGCAAAGCCACAGCAATTATACACAGCTAGTCCTCAGAAAGAGATGCTGTCCATTATCAGAACCATCTTGTGATAGTGCAACTAGATCAGGAAATAGACGGTGATAAGAACAGGATTCGAAGGTTGGATAAAATATATACTTTATGTCAGCATTCCACAATGCAGTGAAGCAAGGCTGTCTGGTTTAGGTCACATCAGACCTGAATTATGTCATTTCATTTCATATTTATTACTTACAACCTGCCTTTCCTAACTATGTCTAGGTGGTTCACAATAGTACACACTTCATTTATGATAGCTCGTGCAAACAATAATGAAATAAACATAATCAATTAAAAGCAGCATTAAAAAATACAGATTTCAACGTCTTCCGAAATAGAAACATACAAACAGAAAAATGATGACAGAAAAATATCACATGGCCTATCTAGTCTGTCCTTCCATAACAACTACAACAGTCCCCTTTTTTTTCTTTAGAGATCCTCTGTGACTGTCCCATGCTTTTTTGAATTCAGTTACTGTCCTCATCTCTACCACCTCGACTGGGAGACTATTCCACAGATCCACCACTCTTTCCGTAAAGAAATATTTCCACATATCACTCCTGAATCTATCCCCTTTCACCCTCATCCCATGTCCCCTCATAGCAGAACTTGCTTTCAATCGAAAGAGGCTCTCCCCCTGAACATTTATGCCACGGAGGTATTTAAACGTCTCAATCATATCTCCTCTATCCCGCCTTTCCTCTAAGGTGTACATATTAAGATCCTTAAGTCTGTCTTCATATGCTTTATAATGAAGACCACTAACTATTTTAGTAGCCACCTTCTGTACTGACTCCATCCTGTTTATATCCTTTTGAAGGTGCGGTCTCCAGAATTGCACACTATACTCCAAATAAGGTCGCACCAAAGACTTATACAGAGGCACTATCACCTCCTTTTTTCTGCTAGCCATTCCTCTCCTTATTCACCCAAGCATCCTTCTAGCTTTTGCTGTCACCTTTTCTACCTGTTTAGCTACTTTAAGATCATCAGACACAACCACGCCGAGGTCCCGCTCTTCTTTAGTGGACAAAAAGTACTTCACCCTCTATACTATATTGCTCCCTTGGATTGCTGCAGCCCAAATGCATGACCTTGCATTTTTTAACATTAAATCCCAGCTGCCAAATTCTAGACCATTCTTCAAGCTTAGCTAGATCCCTCCTCATGTTATCTACACCTTCCTGTGTGCCTACTCTATTGCAGATTTTGGTATTATCCGCAAAGAGGTAAACCTTACCCAACAGCCCTTCCACTTGTCAATTTCTGTCATCAACTGGTCAATCTCTTGTCTATCCAACCAATAGGAATAGGGGATTCCCTGGTTCATAGGGTTTCCCCATGTTCCATTGGCTGTAGTAAGCTCCTTACATTTGAATGATTGGTCAGATTGTTCTTTAATGAAGATCACGTGTTAAGCAAGCGTTCACGTCACACGCCGATTCTTTAAAGGTTTGAATGCTCTGCTCTTTGGACATTGAAGCTTTCATTACTACAGGATCCATTCAACCTGATGCAGGGTCAGAAATCTTTCTGACCCGAAACGTGCCACGTCGTTCATCACAATCTCTGTGGTTCTTTTAAGCTCGGGGAAAGCCTATAAGCTAAGTGTTTCATTTATTACACTGTCTTTCAAATAATTAAAAGGAGTGGTCACGGTGAGGGGAGGGTTTTGATTCCTCCCTCTTTTGAATGAGCACTCCGACAAAAACTTTCTGTCTTTCTTATTACGCCAGGGTTTAGTTTGATTCTGTTTAGTTTTACCTTGTGCGGGGGTTTTGGTAACTTTTGCTTAGTAATTTAAAAAGCCACAAACTCTTACCTTTGCTTGAAATGTATAGCTCATGTTGATGAACAGAAAGAGGTAAAGAATTTCAATATTTGAGGCAAGGAATTGAGGAAACTGGAGGGGGAGGGGGGTGGGATACTCCCTGGCGGCAGATAGCCAGCCATCCTAATGTGGCTAACTGTCACTGTTGAAGCTAAGACCTAAATATCCAATGCCAAGACTGTATCCAGTCACCAGCATTGAATATGTAGGTCAGCCAGATGTCAGTGCCGCTGAATATCTCGGACAAGGGGAATGACACAGTTAGCAGGTCACCGTCTGCTAACCATGTTAAGCCCTTTGAATATCCCCTTCCCCCAGTTTATAGTCCTTTGTTTCAGCAAGTTGTGGTATTCTCAACAAACCTTGCTCATTTGAGTGCAAAGTTTCCCCAGAAATATAGAACTGCAGCGGAAATTGCAAATACCCACAGTCCCACTGATATGACATCCTAAAAAGCAGACACAGTGATTTCAACTGAATTCGATACAGAACTGGAACCAATGCAGATCTGCCAATATTGGGACATTATGATTTTATAAGTGCTACCCAGCCATAAGCCTTGCAGCAGAGTTTTGCAGTGACTGCAGTGCTCTAAGAAGATTATTAGGCAGCCCAGAATGTATTACAATAGCCCAACCCTGATCATGCTAAGCTCTGTACAACACTGCAAAAACAATCTGGTTCAAGTATATACTGGAGTTTCCACACCACACAAAGCTTAAAATAAGCATAGCACGCTATCTTTTGTGCCTGTGATTTACATTTTAGGCCTTTATGAGAGGAGGCAAAAATCCTCTTTCGCTGTCGATAATGCACAGTTCTTGAGGTCACAAGCAGCACAGTGCCAGCCTGAGGATTGACCCTTCGTAAAGGTCAGCGTCTTCCGGATGAATGCACCATGTCAACAACTAGCTCTGGATTATCTAGATAGAGCATACGGCTCCTACTGTGAACGACAGAAGAGAGGACCAGAGAGGTCCACCTACCTATCTCCTTCCCCTCTAAGAAGAGAAATAGAAGCTCTGCTCTCGGCTAGGAAGGTGTCCATGTGCCGTCTCTCTCCATATGCTGGTTTATTGATCTGTGTGATCTATACAAGTTCATTTCTGAGATAAAGCCCTTTGATTGTATCTGTTCTTGCCTTGGTCAATCCTATCCCACAGCCTCTTCGGAAAACGTATCCAGGACTGATTGAATACATCTGAGATCTTAGAGAGAGAAGGTATGAAGATCTCCAGGGATCCAGAAGGGGCTTATCCTGACATAATTTCTGTACATATCCTATCATATCAAGAACCTAGCAGTATGAGAGGAACCTAGCAGTATGAGAGGAACCTAGCAGTATAAGAGGAACCTAGCAGTATGAGAGGAACCTAGCAGTATAAGAGGAACCTAGCAGTATGAGAGGAACCTAGCAGTATGAGAGGAACCTAGCAGTATAAGAGGAACCTAGCAGTATGAGAGGAACCTAGCAGTATGAGAGGAACCTAGCAGTATAAGAGGAACCTAGCAGTATGAGAGGAACCTGGCAGTATGAGAGGAACCTAGCAGTATGAGAGGAACCTAGCAGTATAAGAGGAACCTAGCAGTATAAGAGGAACCTAGCAGTATGAGAGGAACCTAGCAGTATGAGAGGAACCTAGCAGTATAAGAGGAACCTAGCAGTATGAGAGGAACCTGGCAGTATGAGAGGAACCTAGCAGTATGAGAGGAACCTAGCAGTATGAGAGGAACCTAGCAGTATAAGAGGAACCTAGCAGTATGAGAGGAACCTAGCAGTATGAGAGGAACCTGGCAGTATGAGAGGAACCTAGCAGTATGAGAGGAACCTAGCAGTATAAGAGGAACCTGGCAGTATGAGAGGAACCTGGCAGTATGAGAGGAACCTGGCAGTATGAGAGGAACCTAGCAGTATGAGAGGAACCTAGCAGTATGAGAGGAACCTGGCAGTATGAGAGGAACCTAGCAGTATGAGAGGAATGGAGACCTAGATGTTGGACAAAATATGCTCATTTGCCTCAAATGGGACAACAGAACTGATTTGGATATGGACCAGTATCCTGCAGGCCGTCAAACTCATACATAGGAAAGATCCTTAGAAAGAGCAGGAGAGATGGGAACAACTGGACCCCCCCCCCCCCTCACTGTCACTATGCACTGCTTTCCTATATTTAGGTGCAGTGATGGCTTTAGATCAGTATTCCTCAACCCAGTCCACGGGTTTTTAGACTATCCTACAATGACAACAGGACCACTATAATATGTACCATAAGGGCGGGGGTCTCTGCATCCCCTATTTTGCACAAATCTTTTCAACCTGCTGTCCACTCTGTTCTGAATAAGCAGCAGTTGTGCACTGGAGATGGTAACTGTTAGCTGCACAATCTCTCCCCATTTTGGACGCTCTGCTTAGCTCATACAACGGTTCCAGAAAGAATAAGAGACGGAGCCGCAGCAGAAACAGAAAATGGTCACATGGCGAAACTCAGCCCCCCTATTTCGCAAGATTTCTGGAATATAAGACACCATTGATCTGCCTCACTTCTTCCTGCTGGAAGATGTCTCACCGTCTCTCTCTCCCTACCTCTCATCACTGACTCGCTCTCTCCCATCTTTGCTGTTTCTCACTCTCTTCTGTCCCTCTCACTATCTTGTTTTTCTGTCTCTCGTCTGATGCCAGTCTCTGTTCCTCTGTCTATCTATCTTTCTATCCCATTCACTATCATAGTCTGTCTGTCTCTCTCTCTCTCTCTTTCCTTTTTCCCTCTCTCCCTATCTCCTCTTGTGCCTCTGTTCTTGTTCTCACACCGTCAACCTCTCTCTCCATCAGAGGGTCAGTGAGTGCAGCCACATTGGTTTATTAGCAGAGATTCAAGGCTCCTTAACTGGATTGAGAAGGGGTTTATTGGTGTGAAGTTTCCATTCTCCAGGGGCCGGGCCCTGTTCCAGCATGTTCACAGCGGATGTACTGTGGCAATGGGCCTCAGATTGTCACATTGACTCCATCACCCTCCACAGAAATCTGTCCAGAGAGGAAGCTATTAGTCTGGGACTGCAGCACTGATACAGATCAAGGACATGAGGAAGGCAGATGAAGAGCCCACGGCACTCTGGCAAACACATTCTTAGCATTAATTCATAAGTAAATAATTATTGCACAGAAGGGAATGGTGCCAAACTGCTCAACATGACAGGCCATCATTAACCCCAGAAACACTTAGTCCTGTAAGAGGCTTTCACTCCTACAGGGCTCCATGCAACACTCAGCCCTGTACATGGGGGGTGCTCTTTAAAAGCTCAGGCAGTTTGGGTACAGAACTAGCTGAGAACTTCGCACCTGCCTGATCCTGAGACACTAATACATGGAGATTTGGCGATCGAATTCCTGCGCATAGTTTCCTTACCCTAATCTCTGCCTGCCCCCCAGAACACCCTTTTTTTGCATGGTTTAATCCAGTTACCTTGTGAAACTTCATGGAACAAGATGAGGTGTACAGTAACGGCGCGCTCATTGTATACTCACGTACAGACTTCGGAAAGGACCTACATGCCCCAGTACTAGACTACAATAAAGTGTAATTTCATTATTTATTTAGTTATTGCAATTTAGCTCAACCCAGGGTTTACCCTACGACTAGGCAAACTAGGCATCTGCTTAGGGCAGCAACCCGGCTCCGGACCACAAAACAGAAATGCAACAGCAGGCCTTTGAGTGCCCTGCCGCTTCTGCCTCTGCTCTACATCCATCACAGCCGACTCAGCAAACGTAACCACAGCGCGGCTGGAAGCAGGTGAGCAGCACATGCGCTACATCCCGCCTCTTCAACAGGTACTCAAACGTCTGCTGACAGGCTGCTGCTTCTACTTTTGCTGAGTCGGCTCCAGTGGAGATACAGCAGCGCAGTGGGGGCAGGGGAAAGGGGGAGAGACAGGAAGCAGTAGGGAAGGAGAGATGCTGGACGCTTCGGGGAGAAGAGAATGATGGATGATGAACTGGGGGAAGGGATGGGGAGGAAAGGGGTGATGCTGGCCACCTGGGGAGGCAGGGGAGCGGAAGATATGAAGAAATGATGGACTACAGAGATGGTAGAGCCTTGAGCCACCCTAGAGAGTGGGGGGAGAGTAGGACACGGCTGAAGGTTCACCTAGGGCATCAGATACCCCTTGGGCTTGCCTTACTCATGCCTTTCATTAGTAGCTCAAGGTAAGTTACATTCAGATGCAGTAGGTATTTTCCGGTGCGCGGAAGGTTTACAATTTTATTTTGTACCTGTACGCCTTCACAGGTAATTTATAAGAATCATTGTATGCTCAGACTATACTTTAGCTTTTCTTTTTTCATTTTCAATGTTTGCATTTTTCTTCTATGATTAAAAATGATAAACTACTTTGATACTGTGTGAAAGGAATTATAGAAAGTTTAGAATAAACATAACCATTCCTAGAGTCAAGGGAGGACTGGGCCCAGTGCCGTTCCAAGCCCACTTCTATACCCGGGGCAGGCATCCCCCCATGCTACGGGCATCCC
This sequence comes from Ichthyophis bannanicus, assembly GCA_033557465.1. NCBI lineage: Eukaryota > Metazoa > Chordata > Amphibia > Gymnophiona > Ichthyophiidae > Ichthyophis > Ichthyophis bannanicus. The sequence goes on along the minus strand of CM066048.1, from coordinate 134,168,323 downwards.
ACCACCACAATGCACCTCCCTAGGGGACATGCAATGAAGCTACAGGGTAAACTATTTAAGACTAATAAAAGAAAATATTTTTTCACCCAACGTGTAATCAAACTCTGGAATTTGTTACCAGAGGATGTAATAAAGGTTGTTAGTGTAGCTGGGTTTAAAAAAGGTTTGGACAAGTTCCTGGAGGAAAGGTCCATAAACCAAAAGGGACTCGGAATATCACTGTTTGACCCAGTACAAGCATTGTGGAACCTGTGTCTTTTGGGGAAACCGCTAGGTACATATGACCTAGATTGGCCACTGTTGGAAACAGGATACTGGGCTTGATGGACCTTGGTCTGACCCAGTATGGCATATCTTATGTTCTTATGTTCTCCCTAACCAAGCCCATGGAAACCGCACAGCAAAACTATGTGTAAGCTGCCTTTGCCAATGTCTCCTGTTCCAGGACCAGCCACTCTTCCCTCTCGCCCGAAGTCTCACGATTCATGAAACTTTAAGAGAGGCCGCCCTTGAAGCGAGGGGCACTATGGCAAAGGCAGCTTACACAATAGTTTGCTATGCTGCCTCCATGGACCCGGTGGGGGTGCACTCCACTCCTGGCCGGCACCTGTGATGAGCCGCACCCACCGCCCAGCCTTGGTATGCCACCGACTGGGCCCCATAGTAAATTATAATATAGAGCAGCCATCCTAGGCCTCAAGGCCTACTTGACAGCATCAACAGACCCGAATGCACACACAAGTATGAAACTAAATAACCAGAATCCAGTTCCGTCATTACAACCGGACAGGAATTCTGACGAGCACGCATAGAAAAGGAAAAAAAAAAAGAAAAAGGTTTTAAAGAATTAGGGGGAAGACAAGGAAAATAAGTGGCAAATGCACAAATACAGTGGGAAATACAAAGTGTTACACCAAACGTGGACACATGAAAAGCTACGAAGACATGAACTGAAACCAGTGGCTAAGTTCCAATGAGGGGGCCCCAAGCAAATTTTGCTGAAGGCCCCTCATTGTCATCGTGGCAGTGCCCCCCCCCCCCAATGCGGCAGCAGTAAACTTACTGTATCATCTTTGACGTGCTGCCTCTACTCTTGTAAGTTTGCCGCATGTCCGGTGGCTCTTCCCCTCCGTGCCAAAGTCTCATGGTGTAGCTGCTGTCGCAAGTCTTCAACCTGACAGGGAACAGCAGCTGGGCATGAGGCAAACCTAAAGAGCAGAGGCAGCGCGACAAAGATGATCAACTAAGCTTGCCACGCTGCCATACCGCTGCTGTATGGGGCCCCTTTCTGCCCAGGCCCCACTGCATTGCAGGGATTACTTGGATGGAATTTACGCCACTGACTGAAACCCAAGGATGATAGACTGATAGTTGCAGCCCAGGACAGTGGACTACAGACAAGATGTCACAGAAAGCCTAGAAAACCTCAGAAAACAGACATTCTGTAAGAAAGAGCTAGAAATGGTTACTCATCTCAGCTGGCTGTGGTTCTGATGGCAGAAAATTTCTATAAAGGCACAATAAAATGGCATGTCTCATCCACTGGAAACTCTGTAAACACTACAACATCACTGTACCTGAAAAGCACTGGGATCATGACCCTAAGAGAATTTCAGAGAATGAAGAGGTTATGATCACCTGGGACATTCCCATTCTGACCAATAAAAACTTGGATGCAAGGAAATTGGGCATAGTGGCTTTTTGTGGTTTTCTAGGCTTTCTGTGTAGAATGGAACTCTTTCCATTTTATTACAAACAAACAGCTGCTTGAGACAATTGCAAAACTCAAAACAACAACATCACTTTTAGATCCATGCCCAGTAGCCTGGATCAAGGCAGCAAAATCAGAATTAGCCCCCTACATATTAAATATAGTGAATCAATCACTACTTCAAGGCTTCATGCCAAATGACCTTAAACAGACAGCAATCCGCCCATTACTAAAAAATAAATCCCTGAACAATAGCGACCCTACCTCATACCGCTCCATTGCCAGCATACCGTTCCTTGCTAAAATTATTGAGAAGGTTGCGCAAATTATTGAGAAGGTTGCCTATCAACAGCAAACAGAGCTTTCATATTTTGCGCACCAAAATGCTGGAACTCTCTACCACCTGATATCCGTGCCATAACCGACTTAGCCCAGTTCAGAAAGGCCCTCAAATTCAACCTATTCATCAAATACTACCCAACATAAAAGGAAACTTACAGTCCCACCGCAAACGTAACCACAGCTTTCTCATTGTTACTAACATTCCTACTAATTTGTGTAAATAGTTTGAGTATGTTATCTAGTTAACAGATCATATACTCCATGTAGATAGTTCTCCCATGTTTTTCCAAGTTTATGCTCCTGTTATATGTAACACCAAACAGCTTGTTGTTCTGGTTTTTATTTTGTTCTCTGTGAACCGCGCTGATGCCGAATAGTGCGGTATATAAGAAATGTAAATAAATAAATAAATACAGCTGCAGGACTATATTGACACAACTACTCCTCTAAATGAACATCAATATGGGTTTCGCCCATTCCACAGTGTGGAAATCCTTCTCCTAGCTCTTCTTGACACTATTATCAGAGGCATTGATAACGTTAAGCAAGTCTTTATTCTTATATTTCTTGATATCTCCACAGCTTTTGACAGTGTAAATCATAACACCCTCATCGCTAGACTTACTCAATTAGGCATAAAGGAAAAAAAACTTGATTGGTTTAAATCTTATATAGCTAATCGGATCTAATATGTACAAATAGATCAAGTCTCTTCACGTCCTTTCCCACAAGAACAGGGAATCCCACAAGGCTCCGCTCTTTCTGCTCTACTTTTTAATTTGTATCTTCAACCTATCTGCTCCATATTCAAACGCCATAATATAAACTACCACATCTATGCAGACGACATCATGTTGTTTTCTCCGTTTGACATATCCAACCCTAATTATGACAACATAGCAACCTGTCTCTCTGAAGCTGAAATGTGGCCCCGTTCAATGAACATGAACATTAATTTCAAAAAGACTGAAGTGCTTTTTGCATCTAAAAACTCCAACTTCACTCCCCCCTCAGTTATCAAACTTAGGAACACCTCCCTCCCAGTTAAATCTGAGGTAAAGTTACCCTTGACAGGACACTTAGCTTAACCCGCCATATAAAACAAACTGTCAAAACTATCTTCTTCAAACTTAGGACAATTCAGCAGCTCAGACCGCTCATTGACATAAACGATTTCAGGACCGTTGTCCAAGCACTAATAACACTGCACTTAGACTACTGCAACGGTATACTCCAGGGCACCACCAAGAAAAATCTTCACATACTACAAATGGCTCAAAATGTCACTGCACGGATCATCTCTAAAGCCAAACTATCCAATCATATCTCCCCCATTCTATACGCCCTGCACTGGCTCCCTGTTGCCAGTAGAATTCAATATAAATCCATAGTAACCACTTTCAAGCTCATCAATAAAATAGCCCCATCTCATCTCTCAACATGACCCCCCCCCCCCCCTGAAAGCAGGTCACGAAGAAGAACTAATCTCAACATGCTGCTAGTTCCTGAATCTATAAGGAAAACAAAGCAGAAAACAAGCAATTCTGCTTTTTCATACTTTGCACCAATGCTGTGGAACAATCTCCCAGTGAACCTAAGAGACATTATAGACCTCCGAGCCTTTAGAAAGGAGCTAAAAACATACCTTTTTATCCAACACTTCTACAATCTACAGCACACCCCTGACCAGACCTCACAGGAGCATGCTGATCATCAAGACCTAACCGACCCTACCTAGACTCTGCAGACATAAGCTCAATACCCTCGCTCCTCCACATAGTCAATCCTTAATCATTCCATGTAAGTCACTTAAGGGCAACTTGAAACTTAAATATAATATACAAACCTGTAAACAGTTGATTTGTTGCCAACTGTAAATAGTTATTATGTTACTGTTTATTGTGAATAGTTATTATGTTTCAGAAATGTTCAATGTCAATATTATTAACTTCCTGTTCTCTGTAACCCGTCCCTGATCTCTGGAAGGGGCGGTATAGAAAAATTTACAAATAAATAAATAAAGTGGTAAAGGAGAAAAACACCTGAACTGTATTGATTATGGAGGTGTCAGTTCCAAGTGATTATTCTGTGAATAATGTGGAGAGGGAGAAGAGCCTCAAGTACTAAGAAATGCAGTCAGAGACTAAGAAACTGTGACAGAAAGATACAGACATATTTCCCATCGTATTGACAGCCACAGGCCTGATTTAAGAGGAATTTCCAGTCATACCTTGATAGGTTGCCCATACATGCTACATCTTATGGACTCCAGAAGGAAGTTCTCTTTGGCATGTTGCAAGTACTATGGTGAGCATTAGCAGTAAATTTGAGACCCAGACAGACATCATATTCCACGTATACTGGCTTAAGAGTGAAGTTCACTATTGTCATGGTATGCGTAAAACTAACCCGTTTGGAGACATTACCCCTGAGAGAGTTTCTTTGCAAAGGGTGGAATAACAGAATGTCCAAGTTCCTAACAATTTCACTGGGTGAAAAGGTTCATTTTTTTCTTAAAAGTGGGTGTCTATGAATTGCAGCAAAAGAGGGAAATTTAATTCAAAAACCATTTCCACCAAATTATACATGGACCATATGAGTGAAAGTAGAAATTTTCCAGGGGACTTGTTCCAAAGAGACAAAATATAGACTTTGCTTTAAAAATAACCACCTCACTAAATAACCACCTCACTAAATAACCACCTCACTAAATACAAAGAAACCTTGGACAGCACAAAAAAAGAATATTATGCCAAAATACTATCAAAATCATATAACAGGCCACGAGAGTTATTCTCCATTGTCAGAAATCTAACCAACCCTCAAACCTCTGACAGAGAAATTACTGACATCTCAGTTCAAACCTTAGCCCACCATTATCAAAACAAAGCGAAAATGCCGTCAATGTCTATAGACACTATCAACTTTTCACACCAGCCACCAGATGAATGGTCAGAGTTTCATCCCATAACTAAAGAGACACTAAAAAATATCATCACCAGTCTCAACACCACAACTTCCTATCTAGATCCATGTCCAGTAACATGGATAAAAAACACGCTAACAATTTTATTACCCTACATTCTCTCAATAGTGAACCTCTCACTAACCCAAGGCTACCTCCCACCATCACTCAAACACGCACAAATACGGCCAATCCTTAAGAACAGCAAACTTGATAAAACCTTGCCTGCATCATATAGACCCATCTCAAGCATACAATTCTTGGCTAAAATAATCGAAAAATGGTTCAATTACAGACACAGGATTTCCTAGACTCATCTTATCCTCTTGATGAGCAACAGTATGGCTTTCGGCCCCGCCATGGAGTTGAAACACTCCTCACAGTTTTAATAGACACGCTCCTAAGAGGGATTGACAACCATAAACAGGCCTTCATTCTACTTTTCATTGATATATCAGCTGCGTTTGATAGCGTACACCATACAATAATGCTCAATAACTTGAGACAAATAGGCTTAAACTCCACAGTACATAAATGGTTCTCATCCTACCTAAATAATAGAACGCAAAATGTAAGAATTGAGAATCAAACCTCAACCACATATAAACAAGAAATTGGATTACCACAAGGTTCAGCGTTGTCAGCCCTACTTTTCAATATTTACATAAAACCAGTCTGCAACATTTTCAAAAAATTTGGAGTAAAATATCATCTATACGCAAACGATATTATGATGTATATTCCATTCACGATACCCAACCTACCACTTCAACTCCTATCGGACTGCTATAATGAAATCACAACTTGGCTAAAAGCACAAAACCTCCACATAAATCACACTAAAACTGAAGTTCTGATCGTGACCAAGAACAAATCCTATATCCCCCCAACACACATAAGACTTCAAAACCAAGAAATTAAAATAAAAAAGGAAATAAGATACCTAGGCGTTATATTAGACACTCACCTTACGATGGAAACACACATTAGCAACACAATAAAGAAAATTTATTTCAAACTCAAAACCCTCAAACAACTTCACCCGCTTGTATTTACAAAAGACTTTATCAACATAATCCAGACCACCATAACTCCACATTTTGACTTTGCCAATCTAATTCTAATAGGCATATCAAAACAAAACATCAAACGATTGCAACTAGCGCAAAACGCAGCGGCCAGAATCATATTGAAAATTAACTCACTCCAACACATATCACCAATACTAGCCTCCCTCCATTGGCTACCAATTCAAAGTAGAATAATCTATAAAACAATAATAACTTCATTCAAGGCCTTATATGATATGGCCCCGACTATGCTATGCAACTTAATACACAAAGAACCATCTAAGTCTACACACAGAAAAGGACAATTGAACAGATTAAAGATCCCGAAAGATTATACAAGAGCCCATAAATCAACAAACAACAGAGCCTTTTCCCACATAGCCCCAACTATCTGGAATTCCCTCCCAGAGGAACTACGAACACTAACGGAGATCATGGAACTCCGCAAAAAACTGAAAACGTATCTGTTCACCAAATACTATAACACAGATAACTCATTACCTGCTTTAGACAAAGGTTAAACAGGTATTTGTCTGCCTCAAGCAAAAACCCCTTTAACCCACACAGATAGCACACACTCATGATCATCTTACAGCTTATGTCCTTCACTTCCATATAGTTTTTTTCTGTTCTGTATTATCTCACATTGTTTAGACTGTATACTCTACATATAATATGATGTTCCTTGTAAATATGTTCTGTTATAATATGACGTTCCCTGTAAAACAAACTTGCTTTGTCAATTGTTGTTCACTGTAAACCGCAACTGAACTGTGGAAAATGCGGTATATAAATGTGTATAAATAAAAAATAAATAAAAAAAATGTTTTGTGCGCTTGTAGGGGTGCCCTGGAGAAACAATGCCTCCCACCATTTGCATAAGGAACACCACAGAAAGAAGCCCAGAGACAGGGCACGGAGAATGTCAGATAAGTTACGTGTGTGCAAACTCCCTGACCCCCAGAAGAAGAGGGGAAAGAGAAACTAAAGCCGCCTGCTTCTCTCTCTCTCTCTCTCTCTCCCTACCCTCCCATCCTCATGTAACCGCCCCACCAACCTCTTGCTTTCACAGGCACCCTTCTTTCTGAATTCAGGGATGGGCACCCTTTCTTATTTTGGACTCCAGGAACCCGTTGACACCAGTGGGTGTAGCCCTGGAAGCGTCTCATAGTGAGTACTGTGTAAATGTCAGCTTAGTTGCATGCAAAGCAGCAACACAAATACGGAATCAGAGGCATCGCCATGAGGGTCCATGGGTAGGGGTCAGGCCTATGCATGCAGTCTTCATCCAGCTTACTTCTTGCATGAGAGGGGGGGGGGCGTTATTCTCCAGGGCACCTGAGAATCTGTGTGTAGGGAAAAGTGGCAGAAAGTGTGTATGTATATGTGGGACTATGGGGTAAGATTGTGGTGGGACAGCCCCCTCTGCTAGTACTAGAGAAACCTCATTTCTGCATCCTCAGTTCCCTTGTCACTAAGAGAATTCACCTTGTCCTCCAACCTACAGGCTACAATGAAACATGAAACCTTCCTGAGAGAGCTGTCCTAACCTGTCTATGGAGAGTTACTTCATCAGGAGTCTTTTAGGTGAGTGAATGCAAATGATTTCCAGTTTTGGGGTCATATGCCTGGCTTTCATCCACCTAGCATAGGCCTGACTCTTTCACATGGACCCTCATGGTGATGCTTGCAATTCTGTACTTGTGTTGCGGCTCTGCACACTACTGAGGTAACATTTACACAGTAGTCTTCTACTGTCACCTTGAGACACTTCCAGGGCTACTGCTCTGCACTATGTTCATGTGATAAAAAAGAGGCCCATTGGCCTTCAGAGTGTGCCACTTGGATTGAGGAAGTGAGGAGACAAGGAGGTAAAGGTGGGCCACAGGCACCTCTTGACATCATCACCAGGGAATGGAAGGCATCTACAGAACAGGGCTTCATGCCAAAAATGAGGCATCTCCTGACCTCTGTGTAGAGAATAGCAGCTGCTCTGCCCTTCATAAACTCGTTGACTCTATTGGGTGTAGCACTGGAACGAGAGAATGCAGTGACTGGAAAAGTACCACACGCTCTCTGCAGTATGTAACAATACTGTGCTCGGGCACCAGAGGGTAGACATATAGAAGAAATAGTCTCTGAATAATGAAATTGTGCTCAAGATGAAAAGAATTAAATGGTAATTTTTATAGAGACTCCCTTGGATAAGCAGTAAACAAATTGAACCTTCACCTTCACTTTCCCCATTCTCCCTTCATTCTTTCTCTTCCTGCCCCTTCCCCCCTCCTCCTCTCAAATAGCCAAGTCAGCACATTGAGGAACAGACAATGACTTTTTCTGGAACTTGATACCTCGGTGCCCTGACCCTGGCCCATTAAGCATCATCATTATGGGATGGCTGGGACTCCTTCCATGGGCCTACTGACATGTCTATCCACACACACATGAGTCAATTAGATGGCTAATGAATTTTAAAAACTAAAAAAGCATAGTGAATGCACAAAATGTGGTTGGAATTTCAGGTAGTGCTTCATGGTGGCGCCGTGAGCCCATTGTCAATATGTTTGAGGACTAGCTCTGCCATATTTGATATATTTTGCAGTACCAGCTATCGAAGCATCTAACTAGATGCTTGGTGTACACCTGCAATGTGATAATACAAGAGGAACTTTAGATTTATTTCCATAGACGTCATGCATATTAGTTACTTCCTTCACAGGCAGAAGAAGTGGACAAAGATTTAATTGAAGACATTTGCAGTGTCTCTATGAAAGGAGAGGTACTGCTGATAGGTGATTTCAATATGCCAGACATTGCTTGAGACATCCCTGCTGTGATGTCATCTATAAGTAAAGAGATCCTGGACTCTTTACAGAGAGAATTATTAGTAACAGAACCCACACGTAAGGAGGCCTTACTGAACCTGGTGCTAATGAATGGAAAGAATAATTCTGATGTTATAATGGGTGATCATCTTACATTCAGTGATCATAGGATGATGCGGTTCATATTAGGACTAGGCCTGATAAAGTCCAGTTAAAAGTGAGAGTCCTAGACTTTAGGAAAACTAACTTTTCCAAGATGAGACAATACCTCAAGGGGATGGGAACAACTAGGAGATGTAGAAAAGCAATGGGTGAAATTGAAAGGGGATATTTTAAGGCCAACAAACCTTTTTATTAGGAAAGTAAGTAAATGTAAAAGGAAAAGGAGGTCACTATAGTTCTCAAAAGAAGCAGCTGAAAAGGTAAATAAAAAAAGGGTGGCCTTCATAAAATACAAGAGATCACAGAAAGAAGAAGACAAGAGTCAATATTCAGAAAAGCTTAGAGAAGTTAGGAAAGTAGTCAGGAAAGCAAAGATACAAATGGAAGGAAAAATAGCCAAAGCAATAAAATGGGGGAAAGAAACATTTTTCAGATCTGTTAGTGAGAAGAGGAAGTGCAAAAGGGAGGAATATGTAGAAGCTGATAAGGATAAAGCATAATCGCCTAACAAATATTTTTGTTCTGGGACATTTCCAAGATGGCAGTAGCTGGTGTTTGATGTACACACACGCGAACTTGATGAAGAAGTGTAAAGGGAAAGCAGCCAAGGTACCCCTGTCTGGCTACAATCTAGCCGCAGAATTACCTTTGAAGGGTCCTTTGGATCATTTCCTCCAACCGTGTGTGGAGCAGTGTTGGAGAGATATTTAGCCTGGCTAGGGGAGTCAAAGTGGATGAGCTTGGCATCCTCCTCGGGTGTGGCATCCATTGAAGCTATCTGACACTGCCGTGTATCTGGAATCAAGGATCTTGGCCGGCAGTCCTGTTCTAGGTGTGTCGTCCAGTTCTCGGGGTCTGTTACCCAGAAGTGACAGGGGATGTTCAGAGACCCCAGTTGGACATCGAGCCAGCAGCATTGCTTCAGAGAAAACAGAGATCTGCGGGATTTGTGTGTCCAGGATTGGGCAAATGGAGATGGCTGAGCTGAAAGGAGCTGTTGGTGGGACATGATTATCCTTGAATCCATCTACTTGCTGAGGCATTGCTTCCACAAATTCAGACTATGAAAACTTCACTCGACTCAGACAGAGTGTGCCAGGAATACCGAGGAAATCTCTAAACTGCAAGTATCCTTCAGTGATATGGCTCGGCATGTAGAAAATGTGGAAAACTGTACTGAGGCTGTTGTGAAAGACTACCCATTTGAAGGCGAAAATTGAACAGCTGAAAAATACTGCTAGACTTTCAAATTTATGTTTAATAAATTTTCCTAAATCACAGTTTGTTACACCTAAGGAAATGTTTAAGAACTATATGGTGGAGGTTCTCAGAGTATTGCCTGAAACCCAACCACCTGTTACAAAAATGTATTATTTACCTCAAGGAAAGAAAACTCCTATGTGTGAGGGGGATCTTTACCTCAACAAATGGATGAGTTGAATGTTTCCACAATCTTGGAGAGTTCGGCATCTGATATGGTTGTTCCTGCAACTTGCCTAGTTCAATTTGCCTTGTCATCTGTTAGGGACTGGTTTTTGAAAATGTTCTTTAGAAAGAGGAGTGTTAGATTCCGAGGGCTTCTGGGGCATGTCTTTCCTGATCTGGCCTGGGAAACCCAACGCTGTTGGAGGGAATTCCTTATCCTTTGGCCTCAGGTTTCCCAGCTGGGCACTTCGTTTTTTTCTAAAATATCCTTGTAAATGTTTAGTTAAGTATTATTCTAATTCTTATGTTTTTTTGCTTCATTTCTGAGTGCGCACCCAACTCCTAGTCCTTATAAGGAGGTGTCCATGCAATCTCAGAATTAGATACTGGCTGCAACACTGGTACTTTTTCTTTCGTGTTGTGTTATTGATTATTCCTATTGGAGATTTCCCCCATGTCCTGGGCTAGGGATGGTTTTGGTGACTTGTATAATTTCTTCTGTTTATATGTAACTTCTTGTAAATTGTTTATGTTTCACCTAGTCACCCATGTTCTCTGCAAGTTTTGATTAATTACACTTGTATTTTGTTAAAATGTATAAATATAAACTAAAAAAAAATATATATATATATATATATTTTGGTTCTGTGTTCACAGAAGAAGGGCCAGGAGCAGGATCTCAGAAAATACCGATAAATAGGAACAGACATGAGCTGGATCTTGAATGATTTTCAGAAGACTGTGTTCATGAGGAGCTAGCATACTAAAAGTAGACAAAGCAATGGGCCCGGATGAGATACATCCAAGAGTACTGAAGGAATTTAGGGAAGATCTAGCGACTCTGATGTCTGCATTTTCAGTGCTTCTTTAGAGTGTGGTCTGGTCCCAGAAGACTGGAGAAAGGCACATGTGGTCCCTTTACACAAAAGCAAATCAAAGGATGAGGTTGGGAACTACAGGTCAGTTAGTCTGACCTCTGTGGTAAGTAAACTAATGGAAATGCTGCTAAAGCAGAGGATAGTGAGGTTTCTGGAGTCCAATGGATTGCAGGATCTGAGGCAGCATGAGGTTTTACTAGAGACAGGTCTTGTCAGACAAATCTCATTAATTTCTCTGACTGCATGACCAGAGAGTTGGACCGACAGAGAACCCTAGATGTGGTATACTTAGATTTCAGTAAAGCCTTTGACATCATTCCGCACAGGCAATTTATAAATAAATGGAGTGCCCTAGGGATGGACCCTAAAGTGACTGACTGGATTAGAAATTGGTTGAGTGGGAGGCAACAAAAGGTATAGATAAATGTCGCTCATTCTGGGGAGAAGGATATTATTAGGTCCAATTCTTTTTAACATTTTTGTTAGTGATATTGCAGAAGGGCTGTTGGGTAAGGTTTGCCTCTTTGTGGATGATACCAAAATCTGCAATAGAGTCAACATTCAGGAAGGAGTAGATAACATGAGGAGGGATCTAGTGAAGCTTGGAGAATGGTCAAGAATTTGGCAGCTGAGATTTAATACTAAAAAATGAAGGGTAATGCATTTGGGCTACAAAACTCCAAGGCAGCAATACAGTATAGGGAGCAAAGTGCTTCTGTCCATGAAATAAGAGTGGGACATGGGGGCGATTGTTGATGATCTTAAGATGGCTAAATGGGTAGAAAAGGTGACAGTGAAAGCCAGAAGGATGCTTGGGTGCACAGGGAGAGGAATAGTCAGCAGGAAGAAGGAGGTGATAGTGTCTCTGTATAAGTCTTTGGTGAGACCTAATCAGGAGCGGCTCAAGGCAATCTGCTGCCTGAGGCGAGGGATGAGATGGCATCCCACCCCCCGAGCTGAGGTGGGGGGAGAGGCTTTCTCAAAACTGCAGTCAGGGACTGAACCAAATCAAAAAATTAATTAGATAATGTGGAGGAAATAAAAAGATGTTCGCACACCATGGAACTAAAAGAGAGAGCGAGAACCACTGCACAGTTTATAACACCAAATTAAATAACTCATTTTTATTTTGTTGTTATAAACTGTGTTATGGTTTTTGCTTTTTCTTTTTGAACATATATTTTGCATTCACAGACCACACACACACACACACACACCCCACCCCCAACAATGGGTGTAGAGCAAAACTAGGACATCTACCCACAAAACTCAATATCTAATTTTAAAAAAATCTGATTCTGGTCATCTCACTAACATTCTCCATTACCAGGCATATTGTGAACTAATACAAAACCCTACAAAAGTCACAGATGATCTATAAGGCCAAATCAATCATATCATACCAGCATAAACTTCCAAAACTCATACAACAAGGGGCCTACCCAGATAAAAGCAGCACTATAAATACTGTAGCGGGCTCTAGAACATCCATACACCAATTGAAAAGCTAAACAGGTCAAATTACTACAGTACAGGTCCCTTCGTATAAATTCCATGTTAACAGAACGCCTGGCCTCAGTCACACACTCAAAACACAGACCCTCGCAAGTACAGAATAAGTGAGGATAACCTAAAGTGAAAATAAAAATATGTAGACAAAAATTAAACTGAAAGCCCAAGAAGACAGACTCTGCATGCAATGCAATACCAGAGAAATAAAAGAGATTCATTTCCTTGTACTGTGTAAAATATAAAAATAGTGCAGAGTCCAATCACTCATTTGAAAATAAAATTTTTTCTACCCTTGTTGTCTGACCTTTTTTTTTTTATTATTTATGCAAATTTTCAATTATACAGCAAAGAACAAAATTCCTTACAGAGATTACAGCATATGAAAGAGATAATGCCGATACATAAACAACAAAGAAATAAATATAATCATAAACTGTTGTAGTTCGTTAAAGTGGGGGGAGAGAGAGAGAAAACATTCAGCCAAATCAGAGCCTTTGGCTAAAGAAAAATACAAGAAATACCAAACCAAAGAAACCAGGTAACTGCGGGGAGCCCCGGAACTATATCTAGGAGGATTAAGCTGTTATAATGACCAGTGTTACTCGGGTACAACAGCCGCAGAAAGTCTAGCATTAATAAAGGCATTCAAATCATTAGGATCAGCAAAAACATATTTCAAGTCATTATAAAACACTAAACATCTGCAAGGATATCTAAGGAAAAAGGTTCCCCCAATTTGTAACACACCGGGTTTATATAATAGAAACTGCTTCCTCCTCTTTTGAGTTTCCTTAACTAAATCTGAAACATTGATAATCTAAACCCTAGGAAGGTTTCCAATCGTTTCTTGAAGAACATTTTTAAGAGCCAATCTTTATCTGATACTAATGCACATTGAACTAACAATGTTGACGATACAATAGTGGAACCCCCTCCCCCAGTGTCCTCAAGAAGACCGGTGACATCCAAGACGTTAAAGTTCACTTTGGACACCGACTCTACAGTCTCAGCTTTCTTTTTCGATCGTGGCAAATAGTATACCTTAGTAAGAGGTGGAATCAAGTCATCAGGAACTTTCAGAACCTCCTTCATATACCGTTTGAACATATCTAGGGCCGTAACCCCAGATAGCCATGGGAAGTTCAAAACACGTAGATTCGCTGCTCTGGAAGCATTTTCCAATATCTCCAACTTATACCTCAATAAACCGTTCTCTTTAGTCAAAGCCGATGACACATCAGAAACTGTAGCAAGCTGAGAACTAATAGCAATGTTTTGTACCTTAAGCTGCTCACATGTAGACAAGACCATATCAATGTTAGCAACGTTCTTCTGTATGCTAACCGCGTTTTCTCGGACATGGGTCATCAAAGTTGCAGATTGTGCATTAATGGAAGTAGAAAGAGAGGAAATAGCTTCCCAAATAGTCTCAGAGTAAAATCCGGAGGACGAATCAAAGGTGGTAAAGGCAACAATGGCGTCGACACAAACTGCGGGGCAGGAATTTCCTCCGAGCTACACGGCTCTAGGCCTCCGCCCGATGCCTCCCCGAGACTATTGGGGGTCAGTGAACCCAGCCACTCAGACTGCGCCCTCTCCACAGTCGGCGCCCCCACCTCGGGAGACGCCGGCGTTACAGAATCTGAGGAAGGTTCTAACGCGGCGGGGCATGGTGGTGGACTCCTCACTTCAGGAGAGAGAGAACTTTCAATTTCCAGCGGCCGCGTCGTAGCCTCTACACTCGGCACGGCCAAGCCGGCTCGTATCGCCTGCTTCTTCTCCGAGGACAAGGTAACAAAATGGTCCATAGGACCAGCACTGGGTAGTTGCGGCTCAGAGGGGAAAACCCTCAACTTCCCCTTTCTCTTAGGCATAGACGGTCAAGGAATCAAACACACCGCAGCCATCTTGATTTGTCTCCTCCCCCCTTTCGGAAGTCTTTTAAGTCTGTGGTGGATCTCAGTGCTTCAGGATGTGGTCGTCTGACCATTTTATACTATGATCATGCTGGTCCCGATTTGAAGCTTCAGCTTTCTTCTGTCTTCTCTTAGCTCGCTTTCAACGGTCTTGATTCCAGCTGTCATTTCTTGTCTCTCCTTTTGTTTTCTTCACTTCCTTCCATCTTGGATATTGATTTTTTTCTTTTCACCTTTCTTCCATTTATTTCTCTTTCTCTCTCTCTCTGGCCACCCAGATTTCACTACTCCTTACTATCCAGTTCTCAATCACCCTCTCTTTTACGTCATCTATCTACCGCTTTTCAACCTTCACCCTCAGTCCTTCCATTCTTAATTATTTATGTAACATTTTTTATATACCGCTTTTCATTTTATCAAAGTGGTTTACAGAACACAGAACATTCGTACAGGGAACAGTAATCTAACTATTTATAATTAACTGTTAACAGCTTGCAACTCTATAACTATGTACAATGTATAAGTACAAGGTTGGTTCCCCAGCTCTTCTTCCCCTCTGTGTTGTCCAGCATTTGTCCTCCTCTCTCCCCCCCCCCCACCCCCATTGTCCAGCATGTCTCCCTACTTCCCCCGTCCAACATTTGTCTCCCTGCTTATCCCCTCCAGCATGTCTTCCTGCCCCCTCCCCTGTTGTCCAGCATTTGTCCCCCCTGTGTTGTCCAGCATTTGTCCTCTTGTCTCCCGCCCCCCCCCCGTTGCCCAGCATTTGTCTTCCTGTCCTGCTTCCCTGTCGTCTAGCATTTGTCCCCATCTCCCCTTTTGTCCAGTATGTCCTCCGTCTCCCCCTTTGCTCAGCATTTGTCCCCTGTCTCTCCCCTTTGTCTAGCACTTGCCTCCTGTCTCCCCCCTTTGTCCAATATGTCCCCCTGTCTCCCCCTTTGCCCAGCATTTGTCCCCTGTCTCTCCCCTTTGTCCAGCACTTGCCTCCTGTCTCCCCTTATGTCCAGCATTTCCCCCCATCTCTCTCCTTTGTCTAGCACTTGCCCCCTGTCCCTCCTTCATCCAGCATTTGTGCCCTGTCTCTCCCCTTTGTCGAGCCCTTGGCTCCTGTCTCCCCCCCTTTGTCCAATATGTCCCCCTGTCTCCCCCTTTGTCCAGCATTTTCCCCCATCTCGCCCCTTTGTCTAGCACTTGCCCCCGTCTCCCCCCTTTGTCCAGCACTTGCCTCCTGTCTCCCCCTATGTCCAGCACTTGCCTCCTGTCTCCCCCTATGTCCAGCACTTGCCTCCTGTCTCCCCCTTTGTCCAGCACTTGCCTCCTGTCTCCCCCTATGTCCAGCATTTCCCCCCATCTCTCTCCTTTGTCTAGCACTTGCCCCCTGTCCCCCCTTCAGCCAGCATTTGTCCCCTGTCTCCCCCCTTTGTCCAGCATTTGTGCCCTGTCTCTCCTTGTCCTCCTCCTGTCCCCACTCCCTCCACCTGCACCTCTCATCCCGCGATGGCGGCGGCACTCCAGTTGTCTTTATTTTAGATTTTGCTGCCTCTGCCTTCCCACTGCTTTTTATTCCTCAAGAATGCTTGCAGCGAGAGAAAAAAAGTGGCGGGAAGGCAGAGGCAGGCCAGGCCATATGGTTTTTATCTGCCGTCATGTTTCTATGGGCCCAGTATTGAAAGGCATTTACATGGTTTACAGACCTGTAAACTGTGTAAATGCCGCTGAATTGGATATTCAACGACACTGACATGGTTAGTGCTGCTGAATATCCGTAACTAACGCCGCTATACGCCCCAATGCTAACTGCTTATCATCAGGACGTTCTGGGGGTGGCGACAGTGGCTAACCGGATAGTGACAGTATTGCACAACAACCCGGTTAACAACCTGCAGGTAAAGCTAGGTGCAGCAAAAGCTGACCTAGCTTTACTCGTAGGAGCGACTGCCCCTTGAATATTGTGTGCAATTCTGGTCGCCGTATCTTAAAAAGGATATAGCGTTATTAGAAAAGGTTCAGAGAAGAGACACCAAAATGGTAAGGGGGATGGAAGGATACTCCTATGAAGAAAGGCTAAAAAGGTTAGGGCTCTTTAGCCTGGAGAAGAGACGGCTGAGGGGAGATATGATAGAAGTCTATAAATTAATGAACGGAGTGGAACGGGTAGACGTAGATTGATTGTTTACATTACCAGAATATAGAAAGACTAGGGGACATGCAATGAAGCTACAGGGTAAACTATTTAAGACTAATAAAAGAAAATATTTTTTCACTCAACGTGTAATCAAACTCTGGAATTTGTTACGGGAGGATGTAGTAAAGGCTGTTAGTGTAGCTGGGTTTAAAAAAGGTTTGGACAAGTTCCTGGAGGAAAGGTCCATAAACCATTATTAAGAAGGGACCCAGGATATCACTGCTTGACCCAGTACAAGCATTGCGGAACCTGTGTCTTTTGGGGAAACTGCTAGGTACGTATGACCTAGATTGGCCACTGTTGGAGACAGGATACTGGACTTGATGGACCTTGGTCTGACCCAGTATGGCATATCTTATGTTCTTATGAGCTAACCAAGTAGCGGTGCAATATTGCCGCTACCCAGTTAGCTTCTGTGGCTGTGGAGGTTGTATGATGACCCCGGATATTCAATGTCGGGGGTGCATATGACCCTGGCATTGAATATTCAGGTTTAAAGTTTAGCGCCGACGGCTAAGTGCTGTATTCACACCTAGCTGTCAGCGCTTAAAATCAGGCCCTATGTTTTTATGTTCCTACACTAACTTCATGGCTCCAATATTTTCACAAGATGCAGGCGTGAAAATCTGAAAAATATTAATAAATGCTAGTGAAACTCTGAAATTCTTCTGATTTTCACAAACATAGGATATAGAGATCTTATCGACCTTCAGTACACGTTCAGAAAACATGCCATGTTCCACTTACAACGGATTGCTCCTGAACAGGTCGCTCTAGATCCATCCTCATCGAGAAGTAAGACATACTGGAACCTTCTATGATCTTCATAATTATTTTCCTTTTTTCATTCTTTCCTCTGTGACAGGAAAATCTACAAGGGTGAATGATCTGGTTATGAGGGTGATACCACTGAAGTCTATGGAGGTGAATGACACGGGTAAGAGGGTGATACCATTAAAATCTGTGGAGGTAAATGATGTAGTTGGTAGGCTGATACCACTGTGGAGGTTATTTATGTAGTTTGAGGGCGATATCACTGAAATCTATAGGGGTCGTCAGGCCTCACACTAGAATCTGTCTATCTCATCCTACATGTTTGCTTTTATCTCCTGTCCTTCTCTTCCTAGAAGGGACCCCCATATCCATGGTACCTATATGACCTGCGCTAATCATTCTTTGTATATCTGTACTGATGTATTGTAGACCTTGTACAGGGCTATGCTCATCATCAGCATGACAGAAACTGATAATGATGATACCGTAATAGCCATCAGCGGTGTCATAGAGGTTGAGGGCTGTCTGCCAATGCTGTCGGCTGTCTCTCTTGTGCGTTCCTTGTGTGCTTCACAAAGAACTTATGGCTTCCATCCAACCACACCCAGAATTACTGTACTTATTAATTCTACACCCACAGAAGTCAATGAGTTTACATGGCAAAATGTCTGCCTGTCCGTAACCTCAGACTAGCGCTGGTGAGAGAGCTGTGGAAGGGAATATCACATGCAGAGGAGTGAGGGAACGGAGGGAAACTCTACTGTTCTCGTAGAGGAAGTAGGTGCTGAGGGCTCAGAAGTTTGAAATCATACAGCCCTCCAGTCCTAGAGGTGACAGGCTCTGTATCCCTGTGCCCATCCCCTGAGCCCTCCAGTCCTATGACAGGCTCTGTATCCCTGTGCCCATCCCCTGAGCCCTCCAATCCTTAAGGTAACAGTCTCTGTATCCCTGTGCCCATCCCCTGATCCCTCCAGTCCTAGAAATGACAGGCTCTCTGTCCCTGTCTCCATCCCATGACCCTCCAGTCCTAGAGGTGACAGGCTGTATATCTCTGTGCCCATCCCATGACCCTCCAGTCCTAGAGGTAACAGGCTCTGTATCCCTGTGCCCATCCCATGACCCTCCAGTCCTAGAGGTGACATGCTCTGTATCTCTGTGCCTGTCCCCTGAGCTCTCCAATCCTAGAGGTGACAGGCTCTGTATCCCTGTGTCCATCCCCTGAGCTCTCCAGTCCTAGAGGTGACAGGATCTGTATCCCTGTGCCAATCCCCTGAGCTCTCCAGTCCTAGAGGTGACAGGATCTGTATCCCTGTGTCCATCCCCTGAGCTCTCCAGTCCTACTCTGTATCCCTGTGCCCATCCCCTGAGCTCTCCAGTCCTAGAGGTGACAGGCTCTGTATCCCTGTGCCTGTCCCCTGAGCTCTCTAGTCCTAGAGGTGACAGGCTCTGTATCCCTGTGCCTGTCCCCTGAGCTCTCTAGTCCTAGAGGTGACAGGCTCTGTATCCCTGTGCCCATCCCCTGAGCTCTCCAGTCCTAGAGGTGACAGGATCTGTATCCCTGTGCCCATCCCATGACCCTCTAGTCCTAGAGTTGACAGAATCTGTATCCCTGTGCCCATCCCATGAGCCCTCCAGTCCTAGAGGTGACAGACTCTGTATCTCTGTGCCCATCCCCTGAGCTCTCCAGTCCTAGAGGTGACAGGCTGTATATTTCTGTACCCATCCCATGACCCTCCAGTCCTAGAGGTGACAGAATCTGTATCCCTGTGCCCATCCCATGAGCCCTCCAGTCCTAGAAGTGGCAGGCTCTATATTCCTGTGCCTTCAAGATCCAGAGGTGACAGGCTCTGTATCGCTGCATCCATCCCCTTTGCCCTTCACTCCTAGAGGCTCTCTTTCCCCCTACCCGTCCCCCTAATGGGCAGGTCACATTCCATCTTGCTCTCTGCAAGAAGTAAGGGTTGGCAAGCCTGATGTCTACCTAGATAATTTGCTTATGTGCCGGGCATCAGGAACTTGCCTGAAATATTTTTAAACCCAGCTCTGTTACTAGACCCAAACACATCCTCTAGCAACAAATTTCACAGCTTGATTGTGCATGGACCGAAAAACTACTTTCTTAAATTTCTTTTAAATTTGCTACCAGTTAGTTTCATGCAGTTCCCTAGTCATAGTGCTATCTGTAAGGCTAAAGAACTGTTGCCTTTACTCATTCCACCCCACGTATGATTTAGTAGACCTCTAACTTATTTCCTCTCAGTCATCTCTTCTTCAAACTGAAGAGCCTAAACTTCGGTAACTTTTCATCGTGGGGTTGTTATCACTTTGGTGGCCTTTCTTTTACTCTTTCAAGCTTTGCTATTTTGTCACTGAGATGTAGCAACCATGGCTTGATACAGAAGCATTCTGATATTCTCCATTTTGTTTTTCTATTCGTGCCTGATTAATTCCTAACATTTTATTTGCTTTTTCTGATCATTGCCACACAATGAGCTGAGGATTTCAATCTGTCATATTTAATGAAGATATATATCACAGCATCCTCAGGCAACTCCATATATCAAAGCTCTGCTGCCAAACTGTACTTCAGATCTCTTTTTCTGGTGGAATGCAGTCGGACGGCCCAAGAAGTATTACGTAAACCTCTCTCAGAATCTCATTCTACGATGGGCCGATGAGGTCGTAACTCCTACCAGGGATCCCGGGTGACACATTCCTTCCCACCCCTTGCAGGCTTGCTTGCACTGCACGAGACTTAGTCATGCACCAGCACGGGCAATCCTCTCCCCCCTCCGTCCCCTTCTGTTTCCAACACCTGTTTAACCTGTTTCTATTTTAGTTTTTCTGAATTAAATTTCCGTCCTTTCCATGCTTTTTTAGATTGTCCCCGGCTGAATTTTCAGTGGGGAACCTCACTGAAAAGCTTCTAGCCAACAGAGGACGATTTTCACATGTCCTCCTAAATTGTGTTACACAAACAAATCTTCTTATGTACTGATGCTGACTTTTGGCTGACTAGTTTGTAACTGGAAATTCAATTCAACTTGATTGACGATCACTTGGCTGGTGCAAGGGCCCTTCTTCTAAGTTCCACTAACCAGTTAACATGCAGTATAGTGCGTGGTAACTGGCCGCGGTGAACACTAACGCTAACGCATGGGCATGTCAGCTGTCGACCGCCAAAGGGCACATTAACTGGCACTCGTGCACTAATGTGGAGAGCGGATGGGTCAGAGGTGGCGTGTGGCATGGAGACCTTAGCGCTCGAGAACCATTACTACAGCAATTAGCATATGGTTGTCCTTTGCTGCACCCATGTTATTTGTGCCACATGTTTTTGTACTCAATAGTGCATTAGCTGCTGGGAAAATGTTGATCAAGCCCCCGATATCTAACGTAGAAGTTTTGCACTTAACATGCGTTTGTATAACAAGTTGTGTCCTAAGTCTTATTGGGCTTTAGTAAAAGGGTCCCTAAGTCGTACCACCGTTGGCCTCATCTGCTCTCAAATGCTCATATGTCCATTCTTTCTCCCTGCAGTATTGACAGAGGCCCTCCCTGATCCCAGTTACTCTACTCTCCTCCACCACTGAGGACCCTCTGCACCTTTACCAGGCTTCACTCGTCATTCTCCCATCACTCAGGATCCTCTGTGCCTGTCCCAGGCTTCACCCATCATTCTCCCATCACTCAGGATCCTCTGTGCCTGTCCCAGGCTTCACCCATCATTCTCCCATCACTCAGGATCCTCTGTGCCTGTCCCAGGCTTCACCCATCATTCTCCCATCACTCAGGATCCTCTGTGCCTGTCCCAGGCTTCACCCATCATTCTCCCATCACTCAGGATCCTCTGTGCCTGTCCCAGGCTTCACCCATCATTCTCCCATCACTCAGGATCCTCTGGGCCTGTCCCAGGCTTCACCCATCATTCTCCTATCACTCAGGATCCTCTGTGCCTGTCCCAGGCTTCACCCATCATTCTCCCATCACTCAGGATCCTCTGTGCCTGTCCCAGGCTTCACCCATCATTCTCCCATCACTCAGGATCCTCTGTGCCTGTCCCAGGCTTCACCCATCATTCTCCCATCACTCAGGATCCTCTGTGCCTGTCCCAGGCTTCACCCATCATTCTCCCATCACTCAGGATCCTCTGGGCCTGTCCCAGGCTTCACCCATCATTCTCCCATCACTCAGGATCCTCTGGGCCTGTCCCAGGCTTCACCCATCATTCTCCCATCACTCAGGATCCTCTGGGCCTGTCCCAGGCTTCACCCATCATTCTACCATCACTCAGGATCCTCTGGGCCTGTCCCAGGCTTCACCCATCATTCTCCCATCACTCAGGATCCTCTGGGCCTGTCCCAGGCTTCACCCATCATTCTCCCATCACTCAGGATCCTCTGTGCCTGTCCCAGACTTCACCCATCATTCTCCCATCACTCAGGATCCTCTGTGCCTGTCCCAGGCTTCACCCATCATTCTCCCATCACTCAGGATCCTCTGGGTCTGTTCCAGGCTTCACCCATCATTCTCCCATCACTCAGGATCCTCTGTGCCTGTCCCAGGCTTCACCCATCATTCTCCCATCACTCAGGATCCTCTGGGCCTGTCCCAGGCTTCACCCATCATTCTCCCATCACTCAGGATCCTCTGTGCCTGTCCCAGGCTTCACCCATCATTCTTCCATCACTCAGGATCCTCTGTGCCTGTCCCAGGCTTCACCCATCATTCTCCCATCACTCAGGATCCTCTGTGCCTGTCCCAGGCTTCACCCATCATTCTCCCATCACTCAGGATCCTCTGGGCCTGTCCCAGGCTTCACCCATCATTCTCCCATCACTCAGGATCCTCTGTGCCTGTCCCAGGCTTCACCCATCATTCTTCCATCACTCAGGATCCTCTGGGCCTGTCCCAGGCTTCACCCATCATTCTCCCATCACTCAGGATCCTCTGGGCCTGTCCCAGGCTTCACCCATCATTCTCCCATCACTCAGGATCCTCTGTGCCTGTCCCAGGCTTCACCCATCATTCTCCCATCACTCAGGATCCTCTGTGCCTGTCCCAGGCTTCACCCATCATTCTCCCATCACTCAGGATCCTCTGGGCCTGTCCCAGGCTTCACCCATCATTCTCCCATCACTCGGGATCCTCTGGGCCTGTCCCAGGCTTCACCCATCATTCTCCCATCACTCAGGATCCTCTGGGCCTGTCCCAGGCTTCACCCATCATTCTCCCATCACTCGGTATCCTCTGTGCCTGTCCCAGGCTTCACCCATCATTCTCCCATCACTCAGGATCCTCTGGGCCTGTCCCAGGCTTCACCCATCATTCTCCCATCACTCAGGATCCTCTGGGCCTGTCCCAGGCTTCACCCATCATTCTCCCATCACTCAGGATCCTCTGTGCCTGTCCCAGGCTTCACCCATCATTCTCCCATCACTCAGGATCCTCTGGGCCTGTCCCAGGCTTTACTCCTACTCTTCCACTGCTGTGGACCCTCTGTTTGTTTCTCTGGCTTAATTTTGAGTTCTGTTAAAGTTTCTGTCCTCATCACCAGCCAGTGAGTTACATTTTCTTATGCTGTTCCTCAGTCTACCCTCTTGCAGCCCTGTGGTGAGTAAAAAATGTCAGTCTTCCTGCACAGGGCTAGGACAGCAGGGCAAATGCAGAACCTATCACTTTCCATTGTAGGGTGCTCTTATCCACTGACTAGTGCTCAACAGCTGCAAGGTGACTTCAAGATTTAGTTTGATCTTCACTGCAAAATTTAGCTTCTAGCTCCTACAGTCCGGGAGTGGGAAGTTAGCAAGAAGGCCTCGATCAGCTATTGATATGCCCTATAAAGTGGTCCCTTCTCTCACACAGGACAGCCCAGAAGCAAGATGGGGACTTGGATTTAACCCAGAAGTCGCTGAAAGACACAGAAACATCTCAGCTTCACCAATCTAGGACAAGAATAATAAGCTCTCTCTGTACTCTGACACCACCCTATGGCCACCATGGGGTAGTACACCAGCTGTGTGTGCTCCATATATTTTTCATGCTTATTGATTGCAATCCACATTTGTGAGGTTTTATCTGAAAAGATGGAATATTTACATCCAATTAAATCAAATTAAATTATCAGATGCTGGCACACTTAAAAGCACAGAGAAGAGGCTGTGCCCAAGAGAAAGCAACAAACCTACCTAGGAAAAGATAATATTGCAAATATTACCCAGCCCCACACAGACATATGTAGATTCTGTAAGAAAGATCTGAAAACAGTTACTCTTCTTGTTGCCATTTGTGAAGTTCTGATGGCCAAAAATTTCTATACAGAAAGGCACAACAAAGTGTCAGGTCTCATCCACTGGAAACTTTGTAAACACTACATCATCACTGTATCAGAAAAGCACTGGGATTATTATCCTAAAAAAATTATGGGGAATGCAGAGGTTCTGATAACTTGGGATATTCCCATTCCAAGGGATAATGAACTGGATGCGAGGAAACCTGACATAGTGGTAAAGGAGAAAAACACCCCAACGACATTGATAATAGAGGTGTCAGTTTGAAGCGATTATCCTGTGAATTGTATTTATTTATTTATTTATTTAGACAGATTTGTATGCCACCTTTTCCTTCAATCAAGGTGGTCATGTCACAACACAATTGGAGGGTTACATTTAACATTAGGGTACGTGTAATCATTTAGACAGCACAGTTACATAACAGTATTTAGACATTTAGACAATGTTTAGACAGTACAATTGAAGTAACATTTAATATAAAGGTATTTACTAATGAGGTGTGTTGAATTTGTGTGTGTGGATGGGATGGGGTGTGTTTAGTTGGTGGAGGTAGTAGTGTTGCTGTTTGGGTAAGAGATGTTGCTTGAATGCTCATAGGTTTCTATAAATAACCATGTTTTGAGGTCTTTGCAGAAGTCTGTGAGGTCTTCTAAAGCTCTCAGGCTCAATGGTAAGGGAGTTCCATATTGTATGGAGGGGGGAGAGATCTTGGAATACCAAAAAATTTAGTCAGAGACTAAGAAAATGTGGCAGAAAGATACAAAAATATTTCTAATTGTATTAGGAGTCACGGACCCGATTAAGTGGGATTTCCAATCGCACCTTGATAAATTCCCATAGATGTTATATCTTATGAACTCCAGAAGTAGGCTCTTTGGCACGATGCAAGTACTATGGCGAGCGTTAGCAGTAAATTTGAGAGACTGAGATCGTACTCCACATACCCTGGCTTAGGAGTGAAGTTCATAATTGTCATGGTATGCGCACCATTTGGAAAAATTGCCCCCGAGTAACACCATGAATGTTGATATACCTCCTACAGGGAAAAGAGAGCCAGCTTGACTGTTACAGATTTACATGCCAGCGGAATTCGGCATCTCGGCCACACTCACAGAACATGAATTGTTCATCACCAAATAACGGATAAGGTACCAGAAATCAAAATTAGAAATGTACAGAGAAATGTCAAGGTGGAAACTGCAAAAAAACTGACTCCTGCAGAACTAGAAGTAGAAAACATTTCCTCCCGTACTGTGCAAAGTCCAAAGAGAAGAGAGAGAAAATCAGATCTTTCAGATCCCCCTGATCCTCCAGTTCTAGGCTATACCATCTTCAATCAGTTCTGGCTTTTATTTATTTAGTGGCAGGGATTTAAATGGGGTTCGGTGAAATTGTCCCCTGCAATGCTAGACTCAAGTTAAATCCAGGGGATCCAGGTCAGGTTTATTTTCCAGCAGTAAAAGCCTCCAGTTAGATCCGGCTCTGGATGCAGGGCTGGATCTGCCAGATCTAACTTGAGGTTTTCATTGCTGGAAAAGAAACCTGCCTAGCGCCGTACACTAATACCATCGGAGGCTTTTCCTGCTACAGATGCAAGGACTCTGTGTTGTTGCTGCCTTCATTACTGAAATCCAGGGGATATGGATCTGGATCCATCATAACCAGGTCTAGATCCTCAGTAATAGAGGGAGAATCAATATACAGTCAATAAATCTGCGGCGGGAAAAGCCTCTGATGGTACTAAGGTACAGCGCCGGGCAGGTTTCTTTCCTAGCAGTGAAAAAACTCAGATCTGAGCTGAATCTAACTGGAGGCTTTTACTGCTGGAAAAGAAACCTGACCTTGATCCCCTGGATCTAATTTGTGTCTAGTGCTGCAGGGGGCAAGCACGCTGATCCCCATTTAAATTCCCGCCGTGAAATAGGTAAAAGCCAGATCCTCGGCAGATCTGACTATAAGGTAGTTTAAAATTGATCTGGAGGATCTGGATTTTACTATTCCCAATCAGACTTCCCATCAAAGACCGGGCAAGAAAAACTGTGTCTGATCCTGGGAAAAAAGGAGAAAGAACAGCTAGAGCAGCAAACTCTGTGGGATCCTGTCACTGGGCTAGAAATGACCGTTTGGATCAGCACCAGAACTCAGGGAAATGCTTTAGTCCTGTCCTTTCTAGACTTTGTCATTTTATTTCACAGTTATTAATGATACTGTGTATGTTTACACACAGTAACAGACGGAAGATAATAATAAAAGATTTACGTGCACTGTTGAAATGTTATATGTATAAATGTAAATATGTAAATATGTATAGCCCAATCTCTAAGACACTAATTCTGTGTGCTCTGCCCTACCCCAAAATCTATGTATATATTTGCCCCAACTTTTTTGTCTTGGTTTGACAAATCCCAAAGATGTAATCAAACCGCTACTGATCGCTGGAAGTGGCGGTATATAAGTGTGTACTAAATAAAATAAATAAAATAAATAAAAAGGTCCTCTGTCTGGATCTGTAAAGCACTCTGAGATTCAGTTTTTGTGAAAGGCTCTGTACCTGCGTCTGTGTCTATAAAGCACTTTGGGATATAGTTTGGGGGTAATTTTACAAAGAGACCCCCTAGAATAAGGTAGCAAGAAAACACCTACGTTTTGATATTTTAATCGGTTATGCTCATAAGTGGTCACTTACATGCGCAACTGACTTCTTTTACACCGGGCACTATTTTCTAAGTGCACGCGCAGATCTAAGGGTACCTACTTTCACTGCAAGCCTGCGCATGGGTGAAGTTTGGCCAGAGCATTAGCAGAGTGCACATGTACCTACGTCAGTTATAAAGCGTATAATTTGCACGCGTTCTTTATGAATCTAGGCATGGGTATTAACAACAGCTGGAGGACTGGGGTAAGGATCACTCCTTAAATTAAAGCTCCTTTCAGCCGCTCACATCAGCATTGTGTAAAGAAAAGTAGGTGCTTACTTTTCTTTATAAAAGAGACTTAAAACAGGTGCCTTTTGCTTCTGTAAACCAAGTGCTGGATTGTAAAATTTCTCTCCACATGTGAATGGTGCTGTGCGTGTCTCTCTAAAGCTCTTTGGGATACTGATGGTGTGAAAGGCCCCCTCCGTGCCTCAGTCTGGCTCTTGAGTGTAACCTTTCCTGGCTGGTCTGGGTAGCAGCTAGGGGTGGGACTGTCAGAGCCCCTGTCCTCCATGGGTTGGATAGAGACAAGACCTGGTAATATTTGCCTTTCTAGAAACCCATTGATTGGGTGTCCCTAGCCTCTCATCTGTTTGTTTGCAGCAGGGCTGCTATCTCTTTAAGACAAAAGGCAGGTTTGGGAAGAAGGGTGTGTCCCAGAGTTAGAGAGGTGAAAGGTGCCCCATCCATACCTCTGCCTCTGCTCTGGGAAGTCTTTACCAGAGTGTTTATTACCTGGTTATAAATTTAGCCTCAGCGCCTAGCATAGCTGACAAGTAGAATGCTTGAGGAGCTTATAAGAAGGGCCAGGTCCTGCATCTTGTACACGTCTGGCCACAGGTAACAGCCTTCCACAGAAGCTCACATGAGAAACTGCCGATGTAGATCTGTGGACAAGTTTTTCCAGCAGTCAGCTAAGAATCCAACATCATCCAGGATTACGACTGATACCTGACAATATTTCAGGGGCACCCGGAGGACATGAAAGTGCCCTAGAAGCTGCCCTCAGACTGTGGAGCGCTCAGTGACTCTACTTGTGGCCAGGTGGGACAGAAACCAGGGCTGGCAGAGAGAGAGGATGGGACTGTCCAGGAGGCAGAGCTGAGGAGGAAAGCGAAGGCTCTGCTGTTTACAGTTTCCACCCCAAAGTTGGCTGTTCTGAGTCCGCTTAGTTCCTCTCTGCCTCGGGGAGGTCGAAGACTTGGGGATGTTCTTTACCAGGAGACGTGATACGGTCATCTCCAACATCTGGAGTGAGGTGAATGGGCAGATTAAAGGCATCCAGTGCGCTGATGTGGACAAGATTAATATGCTACAGCAGCGAAGGTGAGTTGCTGTATAATTATGCGTCTGGCTTGCAGTGACTGTGTCTCTCCTTCCTGCCGATTAGGATCGGTGGCCTCAGCTGCTTCTTTCCTGGCTCCTGAAATTCCCTGTTAAATACCTTTTTGCATACTGAAAGGACTCTGTTCCCTTATCTTTCTGCTTTCCAGAATTTCACTCCATTTACAAGGAGGAAAAAGAGTGACTTATTTCCTCCCCTCCCCCCCCCCTCCAAAAATGTATATTTTGGCAATTGCATAAGGTTACCAGATGTTCCCAGTTTTGCAAAGGTGTCTCCCAATTCCTTGGATTATAACCATCTCCTGCCCTTGATTTCAGTGGGGACAGAGGCAAAGGACGTTGCTTCTCCTGTGTACCCCTCTGATGCTGTCTTCTTGAGCCTGGTAGGAGAAGATGTACAATTTAATTTCTTTTCTGAATAAAAGAGGAGGACTTTTAGAGATGTATAGAATATTTATCTAGATGTATAAAATCAAGCTTAAGCTTTTATGGATGCGTGCTTCTAATCGAGAAGGGCTGCGACTGTCTTTTCTAAACTTTTGAAATTACTGAATGCTACTTAAACTGATCATATCAAAATATATCCAGAAAAGATGCCCAAGGAGGGAGGACCTCTGCCCCTCTGTCCAGCTCCACCTAATCCAGGTGTCCCAGGTTGCTCTCCAAAAATCTGGTAACCCTACAATTGCATATCCCCCCCCCCCCCCCACACACACACACCTCCTTTCGCATAGCTTGGTGGACCTGCATCTTTCATTTTCCCCACTTGCACACCCAGATTATGCTGTTGTAGAGCGCTAAGCCAAGGGGTCGGGGATATGTTTGTTCTTTACAGGATCCCTAATGTGTAAACCTGAGACACCTCACCTTGCTTGCGCTCCCTCCTCTCCCTCAGATATCACTAAAATAGTAAGTTTTACAGTTGCATGACCAAGAAGTGGGTGTCTTAGTTAACCAAAAGAAAACAAAAAATTCTAGAAAAAAGTTTGGAATGGATGTTGAGGAGCCATCCGTAGTCAAAGAGAGAGACTTGCAGGGAACCCTGAGATACCTCTAAAGTCATGGGGAATGGGGGCTGGAAAGGGCCTTGAGACAAGGGCTGTGAGAGTGGTGCGGCCGCACAGGACGCACATATGGAAGGGGCACCAATATGATCACTGGGCTTCTAGGAAGCTCAAAAAGAGTGTGTTACGGCATGTGACTGGGTTGGAGAGCGGTGACAAATTCATTCGTCGCACAGTACGCATTTCTAGCTTGGTACGATCCTGCCTTGAGAGGTTGTCTAGAGTGACAGAAAGATCCCTGGAAGGGGCCTAGTGAAGTATTATGTATTCACAGCATCTAGGTAGGCAAGACACCCCCCAATCTCAAACAGACAGGTGTTTTAAGCCTTCCGATGGCCATCCTACCCGCCCCCATCCCATTCAAGTGCCCGATTGTAGTTAAGGCAGCTCCTCTTAACTTCTAAGCTCTGTTTTCCTTTGCTGGAATTTAAGCTCCTGACCACTTGGCCTTCTTCCAGAGCGAAAGGCTATCTTCAGAGTTGCCAAGCTACCCAGTTCCAGGAGTGAGATTATCTGCCAGTTCTGGTTTTAAATGTGTATTTCAATGCAGTATGGTATCTGAAGTCCCTGATTTTACCCATTGGAATTAGTGGTGCAGATCCCATAATGTGTCAGAAATCCAGGACTGGCTTAAAATCTCACTCCTGGAACGGGGTAACTTGCACACTTTGCATGTTCCAAGGTCTATCTGCTGTGGTATGAAGTCACCTTCTCCTCCCCTCTCCAGATCTCTGACTTCATGGATCAGGATTTATTTTATGAATTTCAAACATTTATTTCATACCTTTTCTCTATAGTCCAAGGTGAAGTACAAAAAACATAGGGCCCGATATTCAGCAGCAGCAACTAGTGCAATTTACTGCAGCTAGCCACCACCGATGAACACTAAACCCGGATAATAAATGCCGGGACCAAATCTGGCCACCAGCAGGGAATATCCGGTCGGCTGCCAAAGCAACAAGCTAACCGGGTAGAGGCGATATTCAGCCGCTGCTCGGTTGGCTTTGGCAATGAAAGTTAGGACAGGCTTTAGGATAACCGGGCAGCAGCTGAATTACTGCTGCTGACCAGTTATCCTCGGGTGCTGCCCCCAGAATGCACCTCTGCTAACTGATTAGCGGTGATACCCATGGATTTCAGCGGCATTAACTCCTTAGCGGCATTTGCAGGTCTGCAAAACACATAAGTGCCTTTGAATATCAGGCCGATATATAATAAACACATTCCACAGAAAACCAATAAAAGTGCAGACAGAAAAGTATATCAGCATCAAGATATTTCAAAAGTTTTCTGAAAACAAATGGGTTTTTAGTTTTTTACAGAAAATATGGACCGCTTCGCAAATTTGTGTGGTCGTATGGTCCGAGCCTCTAATCCTGTCTCTTGCATTGCTCCAGGCTTCACTTTCTCTGGGTCCTCAAAGAGTCCAAAACTGGACAACTCAGCATAGTCATCTCACAAGAGGCCTTTAATTTTTTTTTATTTTACTGGAGTTTAGCCACCATAAAATATGTTTTAAAGCCAGGGAGGAAACATGTCGGGGATTAGAAACCCATCATTGCAATGAATGTGTTACCATGCTCAACACTATTTTCTAACAAAACATATGCTTAGGATCATTCGCAATCCTCAGAAATGCCTAGATGGCTCCCCTTAAGTAAAATGAATAAATAACCTGCGCTTCTGGGCTCAATGTAGACAGATTTGGCTCAGGAATATTTGCTATATTGCTAGGCGAGCATCCAGGTACCGAGGTGAAGGTGTACAGAAACGGGGCGGCATCTCCTCTCTTTTCTTCCAAACAGCACTCGCCATCTGAAAGGACCTCCGTCATACAGGAACAGATTTGGATCTGATTGTTCACCTTTCTAAACCTGTTTGGAAGGCCCATTTAGAATTCAGATGCAGAAAACCCCCTCCCTAAACCAGAGACAGAGAGGGATGGATGTACTAAAGTGTGTAACCACGTTATCACCCGGGAATGCGCGTTAGTAACTGTTCCAGTGTATAAAATGGGACCCACATCCATAATGGGACAGAACCTTTTAGCAAATCTATCCCTGGGGTGATGAGAAGTCAAGTGACTTGCTCAGGGTCACAAGGATGAGAAGTGGGATTTGAAGCCTGACCTTGGTGGTTCTCCACTACCTGTGCTAATCAGTCAGCTGCTACACCCCTTAAGTTCCTGTGAGATGTGGGAAATTCCGTTGCTGGTCTTCCCCCTTTCTGCCTCTTCCACCCCCTCCCCCACCCCCGACACACACACACACAGTGAAGGATATTACAGTGGCAGGTAGAGGAGAGCACTACGGCAAAGAGCCCTGCATTAATGGAAGTTCCTCAGCTTAAGGCGGGCTGGGAAAGCTTCTGTTTATCCAAGAGGAGGAAGCCAGAGGTAATTACCAGAGATTTATATAAATACATGCGTCATTTCAGACAACGGGTGGGCGTGAGACTTAATATGGAAATGACTGAACACATTCTTTTAAAGCAAAACAATTGCACTGAATTTTAAAGAGGATGATTGTGGGGTTATCCAACCATCTAGAATTCCTCCGTGGCTCTGAAAAAAGTCCACATGCCTTGCAAGCTGTCATGGCTCAGACCGGACTAACAGAGGGGGGCTATTGCCTACTAACTTTGGAAGCTATGCACTGGTCCCTGATTTGGACAAATAATGCTGCCAATCTAACGTGGGACTTGCGGATGGTCTCTCAAAAATTCCACATCTGACTGCAACCCCATTTCCCCCCCCCCCAAAACAACACCACCAGCAGTCGAGAGAAGTCTGGGTAATGTTTCAAGAGCAGGCAATGGGAGTCATCAGCAGAAGACAGAATCAGGATGGGAGAGGATACTGGATAATGGGAGGATTTTTCCTAGTCAGATTATTCCTAAGTGGTTGTTAGCCAAGAGAACAGAGATTGCTATTATCCAAAGATGGTGTTGCACTACTCTGCAGACACAGTAGACATCTAGCCCATTCTCTACAAGAGGGCGTCCTTGTTCTCCAGGAAATTGCTGATGGTGCCGATCTCTCTCCCTCTCTCTCCCTTTTCCTCCATAGCTCTACTTTCCATTTCAATGCTGAAAGGCAGAGATTACGCATGACCTGTGTGTAACCGCCACACGACCAGGGAATTTCTCAATTAACCCAAAGTACTTGGGTCCACCTAGCAATTAAAGTGCAGAAAAGAATACACTATAAGAGAGCCGTTGCACAATCTGACTGTATGTTGCATGAGAGAAGCATCTAGGGATGGTCTTTATTCCCTGCGCCGTGTGATACAGTGATACAGTGATACACAAGAGAGAGAACCACCTGGGGATGGTCTCTGTTCCCTATACCATATAATTGTAGAAGGCACCCGATTATGTAATAAGTTATTCAAATTTGGCAGATCAAACCGTGCAGCTCAGAGCACGGCATGTTGCTTCATGCTCTCATCTCTGCATTTTCCATTTTTAGTCTGCCAAACTGTAACCACAAGACAGCATGTAGTCTGCTCCTCAACCTGCAGTGAGCTGGATGGGCTTTGGGGTAATATATAAGAACACATCCCATGCTTTGTAATACAGTTCCACTGGGCAGTAGTCTGCAACAACAGAAAAGCGCAAGCTAGAGCAATGGGTGGGCACCATCTGACTACCTCAGTCTGAAGTTCGACTGTGGATACTGGAGTTGGAGGGGAGGGGGTATACTTTTCTTTTCGATATTCTACAGGTCAGTAAGACACATCTATGGCTGGACCAAATGCAGCTCTTGGTCACTGTATGGAGAGTGGTAGGAGAATTGCCAGTGCCTCCTCTCCAGATGGTCTTAGAGATCTAGCCTGAATGGGCATACACCTAAAATCATCATTGGATTTCAAAAAACCCAAAGAATTATTCATCCCCGCTTTTTTTTCTCCTTTTAGAATGGGGGCCCTAGTAGCTGCAGCCTTTCAACCTCTCTCTGGGACTCTACATCTTCCTTTTCTTAGGGAACCTGGAATCATGAGGGTAAACCAACTCAGCCTGGCCCTGGTGCCCATTCTGGAGATGTGGATCTGGCTCTTGTAAGGAAGATTTTCTCTTTTCAATCCTTGGCCCAGGGGAGCAGGGGGGGGGGGTGATTTCATGCTCCTGGATAAGATGTGCCCACTGGCAGAGGTGATCCATTGCTGAGATCATTCCCGACAACCTAGAGATTTGTCAGGCTGTAAATGGCCATTGACATCATCAACTCTACTCCAAACAGCAGAGGCTGGTGATCAGGCAAGAAAGTGAGAGAAGTCACCTCATTCTCCTCAATACCCCCTCCCTTCCTCCTCGTCACCTGCCTAACTACAGATTGTGGCAAAAGCAACTCTCCCTAGGAGGAGTTCCCAAAATCCTAAACAGATTACCCTCCCCCTCCCCCACACCCACATACACCCTCCAGTAGCCCATTCAGGTGTGCACCAGGACATGGGCCCAAAAAAAATCACCTCCCCCACTCCCCAACAGTTTCTAGCCATGCCTTTTAGGACTGTCCGTATACCAACCTGGTCCCTGGGCCGTGTGAATTAGATCCAGTATAACACCACACTTGTTGTGGCCCTCACTTTGGTTGATGGCTTCTTGTAAAAAGAGAGACAGTGAAACAGCTTCATTGGTACTACCAAAAACCAAAGAAATCTCTCGTGATGCAGGCTGTCCATGATTCTGTTGACACCAACCTTTCCTCTGGGGCCAAGGATCCTCTTGTCTCCCTAGAATCCAAGAGATGCTGTCCTCTTGAGACGGCTGCCTGTAGGATCACCGTTGGCTTCCTTAATGTTTTCCTATAATCCTAGCCCCTTGTAACCTTTTTATGCCAACGAGGCCTAATCTGAATGTCATTCTCTCTAGCCTTTTAGTTCATTCAGTGGTGTCCTCTTTCACCTTCTGTGGTAATTGGTTAGGTTAGGTTTATTTGGCTTGATATACCGCCATTCGTTACAGCAGGGCGGTTTACATATTTATTTATTTATTTATTTAGTATACGCTTATATACCGCTACTTCCAGCGATCAGTGGCGGTTTGATTATAATTTGGGGGTTGTCAAATCAGGACAGAAAAATTGGGATAATATATACATAGATTGAGAATATGGCATATCACACAGAATTAGTAAGTTAAAGGTTAGATTTTACATTTTTACATATATAAATCAAAATTGGGATGGGGCACAGGGCCACATAGCAGGAAAGGAACTACATATTCAGGACAGAAAAGAGAAGAAAGGAAGAGCAAAAATCAGGACAAAAGCGAGTGGATGACAAGGCAAACATGTACATAGATAAACCAAGTCAACTGGATGCGGCCGGCAGGTTGTATGAGGTGCGTCTTAAGTAGGGACCTAAATGTAATGTAATTTTCTTCTAAACGGAGTGTAGTGGGCAAAGAGTTCCAGAGAGCTGGACCGTAGAAAAAGAAGGCATAGTGACGAGTGGATTGTAGGTGCGCATGTGACGGTGAGGGGAGGCGAAGGCGGTTGATATGAAGGGAGCGGAGACTACGCGAGGGGGTGTGAAAATGGAGAAGATCGGTTAGGTATTGTGGGGTGTGCGTGTAAAGGACACAGTGAACCAGGGTTAATATCTTGAATTGAACGCGATAAGCATCTGGAGTTTCATCTTTCCTGAAGCATGTGACCAGAGAGGGTTATAGAGGTATCCTTAATGTTTCATACTCCACATCAAGTATGCAGGGACCAGCCCAGATCTGATAGATACCGGGGCCTATTCGATTGGCTTTTTACAATTCCCCAGTTCTTGGAGAGAGACTTTAATTCTCATTAGGAAGAGGGTCGAGAAGAATGAGATGAAGACATCCAAACTCTACTACCACTAAACACAGACATGGAGAATGTAAGAGTAGATACAGATCCAAAGTCCAGTTTCTATACAGTACCAACCTCGGATTTTAATCCAACTTTTAAAACTATGTGAGCCTGTCGCCAATCCTCTCCCTTCCGCCTGTCCTCAATCTCCACCTGGGAGAGCTGTGTTTGCACCTTTTATGTCTCCATATCGATTTGCTATGAAACATCTTCTCCTCTCCCTCTCCCATTTCTCAGCCAAAGCTCCTTAAGCACTCCAGAAAGATGCTTCTGGAGACCTGCATAGTTCTATCTGCAGTGCTGAATATTGGCGTCCAGAATACAGATAAATTGCTGCATAGTGAGAAAAAAGGATGTTTTTCACACTAACTGAAACACTGGAATGTGGGTAATTTATGGCAGTTGTGCAATTTACTGTTCTCCTACAGGGTGTCCTCAGGTATTTTTGTTTGATCAATGGTGATAAGACTGATGTTGCTTAACATGCATTTCTGATGGGGGTACCCAATAAGAGTCAGCTATTGGGACCAGCCCACATTGACTCAGTGTGAAATGTTTGGTATGCACATATCTAACTTAAAATGCAGCTGTTTTTTGACTAATGTTCTCTGTTGGTTGCAATTTCGTAGAAGACTATAAGGGTTTTGGTTTGCTTGGGCGGAAGAAGATAGGGAGTCTTGCATCAAGTTAAAGTGATCATGGCTCGTCACGCTACCTGAAATCTATCTGTAAACCTACTGAATTTACGTCCTGAAGGAGAAAATTGTGCAGTTCTGATTCCACATGGTCTATTTTTTTCTTTCTGTTTTCAAACAAATATTAATATAAATCAGTAATTTTTCAGTGTTTTTATTAGTCTGGAAAATGTTGACAAAGACTCTGTAGCAAGAAACAGTTTGTGTGACTAATCCTGCACCCGCAAACTTTAGAAATATCAGGGTCCTTAGTGCGGGTCTCAGATACATTTATTTACCAGTGAAACTGCCCATCAGAAATGATGGATTAAAACAGCAGCCCTCCTATTGTTTCCCCTTCCCCCCCTCCCAACCACCACCACCCCCCATCTCAATATAATGCAGCTTTCTACTCCTCAAAGTTCTCAAGAAAGCAATATTAAACCCTGCCTGTCCTCCACATGATTGAAATAAGGCACCCCTCCTTTACCCTTGGATAAAGCGAGGTCTTCAAGAGTGATTTGCAATTACTTCTGCCCCACTGGGGCTGAAATTCAGACTGGTACCAGCTGAGCTCACACCTCTCGTTTTGCATTACACATGAGGGGCAAAAATTGCAGCTTGGGTCATTTGGCATCATTTTGAATTTCAGCATGGACAGGAGCAATTGGGCACCGCTCTAGCCATTGAAGGCTTTTGCTTACCCTTAGGTGCTGGAGGGAGATGGGTACTTTGCCCTGGGATCATGGCTTACTGCAGGATGCCTAAGGGGAGAGTGGAGGGAGATGGTCGGGACCCTGAGGCACTGATTCATGTTTAGTTTATTTCTTAATCAATAGACTTCAAAGGTGCATCCAATCTCAACAATACACATGATCTTTTACTTAATCTTATTCTATGGACTTCACATTCTAGACCAACTGCAACTATTGATTTCTTAAGGCCTCAGACTTCTTCTTCGCATCCCAGCAGGCAAGCCTGACTAGAGAGTGCTAGCATTGCATCAACTAGCACTCTCTAGTCAGGCTTGCCTGCTGGGATGCGAAGAAGAAGTCTGAGGCCTTAAGAAATCAATAGTTGCAGTTGGTCTAGAATGTGAAGTCCATAGAATAAGATTTAGTAAAAGATCATGTGTATTGTTGAGATTGGATGCACCTTTGAAGTCTATTGATCTATACATCCAGTAAGAGACCTGTTAGACGTTTGTAGTTTATTTCTTAAACATTCTTACATAAAGCAAATCTCGTTCTAGGTAGCTTACGAATCAAACATGGCTAATTATAGCCACATTTCCAGACATACAATAGGCAACTAGTTCATCTCGCAATATTATCTTACATAAATAGGAATGTTTTCAGTTGTTTTCTAAATTGTTTCTAGGAGAGTCTTCTCAGGAAACAGATTTCAGGGCCATACATAGACACCGGCCAATCTTTACTGAAATTATTTTTTTTGAAGGTGTGAATAAACAGGTAGACAAAGGTAAACCAGCCCGTTCGATATAGTGTATCAGGATTTTCAGAAAGCCTTTGACAAGGTCCCTCATGAGACACTCCTGGCGAAATTAAAAAGTCATGGGATAGGAGGCAGTGTACTATTGTGGATCAGGAACTGGTTAATAGATAGAAAGCAGAGGGTAGGGCTAAATGGACAATTTTCCCAATGGAGAAAGGTGAATAGTGGAGTACCCCAGGGATCTGTGCTGGTCCCACTGCTTTTTAACATATTTATAAATGACCTGGAAATAGGAATAACGAGTGAAGTGATCAAATTTGCAGATGACACAAAATTATTCAAAGTTGTTAAAATGCATGAGAATTGTGAAAAATTGCAAGAGGACCCTGATAAATTGGAAGACTGTACATCCAAGTGGCAGATGAAATTTAATGTGGACAAGTGCAAAGTTATGCACCTAGGAAAGAACAACCCAGACTATGGTTACACGATGCAAGGTTCCACATTAGGAACCACCACCCAGGAAAAAGATTTAGGCGTCATTGTGGATAACATGTTAAAACCCTCGGCCCAGTGTGCAGCAGCAGCCAAGAGAGCAAATAGAATGCTAGGTATGATAAGGAAAGGAATGGAAAATAAAACAAAGGATATTATAATGCCTCTATACCGTTCCATGGTGAGACCGCACCTGAATATTCTGTGCATTTCTGGTCACTGTATCTTTAAAAAATATAGCAGAATTAGAAAAGATACAGAGAAGAGCCACCAAAATTGTAAAGGGGATGGAAGGATACCCGTATGAGGAGAGGCTTAAAAGGTTAGGGCTTTTCAATTTGGAAAAGAGACAGCTGAGGGGAGATATGATAGAGGTCTATAAATTAATGAATGGAGTGGAATGGGTAAATGTAGATTGGTTGTTTACACCATCAAAAGTACAAAGACTAGGGGACATGCAATGAAGCTACAGTGTAACCCATTTAAGACTAATAACAGAAAATATTTTTTCGATCAACGCATAATCAAACTCTGGAGTTCGTTACTGGAGGATACAGTAAAAACTGTTAGTGTATCCGGGTTTAAAAAAAGGTTTGGACAAGCTCCTAGAGGAGGGAGGAGTGGTCTAGTGGTTGGGAAAGGTACTGTACTTCATGGTTAAAGGGCCACGGGTTCAATTCCCCCCTAGGGACAGCACTCTCAGACTGGAAGACTGGAGCTTCTAGTCCTATAGGTGCTCCTTGTGGCCTTGGGTAAGCCACTTAATCTACATGTACACCTGAGGCAACAAGGAGGGTTATGAGCCCTTCAGGGACAAGGGAATGTATCCAGTACCTGCTTGTAGTGACTGTAAACTGCTCTGTTATATATCAAGAAATTGCATAAACATAAACATTATTAAAGAGGACCCAGGAAATCCTTTGCTGACCCCAGGACAAGCATTGTGGAACCTGTGATTGGCTTGGCTGCTGTTGGAAACAGGATACTGGGCTTGATGGACAGTGGTCTAACCCAGTATGATTGTTCTTATGATTCCTAGATATTCGTAATGAGGGAATAATGATTCATGTCCCTGGGACCTCGGTGCTGATATCCTTTCCAGTTCTCCATCAATGGCAAAGGCCCAGAACAAGCACTTAAAATGTAACTGCGTGCGCACACTGGTAACCAATGTAAAGCTATGAGAGCTGCAGCCTAGCAGCAGGATTTTGAATCAATGGAACTGCTCCGGTCATTGAATCAGACAAGAAGGGATTACAAAAATCCATAGGCATTAGCACCAAAGTTTGTATAGTTCTACCAACATCTTCAGAAATCAGAAAACTTCTCGAGTTACAGAGTAATTGTTCATAAAAGCTACTTTACATGTTTAGATAGTGTAACTTCATTATCGCTCAGGACACCTAAATACTTCACTTCCTCCTTTATCCCAGGTTCCGTACTAATGAGGCAAGCGGAAGGTCATGGTACGATGATCTAGTTCAGTGCTTCTCAACCAGTGTGCAGCGTGAGCCTCTGCCCCCACCTCAGTCATCCCCAAACACAGGCGCAGTAGTGCCTTCTCGGTCGTGGGAAATACATCTATGAAAATAAACACTGTACTTTTAAGTTTTCCCTATTGCAAGAGGCAATCTCTCCAGAGGAGCACCCCTCCACTGAGTCTTTCTGGAAGAACTGTGCCGATTGTGCTGCCCCCCCCCCTCCCCGCTCCCCCCACTAGTACAAGTAAATGTTTAACTGTCTTCAGGAGGGGGAACCAAGTTCATAGGAGGT
The DNA here is from genome assembly GCA_033557465.1 of Ichthyophis bannanicus. Classification (NCBI taxonomy): domain Eukaryota; kingdom Metazoa; phylum Chordata; class Amphibia; order Gymnophiona; family Ichthyophiidae; genus Ichthyophis; species Ichthyophis bannanicus. The sequence continues at coordinate 134,128,919 of CM066048.1, read as the reverse complement.
TGTGACAGTGACGGAACTCCTTTTCCCCCAATCACCATTACAGTCAAGAATAACAACCAGAAAAAAGCACCAGAGGAGGAGTCCCCCCCCCCACCACCACTGTTGTATCCCTTCTGCCTGAACTGAAAGAGATCATTGCAGGAGGTAACACATGGCAGGACTCTGACAGTTATGTGCTGGATCTGGCTGCTGAAAGGAGAATAAGAAAACATTTATTTATTTATTTATTTGTATGGTTTTATACCGCACTATTCGAGATCAGCACGGTTTATATGCAGGCTGATTTCTATGCATGGGGGGAGGGGGAGAAGGTAGCCTGACCATCTTTTTTAAGTTCAAATATTTATTTATTTATTTAGCAATTTTTCTATACCGCCTTATCATTTAATCAAGGCGATTTACATTATAACTTAGAGAACTTGCATTGGAAAAACAATATAACTCAAATGATTACAGAATAACTTTCATTAGCATATGGGACACTCAATCAAGCCAGGGGGTTCAAAGTTAAGGAAAATAAAAAAAATATGTTTGTAATTACAATTTTAATTTTAACCCAAATTTTTAATCAGTAGGCTAGGTTTATAACTTTACTTACAAATGTGCCAATCAGGCCTACTTGTACTTCTCTACAGAGTGGATTTTCTTCAAAATAGCAACATTTCCACTAAGATAGTTAAAAAGTTCTGGGCAACTAAACTCAAATTTGTACTTTACAATCATTAGACATTTGAGAGTCTCTACATGCAGATGGTTTTTTTTCTGTGGACCACACCATCTAAATTATTTTAGGATTCTACAGTTTTGTAGAGTTGCTGTCTTTAGTCAGAATGATGTCTAAATTGTCTGAGTATTTTTTTAAAGTTTAGCTCTACAGCTCGCCAGTGCTCTCCCCTCACTGTGCAGAGTAAGTGGTAGGTTCCAGCCAATGGAAAGGCTGCACTAGTCACAGGAGGGGTGGGCTGATTTTCTGCACAGGATCTGGGAAAACGTTATTGGACTAAGTGGGTTTCTTGGTAAGGGTGATTGGGGTTGCAGAGACAGAGTAGAAATATAAGAGGAATGGGGTAAAGTGTGAGGAGGCTATTGCAGGCTGAGAAAAAGTACTGGTAGCAAAAGCAAGAATTGTGGACATTGAAGTAGAGGAGTGCAGAAGCAGCACAGCACCAGTAGAGTCAGAGACAGAACTGGTCTGTCTGAAAAGTGCTAGTGTGCATGTGTGTACCTGATTTGGGGGGGTGAGGGGGGTGGATGAATGCATATGAATGTGTGTGTGATTGAAGTACAACAGAGTGCATACATGTGTATAGGTTTCTGTGTCTCTGATGGAAATAGTCTCAACTAAATAGTTTCCCTTTGAAAATTTCAGCTGGAGTGAAGTCCACTGGTACAAACGTGGAGGAGTGTAGGAATAGGATACGTGTTTTAACATAGGGGACATTTAGGCGTCCCATACGATTCCAGGGACAAATCCTTAAAATACGGGTCTGTCCCGCATAATACGGGATGGTTGGTCACTTTAACAAAGGGCAAGAGGGGAGATCGGTGGGAAAACATTGAGAATGGCAGCAGCAATGGCAGAGAAAGCAGGCTGGTTTTACGTGCATTGGGGGAAAATGTGCAGGCTTGGAAGAGCAACAGGAAGCAAACATGAATACTGGGAGGAGCGGTGAGTAAAATGTGCAGGGAGAGATGGGCGTGCTGACTGCATGTGTTTGTGTGGGTGATGGGAAGACTGGACTGTGTGTGTGAGCAGAGAAGGGCCTGCTTTCCATGCCTGTGTGCGAGTGGAACATGCTGGCAGACTGTCTGTGTGTCTGCGTGAGAGTGTGGTAATGAGGAGGGCTTCCTGGCAGTGTGGCTGTGCTTGGGGAGAGGGCCAGAGAGATGGTCATGTTAGCAGTGGGTGGAGGTGGGCGTCAAATTTGGCTTGGCATGCCATGAAGATGTGTGCCCTGACTTAAAAAAGATTGAGAAGCACTGATCTAGTCAATCTAGGGCATGCAATTTCTTAAAATCCAAACTCAAACCATGATGATGTAAATATTTATGTAACATCTGCTCAGTCATCTGCTGCAATATGATCCTAATGTCCTTTTGAGAAGGCATATAAACTTGTGTCATCTGTTACCCAAACTCAATTTGGGGGGGGGGGGGGGGAAATCTCAGACAGCTGCAATGCCCTTGTGCTAAGCCCACTATAAGCAAGACCTCCAGGACAACCACAGAGAGGCGCACCCACAAATGCCTTTCATATATGGAAGAGTGTCCTTGGCAAAGGGAAGGGATCAGTTTTGATGTATTTCTCTTTCACTGCACTGTTCAGCTACTGTCACTGAGAAACATTTCACAGGCTGCTCCCAAATGGAAAATCTTTCGCTAATTAGCAAGCAATCTACATGCTTGCTTCTGTATCTTAATTGCTCTGAGCTCTTAATTAACAGGGTGGAAAAGTGGGTGTGTGCCCATACAGTGAAGTTAATGGGTTTAAGACAAGGAAAATGTTTAGCGATGATTAATTGCAGCATAACCCAAGGGATAGTCACAAAATGGACAACTATCAACGGGGTTGCCAGGAGTTGACCTCGACTCAATGGCACTACCACCCTGCCCTCCCAGCCATAGGATGCTTGCCTGCCCCCTGCCATCCTGGGCTCAGGGTACTCTCCTGCCCTCCAGGCACCATCTTACCACCAGACTCATCCCCCACCATCCCCAAAACCACCTCCTTCCTAGGGTTCTGTCCTGCTCCAACAGGCCATTTTTCACCTCTTCCTCCCACCTCTTTCCTCTGTCCTGGGAAACATAGAAACATAGAAACATGATGACAGAAAAAGACCACATGGCCTATCTAGTCTGTCCTTCCATAACAACAACTACAACAGTCCACTTTTTACCTTTAGAGATCCTCTGTGTTGGTCCCATGCTTTTTTGAATTCAGTTACTGTCCTCATCTCTACCACCTCCACTGGGAGACTATTCCATGGATCCACTACTCTTTCTGTAAATAAATATTTCCGCATATCACTCCTGAATCTATCTCCCTTCACCCTCATCCCATGTCCCCTCGTAGCAGAACTTGCTTTCAATTGAAAGAGGCTCTCTCCCTGAACATTTATGCCACGGAGGTATTTAAACATCTCAATCATATCACCTCTATCCCACCTTTCCTCTAAGGTGTACATATTAAGATCCTTAAGTCTGTTGGAGTTAATGGCAGCTACAGACATAATTACATGCTACCCCACTGTTGAATTTTGGGGGAATTCACACATCGGCACACCTTTGGCACGGTGAGTCTTGGCCTTTCCTTCCTGTACCTCGACTAAACCTGGGACATGAGACTGCTAGAGGCTTTCCTGGTAGGACATCGATCATGCCCCTTTCAGTGATGTCATCAGCAGGGTGACCCTGCATCTACCAGTTTTAAAATCAGCTCCTCAGGCGGTCCCCACCTGATAGGTCCCGGCTAAGAGGCATGGCAAAGGGGTGTGCCACTTAGCAAACCATTTGAGCCGTGCTTGGGACGCATTAAGAGAACTGTCTGCTATTGTGGTGGGTAACAAGGTGCGATGTCATGAAGGGTAATTGCAAAAGAAGGGCTATTGAGGAAGCTCTGGGTGGTTTTCCCATTTATTTGTGTGTTGGATTTTAGATAGGGTGATATATTGTAAGCCATGATGGACTGGGTATACTGTATGTTGTATTATTGCTGTTGCATTATATGGGTTATTTTAGGATTGAGGCCTATTTTACTGGCACCTCTAATGATCTTCAAGGGTACCTTGGATATGGGGGGCCCTACACAGGAGATCATGGAGAATTTGAGTTTAGGATTTTTAGTTTGGTTTCTCCAATAGCAGTTATAGCGTCAAGGGCAAGGAAAGGTAGAACGTATAATAGAGGAAGAATAAGGAAAAGACAATTAACCTCATTACCACGAGCTTGTTTTTATGGCCCCTGTACAGATGATATTCCTATCCTGTGTTTGTGTACTGTAAATGCTCGTCTGATCTTCAGTAACATGTCTCTTATTAAGGATTTGTTGGCTGAGAAGGATCCAGGGTTCCTGTTTACTATTTAACTGAAACTTGGCTGCGATTAGAAAATGATCCTTTGCTTTATGAGATTTGTCCTCCTGGTTATAATCTTTTGAATGTCCTTAGGATTGGGGGTGGCCTGGTATTGTTGTATAAATCTTTTTATCATTTTAAATTCTTAGATACTATTTTGTCATCAGAATTAGAAGTGTTGTGCTGTGAGGTTCTTTTAGGGGAGGAAGAGAAGAGATGTACTTTTAGTTTAACGTCCGCCAGGCCCCTGGGCCAAGGTTCAGGATATTTATTTGGTTTCATTGTCATCCTGGACTAAGCTCAAAATTGACTTTTGTTAGTGGATATTAATTTGCATTTAGAAGATATTTCTGATGTGCAGTTTCAGGATTACCTAGCATTTTTACATTCTTTGGGTTTTTCTTATTTGGCATTTCAATAGTCATGTTTCAGGTCATCAGTTAGATCAGTGTGTATATATCTTTATCTTTAAGGCGCTGGAGCTAACCATGTAGCACTGAAAATCAGTGGGCTACACCAGTAGCTCCTGTGGCTTCCTGGCTGTGCGGCAACACCCGGATTTTCAATGCCGGGGCCACATATGACCCGGCATTGAAAATCCTGATTAGGAGGGGGGAGCGGGCTATACGTCGCCACAGCGCATAGCACCGCCTAGCTCAAAATCAGGCCCATCGTTATTTGATTGAATTTACGCTTGGGGTTCCTTCATTCAGTGGGCGTTTTTGCTCTCCAGTGGAATATATATCGTGGGCAAATATGTAGCCCCAGAGTTGTACTGGAAGAGGTTGAGGGAAAAATGATTCTTGGCTCCGAATCAGGACTTTGGAAACTCTTTAGTAGATTGATTGATGACTTCACATGAGCTTTTAGAGGATTTGGCCCCATTTATGTACATGGGAGGCTCCTCGGTATCTGCAAGATTCACAAGAGGGAGTGTAGGAGATTAGAGTTCAAGTGGCAACGATCTGCTAGTGATGTGGACAAAGTTTTGTGGAAGCATAGTTTCTAGTTTATAGGAGTGGCCTAGTGGTTAGAGCACTGGTTTGGTAACCCAGAGACCAGGGTTTGACTCCCACTAGCACTCCTTGTGGCCTTGGGCAAGTTACTTAACTTGCTCAGAAAAATCCACATTATCAATGTACATTTACCAAGTTTAAGTTACAATGTAAACCACTTTGATTGAAATGATAAAGCAGTATAAAAAAAACTGTTAAATAACTAAATTTGTTTTATTTTATTATGGGTTTTATATACTGCCTTTCAGTAAAATCAAAGCGGTTTACAGATAACTATTAAATATTACATATTAACAGGTTTCAACATAGAACAATGAGGATTTAGCCATGTAACAGAATAACTTATTTACAGTTATGATCAATATGTAGAAGGTAACTTATTTACAAGGGTGAGTATATCCAGTTGTCAGCAGATCAACTGCAAGCGTACAGCTTTTGATTTTAGCCTCTGTTTATTAAAATGTCTGTAGTCAGAAGAGGGGAGAAGAGATGAGGGGGGGGAGTCAGCAACATGTTTGTGTTGAGATCAGTGTTATGTGGGAGTCTTGCGTTGGATCATCTGCACTGAAATGTTTCTTAATCAATTTCCTGAAAATAGAGAAGTCTGATGTGGATCTTAGCTTATCTGAGAGGGAGTTCCATAGTTATCATAAGCATAAAGTATTGACCCGTCAGGTTCAAAAGCAGTATTATGAAAGGTTGATTACGCAGGCACCATCTCAATCGCAGTTATTATTCAAGGTGTTCTCTATACTGCTTGAGCAGCATTTAAAATTATGGCCTCATTCCTCCTTGTCGCCACAACAGATGGTTGATTTTTTTTTTTCCATGGTAAGGTGAGGAAGATTGTGGTAGTTTTCTTATAGAGGGGTCAGATGTTTAGAGTATGTTAGCAATTACTCTGAGGGGCCTTATATCTGGGGGACCGTTTTTGGGTCTCTTAAGGTATCGTCCTTTAAAGAGTTTGAGGAATGTTTTTGTAAGTATTTTTTAGAAAAGTTTCATCTACGGATGTGTGTCCAGTGTCTGTTTTTCGTTCTGCACCTTTTTCATCTAAATTCTGGCTTTATGAGATTGCCGTTACTCTCCTTCTGGAGGGGTGTTAGCCACGGGAGATAGGTGAAATTATTTTAATTCCTATTCCAAAAGATTCAAGGGTCAGTTTTGCTGATGTTTCCAACTTCTGTCCCATAACGAATAGAGCGTTTTTATGAAGATATTGGAAGCATTGGTTGCGAGTCAGCTTATGCAATATTTGGAAGATCATAATTGTTTGAATAATTCACAATTTGGTTTCCATAAACTTCATAATACAGAATTGTTGGGTATTCTTGTCTCGGATATGAATAGTAATTTGGCACTGGGGCAAGTAGCATTTTTGTTATAGTTTGATTTGAGCTCCGCCTTTGATGTTGCTGACCATGAGATGCTGTTGGCCATATTGGATTATATGGGTGTCTCGGGGAAGATTTTTGAGTGGTTTTCAGGTTTTTTGCATAACCAAATGTGTACTGTTCAAGTTAATGCTGAACGCTCAAGGCCGTGGAAACTAGATTGTGGGATCCCTCAGGGATCCCCTTTGTCCAAAGTACTGTTTAATGTGTTGCTGATCTTTCTGCGATGGTTGATGGATTAGGAAGATTTTAAATATTATGTTTTATGCAGATGATATTTAAATATTTCTATCTTTTCCTAGACATTTAACAAATTTATTGTTTACAGTTAAATGGTGTTTTTTCAGTATTGAATAAATGCCCGATTCCATCCCGGACATACAAGCCCTCTGTGCGCCTGGCTGGATCCGGATGCACAGAGGGAGTTGCGATTCTGATCCCGCGGGGCATGTCTAGCCCTGCAGTTTCAGAATCGCGAACAGGCCTATATGTGCAGGCCAGGACTGCGATTCAGCCTGGCCTGCACATACAGGCCTTGCCTGACTAACTCAGTCTTGGCTTTACAATGGAGCTTCGGTGCCATGGCGTCCGGTTTCCATGGCACCGTGACTCCATTGTAAAGCCGCTATCCCCAGCCACCAGCTCCTGCAATGCTTTCCCTACAGCCCAACCCCCAATCTGACCTCCTAAGGCTAGGGTTGGGCTGTGGGTAATGTCCTCAGGGGGCCCCCTGCCCCCGCTTCTTCCGCACTCTGGGACCACCATCCCCCGGCGGCTAGGAGAACTTATTCCACTGCCCCCAATCTGCCCCTTTCCCGTCCCATCTATCTTCCCCGTACAACACACAAGGAAGGAGGACTTGGCCGGGGAAAAGCACGAAAAGTGGGGGTGGATATCCCAATGGGATGTCCATCCCCGCTATTCGTTGCTCAGAATGACCCCCTAAGTGTGCACACCTGCTCCACTTCCAATTAAATGTGACTAAGACAAAAATGCTTTGTCTAAATAATGATCAGTTAATTCCTGGGCCATTGTTAGAGGCTACAGAGCATTTGAATGTGAAAAGGGAATTGGTGCTCTGTGTATCAGGGGTGTTTCGGATGACGATCATGTTAATTTGATTGTTTCTAAGTCTTTTTTTAAGATGCAACAGCTTCGCAGGTTTCATTCTTATTTTGCTCCACAATTTTTTCGAATGTTCGTGCAGAGTACGGTGTTGGCTTTCATAGTTTATAGCAATTTAACTTTGTTGAATTGCTGTTAACGGCAGTTAAAAAGGCTACATCTCTGTCAGAATACGGCGGCGAGGTTAATATTTGGCGTTTTGAAACATGATTCTGTCTCTCCCTTATTTGAAAAGCTACATTGGCTTAGGATATCTGAGTGGACATGTTAAGTTTTATTTGTTGTTGTACGCATTTGTGATTTTTGTTCAGTTCGCTTTTCTGACATGCTTTTGCTGCCTTTAATGATTAAGTCTAGGCACCTGCGGGAAACTAAGACTTTCTCTTTCCCTCAAGTGAGGAGATTACTAGCAAGACGAGATTTGGGTATACTATCCCGAATAGAAAACTGAATTCTGGTCTAAGTTACCAGTGAAGGAAATTGAATCAGTTACAGTGTTTCGAAAGAAACTTAAGGCATGGTTATTTTCTTCTTACATTTTGCTGCAGTTTGTTGTTTTTTTTTGCTTGTAATGGTGTTTTTTGTCAACTGCACACTGATCCATTTTGTAATTGGGAGTGCTGCGGTATAAAAGCATTTTAAATAAATAAAACAAAACATAATTAATTAATATATCAAAGTGTGGTAGAGGCACCCCCTTCCCATAATGCAGTCCTGTGAGCCCCTGAAAACGATGTGTGTGTGAATAAAGAATTAGGGTGCTGTGTGTGTGGATAAAGGGTTAGCTTTCTATTTATGGGTCTGCATTACATGCCCTGCCTACATCGCACTTCTGTTATCACATCCTGTGTGGGATGCATTGTGTCATCTGTGAAGTCTGACCCAGGGCAGTGAGGTGAGGGGTGACTGCAGTTTCCTGTTCTGGTATGTGGGCTGATTTGACTGGAAACCCAAGTCATGGCACAGCTCACCTTATAAGCAATTGGAATGCCGTGGCTTTTAAATGACTTAGATAAAAGGAACATTATGACGGTCTGCTGGGATCACGGGTCACAATGTTATCTCAGTTTTAAACTCTACTAACAAGTTATCTACTATCACTGCATGAAGGACATCCCTGCAGCCTTCACCTGACTCCCGCTAACCCAGTCCCTTTCCCTGCAACATAGCTCACAACACTAACAGAAATCACACATTCGCCGCTTTCACTCCTCTTTAAAAGGCTCCTCTTTGGTTTGTCAGTCTCTTGGCCAGTGAGTTCTGTGTCCATGATCATACGTACAGTACTACACAGAGTTGGCTTTGGATATAGTGCTGGTGTTGCAATGATTGACATTGACACATACAGTAGACTCAGTGCAGAGCTGACGTTAATGATATGATTTGATGTTGACATGATACAAAGTTAGGGTTGGTTTGGTAATCAGTGTTGACTTTGGTGATACGGATTAGTTTTGACATGCAGCCATCAGGCAGGTTGCCTAAAGACAGAAATGACACTAACTTGAAATCAATCAGATATTCTCACCTCCAGCTCCAAGATGCTTCTTACTTCAACAGATAGAGACAATACCTGCTTCCCTTCTCTAGATATACATTTCTTAGCCACTATTAGAAATTTTGTGTTTGCCTCATCCATTTTTTAAAATTTTTTGGTATCTCAATATCCAGAACCACAACAGTGCTGTCTAATGTGCTCTTGCCAGAATGTTCTTGACCTTCTTGCATTCCCAGAACATAAATTCCATCATACCAGTCCAGTTTTAATATTTTTGGATAGAGGATCATGTAATGTGGTGAGCACTGGTGGCTCTCCCTCACTGACTCTCCGGGCTCTCCTCACTCAAACTCGCCTTCCTGGGAACAGAATCTGACCCTACCTGGCTGAGCTTTTAAAGAACAGTTTCCTCTCAGTGGTTGACTTTTTGTTGCATTCAACGCCATATCTTGCAGAATACTAAGATAAAGATAAGCTCCAACAGTCTGAAGTCAAACTGGCAGATTGTGCGGCATAGGACCCAGGCTCTCCCATGCGGGAAGATTTGGTTAAAGATGTCACCGCAGGAGTGGTGAAGGGCCTATTGGGAAAGTTTGAGGTAGTGCTTGCAAAGCTGAATTCCATGACCGTGATAACTGAGGGGCTTGGAAGTCAGATGATAGAAGCAGAATGCAGGATATCAGATGCCAAAGATGTTGCCCTGGATGTGGTGCAGGAACTACAGAGGTTAAAGGAACTCGTGGCACAGCAAGGGAGAAGCAAGACGAGCTCAAGAATCTGAGTTGACCTAACTTATGGTAAGTAGGAATCCCTGAATCCGTTAAAGACTGCAAACTCAAGGGGTTTCTGGAGACCTGACTCCTCCTTAATCCGGCCTTGGGGGAAGAATGCGAGGGCGATGAGAGCAGCTCACTGGCCACTCATTACATGCACCGATATTTGAAACTTATAGTTAAAAGAATAGCTGATCATTTAGCCACTGAAACGGCTCTCACAAGAGTCTCCAATGATCTGTTCCTGGCTAAATCTAAGGGCCTCTACTCTATCCTCATCCTTCTTGACCTTTCCGCTGCCTTTGACACCCTTGACCACAACCTTCTCCTCACCACCTTCTCCTCGCTTGGCTTCAGGGACTCCGTACTATCCTGGTTCTCCTCCTACCTCTCCCATCGCTCATTCAGTGTGTGCTCTGGTGGCTCCTCCTCCTCCCCTACCCCTCTCCATGTAGGTGTACCCCAGGGATCCATCTTGGGCCCCCTCCTTTTCTCTCTCTATACCCAAGGTCTTGGCGTGCTTATCTCCTCCCATGGCTTTCAGTACCATCTCTATGCTGATGACTCCCAAATCTACCTCTCTACACCAAACATTTCTCCAGCAACCCAGTCCAAGATCTCTGCCTGCCTTTCAGACATCGCTGCCTGGATGTCTCATCGCCGATTGAAACAGAACTCCTTGTCTTTCCCCCCAACTCCTCCCCTCCTCTCCCCCCTTTCTTGGTCTCTGTGGATGGATCTACTATCCTTCCTGTTCCCTTGGCCCGCAATCTAGGGGTTATCTTTGACACCTCTCTCTCCTTCTCCGCACATATCCAGCTTATAGCTAAGACCTGCCGCTTCTTTCTCTACAACATTAGCAAAATCCGCCCCTTCCTCTCTGAACACACTACCAAAACACTTATCCACTCCTTAATATCCTCTCGCCTCGACTACTGTAACCTACTCCTTGCTGGTCTCCCCGTCAGCCACCTCCTTCCCCTTCAATCTATACAAAACCACACTGCTAGACTAATCTTCCACCAGCCTAGCAATGCCCACATCACTCCTCTTCTCAAGTCACTTCACTGGCTTCCTGTCCAATTCCACATCCAATTCAAACTTCTCCTACTGACCTATAAATGCATTCACTCTACGGCCCCTCAATACCTCCTATCGCTTATCTCTCCCTACGTCCCCTCTCGTAACCTGCGCTCCGCTAGCAAATTACTTCTATCTATGCCTTTCACCCACACCGCAAACTCCCGACTTCGCTCCTTTCACCTTGCTGCACCTTACGCCTGGAACAGCCTACCTATGTCTGTATGCCAGGCACCCTCCCTGGCCCTCTTCAAATCCAGGTTGAAGACCCACCTCTTCACCGTTGCTTTCAGATCCTGACTTCCATCCTAACCCCCGTCAATTTTCATGACCAAATTGTATAGTCCATACCGTACCTTGAACTAAACTGACCTATGCTCTGTACTGTTCTGACTAGATTGTAAGCTCCGATGAGCATGACTGACGGGCAGGGACTGTCTCTTGTATGTTTGCTGCCTCTTGTAGGTTAGCTGTACAGCGCTGCGTGCATGGCGCTCTACAAGTGCTAAATAGTAGTAGTAGTAGTAGTAGTAGTAGTAGCCTTGATTCTGCTGGGACTGCAGCATTAGAGCCTGGGGGGACTTCCTTTAGCAACTGCATAGCAACCCCAATGTGAGAAAACTCTTTGTCTCTATGGAATGGCACAGCTGTAGAGATTGTTCTCTGTTGATTCATTTTGATGCAAAGATGGCGTTTTTATAGAGTGAGTTGGGAGTACCTCTTTGAGGTGCTAAAGGTGTATAATTTGGGGCCTCATTTTTGCAGGCTGGTACATCTTTTCTACTCCTCCCCTAAGACTGCAGTCTTAGTAAATGGGTGTGTTTCCTCGTTTACCCTGCAAAGGGATAGAAGCCAGAGGTGCCCATTGTCACCCTATTTGTTTTGTCTTTAGACCCACTGTTGTGGCTGATCCATCAGAACTGTGATATTGCTGGGGTGAATCTAGGGAATGATATCTTTAATGGAGAGTGGTGGACCTTGCCATTGCCCTTGTTAGGCAGAGTGGCAACCTACAGGATAACTCTTTTACTTGTTGCAATGTTGCCAATTACGGTTTTACAGAGGGATGTCATGAGAATGGAAAGGGAACTGAGTGTGTTTCTATGGAAGGGGATTTGAGCGAGGATTCTCTTGAGTCTGCTTTGGGAGGGGAGTAGGATAGGGGGGGGGAGATTTAAACCTCTACAACCTTGCATGTGGCCTCTGTCATTTGCAAGACTGCGGCTTTTACGCCTCTGGACTATGAATTTGGGTTGGTGCATCCACTTAGTCCTTTTTTCTGTTTTATATCTTGATGGGAAGTTATTACCAACTCCGCTGCAAGATGAGTCTAGTAATTAAGCCAGTGCAGGTGGTCAGGCAAATGCTTTCTACGATGCTAGGAAGGGATGCAGCGATTTCAGGATTTATCCCGATTCAAGGAAATGCTGCATTTCTGCCTAGCCTGGGAGCAGGTTCATTACAGGTGTGGGTAAAGAGAATTGCGATGCTGGGATAGGTTCCGGGTGAGTCGTGGGATCTGGACACCTTTCAGAATATACAATAGAATTTCGGACTCGAGAGCAAGTATTTTTATGCTTATCTGCAGTTGTAACACTGTGTTGACCTTGAATAAAGACTGCTTGGGTCTCTCCCAGTGCTATAAATTCGAGTCTTTCTTTGAGTTCGAGGAGATGCATTTTAGGTCTTAAATTACAAGAAGTTAGGTAGGCTGTGCCCAGTGGGGCAATGTGAGGATCTGGCAGCAAGATGGGTGGCTGAGCTGGCTATTCCAGTCACGGGATTGCAATTGGCAAGGGATGTCGCTCAGGTTCCTAGCTTGATTGGTGGTGCCCACCTTTGTGAGATGCAATATAAGGTCTGATGAGGTCACATGATGTAGGCAAGCGAGTTGGACATGGTTGAATGGGGCTCCTGATTAGGGCCTCAAAACAGCTTAAAATCTGGCAACCCGACACAACACATTCCCCATATATATGTTTGAGAGAGGTGAGGGTGTGCTACTCAGGGCCGAGGGTTTGGTAGAAAACCAGCGAGGCATGCCCAAGTGCTCGCTGAAGATATGGCCTGCTAAACTCCTCTGCCCAGTGCAGAAAATAGCCTCTGACCCCGCTCAAACTCCTCCTATGAATACTGGGGATTTGGCAGCAGAGATCTCTAAAGGTGGTCTCCGCCGCATTGGAGGATCGCCTCAATAAACTCCAGTCTATGGTTGACGATATCAAGGTCCGGTTTAAGGCACAACTTATCCAACTGGTGGAGGTTAAGCAAAGGATGGCCACCTAGGAAACAACAACAATGGAGTGCCCTGTGGCGTAGGTTGGGCAATTGATAGCTGAACAGCAACAACCAACAGGTTGTGGTACAACAACCTCCGCATTACGGGCCTGCCCAAATCTCTCTCAGATGCCAAGCTTTATGAGTTTATGAACAGTGGCTCCCGACTGCCTTGGGGCTCCAGAGTGAATGCTGAGCCTGGTGCTGCAAGCAGGTGCACTGGGTCAGGCCTCAGAGGGATTATGGGGCAAAGCCGCGACAAGCCATAGCAAGATATCATCTTGTCTATGTGGAAAAGGAGAAAATCTTGCATGCCTATTGGCAGTGTAAAGCCTTGAATTATGAGAATCATCGTCTTCTGCTTTTTAATGACTACTCTGCTCTGGTGGCCTTAAAAATGGAGGGAGTTCACTCCAATCTGCACCATATTGCATCAACAGGGTATTAAGTTTGCCCTCCTGTTTCCTCATAAACTTAGTTATACAGGGAGGGGCAACCATTTATCTGAACAGTGTGGAAGAAGGTTGCAAGTTTTTGGAGCCCGGCGTGGGGCGACAATTGAGGAGTTTAATGGGGCTTGAACCTTGAACATTACTGTATGCTTGACTTTAGTTGCAGTAAGCCCAGGCACGCGCCCTTGGAGTGGGGCACCCCCCCCCCCCCCCACCCATGACTGAGTATCATATCGGCAGCATAGGGTGTCCTGCAGCCATTAAAGCACTATGGAGTCATGTGCTTTGAGAGGGCAGCGGCTGACCACGGAAGTGGCATCTATTTGGCGGTGTACTGTGGGGCAGCCACTTCAGAGCAAAGGAGAATGGCTCTTAAGACTGGCATTGCTTGGGTCTGTTTGAACTGTTATTTGTTTCTTGCATGGTGCTGTCTGGACATTTCTGGGGAGTGGGGGTTGGGCCTCTGGCCGGGGGAAGGGAATGTGGAATGGTGGGCATAGGGACACGAGCAAGAGGGCCCTAGAGGGAAGCTGGTGGAGAGTGGGAGCCAGGGGAGCAAGGGTAGTATGGCTGAATGGTGGCTGGTATCGGTATGGAGTGTATGGTGGAATGGCTGAGGGTTTGGGCAGGGGAGTGGGGGGATGGAGGGCTAGCAAAGGACAGTCTGTACTTTTCTGCAGGATGGAGTTGGGGACAGGATGGGGCGTGGGATCATTATGCAGGACTTCTGTCAATGGAGAGAAATGCATCACTCACTAATGCTCGCCAGCATGGGGCGCTCCATCGGGGCCTGGCTGGGAGACTCCGAGGGGCTGTTATAAGCATGTGACCATAAGTGTATCTTGCATGGTGGTTTGTGCACTAGATAAGGTTAGAATAATCACTTTGAATGTCATTAGCTTTAATTCCCCAATTAAGTATGAAAAGACCCTCAGTTATTTGCGTAAATTGGGAGCAGATGTAGCCCTTCTTCAGGAAATCCATTTGACTGACAGCATGCAAAACTGAAGTGGGGCTTGGTGCGCAAGGTTCATTATGCAGCTTACACATCCCAGTAACGTGGGGTTGCAATCCTAATTGGGAAGTGCACCTCCTTTGAAACACACCGGGTGTTGCAGGATATAGAGGGGCGACTTTTGCTTGAATGGGGCATTTTACAAGGGTGAAAGGTAAGAACATAAGATATGCCATACTGGGTCAGACCAAGGTCCATCAAGCCCAGTATCCTGTTTCTAACAGTGGCCAATCTAGGTCACAAGTACCTAACAGTTTTCCCAAAAGACACAGGTTCCTCAATACTTGTATTGGATCAAGCATTGATATCCTGGGTCCTCTTTAATAGTGGTTTATGGACCTTTCTCCAGGAACTTGCCCAAACCTTTTTTAAACCCAGTTACACTAACAGCTTTTACTACATCCTCTGGTAACAAATTCCAGAGTTTGATTACACATTGAATGAAAAAGTATTTTCTCTTATTAGTCTTAAATAGGTTATCCTGTAGCTTCATTGCATGTCCCCTAGTCTTTCCATATTCTGATAACATAAACAATTGATCTACGTTTATCTGTTCCACTCCATTCATTAATTTATAGACCTCTATTATATCTCCCCTCAGCCGTCTCTTTTCCAGGTTGAAGAGCCCTAACCTTTTTAGCCTCTCTTCATAGGGATATCCTTCCATCCCCTTTACCATTTTGGTGGCTCTTCTCTGTACCTTTTCTATTAACGCTATATCCTTTGTAAGATACGGCGACCAGAATTGCACACAATATTCAAGGTGCTGTTGCACCATGGAACGATACAGAGGCATTATAATACCCTTTGTTTTATTTTCCATTCCTTTCCTTATACCTAGCATTCTATTTGCTCTCTTGGCCGCCGCTGCACACTGGGCGGGGTTTCAACATGTTATCCATGATGACGCCTAAATCTTTTTCCTGGGTGGTGGTTCCAAATGTGTAACCTTGCGTCATGTAACCATAGTTTGGGTTATTCTTTCCTAAGTGCATAACTTTGCACTTGTCCACATTAAATTTCATCTGCCATTTGGATGCCCAGTCTTCCAATTTATCAAGGTCCTCTTGCAATTTTCAACAATCCTCATGGTTTTAACAACTTTGAATAATTTTGGGTCATCTGCAAATTTTGATTGCCTCACTTGTTGTTCCCATTTCCACCTCATTTATGAATATGTTAAAAAGTAGCGGATCCAACACAGATCACTATTCACCTTTCTCCATTGAGAAAATTGGCCATTTAGCCCTACCCTCTGCTTTTTAATTTTGCGAAGTCTCTCATAAGGGACCTTGTCAAAGGCTTTCTGAAAATCCAGATGCATTATATCAACCAGCTCATCTTTGTCTACCTGTTTATTCAAACCTTCAAAAAACATAACAGATTAGTAAGACAAGACCTTCCTTGGCTAAAGCCATGTTGGCATATATGCGCCAAATTTGTACAGGCACTCCTTTTTTGAAGCTGGTGGTGAAGCTGGCAGACCAATCAGAGTACCCTTTAATAATAGGGGGGACTCTAATATGGTGGCAGACCCTATAATAGAGTACCAAACACCATGGCCAGGGCCTCAGGGGCAGAACTCAAGGGAATCAACTTTTTCTGCCACGATCTTCAGCTCGTTGATGGGTAGCGCACCTTCCATCTTACTGACCTAGAGTACATGCACTACTCCAGCCCCCATAAATCCCATCCATGATTTTGTTGTATGTATTGAAGGGGGGCTAGTTTCTTTCTACCAATCTGTTGGTCTTCCACTGGGTCACTATCATTGTGATGGCTGCCGGTTTTGTGAGCAATCTTTTGTGGGTCCTGATTGGCCAGATCAGTTGACATCAAGAATTTATCATGCCTGCGGGCACACTACCTGAATTTCTGATCACATTGTGTACTTATTAATTTGTCCGTGTGGGTTGAAATATG
Source organism: Ichthyophis bannanicus (assembly GCA_033557465.1). Taxonomy (NCBI): domain Eukaryota; kingdom Metazoa; phylum Chordata; class Amphibia; order Gymnophiona; family Ichthyophiidae; genus Ichthyophis; species Ichthyophis bannanicus. The sequence continues at coordinate 134,112,293 of CM066048.1, read as the reverse complement.
TTGGTCATACTATTCGGCCCATCAAGATTCGACTGGCTTAGCATAGTTCCAGGATCCATACCCAGATGTTTTTGGATCCATTGGTCTCACATTGCATCCAGTATAATCACACGTTTGCACAATTCTCTTGGCGTGCCATTAATTGTGTGATTTCCAACGGGAGAGGAGGAGATCTTACAGCCCAATTACAATTATTGGAACAACGCTGATCTCTGGAAGGGGCGGTATAGAAAAGTTTCTGAATAAATAAATAAATGAAAATAAAATTGCTGGATCTTTGTGCTTAAAACAGTGGCTCCGCTTGGCCTAAACCTTGAACTTGATTGGCATAGTCTACTCTGATGCCTGCCTTTCTGCAATAACAAACATTCCACTGTGGATTGGTCATTAGTTGCTTGGTGACATAGGCTTTGTTCCACCAACTGGAGTTTTCAGTTACGTTAAATGCCAGCTTTAAAAGAAGAGCTACTGGCTTTATGGATTAGTTTGGGACAGCTATTATGTTTGAGAAGTGAGTTGGTGAACATTACCTTTTGGAGCACTTCTGTATGATTTTCTTGATGCAGAACCTATATGTTCTTCAGGTTTGAAACACGGTGCTGAGTCAATCTCATGTCATGTGAACTGGCTCCATGTAAGGACTTCTCAACACCATTACTTAAGCTAAGTAGATTTCTTTTATTTTAAAGTCTATGTAATAATTTTTGATTAAGATGGAATGTTTGTTACTTTGGGGTTAATTCCCTGCATGCAAACAGTCTGACAAAACAGCTTTTTCTATTTTTGTCTGGTGACATCTAACAGCTTCCTCCTAGTCTTCCTTGGATTGATTGGCTATTACTGCCGGTTCATCCCTAATTTTGCAGAGGTGGTGGAGCCATTAACCAATCTCCTCCAGAAAGGAGCTTCTGAACAGATTCAGTAGTCACCAGGCCTGGCCCTGGTCCTGGCCCTGGCCTTTCAGTGTCTCAAGAAGGCCCTGTGCTCTGAACCTGTCCCAATTAACTCTGATTTCGCTCTACCATTTATTGTGCAAACTGATGCCTTGGAGGTGGGCCTAAGAGCCATTCTAGCCCAGGAAGTCAGGGGGTGAAGAACATCCCATAACATTCATCAGCAGAAAACTGCTTCTTCTGGAGAACTATTATGTGAAGATTGAGAAGAAAGCCCTGGCTGTCAAGTGGGTACTTGAAACCTTCAAATACTACCTGCTTGGCCATCCGTTTACGCTGATAATGGACCACCAACCCCTCAAGTGGCTGGCTCGACATAAGGAGTCCAACGGCCATATTGTGCGGTAGTTTTTGAGTCTCCAAACCTACCAGTTCCAGGTCTGTCAAAGGGTTGTTTGGACTCGCCTGAACACAGACTTCTTTTCCTGGGTGGAGGTCCTGGGTGAGGCAGGCACTCAATGGGGCATGGTTGAGCTGAGGGGGAGGGTGTGTGACGGGGTATATAGAATGCTACCGGTCCCTATCCAAAGGGATTATCAGCAGTTCCTTTTAAGTCTGCAGCCCAGAGTTCAGGGCTGGGAAAGCATGGTTCATAGGGAAGGTTTAAAAAACCAGCAGACTGCAGGAGAGAGAGAGGCCCGTGGAGTCTGAAGTCCTACTAAGGCAAGCCATGCAAAGAAGTTCTGAGGTAGTAACTTTAACTGAGGCAGAAGGAGGGGCCAGGAGAACCAGCTTTGTGAAGGTTTAACAAGCTGGGACAGAAAAGCTGATTTTGTTTTCCCTGAACTGCTGTCTGTTCTATGTTTTAAAGACAACAACTTCCCACCGCATGCCACTCTACCACAAAGTGTTTATAGAATTCTAAATTTAAGAGTTTATTTTCCAACTAATTAGAGGTATTTTGAATAAGGCTCCCAGACGTCCCTGATTTTAGAGCTCCGTCCCTGACTCCTCCTTGTTTTGGCAGCTTTCTGTCCCCAATTCCAACAATGCAATAATGGAAACAAAGGAGGCGGAAAAATATTTTCCATTTAATGATTTGATTGTCAGGTTTTAGAATTTCAATCCATTCTCTTTATATTCTGCCCCGTACAGAGAAAATGCATCACTCTTTCTATATTTCTGTCAATTTGTCTGCTTGGAAGTGATATTGTTGCTGTCATGGGATGAATGGGGGAGGGCAAGGAAATGGCTCCTCTTCCCTCCTCCACGCTTTGTTGCTTAAACCTGGAACTAAGGTGTCCTTTCCTCTCTCTACCCCTCCCTCCACACTTCAGATAACTGTCCCTGATTTGCTGGCAAGAAATCTGTTAACTTTAACTTCGGGGGTACATAATATTTGGTTGGTTTTGTGCCACGGGTACTACTGGTCAATGGTATATCTCTACAAGGTATATGCAGCGCTGTACAGAGAAACATACGAGATGGTCACTGCTCATCAGAGCTTACAATCTAGTCGAGACAGACAACACAACAACTAGAGACTAAGATATGTTTAGGGGAATGGTAAGGCAACACATAATTGGAGAGCAGGAGACTAAGCAGATCAGGATCCAAAAGCAGCCTCAGAGTTTAGTTTAGTTTTAATTTAGTTTATTTTATACTTGATATACCGTCTTTTCAGCATAAACAAGAAAGCGGCGTGCACGCAAATAAAAGCAATATCTCATCACAAGACATGAAAATACAAAGATTAAAGAATTTTTAAAAAATTAAAAGAAAAGAAAAATGTGTACTGCAGTCCAGCAATAAACACCCCTCATCCCTCAGGCCTGTACAACAAAATTTGTTTTTAAGATTCTTTCTAAAAGACTTCAAAGCATCGTCTTGGCATATGTAAAGAGGAACAGAATTCCACAATGCGGGAGCTGACAAATGCATAGATTCCCATTTTGCATGGCTATTAGCAGGTACCACAAGTCGACTGCGAGACTGAGAACGCAGTGATCTCTTGGGCACATAAGGAATAAAAAAGTCTGAAAGGTAAAGCGGAAATCCAGAATAAAAAGCTTTGTAGGATAACAACAAAACTTTTTACATTTGAATTTAATATGAAAAACTATTGGCAGCCAATGTGAGGTGAGTTTTTAGCCTGGATTTGAAAAGGGCCAAAGATGGAGCCTGAAGTATCGACTCAGGTAGTTTGTCCCAGCTGCAAAGTGGAAAGATCGAAGTCTAGAGTTGTCAGTGGCAGATAAAAGGAATCTGCCAGAAGAGCGGAGTTCCTGAGGAGGGGTGTAGGGAGGTAAGAGGATAGGTAATGAGGAGCAGCAGAGCAAATGCATTTATAGGTCGGTAGGTACTATTGCTGGGAATCTTTTTTCCATTGCAATAAAATCCGTATCTTTGTGTTATTTCAGAGCTGTCGGCACAGAAAAGGCACAAAAACTGAATGGAGAATGCAAAATGAACCAGGGGAGGGGTGAGAGAGTATGAGGGAGAAGTGTTGGGGGGGGGGGGGTTCTAGTGTTTATCCAATAAATACTTTATTTTAATGGTTTTGTTTCAGGATGTTTTAACAGTTAAAATCCAAAATCAGAAACCCTAATTTATTTTAAAAAGCTTTTTTTTTATCTTACACTGTCTGAATTTTAGAGCTTCCAGCATTCATGGGTTAGGAAAACATTAGACATTGTCCACAAGCTGCCATAGTCCTTGGTCTTGGACCTAGTGCTTCAGACTGTGTGTAATCTCTCGTATCTTAATATTCAAGTTAGAGTTTCCCATTTACACGTGGGTAAAGTAAGGCAGGGGGAGAGAGAGGCACTTTGACCAAGCTGGGATTAGATCTCTGGTACTCGATCACCTGTGAGATTGGTGTCAGAACCCGAGATTAGAACAGAGGCAGATGGAGGTAACATAGTAACATAGTAATATAGTAAATGACGGCAGATAAAGACCAGTATGGTCCATCTAGTCTGCCCAGTAAGATGACAAGATTAGGTGCACCTGACACTCTGTGCAGGCCACCCCTCCCCATGTCTTTTTTTAGGGGCAAACCCACCGTTCCATCTAGGACACCCCTATTTGTTGAGAAATTAGTTCAATTTATTTTGATGTTATCCTGTTGCTGTAAAGGGATCCGCTGTGTCTGTCCCAGGCCCCATCTCTGGCCACATGTTCTTCTTAAATAGCTAAAAGCTTATCAGGTATTTTGCTGCTCCCTCTCCACATCTGTGCCCTACCTGCCATGCTGCAAGCCATTGAAAATTTCTCTCTGGATGTAATAGGAAAGGAAATTTATCAAGAAGGATGAATGCAGGAAAGAAAAGGATATGATAAGAAAGAAATTGCAGGTGTCAACAGAATATATTTTTGATGCAGTTTTTAAAAAAATTAAAATTGGAATCATGCTTAACGCTTGGTGAATTTTTTTTTCCTTTTAAATGAAGGCCTTCCAGCATTTAGCACTTTCTGTAATTAAGGTAAACCTTCCATGCTGAAGTATGAATAAAGCCAAAGCGTCCCTGCAAAATCCATCAGGCTGCAATTTTAGTTAGAGGCTCACTGCTAAATAGGATGGTCTAGAGATGGAGCACTTCCATTTGTTCACTGGTGACATCTTGTGGTCACTGCTGAACTGCAGATCTGAGGATTTCTATGGCAATGCGACTTTCCTGCTCTTACTTTCATGAATTGCAAATATGCTGCTTCCCTCTGCATTTTAGCATGTAATAACTTGGGAATCTGTTTGCTCTGACTTGCAGTGCTAGAATTTCTGCTGCGCTCAGTGATCTAGGCTCCTTAACAAGTGCTCTTTTCTTCCAGGATATGGGAATCACCGCTCCTTCTGGCTGCCAAACAGAACGATGTCAAAGCCATCAAGAAACTCTTGGAACAGCCCTCAACCAACATATTTGAGAGAGGTATATGTGCACGGCCGGGCACTGTCTCATTCCTTATTACATCTTCCCGTTCCTCGGGCCTTCTAGATTCAGTGAATGACGTGAACCTCTTGGGGCTGCAGTGGGATAAATAAAATCTGTGTTTCTGTGGTCTCCAGGTGAAGTGGGTGAGACGGCTCTTCATGTGGCAGCCCTGTATGATAACTTTGAGGCTGCCAAAGCCCTCCTTGATGAAGCCCCTGATCTCGCCAACGAGCCCATGACATCTGATCTCTATGAAGGTATGTGAGTTAAGGAGCAAACGTTAGATCCAGATTTTATCTGGTGACAGTGAAGAGATCAAACTTCAGGTAGCAGGATTTCTTGAGTGATTTGTGGAAGAGGTTTGAGCAGTGAGAGAATGAGCAGTGGCATAGCAAGAAGTCAACTGACCAGTGTGAAAAAGAGACAAATGTCCATTGGTGTAATAGGGTGCAGGAACCACCTATCTCAGAGTTCAGTGTGTCTTTTACTAACCCCACTGAACAGAGAACCTCATTGAGGGGACCACTACAGGCTCTGCTACCTTGTACTGAAGCAGGATAAGAATTGCCCAGAGGTGTGGCACATGGAATGTGCAGACCATACCCGGGGCTCTTCTTCAGATGTGACCTCGACAGCTTTTCCAGTCAAGGTCATACACCTAGAGAAGGGACCTGTGTTTGGTATTAAGAACTCATTCTTAACAACCTTTCCAGATTAAGTCTTATATTTCTCATATGCAATTTACTGCAGTCTGCAGCAATCCAGTCATCTTCAGGACCAAACTGAAATGATAGAACATTACCTAATAGGAAGTCAAGACAGAATGAAAACATTCTTCCTCACCTTCCTCACAGCCTGTGCCTTGAGTTACACACACACACACACACACTGCTTCTGGCCTAACCCCTCTTTGTGTTCATGTATTACAGGACAAACGGCGCTTCACATTGCAGCAGTGAATCAAAACCTAAACCTAGTGATGGAGCTGGTGAGGAAGGGAGCTGACGTTTCCTCACCCCGAGCCACTGGCACTTTCTTCAAATACAACCCTCATAATCTCATCTATTTTGGTGAGAATGGTGGGCTGAGGGTGTCTTTCTTTCCACCTCTTCCCATACAGAGCCCTCTGTCTGTATTCCACCCCCTTCACTGTCTTACTTTGTATATCTCTTCCTTTGATTTCTATGCAGGGGAGCAGATCCTGTCCTTTGCGGCTTGCGCGGGGAATGAGAAGATAGTGCGGTTCCTCATCGAGAGTGGCGCCAACCTCCGAGCCCGGGACTCTCTAGGTAGGAGATAGGAGAGAGTGGAAACAAAGATCCAGGGATTTGATTCTCATTTGGGGCGCAAGAGGTTCCGGGTTCAAATCCCAGTGTGAAAAAGAGACAAATGTCCATTGGTGTAATAGGGTGCTCTGGTTTGCAGAGCAGTTTCATGGTGGCTGAAACAATACCAGTCAAGTTTTTAAACCAGTATTAAAGTGGAAAGAGGGTGGAGACTGTCTAATGTTCAGGATCTTCTAGGTAACTTGTGACCTGGATTAGCTTGATGGACCTTTGGTCTGATCCAGTATGAGCCCGATTCACAAAGGGGCACATCCGGGCCCTCCGAATGTCCACAATATGGATTGGGCCACATTGTACCCGATTCTACACTGTGGGAGCTAGCTGTTCCCGTGGGTGCAGAATCAGGCACATAGATGGCCCGGGTGTGCCCCTGATCCCACTGTGGGAGACGTCCATCCGCAGCCCCCTAGCTGTATCCCATGTCTACATCTACTGTGTTGTCTGCCTTGACTAGACTGTAAGCGCTGAAGAGCAGGGACCGTCTCTTACATGTGTCTGTGCAGTGCTGCGTGCATCTTGTAGTGCTATGGAAATGTTCAGCAGCAGCTGTAGTAGTAGCCCATCCAGCCTGCACTATGCTCCTGCTGGTGTTCCAGTACCATGGCACCGGGACGCCCAGCAGGAGCACTGAAAGCATTACCCACCAGCACAGGTCTTTTCCCCGCCACTCAACTCTCAGAAGGGTCTGCTAGGGGCGGGATCAGGCAGCGGGGCCTTACCTCCCACGGCTCCATGTCCCGGGGGTGTTGCCAGGCCAGATCGTAGGGGCGCCCTGAACTTATGCCACCTCCGAGGTGGAATAAGCTGGGCGTCCTAATGGATCTGCTGGATATACAGGGCCCAGACCGGAATAGGTCCTGTACGTCCCAGCACATAGCCCCTCCCTCGAGCCGCCTCTGTCCTGCCCCTGTCCAGCACTCCCCGCACAGAGGTCCTGTATGTGCTTGAAGTCTGGTCTGCACCATATAGTCCGTGCTAATTGCAGGACTGCATGTCCTTCCAGGATGTACAGCCCCGCTATTCGCCTGCCAAAATAACCGCCTTAGGCAAATCTTGTGTTCTTATGAGGCAAAATGTGAGAGCACCTCAAATTGGAGTGTAAAGGTGGTGGGACCCTGGGCGCCCTGACTGTCTATCTGTTTCTGCCCATCTCCTCCCCATTACCTTGAAAGACACATAGGAACAACCCAATATTAGTCCATACTTTGCAAGTTTGGTATGTGATTGGGAAATTTGTGCAGATTCCCATCCCCCCACCCCTTCAACCAGAGTTGTTTTCTCTGGCTCCAGTCAGGGGAAACCCAAGGTTTCTTTTTCCTCTGAGTTGCGATCTGGTGGGATAGGAGCCTTCAATATCTATGGTTGCTGTGGGAGGATGGGAAGCTGGTTTCCTTCAAACATATTATATTTGAATAGGGGGTTTTATGAGGTGGGTTTGGGTTGGGGCCCGGTACAGGGGGTCATCAACCAGTGGAATGAGGATTTGGGTATGAATATGAACTCATGGGACAGCACTCATATATGCAGTATGCCTTTAGGAGGAGCCTAAAGGTTAGGACAGCAGCCTGAGACCAGAGACCAGGGTTCAAATCCTACTACTGTTCCTTGTGGCCTTGGGCAAGTCACTTAACTCTCCACTGCCACAGGTTCAAACTTACATTGTAAGCCCTCTGGGGACAGGGAAAATGCCTCCTATATCTGAGTGTAACTCACCTTTATTTACTAAATACAATATTTAAAAAAATGTCAGTGCAGGGTGGAATTAATAGGACTTTCGGGACACCTGTTTCCTTTTTGTGCTTTAGGGCTGGAGCTTCTCCACTTTCTTGGGAGTGTAAAGGGAGAGGAACATGCATGCATATGGTGAGATCGCAAATCTCCCAAATGTTGCTATTACCATTATGGCCCCCTTGGATCTCCTGGGTGCTCGCACGTTCCCATGGCACATCAGTGGTAGCTCAGTTGCTTTTCTGCAGCAAGCTTTCCTATTGCTACTTCGTGAAGGGAACTCCCCCTGTCCCCCCCCCCCCAATGGACTCGCTGACTACAGCAAATGAGGATTGCTATCCTTACAGAGCATGTTGCCCATGTAGTTAAAGAACAGACACCCAGGCTTGATCATGTTTGGGCCCTATAATTGACATTTTATATTTCTTAAATCAGATTGTTGGGATGGGTGTATTAAGGCTACCCTTGCTGTTTGCAGCATGTTCTTCATATACGTGTTAAAATGACATTTGCCCTTGAAAGCCCTGAAATAAGTTTAAATAAAAAAAGGTGGTGTGGCACAATCAGGAGTGGCCATTGTAGCAGCATAATGGGTAGATAGCACCATGCTCTACCTCTTCTGCTTTCCCTCACCCCCCCCCCCCCCCCCTTCTCCCCCATGGATTTCTGATCTTTTTCTGATTTTTCTGCAGGAAACACCATCCTTCACATCCTGACCCTCCAGCCCAGTAAGACCTTCTCTAGCCAGATCTATGACCTCATCCTCTCCTACGACAAGGGGGATGGAGGTTTGCCTCTGGATATGGTGCTCAACAATGACTACTTGACTCCCTTCAAGCTGGCTGCTGTGGAGGGGAATACTGTAGTGAGTATTGGATGCCTCCTCTGCTTCTGCCAAAAACCCCTCTCCCAGCAACCAAACAGGGTGGCCTTCCAAAGGTCTGCAATGGATGCCCAGCAACCCAACCAACATCATGTAGAGGCAGCTGGGAGAGCTCTTCTTTTGATCGAAGAGGGTGGAAGGAACAGCAGACAGCTGAGAACTATGTTTAGCTCAATAGGTCTCTTTCTCCCAATATTAGCTATAGATGAGAGTAATTTCTGGTATATGCTTTAATATCAGCCAAAGTCAAATTCACAGTTTGAGACATGCATTCCATATCTGGCAAAATGTGGGTTCTGCCCCAACTCTAACTATTCATACCTGCTGTCCCCCTCCCACATCCTCACCCTCTCCCAAAAATATCTGATCTCCTCTTCTCACATACCTACTTCATTCTTCTTTCCTTCCCTAGATGTTCCAGCATCTGCTACAGAAGAGAAAACATGTACAGTGGACTTTCGGTCCTTTGACCTCTACCCTATATGACCTTTCTGGAATTGACTCTTGGGAGGATGACCTCTCGGTCCTGGAACTTGTCGTCTCTGCAAAGAAGAGAGAGGTACAGTGAGGAGCTAGCATTCAATGACAAGATTACCTTAAAACTCCCCAAGAAGACTAAAGTATTTGTAGCAGAAGAACTGAGGGCAGTGAGTGTGGGATCTCTCAGTCTGTAGTATGGGGAGGGTGCAGCATTGGAGGCAATGATCATAAATAATGATACATTTTATTTTATTTTCATCCCTTCCCACCCTCTTCTCCTTGCTTCTTGACCCTCCACCCTTCCACTCTGCTTTACTCTTCTCACCTGCCTGCCCTCCAGGCCCGCCGCATCCTGGACATGACTCCAGTGAAGGAACTTGTCAGCCTGAAATGGCGGAACTTTGGTCGTCCCTACTTCTGGTGCCTAGCTATCCTCTACCTGTTATATATCACCTGTTTCACCATGTGCTGCATCTACCGTCCCCTGAAGTTCATTGAGAATCATTCCAATAATTCCAGGGACATCACCATCTATGTACAGAAAAGCCTACAGGTGCACTGTCTCCCTTTTTCTGAGGGGGGGAGGAGGAAAGGAGCCAATTGATCACTGCCCTCTTTCTGTCTCCCATGAGGGACAGTGAGACATGCCTGTGATACAACTGGGGGGCACAGAGATATTTGGATGCATTGGTTACTATGCTCTCATCTTTTGCTAGTAGGAAGCCTACATCACTTATGAAGATGACCTCCGGCTGGCCGGGGAGTTGGTGAGTGTGATTGGAGCCATTGCCATCTTATTTTTGGAGGTAAGAAGCTCCTAATCCATTTCCTTATTTTCTTAACTATCCATCCCTGCATACCTCCTTCTCCTAATACCAGGCTCTTTTAGCTTCCAGATATTCTGCGGGTTGGAGTCACACGCTACTTTGGGCAAACTGCTCTAGGGGGACCATTCCACATTATGATGTAAGTCAACATATCTTTAAGTGTCTTACACTGGGGATGGAAGGTGGGCAATAAGAGTGGACCATGAGTGATGGAGAAGGGAGAGGCTATTACAACTATTATTACTAATCATTTGTATAGTGCTACAAGCTGTACGCAGATCTGTACATATAGATGTCAGACACACTTTCTGCTCATCAGAGCTTACAATCTAATCAAGTTGAAAAACCTTTGCAGAACTGGGGACTAGAGTATGGCAAGATACACATAAGTAGTGGAGCATCAGGATCCAAAAGCATCCTCAAAAAGGTGGGTCTTCAGCCTGGACTTGAATAAGACTAGAAAAGGAGCCTGACGCATAGACTCAGATAGCTTGTTCTAGGCATATGGAGCAGCAAGGTGGAATTCTTGAGTTGGCGGTGGCAGAGAAGGGGACAGGTAAAAGGGATCTGCCAGAGTTCCTGAGCAGGGGTGGCGAGAGATAAGAGAGGAAAGGTAGTGAGGAGCCGCAGAATGACTGAACTTTGTAGAAGAAGTTGAATTATATGTGGAAATGGAAATTACTTTAGAAGAGGAGTTACATGAGCATAGCAACACTGGTGGAAGATAAGCCATTCAGATGAGTTTTGAGCAGATTGAAGGAGAGAACGATGATTCAGATGGAAACCAGTGAAGAGCAGGCTACAATAGTCAAGACAGGAGATGACTAGTGAGTGGATGAGGGTCTTAGTAGTCTGCACAGAATGGAAAGGATGAATTTTGCCAATGTTAATAGAGAAAGTAGCAACAGGTTTTAGCTATCTGCTGGATGTGTGCCGAGAAAAGGAGAATAGAGTCAAATGACCCTAAGGTTTCAAGTTGAGGAAACAGGGAGGAGTGTAATGTTAGCCACAGAAATAGAAAAGGGAGGAGGGGGGAGATGGGTTTAGGAGGAACGATAAGGAGCTCAGTTTTGACCATGTTCAGTTTCAGATGATGTTGAGAGATCCAGGCAGCAATGTCGGATAAGCAGGCAGAGATCAGGGCCTGGAGTCCTGGAGAAATTTCAGGCATGGAATGGTAGATCTGAGAGTCGTCAGCATAAAGATGGTACTGAAAACCATGGGAGGAAATAAGTGCACCAAGGGATTGAGTGTAGAGAGAGAAAAGGAGAGGTCCCAAGACAGAGCCCTGGGGTACACCAACTGAAAGCAAGATAGCGGTAGAGGAGGATCCACTAAAAGTGCAATGGATGCAATAAGAAGAAAACCAAGACAGAATAGAGCCCCTAAATCCAAGCAAGGACAGAGTATCAAGGAGAGCTCCTCATAGGTGAGTGGTAGAGGAGAGTCTACTCTGCAGAGAATGATGGGATGGGAGAAAGTGCTGAGCAAGCAGAGAGTAAGAGGAAACTCTGCCATAGTTTGTCTCCTCTGTAGGATCCCTGCACACTTCTTTCCATCACCGACTCCAATGCACCTTTGTGGTCTCTTTGCAGAATCATCTATGCTTGCATGGTGCTGGTCACCTTAGTCATGCGTCTCACCAACACAGAAGGGGAGGCCATCCCAATGTCACTGGCCATGGTGCTGGGGTGGTGCTATGTCATGTATTTCACCCGTGGATTCCAGATGCTCGGACCTTTCACCATCATGATCCAAAAGGTACAGAGGGGAAGAGAGGGAGCAGAGGCCAGGTTCTGGAAAGGGAAAGAAACTGGAAGAATATGGGTAGGGAGAGGAATGAAAGGGAGATGCTCAGGATCAGAAACGGAGGGGGGGGGCCTAGGAGTGGTATATGAGGAGGGATTGCATGCCATTGCTTGACTTTTTGACTTTGCTCCCAATGCAGATGATATTTGGGGACCTCCTGCGGTTTTGCTGGCTTATGGCAGTTGTAATACTTGGTTTTGCAGCAGGTAATTATCATTTTATTTTATATCCTACAGATAGCAGGAGACAATATCCCCTCCCCCTCCCCCAGCACCTCTCATTCCCCAATCTCTTTCCTTCCTTCCACCAGCTTTTTACATCATTTTCCAGACCGAGGATTCCAGCCAACTGGGGCATTTCTCCAACTACCCCTTGGCGCTCTTCAGCACCTTTGAACTCTTCCTCACAATTATCGATGGACCAGCTAATTACAGCGTGAATCTACCATTCATGTATAGTGTGATGTACTCTGCCTTTGCCATCATCGCTGCTCTACTCATGCTCAACTTGCTTATTGCCATGATGGGTGACACTCACTGGCGGGTAGCACATGAAAGAGATGAGCTCTGGAGAGCCCAGGTAAGAGACCACAGTATACCTGCCATGCAACTGTACATGTTGATGGTTAGATGAGGAGCATGCCGTATTCTCCAGGATCAACATGAGCCCTGTCATTATCCCATAAACTAGAGATTACCCATAAACGAGCAGCGGCAAGTTCAAGGCTAGTAGTGCAGCTTCTCTAGTTGACTGCTCAGGTTCTCAAATTAGCATGTTCTAACCCTTGATAATCTTCTTTCTCTCCCTACATCATATCCAATGATCATTAATTGAATCATAGTCACATGGGCTATTTCCACAGTATGTGATAACAAGGTGGTCATCATAGTAAAGGAGAAAATAGAATGGCCTTGTTAATAGAGGTGTCAATACCATGCAGCTATTACATACAATATCTGGACAAAGATTATCAAATACCAAAAAATGCAATCGGAGACTAAAAATGTGGCAGAAAGATACAGCTGGGTGCCAGTGGCCTGACTGAAAAAAACTTTTGACGTGCAGCTATGTACATATTACACCTTTATGGATGTTTTTTTAACCATGATACCTATGTGAGAAATATCTATATAATAAGCATTGTTTGTAACGGTGGCGCTTTTCTATAAAATAGGCTCCCACATCTGCCTCAATAGCATACAAATGCCCAAAGACACGTTTACACCCGCTCACTTTAGGCATGTACCATCATTGCCTCTTTTAGAAAATGCATGCTTTATGGTTGATTTCTTGCTGTGCTGCCTTTCTTAGCATAATCAAAGTGGTTTGCAATGAACTATAACTAAATTAAGAAACAAAAGTCTGAAATGCACTCCATTGCATCTTGATAGGACAAAGAAAAATAAGAGAGGGTAGGGAATTTGCAGAGGGCAACCATTTCTTCCATGACCCCCGTCGCAGAGCCCCAAAAGCCTGTTCAAATAGGTAGGTTTTTAGATCAGATCTAAACAGGTGGTACGATTGTTCTAATCAGAAATATAGGTAAGTTATTCCATAGCAGAGGAGATTTGATAAAGAAGGCTGATTGTTCAGTAGACTCATAGTTAACGTTTGAAGGAGAAAGGATATTTAAATGATTTCCATAAAGAGGATGTACTGCCTGGGCAGAGGCGTGCAAAGTAATAGGAGATATTCAGGAATAGCTGTGTCCAGTGCTTTGTGAGTCAGGGTGAAGAGTTTGAAAGAGATCCTCGAGAAACAGGGAGCCGCTGGTGTTGAATGAATGAAAGGGTGACATCATCATACTTTCCGGCATGTGAGGGAATTCTAATAGCAGTATTTTGTATGGTCTGTAAGCGTTTTAATTCATAGGCAGGGAGACCAGCTTAGATAGGGTTGCAGTAATCAAGAAATGACATCACATGGCTTAAGATGGCAGTAGTTAATACCATCTATGTGCAGATCACGTAAAAGGCATGCGTCCCATGTATGTTCTCTTTATGCATATATGCAGTTATGCAATATTGTAAAAGCCCTTTTCTGCTTGCTAAATTACCCAATGACCTCCAAAGAGATGCTTTTTGCCACAATTTAAGTATTAAGGAAAGCACAACTGGTAAGGTTTTGAGTGAGATAAGTCAGAGGATGTCTGATACTAAGGATGTGGTGCATTCTGTTACAATACATGCAATAACAGTGATTCGAATGGAGTCGGGGTCAGCATATTTAGCAGATGTGCACTATGATTTGATTAGAGCCTTGGCAAATAGTATGGCCTCCTTAGTAGCCGCCCGGCGATCCCTCTGGTTGCGGAATTGGGCGGCAGAAGGATCGTCTAAGTCCCGGCTCAGTAAGCTTCCCTTTAAAGCTAAGCTACTGTTTGGAGAAGATTTGGATAAATTTGAGAAGAGTACATGGTGATACAGAGTACTAGCACCTTTTTCATTACCTGCTGAAACTGACCCATGGTCCTCATGTGTTAATTAAAGAGCACTGCATATGAGTACCGGCATCTTTTCTCTAGGAGACCTGCTGAGCAACTTTCCCATATTTTGCAGGTGGTCGCAACCACAGTAATGCTGGAGAGGAAACTCCCACGATGCCTGTGGCCTCGCTTAGGGATTTGTGGGAAAAACTATGGTCTAGGAGACAGTTGGTACCTCAGGTAAGCACAGCGGCCGTGTGCTCTAGAGCATGCATGCAGCAGGGATGGGGAGAGAGTTCAGTAATTCTCTTATTTAATGCAGGAGCTCAACTTGCACGTTAAGTGGGGCAGTCCTCGCATTCTCTTACATTGGCCCCAAGAATAATCTGCATAATCATTTGAAAACTGTGATACTCTGCATTTGTTCATTCAAAATCTGCAATGAGACTAATTTTGTAAACAAAAGAGACAAGTAGCTTTTTGTGGTGGGCGTATAGGCCCATATGGGTAGATCATTGAGCACTGGCCAGGGCTACTACTCTTGCAATCAGTTCATTTCCTTCCTCATTCTCTTTTATGGCAGGGTGGAAGACCGCAAGGACCATGCCAAACAGAAGGTTCAGAAGTATGTGGATGCCTTCCAGAACCCAGAATTTGAGGAGAAGGACGAGCAGGAAGATAACGTCCAGCATCCACGAAGGGAAAAAGTGTTTAAGCCCATTGAGCTTCTGTCACCATCACCACTCCTCTCCCGCAACACATCTGTGAGCTGCTCCAATCGGGGCTGGCAGCTCCTGAGGGACAGAGCCATCAACCATCTCCATGGAAAGATCAATACTGCCATGGAGGGTGAAGAGGAAGTCTACCAGGTGTGAGGCTAGCTGTGCTGGTCTGTAGCTGTGATGTCAAAGTTAATGGACCCTATACAATTTTGAGTGGCGTCCAGAAGAAAAAGATAGTGTTTGTGCAATGCCATTCCATCTGGAACATGACATATTGCTTTTATGTGGAAACTCTTATCTGTGTTGTGTTCTCCTTGCTACTCCCTTTACACAAGCGGT
This sequence comes from Ichthyophis bannanicus, assembly GCA_033557465.1. NCBI lineage: Eukaryota > Metazoa > Chordata > Amphibia > Gymnophiona > Ichthyophiidae > Ichthyophis > Ichthyophis bannanicus. The sequence continues at coordinate 134,096,912 of CM066048.1, read as the reverse complement.
CCTCTTTCTTGTGCCTTGAATTCTGTAATCAGTGGTAACAGCAGGTGAAGCGAAAGCATCTTTTCACTACAGTTGTTACACTGTTGGTGAAGGCTGAGGACATAGCAGCCTCCTTCGGTAACCATCTCCTTCCCCTTTTGGAATGGTCCTTCCTCGAGCATGGATACATGATACAGCTGTGTTCTCTGTTCCTTGCCTGATGCACTAGGCCTTCCTGAGTCATGAACAGATAAAACTGGTCTCTCTTCCTTTTATGACCAGAAGAGTCCTGCTGCTGTCAGAGGGGTCTTGCGCTGCTGTATTCACCCTGCCCCCTTTGGAACATTTCTCAATCTTCCATGTTGCTGTCGATAGTTGGACTGGAGGGAGGGGCTTTAAGACTTGATTTCTTTTATAGTATCTTGTACTTTTAATTGTAATGTAATCTGTGAGCGAACAATGTGCTAGTTTCGAGATGAAGTAAGCAGAGGCTAACCATGTTTCTGTTCAGCCATACTTTCTCATTTTTGCCTCAGTTCTATGGGGTAGCATAATGGTGCTTAAGGAAATTTTAGTATATTTCTGTTATTTTGAAAAGAAAAATTCTAGGCTAGTCTTCTTAATGTGAAAATCACCAGGTCACCAGTATAATTCTGACTTCCCCTCCCACTCCCTTTACCTGCTCTCGTTACCATTTTCCAGCTTCTTCTTTCTCTTTTCCACCACCCCATCAAGATTCCCTCTCACTATCTCCTACTCACACTGCCCTGCCCCTTTACCTATCAACTGCTCTCTTGCATTTGCTCCTTGGGAGACTCCCTGTTCAATCTTATTCTGTTGCCTGCTTTCCAGTTGTAGGACAAGAGTTGCTTGTCTCCCCCTTCCTTTTTAATGCACTTTAATGGTAAGATGTGGAACTGTGATGTTGAGGTGATCTTCAATGGGTAATAAGGTGCCATAATAGGTACAGAAATTACTCATGGGGCTTGATCTCTATAAAATGATCCTATCCTGTTGAAGGGCTCAGTCTGTGACCTATGCCATCCTCTTATTGAGAGGATCTGCCTTCAGCCCAGGCTTTTCTTTGTTGAGCACATCACCTCCTCTTCCTTGTAATGTCTGGTTCTCCCACCATGCTTCAGTGCTGAACAAAGCTAGAAGACCTACTTGGACAGCTCAGAGTTTGAATCTATTTATTCTGTTTGTCTTTGGGAAAATAGGACTATCTCTGCTCCTGATCACATTGGCGTGGTCTGTAGATTCCACCTCCCCCCCACAAGCACTCTATAGACTCATAACATCTAATTCCTGAATCATCCAATCTATATAAGGTGTGTCCTATAGAATTGTTCCTCCCTCTCTGTTCCCTCTGCCTCAGTTGGCGTAAGTAAAGTGTTTAGCATCAGGGAGGGTTAATTAACTGGGTTTCCAAGTATTGGCTCTTCACTGGTTGAGTGCCAGTAGATTCTCTTAGGGCAGACAGGACTGGGATTATTGAAATGGTGTGAATAGGGATTCTCACAAACCCAAAGGCTTCTGGGTATGTTTGATCAAGTCTGACACTTAGAGGGTCATTTTTTAAACTCATGTGCCCTTAACGTCCATTGCCACATATGTAGTTGGGGTCTGTTTTATAAAGTGAAGTATGTAATTACTTTATAAAACAGGGCGTAAAGATGTGCCTCAATTTAATCATAACAGTTACACCTGTTCTAGGGCAGCCATCAATGCCTGTGCCTAGAGTTTTCAAAAATACACAAATTATAGTATTTTATACCTTATGTGTGTTAATTAGTGCTCCACCTGTGTACATGCCAACACTGAAAGTACATGCAATAGGACTTAGGTGCACACTTGCAGAATAGCGACCGCCTAAAGCATGCGTGAAAGCGCCCATTGATGTGTATAAAATAGTGCTTTGTGCCTACAAATGGTGCAAATCTTTACACAGCTCCCTTATAAAATCGGCCCCTTACTGTCCTTTTGTGGTGATTCCGGTTTGTAGGCAAAGCTTCTTCAACATGTGATGAAGTTGAGGTTTGGGAGGAGGTTCCCTGAACATCTTCCCTTGTCATCCATCCCCATCTAAAGGCCGTCAAGAAGTGAGGGCAAGCAAGGGAAGAAAGAGAATCGACAGTCCCACCTGACTGTCCCCCCCCCCCATCTCTGCTCATATGTGCACACTACATGACCTACAAGAGCTAAGAATTGATGTGTTGATACTTGTAAAGCTCTAGGACCTACTGAAATTAGATTTGAAATTCTTTTGTTCATACTGATTAGCTACTGAGGGGACACTTGTATCTCCAAGTACTGCTCAGCAAGTGGAATAGTCAAAGGTTACTTTTATCTGTATTTTCAAATGTCATAAACAAATGCTACTGTTGTGTGCTTGCATGTCTTGTACTGTGGGAGGGATGGATGACTTTACCTGCCCTACATCCACAGTACGTACCGCTGGATGATGGGAAGTCTAGCTTTCCCCTCCCCACTCAACCTCAATCCCCGTCTCAGGATGGACTTTGTGAACTTGCAAATAACTGCAAACACTCCCTATAAATTAAAGTTTACTTTTTTATATAATGTGTTAGTGGATTGAGTCTGGCTCTTCTATTTCAGACCTAGCTTGGTGTCTTCCAGTGCTTTCATGAATGCAGGCTCACCAGTACTCATGGAGCTCGTAGACTAAATACGCAGTATCCTGCATGCTCAGGGGGTCTTTGGTGCAGCAATGACCACCCCTCCCCACACACACACTTTTTTGAAAAAGTACCATTGTTGAAAAGTTATAGAAGGCCACAGTGACTTAGCTGTGGGGCATTATTAACTTTGGTGGTGGCCCAACTAAAGATCATCCCTTTCAACCTCTGTATCGAACATGGATTGACACAGCCTCTCCTGCCCTTTTCTCCTACTCATTTCCTACCAATTTGATTTATAGAAAAGGTTTTATTTATTTATTTTGTGAGGAGAAAATTTGTATCTATTTGGGTTTGTTGGGGGTTTATTTTGGGGGGGGGGGGGTTGTATTACTGCCACCATGAGAGAAGCCATATGTGGATGGATGGTTTATTCATTTTTTTTCCTGCATTCCTCTCCTCCCCTTCAGCCCCTAAAGGCCCAATTTTTTGTCCTTTCAAAATGTATTTACCTGTACCCCTAAGAATTTCCACATCATAATCAGGAGTCCAGTGTAAAGTGGTCATTGTGTGGATGGGTTTCTCACCGTTTTCTAACTGCCACTAAACTATATTCCCAGAAGTCTGTACAAGCTAAATTCTCAGCTGTAGTGCTTTGCATGTTGTGCCATGATATTCATATTTTCAGGAAGTGAAAATGGATTGGATTCTAAATGGTATTGAACCAGGTATCTCAGTGGCATCAAGCCAGATGCATAAGATCAGACAGCTAGGGTAGGGATGGGTCGAGTAGTTGATGTACCAAGAATGAGTTTGAGTGTCCAGTGTGAATCTGTGTCTCTAACCCCCTCAGCTCTTATAAATATGGTTGATGTTGGAAGATAAGGAGCACCTAGTCCTACCAATCTGCAGATTTGTGTCTGTTACTGGGCTATGATCTTCTTCCTCGCTTTGTTACTAAAGTCATTTTGGTCTGTCCTGGACATGCTTGAATTGTGGTGTTGGTTGCTTCCACTTCAGCTGCAAATGCATTCCAGATAACAACCTCCTCCTCAGAGAAATAGTATTATCTGTGTTCCTGGTCTACATCAAGACTCCCCTGCAGAGGTCAGATTGATACACGTAAAGCACCGAATAAAGCATGGTCAGCTGAAGAGTGAATCTGCAACAGGACTCCATGCAAGAATCATACTGGTTCACAGCTAGCAGGTACTACTACTACTGATCATTTGTAAAGTGCTACAAGGTAATGCAGCACTGTACAGATACATGTAAAAGACAGTCCCTACTCATCAGAGCTTACAATCTAATCAGGTCAGACAAATACAGCAACCTGGGGACTAGAGTGAATCTAGGGGAATGGTAAAGACGCACATAGTTGATGAACTGAAGACTAAGGGGATCAGGATCCAAAAACAGCCTTGAAGAGGTGGCTTTTTAAGAGCCCAACACACTGATTCAGGTAGTTTATTCCAGGCATAAGGAGCAGCAAGGTGGAGTGGAGTTGGCAAAGGCAGAAAAAGGCCCAGATAAAAGAGATCTGCCAGAAGAGTGGAATTCTCAAGGAGGAAAGGTGGTGAGGAGCTGCAGAATGAATACACTTATAGCTTAGGAGAAGTTTGAAAGGGAGCCAATGACGTGACTTGAGAAGTGGGATTATATGATCATAGCAAGACTGGTGGAAGATTATCCAATTGCAGCAGAAGGGGAAGAGATGATTCAGAGTGATACCTACAAGGAGCAAGTTGGCAATAGTCTAAGATGGGAGATAACTAGAGAGTGGATAAGGGTCTTAGCAGTGTATTCAGAAAAGAGGGGACAAATTTTGCTGATCTTATAGAGAAAGAAGCAAGAGGTTTTAGCTATCTGTTGGATGTGTGCCGAGAAGGAGAGGGAGGAGTCAAAAATGGCCCCAAGGTTGCAAGCTGAGGTAACAGGAAGAAGTAGAGTTATCCATAGAAACAGAGAAAGTAGGAAAGGGAGGAAGTCTGTTCAGAGGAAAAGAGAAGGAGCTTGGTTTTGGCCATATTCAATTTCAGACAGTGGTGGGACATCTAAACAGCAACGTTGGATATGGCTGAGATATGGGCCTAGATTCCTGGCAAGATTTCAGGTGCAGAGAGGTAGATCTGAGAGACATCCACCTAACGATAGTACTGAAAACCATGGGAGGAGACAAATGCACCAAGTGACTGGGTATAGAGAGAGAAAGGAGTGGACCCAAAACAGACTCTTGGGGTACACCAACTGAGAACAGGAAAGCAGTAGAGGAGGATTCACCAGAGCAAACACTAAAACTGTGGTGGGAGAGATAAGAAGAAAACCAGGACAAAACAGAGCCCCTAAATTCAAGCAAGAACAGGGGATAAGATGATTATCTACAGTTTCAAAAGCAGCAGAAAGAGATAAAAAATTGAGGATTGAGTAAAGGCCATTGGATTTGGCGAGGAACAAGTCACTGGAGACTGACAACACCATGTCTAAAGCATGGACTGCCGAAAAGAGAGGAATGGCAAATCATGCATTTCCCATTCTCCACACTGATATATCAAGAGTTGAATGGAGGGGTCCCATGTGGGGTTTACACATGTCACCAAGCTTTTCCAGGTCTGGAAGAGAGAGGCAATGGAGCATGCAGATATTCTCTAGTTAGGTAACAGTGAGACCATGTGGGTTTTTAACTAATAACATTGTGGAGGCCCTTGCCCTTTGACCTTATGTTTCATGTGTACATCTGAGTTATTTCCTTTCTGAAGAAAAGGTGACGCCATGCATTGAACAAACAAGCAGTTCTATCTTTCCTACACTCAACTTCCCCTTTTCCTCTTTTGTTCTGATTTATAATTCCTTACTCTTTACCATGATAAGAAGACCAAGACCAATGGAGTTCTTTAGTAATGCATTTTATTGTCTTCTGTCCATTGCTGATGGTTTGTAATTTTGAAATGCTCAGCAAGGGGAAAGAGAACCGGATGGGACGAGAAGGATGTTCAGTGGGTTCGGGCATCCTCTTGCTGCTTCTGTGTCTAAAACCCAAAATAAGGGAGAATATTTAGTATGAGATAGTTATGGAGTCAACTGCAACACTTCAAGAACTGAAAATCAATCCAAGCTATCCAGACAGACAATCTTTTAAGCTAGGGGAGCAGTTTATAAAAAACAATTTCATTAAAAAAAATGTCAACAGCTGAGGTGATAAGCTTAACCGAAGTCTAGAGTTTAGTTGACATTTCCATAACCTGAGCGAAGAGGCAAAGCTTCAGGTTTTACCACCAAGGCATTTATGGACAGGAATAATTTCCTGCTCTTCCTAGTAAAAGTCAAGATTTAAGTCCTTAGATGCACCAGGACAAAGCCAGGACTGGTTTAGCCTGATATCAATGACCTGGAGGCATCTGGCAACACTGAAAGTAAGTGATTATACTGGAGTGTTCAGATTACAGGAACTGTCAGCAGTATTTAGGAGACCACGTTCTCAAAGCTCCTTACCTTTAGAAGTAATTGGGCATAGGTCCCCTCCCCTCCCCCTGTTGGATAGATATGATTCTAATGTTGGAGAAAAGCCATTTTTCATCATGTATACAGTAGGAAACAAATTCTGTTCTTGCTCCGGTGGCACCCCATCTACCAATAGAATGTACACTGAAATTATTGCCTGTGACTTGATTATTAGAGACAGATGGGTGTTTTTCCTTTCAGACATAGGGCCTGTGATGTGTTGCATTCTTTCTCCCTGCTTTAGATACCTGAGCTTCACTGTAACCCTTTTCTTCCTCGTTTAGTGCCCCCATTGCTATTGCATCTTTTCCTGGAATTACGCTACATTCACACATTTACCAACTCTTCCCAAAGCAGGGGCCTGATTCATTTTCTGCTAAAATAAGAGTTAGCTTTGTACTTTGTGCTGTTGGCCAACCAATGCCAAAGTTGAACCACTGGATTTTTTCACAATGTGCACTTGGTTTGAGTCAGAGTCTCACCCCACAAAATGTTCAGCTGTATTAATAATGAAAAAATAATAAATTGTATTATTAAAAGGACACTTACCAGAATTTGCTAAGAGGATTTTGGATCTTATTATGACCAGAAAGCTCTCCATGGCTAATTTTCTGGCCACGTCCTTGACCTCTTCCTTGGTCTCTAGCATGGTCATGTCCCACATTACCTTCTAGGCTTATTCCTTGGCCATCAGCATGGTCTCTTTCCTGTCCATCAGCTTGGGCTTGTCTTTGGCCACCAGCCTGATTTCTTCCCAGATTACCTTCTACGCTTACTGGGCTTATTCCTCGGCCATCAGCCTGACCTCTTCCTTGGCTAACAGCATGGCCTCTTCCCTGTCCATCACCTTGGGCTCGTCCTTGGCCACCAGCCTGATATCTTCCCAGAATACCTCCTAGGTTTATTCCTTGGCCACCAGTTTGGTTTCTTCCTTGGCCACCAGCATGGTCACTTCCCAGACTATCTACTAGGTGTACTCCTTGGCCACCAGTTTGGTTTCTTCCTTGGCCACCAGCCTGGTCTCTTCCAGGACTAACTCCTAGGCGTATTCCTTGGTCACCAGCCTGGTCTCTTCCAGGACTAACTCCTAGGCGTATTCCTTGGTCACCAGCCTGGTCTCTTCCAGGACTAACTCCTAGGCGTATTCCTTGGTCACCAGCCTGGTCTCTTCCAGGACTAACTCCTAGGCGTATTCCCTGGTCACCAGCCTGGTCTCTTCCAGGACTATCTCCTAGGCGTATTCCCAGGTCACCAGCCTGGTCTCTTCCAGGACTATCTCCTAGGCGTATTCCCAGGTCACCAGCCTGGTCTCTTCCAGGACTAACTCCTAGGCGTATTCCCTGGTCACCAGCCTGGTCTCTTCCAGGACTAACTCCTAGGCGTATTCCCTGGTCACCAGCCTGGTCTCTTCCAGGACTAACTCCTAGGCGTATTCCTTGGTCACCAGCCTGGTCTCTTCCAGGACTATCTCCTAGGCGTATTCCCAGGTCACCAGTCTGGTTTCTTCCAGGACTATCTCCTAGGCGTATTCCCAGGTCACCAGCCTGGTCTCTTCCAGGACTAACTCCTAGGCGTATTCCCTGGTCACCAGCCTGGTCTCTTCCAGGACTAACTCCTAGGCGTATTCCCTGGTCACCAGCCTGGTCTCTTCCAGGACTAACTCCTAGGCGTATTCCCTGGTCACCAGCCTGGTCTCTTCCAGGACTATCTCCTAGGCGTATTCCCAGGTCACCAGCCTGGTCTCTTCCAGGACTATCTCCTAGGCGTATTCCCAGGCCACCAGTCTGGTTTCTTCCCTGGCCACCAGCCTGGTTTCTTCCCTGGCCACCAGCCTGGTTTCTTCCCAGGCCACCAGCCTGGTTTCTTCCCAGGCCACCAGCCTGGTTTCTTCCCAGGCCACCAGCCTGGTTTCTTCCAAGGCCACCAGCCTGGTTTCTTCCCAGGCCACAAGCCTGGTTTCTTCCCAGGCCACCAGCCTGGTTTCTTCCCAGGCCACCAGCTTGGTTTCTTCCCAGGCCACCAGCCTGGTTTCTTCCCAGGCCACCAGCCTGGTTTCTTCCCAGGCCACCAGCCTGGTTTCTTCCCAGGCCACCAGCCTGGTTTCTTTGCAGACTACCAGCCTGGTTTCTTCCTTGGCCACCTGCACAGCCTCTTCCTTGGCCACCTGCACAGCCTCTTCCTTGGCCACCTCTTTGGCTATTTCGTTGTCCTCCCTGACCACTACTTCGGTGTCTTCCTTTGCCACCTCCACATTCTCGGACTTTTCTTTGGCCACTCCTTTGACTTATTCCATGGTCTTGCATTTGGTTTTCTTCATCATTTTGTTCCAAGTTTTCACTTTGGTCACTGGGTGGATTTTCTCCAGGTTCTTCATTGGGAGTGCCTGAGGAGAATAAATTGGATAATACTTACAGAAGAGAAAACTAACTAGGGGTATCTCAAGTGCAATCTCTTTACATAACACAAACAAATAGCAGCAGCTAAGAGCTAAGAGCAGCTAAGAGCTAATAGCAGCAGCTAAGAGCTATAATTTAAATCAAATCAGAATATAGCTTACCTCAGCAGCACAAGACAGGGTACTGTGTAGCAGCCCTCTTTTAATAAGTGTTATTTCCCTCCCTCCCCTGGGATAATCGTAGCTTTATAGGTACTTACACATCTTAAAAGACAGGAGGTGCTCTCAGGTGAAGCTCATTACCCAAATCAGTCATACACTAAGGACCTGAGATTAGTTAAGCTTCAGGTGAACAAGGTATATTACACGTATTAGGTACAGTTTTATTAGTATAAATATCCATAGCAACCCTTAGTAAGTAAAGAACTTAGATCTAAACACAAACTTAAAACTAAGATGCAGACAGCAGTCCAGCAGTGGGATGGGGGCTTTCCAGTCTTTTGCACTTGTAACCGCGCCTTTATTGCCCCCAGCAAGAGCGTGTAGGGCTTAAGCGACCTGTTTTCCTTCCTGAACAGCTACTTGACTGTTTCCTGAAGCAAAACCTCTTGGGAAATGAAGTTTCTTTCACTGTCCAATGAAGAGTAGTGTGAACTCAAAGTGGTTTTAAGCAAACAGGATTTATTTCCCCTCCGGGCGGATTTCAGCATGGAAATAAAGGTAACAAAGCCATACACTTCTGGCAAAGGACAAAATAAAAGTTTCCAACAGAAATAGCTTAACTTCAGCAACAAAACATTTGCTTCCCAGCAATTAAAGTAAAACAGTTCTGTTTCCCACAGCTCTGTACTTTTTATCTTAACTCTTCTGCAGTTCTCTGCAATGCTTAAACTCAGCACAGGGACAATATTTCATCCGATATTGTAATCGTACAGTCCATCAATTCTTCAGATACATTTCCTATCCCTGGCTCTGTTTCCATTAACTCCTCATGGGAGGCAGGTAGGAATGTTTGTAACACTGTTTCTTGGGCCACGCCCTTTCCCTCTGTTTTAAGCTTTATACCATATTCATGACTCAGGTATTGCTTTAAACAGTCATTCTCATTACAGGTATTATAACCACAGTCCCCACACTCTGGATAAGTAAAATCCCATTGATTATCAACAGCCCTATTTATAACCCAGTCTTTGGGCTTACCTCTGTGCCTGCCTGCAAACGGCTTTCTTTGGGCTTTTGAAACAGCTGTGGATTCAACACCTGATTTGTGAAATAAGTGTTGAAACTGCCTTCCTGGCTTTTTCTTCTCCTGGTAATTCCTAGAATACTGCAGACAGCCTGGCCTGCTTCTGCTGTATTCTTCTCTGGAATAAAACTTTGTAAATGGTTCTCCTTCTACCTTTAAACTTGGCTCTGGTTCTGGGCTTTCTCTCTGCCTTACTGAGTGTTCCTTTAGGCTTGCTACGGTCTCTCTCCCACAGTTCTGGGCTGGAACTCTGCCTGTAGCTCTGCCTTGGCTTGGAACTCGGACTCCACCCTGGTCCTCCTCTTGGTCTGTTAGCTGGTCTGCTAACTGCCCTCTTTGCTGGCCTTGTAGCTGAATCCCCAGCTGCGCTTATGGTGACGCTCCTAGTCGAGGCTCTAGTCCAGCCCCTAGACGAGCTTCTAATCGAGCTTCCAGTCGAGACCCTTTTCTCTCTACTGAGGCCTCTTTATGTGTCTGAGCTCTAGGGTAGTGCCTGACTCCTCCCCCTAGCAGGTGCTCTGATTCAGCTCGTGACTCCTGAGCTAACTGGCAGCAAGGGCGTGTTTCTTTCCCCTGTGTCTGGTTTCCGTGGCAACTACTAGCCATGTGCTTTTGTTTACCATCCAGCACTGCTTCTATTTCCTCCTTTTTGGCTCTTTCTAAAGGGCTGGAGGAACCCACCATGTCACACACTGAGTGTCACATGTATGATTTTCTCCCAGTTGGTGAGAGGTCTTACGTGTGCACTAGGTGCAAGGAGCTCTTTGCTCTCAGGGAATGAGTCCGTTCTCTAGAGGCTAAAGTAGCAAACTTGGAAAGCATAAGACAGACAGAGAGGTACATAGACGAGACCTACAGGGATATAGTCCTGAAGTCCCACCTCCAGTCTGGCAGCATCCCTGTTGCCATGGAGGAGAGAGGTCACGTGACAGGAGAGCATCACCCTGGTGTGGCAGGAAGTGATCCTGTAACTAGGACCTGTCCTCCAGGTGATGTAAAACCCTCTCGCACCGAGGAGGTTTCTCCAGGGCCATGTGCCCATGAGGGAAGGGTTAGGACAGCCGTTATAGTTGGTGATTCGATCATTAGGCATGTAGATAGCTGGGTGGCTGGTGGACGTGAGGATCGCCTGGTAACATGCCTGCCTGGTGCGAAGGTAGCGGACCTTACGCGCCACCCAGGTAAGGTCTTAGATAGTGCTGGGGAGGAGTCTGCTGTCTTGGTACATGTCGGTACCAGTGACATAGGAAAATGTGGTAGGGAGGTTCTGGAGGCTAAATTTAGGCTTTTAGGTAGGAAGTTGAAATCCAGAACTTCCAGGGTAGCATTCTCTGAAATGCTTCCTGTTCCACACGCAGGACCCATAAGGCAGGCAGAGCTCCGGAGTCTCAATGCATGGATGAGACAATGGTGCAGAGATGAGGGTTTTGGATTTATTAGGAACTGGGGAACATTCTGGGGAAAGGAGGGGCTCTTCCGCAGGGATGGGCTTCACCTTAACCGGGATGGAACCAGGCTGCTGGCATTAACCTTTAAAAAGGAGATAGAGCAGCTTTTAAACTAGATATTAGGGGAAAGCCGACAGTCGCCCAAGAGCGGATGGTTCGGAAGAATGTATCTTTGAAGGATACTACCAAAAGCAGAGAGGTTCCACAAAAGAGTAAAGTAGCCCAAATGCCCTCAAGTATGGAGCAGACAGAGCTTAAAGATCCCAACTTACCCATGTCTAACAATAGCCAAATTAATATGAATAAAATACATTCTCTAAAATGCTTGTATGCAAATGCTAGAAGTCTAAAAAATAAGATGGGAGAGTTAGAATATATAGCACTAAATGAAAGGTTAGATATGATTGGAATATCAGAGACATGGTGGAAGGAGGACAACCAGTGGGACACTGTGATACCTGGGTACAAACTATATCGTAATGATAGAGCTGATCAAATTGGTGGAGGGGTTGCTCTCTATGTTAGAGAGGGCATTGAGTCAGAAAGGATTAAAGTTTTGCAGGAAACAAAATCTGCTGTAGAATCTATATGGATTGAAATTCCATGTAAAAGGGGGAAGGCAATGGCAGTGGGGGTGTACTATCGAGTGCCTGGCCAGAATGACCAAATGGATGATCAAATGCTCAAAGAAATCAAGGAAGCTAACAAATGTTACAGCACAGTAATAATAATGGGTGATTTCAACTACCCTGGTATCGACTGGGTCAGTGTCATGTCAGGACATGCTCGGGAGATAAAGTTCCTAGATAAAATAAATGACTGCTTCTTGGAGCAGCTGGTTCATGAACCAACCAGAGGGGAAGCCATATTAGACCTAATCCTTAGTGGAACACCAGATCTAGTGCAAGAGATAAGGTTGTTGGGGCCACTTGGCAATAGTGATCATAGCATGATTGCCTTTGATTTAATTAGTGGAGGAGGGATAATAAGGAAATCCACAGTACTACCTTTTAACTTTCGAAAGGGAGACTATGATAAAATGAGGAAAACAGTTAAGAAAAAACTAAAAGGAGCAGTTGCAAAGGTTAAAGACGTACATCAGGCTTGGCTGTTGTTGAAAAATACTATCTTGGAAGCCCAGACCAGCTGTATTCCACGCTTTAAGAAAAGTGGAAGGAAGTCCAAAAAACTGCCAGCATGGTTTAAAGGTGAGGTCAGAGAGGTTTTTGTTGCCAAAAAAGCATCTTTCAGGAAATGGAAAAAAGAGCCAAACGACGAAACCTGGAAACAGCACAAGCACTGGCAAGTCAAATGCAAGGCATTGATAAGGCAGGCAAAGGGAGAATTTGAGAAGAAGCTTGCTGCGGAAGCAAAAACGCGAAGTAAAGACCTTTTCAAGTACATTCGTAGCAAAAAACCTGTGAGAGAGTCAGTTGGTCCATTAGATGATAAAGGGGTTAAAGGAGCACTAAGAGGCGACAAGGCGATAGCGGAGAGACTGAATGAATTCTTTGCTTCAGTCTTTACTGAGGAAGATGTGGGGGTGTTACCCATGACTGAAGTGGTATTTAAAGGTGCGGAAGAATTGAAGGAAATATCGATACATCGGGAAGATGTATTACAACTATTAGATAAACTGAAGAGTAGCAAATCACCTGGCCAAGATGGTATACATCCAAGGGTGTTGAAAGAACTGAAATACGAGATTGCAGACCTGCTATTAGTAATCTGTGAACTATCATTAAAATCATCTCTAATACCTGAAGATTGGAGGATCGCTAATGTAACACCAATTTTTAAAAAGGGTTCCAGGGGTGATCCGGGAAACTACAGACCGGTGAGCCTGACATCAGTACCGGGAAAAATGGTAGAAACCATCATAAAGAATAAAATTACTCAGCATGTAGATAGTCATGACCTAATGGGAGACAGCCAACATGGCTTTAGACAAGGAAGATCTTGTCTTACTAATCTGTTATGTTTTTTTGAAGGAGTGAATAATCAGGTGGACAAAGGTGAGTCGGTTGATATTGTGTATCTGGACTTTCAGAAAGCCTTTGACAAGGTCCCTCATCAGAGACTTTTGGCAAAACTAAAGAGTCATGGGATAGGAGGCAGTGTACTATTGTGGATCAGGAACTGGTTAAAAGATAGAAAGCAGAGGGTAGGGCTAAATGGCCAATTTTCCCAATGGAGAAAGGTGAATAGTGGTGTACCCCAGGGATCTGTGCTGGGTCCGCTGCTTTTTGACATATTCATAAATGACCTGGAAAGTGGAATAACGAGTGAGGTTATCAAATTTGCAGATGACACAAAACTATTTAAAGTTGTTAAAACCCAAGAGGATTGTGGAAAATTGCAAGAGGATCTTGATAAATTGGAAGACTGGGCATCAAAATGGCAGATGAAATTTAATGTGGACAAGTGCAAGGTTATGCACCTAGGGAAGAACAACCCAAACTATGGTTACACGATGCAAGGTTCCACATTAGGAACCACCACCCAGGAAAAAGATTTAGGCATCATTGTGGATACCATGTTAAAACCCTCGGCCCAGTGTGCAGCGGCGGCCAAGAGAGCAAATAGAATGCTAGGTATGATAAGGAAAGGAATGGAAAATAAAACTAAAGACATTATAATGCCTCTATATCGTTCCATGGTTGAGACCGCACCTTGAATATTGTGTGCAATTCTGGTCGCCGTATCTTAAAAAGGATATAGCGATTTTAGAAAAGGTTCAGAGAAGAGCCACCAAAATGGTAAAGGGGATGGAAGGATACTCCTATGAAGAAAGGCTAAAAAGGTTAGGGCTCTTTAACCTGGAAAAGAGACGGCTGAGGGGAGATATGATAGAAGTCTATAAATTCATGAACAGAGTGGAACGGGTAAACATAGATCGATTGTTTACCTTATCAGAATATAGAAAGACTAGGGGACATGCAATGAAGCTACAGGGTAAACTATTTAAGACTAATAAAAGAAAATATTTTTTCACTCAACGTGTAATCAAACTCTGGAATTTGTTACTGGAGGATGTAGTAAAGGCTGTTAGTGTAGCTGGGTTTAAAAAAGGTTTGGACAAGTTCCTGGAGAAAAGGTCCATAACCAATTATTAAGAAGGGACCCAGGATATCAATGCTTGAACCAATACAAGCATTGTGGAATCTGTGTCCCTTGGGGAAACTGCTAGGTACGTATGACCTAGATTTGCCACTGTTGGAAACAGAATACTGGGCTTGATGGACCTTGGTCTGACCCAGTATGGCATATCTTATGTTCTTATGTTCTTAAATATAACAGAGAAGTCCTGATTTTATAACAGGAAGCCTATGTACAAAGTTCAAAAAGCCACCTCATTTAAGCCTGCTTTATAAAAGCAACAGCAGTAGCTATATGCCTTTAGCAAGTAAGATTCCAGAACTAGCCGCTGTAGTGTGCAAGTGACAACATATGCCTCTATCCATGTATTTTATAAAATATGTGCATACATCACAGCTCCCTGTAAAGATAAAGGGGTTCGCTTTCAGAGGCTGCAGAATCAAAAATCATTGACTGTGGTGTGTGGTAACAGGCTATTGGGGTAGGGAGGCCTTAGGTCTAGGGGATCACTCCCTCCTTGGCACCCCAGCAAATGCTAATCCAGACCAGAGAACCAAAGTCTGACTGGTAGCACAGAGGGAAAAAACAAACAAACATCTGAAAAGTCTAGAGTTTTAAATCTTCAATAATCAATTACTCAAGTAGGAATAAAAACCCACAAAATATGCCCAGATAATCCAACTCAATGTAACCTGAGGGTTAAAAATAAAATATTTTGCCTTGCTAGGCTGGGGAAATGCTGTCCAGTGTTATCTGTGGCAGCGGATTTGTTTTTCTTTCTGCTCCAGACTCCTGAGCTGTATGTTTAGGTGGGGGAAGTGTAGGGATCTCAGGAGTGTGCAGCCTTTCTGAAAGAGAAATTGCAGAAGCTTAAGAAAGAGGGAAGTGTAACAGAGGAAGAAGTGTAGGGCAGGAGAACATAAGTATAAGTTTGGGCTGTGTATGTGTGAGCCTGATTTGAAGCTTTAAAGTACTGATGTACAGAGGAAAATAGTTGCAAAGACATTGGCTGACTTTGCTGAGAAAAGCTGGGCTTAAAACTGCCTGTTATGGGAACTGCTGCCTGGAAAGTAATCCTATTCACCCTGATTTAACTGAGCATTGGAGGTGAGTGCTTGAGTTTAGCCTTGAGAGCTTTAGTGGGACTATTTTGACTTAATTTATTGTTGGTAAAACTGAAATTCTAGCTGATTTTAAACAGGAGTCTGTGACTTTAGATAAAGACTCGGTGTGCTTTTAAAATGCTGATCCTTTACAAAAGAGAAAGGATTAAAAAATTTTCTGGTGACAATCCTGACACTGTTTCCTAGTGTCCAAAGGAGAAAATTGGTTGGGAAACCTGAATAACTAAGTTGGAGAGAAATAGAAGAGACCCTCCATGCTTGTTGGGATTTGTTGAGGCCTGGAGCTGTGGACTTCTTGTAATAAGAACTTAAACAAAGCTCACATCCAGGAATGTGGAGGAATATTTGCTGAATAAACAAAATACATTTAAAAACCTGTCTGAGCTCTATCTAGGCAAAAGCCAGAAGTAAAGGGAATGTTGACGAGCTGACTGGCTGGTACTGCTATGTGATTCTCAGAAGCTTTGAATTTAAAGTGCTTTTCTCGGCTTGCACATACCAAAGAATAGCTTCCTGGCAGGAAAATATTAAGGATAAGGATTTCCCTCCAGAAATGGTGAATTGTTAGAATACCCTGGGGAGTGTTTGAGTGAGTGTGAGTGTTGGGGTAAGAGGAAATAGATAGGGAATTTTAGTTATCTTTTTATTTCCATCTAGTTAGGGACCATGCCTGGTTCTAAACACTCTGAACTTAAATACCTTCCAGGCTGCTGAGAGGCCCCAACCCAGATAGGGTTTTGCTTTATTGATTTTGATAAAGATAGGGAGTAGGAACTGAAATCCTGGAGAGAGCGTCACTGAATCTGGGGAGCTGAAGAACTGAATTAGACCCTGAGGAGTCTGCAGTCACTGAATTCATTGGGCCCCCATACAAGAGAACGACAAGGACGTGTGAGGCACATGTTCACCAACACCTGGACTGAGGAAAAAATTGTGAGCTCATGACACTTAACTTTTTAAAAATACAGAGTACTCTGATTTAATGGAATACTTTTACCTGTTAAAAGGTGGTTTCTATGAAAAGAAAACTTCTGTGTGAAAATACTTGAGAAACAGTAATAGAGAAGTATTGTCCTTGAATATTAGTTGCAATAGGTTTGGAGTGTTCTAGTGAAAGAATCCTAGAATTCTCAATTCATTTCTGTTAGTTGTAACTAATTGGAACCTGTTAATAACTTGTTTAGCAATAATAAATGTAATCTATACCTACTCTTTGGATTGGGAGTTGATTATTTAACTATATTCCTATATCATGCAACTTCTGTAACATCACCCTGGCAGTGGGTCCTATATCCAATCCTCTTTTTAGAATTCATTTTCCTCTTGTGATTTTCATTTCATGGTGGAGGAAGATAAGACGAGGTTAGTGTTTTTCTGTTCATCCCTCACCTGAGAGAGAGAAAGAGACTCCTCGCTCAGCTACCCTGACTACACATGAATTACATCTATACTATTGTAGGAGTCTGATGGTATATAGCCGCTCCCTCATGGTAGGGAGGGGGGTTACATCAAGGTTCTCAAGCTCTCAATAAAATGAGACTTGGGCCTTCCACTCTTTGAGGTTTCTCTAACCCTGAGACATTGAACAAAAGGCATTATTTCAATGCCTTTTTGGTGAAGAAAATCCCACGTTCAAGTTTGGGGGTGTCAAACTTCAGTCCTGGAGACCCACAAACCAGCCTGGTTTTCAGGATATCCCTACTGAATATGCATGGGATATATCTGCATGCACTGCCCCTATTTTATACAAATATACCTCATACTTTGCTGAGTCTCCTCTTTACTGACCTGAAAAAGTAAATTGAAAAGAGCTGCTCTCTGACTGGAAATAAAAAAAGAAGTTCCTATCCTTCCCTCAAGTGGAGTACCTGTGAGACAGCCCCCTTTACTGCCTCCCACTACTCCCTGGCCAGCAACACTCTGACCCAAGAACTCCTTTTCATAATCCTGTCCCACTCGGGGGATGGGCAGCACGTCCCTCAAACTTACAGTCCGTACTGTAAACCCTCCCATGCCATTCTTTTCTACATGATAACTCCTGGCGACCCAGCAGCTCCTTGGTTTTCTTGGCAGGGTGACCAGATGCAGATTGCAAGGCCTTTCTTCCATGGCAATGGAGGGTTAAGTGACTTGCCCAAGGCCACAAGGAGTGCTAGTGGGAATCAAACCCTGGTCTCTTGGTTACCAAGCTAATGCTGTAACTACTAGGCTACATCTGCACTCCTCTTTTATACATAAAGGTCACTAAAATGCAAAGAAGGAGCAAGCCCAAGGGGTCTAGACACGCACGCACACACACACACACACAGATATATAAAAATCAAAGCATTAGAACTGATATCATCAGATATCTGCCATATGCAAAACTAATTTAATATAAGATGGTAGCACCCGCCACATAGCCAAAAAAAAGCTTTCATAATCAGCAAAATATCAGGGAAACCCCCAACAAGTGCTTTAGATGAGAGATCTGTCTCAAAAGTGATGTGGAGGCCACCTGAGAAATCACCAAGATATATTAATATAAAACTATTTTGATGAAAAAATAAAATCACCCATTTTTGCTTGTTATTGGCTTTGGCAGGTTTTACATGAGCCATAGTCTTCTCTCTCTAGATTTCCATCACTAAGGTCCCTTTAACCTAGTAGCTGAAGTGAATGTTTGAATTCTGTCACTATTTGGTGTCTCTAAATTCCACTGGAATTGTTCCTGGTAGCATTTTCTCACATTCCCTCTGTAATGACTCTGTTTCCTTAAGCTTCTCATTTTATCGAAAATGGTACCTCGAAGCCATTGACAAACCCAGAATGCACAATACTGTTCTCTTTAAAAGATCTTAGGGCCTATTCTAGTGTAGAGCCCTCACTTATTTATTTTGAGATTTACTACATGCAGGGCCAGAACTGCTAGTCATCCCACCTTTAAAGAGAAGGAGGAAAAGGCAGAAGGAACACAGGCAGGAGTCAGAGAAAGTCAGAGGGAAGGGAAAAAGAGAAACATAGAAACATGACGGCAGAAAAAGACCACATGGCCTATCTAATCTGCCCTTCCATCAACTACAACAGTCCCCTTTTTTCCTTTAGAGATCCTCTGTGTTGGTCCCATGCTTTTTTGGATTCAGTTACTGTCCTCATCTCTACCACCTCCACTGGAAGACTATTCCATGCATCTACCACTCTTTCCGTAATGAAATATTTCCGCATATTACTCCTGAGTCTATCCCCTTTCACCCTCATCCTATGTCCCCTCATAGAGCTTACTTTCAATCAAGAGAAGCTCTCCTCCTGTGCATTTATGCTATGGAGGTATTTAAACGTTTCTATCATATCTGCCCTATCCCGTTTTTCCTCTGAAGTATACATATTAAGATCTTTAAGTCTGCCCTCATATGCTTCATAATGAAGACCACTAACCATTTTAGTGGCCACCCTCTGCATAAACTCCAACCTGAAGGTGCGGTCTCCAGAATTGCACACAATATTCCAAATGAAGTCGCACGAAAGACTTATACAGAGGCACTATCACCTCCTTTTTTCTGCTGGCCATTCCTCTCCTTATGCATCCAAGCATCCTTCTGGCTTTTGCAGTCTCCTTTTCTACCTGTTTAACTACTTTTAAGATCATCAGACACAATTACTGCCAGGTCCCGCTCTTCTTTTGTGGACAGAAGTGCCTCACCCCCTACACTGTACCGCTCCTTTGGATTTTTGCAGCCCAAGTGCATAACCCTGCCTTTTTTAGCATTAACTTTCAGCTACCAAATTCTCAACCATTCTTCAAGCTTAGCTAGATTCCTCCTCATGTTATCTACACCTTCCTGGGTGTCTACTCTTGCAGATTTTGGTATCATCTGCAAAGAGGCAAACCTTACCCAACAGCCCTTCCGCTATATCACTAACAAAAATGTTAAAAAGAATCGGACCAAGGACAGATCCCTGGGGCACACCACTGGTAACATCCTTCTCCTCAGAGTGAGCTCCATTTACCTGTACCCTTTGTCGCCTCCCATACAACCAATTTCTAACCCAATCATTTTCTTAATACTATGATCAGTAGCACTGTTGACTTTCTCCATCTTGTATTCATGATTTAATCTGGAGAAGAAAGGAAGAGAGAGGACTTGGGGAATTTAGAGAAACAAGAAAGAGAGAGAATGAAAGAAAATGGAACATTGAAAGAAAGTGACCTGGAATAAGAGAAATGCTGAGAATTAAGACAGTGTGAGACCACCAGAAAGGGAGATGTGACAGAGAAGGGAAACACAGGGAATGTGTGAAAGTGAAGAAGAGCATGATAAGGAAGTAAAGGAGACAGAGTACTCACCTTCTACTTCAATCCTGAACAAGGCCAAAGCCAGCAGGGCCGAGAGCACGAGAATCTTCAGCATGGTGGATCTGGCCTCCTAGGATCCACCAGCCAGAAACTGTGGAAGAAAGGAAAACTCTTCTGCGTGTGGAATTTGAGAACGAGGGAGCTATTTATCCACCAAATGCCTTCTGTGAGAACAATAAGTTGATTACTAGATGGGGAAGAAATTTGAGCTTGATAATTGGATTATGCGGTCTAATCCCTTGCCTGTGACAGTAACCCTGCCCAGTGTTCCAGGGTGATGAATGTTATCTTAGGTTTGTGCTGCTGAAGATACGAGCACTGATAGGAGCGTCTAAAAAGAGCCACTTGGAGGGATTCCATCCTCTTATAAGGCAAATGCTTTTTGACTTTTCACACATGACCAATGATTAAATAAATTAAAAATAACACTTCAAGACACAGCCACAGCCACAGCAGTAAAACATGGGAGAGAAAAGATCAATCTTAGGTTCTACAAAGTCACAGTCAACAATGCTTTACGCGTCAGAAGAGAGAAAAGCACCAATCCCTGTGTTTCTGAGGAGTTACTTTTATGATTAAAGGGCAATGCCCATGACCTGTTTGCCTATTTACTTTACTTTATTTATATCTTGAGCAGTAGGAAAACCGTCATGAAAGAGACACGATGTTATAGCAACAGGTTCAAAGAGAGTTGTGACTTGGGGAGAGTAGAGGTGGAAGAGACATGATGGAATGGGGAGAGTGGTTAATGGAGAGAGAAGTGATGGGAAAGGGAACTTGCTTAACAGGGAGATAGAGCTGCAGGGAATGGCCAGTGGTCAACTGTCAAAACTTGGAGAGAGACAATAGAATTCTAACGATCATCACAGTGCAGAAGTGGCTCTGATGGTATCAAAAAGAATAAATCCCAAGATTCACATTGGGAAAAATAGACAGGGTACCATAATGAAACAATTATTTTATACATACTACCTGGGAACTCTCCAGGTTTCCCCCAGACTCTGAGAGTTTGCATTATGTCTCTAGGGAAACATTGGAGAGCATCTGAAGGGGGGGGGGGTATCCGTAGGACCAGCACCCCTGTTCAGCTATTCCCTCCTCTTCAAGCATTCTGCAGTGATCAGCAGATTAGGGGATGGATAAGAGAATAAAACTTGGTTTTTTTGCTATACTGAATTTTCTGTACTAACCTTGCCCCATCCCTTCCCATCCTATGTCGCAGAATGTGTGGAGAAACAGGAAGGGAGGGGCTGGAGCAGACACAACTGCCTGCAACTTTCTGTGATCCCAGGACTCTGGATGCTGCTGAAGGCAGAATGGGAGTGTAAGACTAAACACCCTAGAATACGAATAATAGAGCTGTGGGTAATCTATAAGAAAGAGTGCTGGGGTCAAAGGAGAGTGTAATAGGGCCAGGCATGGGAAATAGGAAGCGTGTTAGGGTCATCCCTGAAGGGGGAAAGGGAGAGAGAGTTCTTGTGTATCTTTGAGAGTTTAGTGGACAGGTGAAAATTGATGCACTTTGCCTCTAGGTAATCAACACCACTTTCAGGGTGACCACAATTCACATGTTCCCAAACATGGCTTTGTGTACTTGCAAATAGCCGTGAATTCTGCTAAAAACGAAAGGGTTTTTTTTAGATGATTTTTGACTTGTTGGGATTGATGTGCATATTGTGGCTGAGCCATTGGATGCGGAGTAGTCAGCGTTGAAGATGGGGAATGGTGTGTAGATTAAGACATCGTTGGCATACAGATGGTAAAGGATGTTGTGGTTTTGGATTATTTTGCACAGTGGCTGGAGAAAATGATTGAAGGGGGAGGATAATGCAGAGCCCTGGGGTAAGCTGTGGAGTAGCCTGAAAGGGTAGGTGGTTTCGGATCCGATTCTGACTTATTGGTAGCGGTCAGCCAGGTAGTATTGGAATCATTGTAGTGTTGTATCTCTGAGGCCAATAAATTGGAGCTGTGAAAGGAGGTGCTCATGGATGACAGAATCTGAATCTGGTCCAAAACTGTCACTGTCCCAAAGTATTAAAGATCAACAGGAACTGAAGACCTCTGAATGATGTGCAATACAAGGACTAGGGATGCAAAAACCACACATGCAGTTCTAAAAGTAAAAATAACAATTGATCATACTGGCACCAATAATCAAATACCACCAAACAATCATCAAAAATATTCAAACACCTGTCCAGCAAACCAGATAAAATCAAATACCGCCAAACAAGTTCAAATACCACCACACGCGATTTAATAAATTCTGCACACAGTGTAGAATCAACGCAAAGGCAAGGCAAAATAAAATTGCAGTGTAGAATCAACACAAAGGATAGGCAAAATAAAATTGCAGAGGCAAGCAAGTCACAGTGGTTTGAACCAATTTGAAAGCAAGGCATAGGCAAGTTAGAACAAAATTGGAAAAACCCGTTAAAATCTCCAAATTCTTGACACTTTGTTGTGTCTGCCCGAAAACGTTTAATGAAAGTGAACTATAAAGTGACCAATGACCAGCACATGACACAGCTAATATAATAAGTGTATTCAGGTAAAGCCCGGGCAAATGGATATCACCCGGTATATAACACACTTCTAAAAGGTGTTGGGGCGGGGGCAGGAATGGGTGCTTCTGAGAGGCAGGAGACCAGGTATGTCGCTAAGCCTATGGTGTCTCGTCACAGGGCATGGGCGGCGGCCCCCTGGGGTACCAACAAACTATTGGCATGAAAACAACAAGCGCCCCCAATACACCCGCAGGCAAGATTCCCGCAGGCAGGGAAAAAAGACAGGCAAAGGATCAGCAGCGGCGGCAAGCCCTCGGCAGACAACCTGCTGCCTCAAGCTCTCTCCTAGCGACGGGGCGAGCTGCTGGAGAGATGGAGCCAAGTGGGGCTGGCGATCTACCTCTGACCCCTCCGCGATCTACAGGTAGATCGCAATCTACCTGTTGGACATGCCTGGCTTAGATCATTATGGGTGATAGGTAGGATGGTAGTGATGAAGATATCTCTGTCAAAAGCTCAAAACCTGCATGTGTGAGATAGGGAGGTATGGTGGAGGTGTGAGATGGGGAGGTGTGGTGAATGTGTGAGCTGGAGAGGTTTGGCAGGAAGAAGGTGAAAAGATTATGGTTGGACCAGGGGACTGGTGTGTTCTGGGTATGGAGGCCAGGTGTTGGTGCGGTCATGTGGCTGGGGTGAATATTAGATCGAAGGTTCCTCCTCTGGAGTGGGTTGATTATGAAATAATTTGCTTAAGTTGGAGAGCTTCCGTTGCTTGTAGGAAAGATGAGGAGTGTTTGCTGGATAAGGAGAGTAGGACCTCCATGCTAATTTAGCAGCATAATCATGTGCTACTGGTGTGCACCTTAGTAAACATGCCCCATTGCGTCTTTAAACCAAATTTTATATGGGGTGCATATTCAAAATGTTTTAGCCAGTTAATAGACCTGGCACTGATTTATTAATGTCAAGCAGCAGGTATTCAGAAAAAATGCCTGGTTAAAATCAGGGCAATCATAATTCAACCACTAACCGAACAGTGTGGCTGGTGACTGGTGGAAACCACCACTACTACTTATCACATATGTAGCGCTACAAGGCATACACAGCATTGTACAGAGAACCAGATACATTCCACCATTGAGTATCCAGTCTCAGTTAAAGCTGCAGCAGTTAGATGTTTTATTTTGACTTCCCGCTGCCGCTGAATATGACCCCTAAAAATCTTCTCAGCAACAGCTTTCCTAAATGAAGGAAGCAATACAAAATTAACATCCTCTCTCTGCATGACAGCACCAGAGGGAGGGATGAAAGATAGGTGCAAAATAGAGAGAGGAGGATGTTGAGCGGTACGAACGCAGTTAATGCCACTGAATATCCCTGGTTTCAGCACCCCAATACTAGCCAGCGAGCGTTGGGGCACCTGGGGATAACCAGCTAGGGCAATATTCAGCCACTAGGCAGTTATCCTACAGTAGCTAAAGTCAGGCACTTGAAAGACTCGCCTACCTTCAGCTGCTTTAGCTGAATATCGCTGCTAGCTGCTATTGGGGGTTTTCTGGGGTTCCCCTATGATAATTTGGGGAATTTTCTATTTTTGTTTGGCTGTTTGTGTTCAACCCCAACATCATATATACAGGACCTACCTTAAACAAATTGCTCATGCCACCGTAACAGCATGAAAAATTTTTTTATTTACAGTGGTGTGCAAAAGTCTGGAATCACTTGTAAATTTGACGTTTTTTCAACTTCGTGACCTTATATCTTAATTTCGTTTTCCTCCCAGTGGCTTTTTCTGTGTATCTCATGATAAGTGATAGATTTGGCTATTAGGGCCAACTTTTAGTATTGGTTTGGCCTTTATTTTCTGAGTTTGTTACCCATAGTTGTCCTGTTGATAGATTTTCTGTGAAAATCGCGTAATGAACATTGTTGGCCAACGATATATTATTGTAAGTATGCTTTAAAATATTATGGACGCATGCCAGGTTTCCTTCAAATTAATGTATGTGGCCTTGAAAAAGGCCGTTTTTATGTGTCAGTGATGGCTCAGTATTTGATGGGCCACCCTTTTGTTCTTGATCACCTGACTGCACCTTGTCAGCATTGAATGAACCAGTCTGACAAGGTGATCGTTGGTGACAACACGGTTCCAAGCTGCAATGAGTGACTCAATCAGCTCACGCGTTGATGTTGGATGCCTCTTGGATATTTCCAAGGCCATCTTGTGCCACAGGTTCTCAATTAGATTCAGATCTGGAGACTGGGCAGGCCAGTCCATTGACTTGATGTTGTTCCGCTGCTTCCAGCTGATCACCTGTCTGGAGCAGTTTGTGCATTGTCATCTTGGAACATGGAACAGCTGGTGTGCTGATGGCACCATGCACTTTTGCAGTATGGTGATGTACTTGGCCCCACTGACCATTCCATCGATGATGTGAAGACGTCCAATGCCACTGGCAGCCATGCAGCCCCAGACCATGACCTTCAAAGGATGCTTCACAGTGAGGTTGAGACACTCAGGCTTGAATTCCTCTCCAGGAAATCTCCTCACATAGGTGTGGGCCTGGTTACCAAACAGGCAGAAGGTGCTTTCATCGCTGAATAGCACCTTTTCCCACATTTCAGTCTACCAGGTTGAGTGCTTTCTCACCCACATGATCCAGTTGCGCCTTTGTATGTCAGTCATCAGTGGCTTATTCCGTGCTTTGCAGTCCCGGAGACCAAACTGCAGGCACCGGCGACGAACTGTTGATGAGCTGACACTGACCTCACTCTTGTCTGACCACTCTTGAAGTAGCTGAGGAGAGGTCAACTTGCGATTAGTCAGTGAAATGCATTGTAGTGCGCGGTTATGGCGTGATGTTGATGCATGTGGACGACCTGAACGAAGCTTGTCCACCACTGAACCCATTTCTTTCTTCTTCTGTACAAGCTTAACAACAGTGCTCTGACTGCAGCCAACTTTCCTGACTATCTGACGGCTTGAAAATCCTTCCTCGCTCATAAAGGACACACGAACACGCTCCTCCAACATCAGGGTCCGAGTCATCTTCATGGTCGATCCAGAAAGCGTATGAAATTCAAAAATTCTGTGCATTTTTATAGCTGCACTGTTGGCTAGATATCTGCATTGTGATTGGTTAGTGAAACCAGCCTCCTGATTGGTCAGAAATAACATGTGCATATTGGATAATCTCGATCCAGTTTTGATGCAGGATCCACAAAAATCGCAGTAGCTATCTCCCAGTATCTGTAAAGTATTTAAATTGGAAGCAAGGAATGCAAAAAAAGTCAACTCTGATAGCCAAATGTATCCCTTTTAATGTGGTAGAAAGATGCATATGCTGGGCTAACGCAAAATTTAAAAAAAAGTTAGAAAGTACGAAAAACGCAAAACTCACAAATGATTCCAGGCTTTTGCACACCACTGTATCTTGCCAGGTCTGTAACATCACAAGTTTTACTTTTTTTTTCTTCATTATTTATTTATAAAATATTTCAATAATACAAAAAAGAAATTTACATGCAAAAAAAGCCATACAATAATACAGCTCCAAAACATAATAAACATGCAATAGTCAACATCAAGGGAGGTGCTTACCTAAAATTAAAACCTGAGAAGGAAAAACCCAAAATGGTCCCTGGTAATATTATGAAAACTCAATTTTTACATATCGATGAGCACAAAATATATAAAGAAAAGTATATAACCACTATCACAAGCTTTACTTTTGATTTGATTTTGATTTATAAGGTATAAATTTCAATATCAATCCATAGTATCATCGCATTTATAATAAGCAAAGCACCTGACAAAAGGTCCTGGGACAGAGAGAGAGCCTTACTCCAGTGAGATCGTTGCTCAATTTTGCTGATTTTGCAGTTTCCAGTGTGAAAAAGTCAGAGCAAGCTGTTTCTTAGGCCTGAGCTATAGACGTTAGCACAAGATGGATTCAACCTGTAACAAAGGTACCTTAAGGGTCTTCATTTTTTCCCTACATTCCCCTCTTGAATCCCACTTCAGTTCCCTCCTGTTGTTCTCATAGTGTACCCTTCTACACTCGGCCATCCGGAACCTCCAGTGACACTCACTGAAGAGATGGAGACATGACGAGACAAGGTTGCCACATGAGATCTGAATCCCATTAATTCTATACCTAACATAGGGAACTTGAAAAGAGAGGAAATCCATATAGGGTTACTTGTTACCTGAATATTGGACCGCTACCAAGTGGAACCCCTCTGGAATAAGAGGATGGGCATCAGACAGGTTACCATTTAAATTAGTAACTCTAGGTCTACGGGCTAGGGTAGTACCTTCACAAGAGCTGGAAGAGGGAAGTAATGTTATTGTTGCCAAATTGGAAGGACATTTAGGGGCTTGTTTACAAAGCCGCGGTAGCGGTGCGCGGTCGTTATCGGAGCCGCGGCCCCATATGGGGCCGCGACTCCGATAACGACCGCGAACCGCTACCGCGGCTTTGTAAACAAGCCCCTTAGTGTAATTTCTTTCTTCCTGACAGCTACAGTTTTTCTTGTTATATTCAAGGATAGCTGGAGTAGTCTTATCAGGGGTAAACGTACTAAAGCACAACAAAATGGAGAAAGAGCAGCATCTTAAGTAAATAATAACAGCAAGATTACAGTGATAACAGAAATTAAATATAGAACTATAAATTCAGTCCACTCGAGGCTTCTCAGTTTGCCAATTAACGAAGGGGATTCTACATCAGCAGGTTTGCCAAACGGATAATAGTGTACAGTCATTTATGTATCTTCTTCAGGAGTCTTCTCTTCTCCCTCTCCAGCTGCTGGGGCCTTGGCTGCTCTGGTATTATCAGAAGTACTTGGAACGGTCCCTCACATAGCCGTTGTGGAATGTGCTGGTGGTATGCTTTTGCCAGGATCCAGTCTCCAGGTTGCAAATAATGACCTCAGTTGGAGCATTTTTCATATTGTACAGAGTCAAAGGCAAGACAGTTTTTTGTGTTTTACAAGGTTTTTAGGTTTTGGAGGTTCCCCCTCTTGGATTGCTGCTTACATACAGCAGTCAATCCTAAGCAACTCAATTAGCTAATGGATTTTTTTTTTCTTTTACAGATCAGAAAAGCTGCCGACAAGATGCCCACACTTCCTCAATTTTTCAAATTTAAGATTGTACCAATCTTGTGAAAATTTGTGTGGGTATCTTTCCTCCTTTCGCCTTCATGTGTCTGGCCAGGGCACACAGAGGCAAAATGTAGATAAGCATTTGGAAATACCACATGGCCAGTGTAGGTGTTTCCAAAGCCCATCAGGATGCAAGTACATCTAGCCTCTCCAAGTGTCAGTTCCAATTATTAAGCTTATGTCTGGGCTAGGATTGCAGAGTCAAGTGCTCATCATTCCATCAAACTCCTTGTTTTTATGACATACTAAAGTATCTTTATTTGATAAGGCTGTTCTTACATATCAAACACTCATTTAAGCTTAACATTGTTTCTTTAAAACTAAAACAATCCTTTAAAAAACTTTATTAAGCATAACATGAAAATTATTAAATGACTATAGCTTTCTCTCTCTACCTGTGTTCTTTCCCAAACTTCTCCTGGATCATTGATGACAAGCAAGATTTTGTTTTTTCCAGTCACTTAAGGTACTGTCTTTAAATTCTAATAGATTCAAGGGCAATGCAAGTTCAAAAGAAACAATAAGATTTTACTCGTCCTGTGCTTGCTCATCTAAAACTGGATATCTGCATAAATATAGTTCTGTAAGGATCACATTAGATAACATACATACATGAGGATAAACTAGATAAATTCATGGTGCTTAAACATATATCTGTTTTTCTTAGTTGTTCCTCAAAAACTGAAATCAGGAATGTTTTTCAAAACAAAGTGCATTTTTCAAAAAAACGTATAACTCACACACACAGCAAACAAGGTGCTGCTGTTCTGTTTATCAATCCACAATCATGAGAGGAAACAGGATGCCACATACTTCTCTTTTTATAGCACTGAGCTTTTACAATGCAGCCACAGCAATACCAGAGAACACTTCCTCTTCTTTGGTTTTAAATTATTTGAACTGAGCAAATTTACATGTGCTTGGTGTTTAAGACAATAGACTGAGTAAAATCTTGCATTAAGATCTGGAAATAAACTTTCTTATTACATTTCAGACTATGAGCACAAATAAGTACTTATATTCACAAACAGATAAAACAATGTTAGTTAGTCTTTAAACAAAGGAATTTCTTCTCGGGAACCTATGAGCAAGACAGGAAAAACATGATTGATTAATCATGAACACGTTTTTCTGTTTTTTTTTTCCTCTTGCAATTGAAAAATACTTCAGGCATTTGAAAATAGTTTGGGCAAATTGCATTTAAACCTAAAAGTTTTAAATCTTAGCTTTCGACCTCAGTCTGAAAGGACAAGTTACAGACAAGTATCTGCTTTTAGTTATTTATTTATCTGTATTTATATCCCGCTTTTCACCGGGTCAAAGCGGTGGAACATTGAACATGGGGGGGGGACAATAATCAGCTGTGGGGGTATGGGCCGTCACCGAGTGGCCGACATTAATGATTTTAACAAGAGTTTGGGACATAGACAGAGATATTAAGCTACAGTTTCATTGGTGGGTGTTTGTCTCAGGTCCGAGGTATTCTTGGAATAGTGAGGTTTTTAGTTGTTTCCTGAAAGATAGGGGGTCTTTGTTTTTTCTGATGTGTTTCGGGAGAGAGTTCCAGATGGATGGTGCGTATAGTTCGAAGGCTCTGTTGCAGGTTCGTTGATTGCATTTTGTTCTTTTATGGGGGATGGTGAGGGAGTTGTTGGTGGTTTGTCTGGTTTTTTTGTTGTGGGCTGGACGGGTCAGTAGAGTGCGGAGCTGGGAGGTTTGAGTTTGATAGAGTTTTGTATATGCAAACAAATCTTTCTCATTGAGCTAATTTTTTGGACCATGGCAATTTCTTTTTCTGCCACAGTTCCAGCAACTAAGGGAGCTTCTCTGAAAACGCTATGACTGAGCTGGTCCTGCCCATCCCCCTTTCCAAGTACCCCCGCTGTTCGGTCCTGTCTGGTTCCAAGCCTGAGCATATACGCTGAAATTCTCCCTGGGGTCGTCTTCTTCAATGTCACACTGTTCCAAATCTCTAATAATTTCATTTTTTTCTGTTTTATAATGGCCCTAAGTTTTTGCTTTTTCTGCCTCATGCTGCTTTTCTGTTTTATTTAAACCTTCTCTTTCTTTTTCCTTCTCATCGTCCTTTTCCTTGTCCTTCTCTTTAACTTTACTTTTATCAAAATCCTCCTGCAACTCTCATAGTTGTAATGCCATTAATTTTGTCTGCAAACTTTTCATATCCTTCTCAGGTTTTATCTATTCTTCTTCAGCTAAATTTTACAAAATGGTGTATATGTGACTGCTGTCTTGCCCAGGACTCATCTTCTAACCCCACAATTGTGTCAAGTCTTGATTGAACTGATTTAGGCAAAGTATTGCTAAGTGTTTGGAAAAATAGGGGCAGGAAATCTGGGTCAGAATAAACCATTCCAGTCTGGGTTTCCCACAAATCTTGAAATCAGGCAATATATGCACTAATATCTTCTCCTATCTTAAAACGCATTTTAAGTAGTGGCCCTAAATTCTTCTGGGTGGGGTATAGTTCTTTTATAGAATTCCAAACTCTGGGTCGGTGCTCATTAAACTCAGACCCATCATATCGTGTCTCTGCTACAGTAACTTGGGGTAAATTAGCTCTGGCAAACACTTGATTTGTTGTATGAGTTCCCAGGAGTTTTGCTAACAGTGCTTTAACATCCCCTAGCCCTAAAGTATACCCTGCCGTAACCCGCTCAAACTTTTGAATCCAGGAAGCGCCCCCTCTACTAAGAGGAGGTAAGGCACTAGCTATATTATCCATATCAGTAAAATTCCAAGGGACATATCGAATAGTTCCTCCTTGTGAATGCAAGAGGGACAAGCACAGTTTTCCTTCATATTTTTCCCGTATTTCTAATCCCATCTTCATGTAATCTAAATCCCATTGTGGGTCCCCCGCTCCCCCATTAATGCAAAGTCTAGCAGTATTCAAATGTGCAGTGTCAAGTGCCCCCTCGAGAGGTCATTGCAACATTTGCGGCTGGTTCTTTAACATCCAGCCATACATATTGTCATTCCATCGGTTGATGAAGTAACGATTTCCCTCACTCTCCGCTACTGTTTCCTTAGGCATTAGTGAGGCTCCAGCCTGACTGTTATTTCTTGCAATCCCAATGTGCTTTGTATCACTTTACTTGTTTTCACAGCTGGATCTCAAAGAGTTCAGTCTTTCTTGAGCTGCATTTAATGTATCCCACTCCTCTTTCATTCTATCTGCCTTTTTTCAGTTATGCTTGTCCCACTTTTCCAGTGCTGACTTCCGCTCCTCCCATTCTTTAATTCGTGACTCTTCTAATTCCTTTTGTTCCTGTTCTTTATATTTATCCTGTTCTATAATATTTCTTTTTTAGTGTTTGTCAGTTTCATCAATCTTTTCTTAAACATCCTACTCATTCCTATACTATCTTGAACCTATATAAAAACATCTTAATATTAACTAGAATATCTAAATAAAAGGTACCTTAAAACATATAAAAAGTAAAAACATCTCTTACCCTCACGATGATCCTTCTTCTGCAGGAATCCAAATCACGCTTACCTCCTTCTCGACCTGTGCTTCGTCCGGCGAACATGGGAGAACACTTCCCGGTGACGTCACTGCACTGTGAGTCACCAAAATCACATCGGGGTCACCAAGATGTTGGTTTTTTTCTGGGGTTCCCCTATGATTATTTGGGGAATTTTCTATTTTTGTTTGGCTGTTTGTGATCAACCCCAACATCATATATACAGGACCTACCTTAAAGAAATTGCTCGTGCCACCGTAAGAGCATGGAAAAATTTTTATTTATCTTGCCAGGTTTGTAACATCACAAGCTTTACTTTTGATTTATAAGGTACAAATTTCAATATCAATCCATAGTATCATTACATCTATAACAAGCAAAGCACCTGACAAAAGGTCCTGGGACAGAGGGAGCCTTACTCCAGTAAGATCAGCTACCGTCTGTCTATTTATCAAAATTTCTTCTCCATATTTATATTCATTTTCAGGCTCAAATTGCTGATACATAGATTTCCTTTCTGTTTCTTATTCTCTATTATCGCAAGAGAATCTGCTTCTTAATTCTTTATTCCTCTGTTTTCTCTGTGGCATCCTGTCTCTCCATTCTCACTCGCCTTCTGCGAGCCATGTTTCCTGCAGATAAACTGTAGATACTGATGTTCGTCTTCCTTGTTTACGTTCCCCTTTGTTCATCCAAGAGGCTCAGGTGACAGCCTTTTCATTAGCTGTATAGCGTTCAGAGATTCTCATCGTGTCAGCTCTCTGGGACAGGATATTAGCTCATTTCGTTGCTCAATTTTGCTGATTTTGCAGTTTCTAGTGTGAAAATGTCAGAGCAAGCTGTTTCTTAGGCCTGAGCTATAGACGTTAGCACAAGATGGATTCAACCTGTAACAAAGGTACCTGAAGGGGATTCTTTTTTATCTCTACACTGCTTCGCGAACACGCTCTCCAGCCAATCTGGATATTCAATACCAGTGGCCGGGGCGCCGGCAGTGAGGTTCAGCAGCGACAGTTAGCTGCTTTATGAGTGCCAGCCACCACCACAACTGATTGTCCTCCCTATTAATTTTAAGCTCCTAAATTAAGATGAATTTTCAGCCGAAAATGTAGGCTTCTCAGTGCGGCAGAAAATAGGCACAAATTTAGGAGCTCAGCTTTTTTGAATATCGGGCCAAAGGTGTATATGCATATGTGTTGTGATAAGGAAGCTTATCATAGCTCAGGAAGGAGCTATAGAAAAGGTGAAGTGACTCTGAACAAGCAACCTGTCAGTTCTGGTAGAAATAAGAAAACAGAATTTTCCCATAAAAGACTACCAGTCCCAGAATGCACCAGGTTTCCAGCAGCCATTAGAGGAGCTGAAGTGGGGAAACGTGTGTTCAATCAGGAGGGCTATGAGGTAATCCCTAAGCACTCATCTCAAAGGGCAGGGCCTGATTCAGCACAGCTGCGCTGTGTTAGGGAGGAGCACTCATCTAAGCAGAATAAAGGTAGAGTTTATTCTACAGAGAATTATCCTGAGGATCATCCTTATCCTGAGAATCAGCTTGAGCTTGATCATCTTCATCATCAGGAGGATCATCAGAAGCAGAAGCCAAACCGGACGGACAGAGAGGGAAAGAAACCCTTTGGAAGAAAGAGGAGAAAAGCCTTTGAGAGGTCTAGAAGAGTCCAGAGCAGTACGTATACTGGGAGGCATTCCAAGGGCCAGCATACACCATTGGACTGGGGAAAGCCAGAGGAATGGTGCTGCAGAGCTAGGAATCTCCAGACGGTACCTGTGAGAGAGACGGCTGCACGTGGAAGGGACCCTAAGACCCGTGCCAGAAGGTATGTGAAGAGAGATCCAGTGTCCAGGGATCTGGATTGGAAGGCTGGACATAAGAACTGGACTACATACTGGCCAGGCTATATAGAGAGGAACTCTAACAGCAATGGAAGCTCAGGTATGAACACTGATCTATGCCCTAGCTATAACCTTGAAAGACAGCAGGGAAACAAGTATTCTCCTGAAAGTGCTCCATTGAGAGATTCATCTGTGCCAATCCATGATATTGCACCCATGCTTGTTGAAGAAGGGGGAATGATAGCAGATGAAGATTCTGCTTACATGGACTGCTCTCTGTCTAAACTCCTTTGGTAACTTTCTGTTACAAAGTACAGCAACCATCACAAAGAAATACAAACTTGTTCTTTAATCTACTCAGAAAAGCTCCTGAAGCAGGATTTGACCCACGCAGTAGAAAGCAAGCCAGCTAAGGGGTTTCAGCTGGATAACTGCTAGCAATTGAGCCTTACCTAATTGCTTGTGAGCTAGGAGAGAATCACTTCTGAATCTATGTGGGAAGATATAAGAAGTTAACCTGAAAAGAACAGCTTTTTTCTTTCTTTGTACCTTTTGGTTTGTTGTTTGATACATGCTAAGAAAATATTAGCTAAGCCTACAGAAAAGACCAGTTTGTTATCAACCAGGTCTTATTTCTTTCGCTTTGATTGCCTGACAAGTTTAAAGGTTGTTTTCCTGATTTTGTTTTTTTTCAAGTTTAACACTGAAAGCAAGTAACCTGATTTATGTGCTACCAAGCATATCTGTGTTGGGAGAAATAACCCCATAAATAAATATTTTATTGGCTTTACCCAAAAGCACAACTAATTATTGTGAGCAGCTGTGTCTGGTGTGAATGAACTACATTGCCCACAATCCCTTGCAAATCATATAGATATATGCACTTGCCAAGACTGTGAAGATTCTCACCCAGGCAGCCGTCTGACAGTGTGCGTGTGTGTGTATATACACACATATATGAAGTAAATTCCCATTTTTTTTATTTTTCCCTTATCTCTTTCGTCCTTTCTCTCTTTTGCGTCCACATCTGCAAACAGACTCATCAAATGCTTTTTTTTTTTTTTTAGTTTTATAGAAAACAAAACTTGAAAACACTTTAACCAAGTAGATTCTTTTCTGAAATGTTTTCTGCTTTTTTTCTTTAAAAATCACACAGTCCACATCACTGCTGTTTGAATTCATAGGGAACAACAGGAACTGCTAAGGTAAGTTTTTTTTCCTCTTTGTTAACTAACACATAGAAAAAGTCTCTACTCGGAACTAGCCTGTCCTATGTGTGTGTGATTATTTCGCTTAAGCTTCTCCTGAAGCCTGGGTGTGATAGGCGCACCTTTTTGACAGCTGCCCCTGCACAGGTTCTACTGGATCTCCCGGTCTTCAGGCTCTCTTTTTTCTGAATACCTGCTGCCTGGCTTTAATAAATCAATGCCAAGAACTGCCTTCATGCACGCAATTATCTTTCAGAAAAATTCACTTTGTCAGCATGTGTCTCAATTTCTGGAAACCTTAAGTGAAAACTGTGAAATTATTTCCCTTAAACAAAAGCAGAATCCCAACCATGAGAAATGTGAACATGTGGGGTTGACCAAAATTTCATTTCCCTCACAGAAATTGCCAAAAGCCATAAATAGCTGAACATGTTCAGAGACATTTGAACAGCGTAGCAGTTTCATTTTCTTATTCACGCCCTCCAAAATTCTCATTCCAAAAAAACATTTCAAATGCTATCGCATCTCTCCAGTTTCTTACTGAAGCTTACTTGTGTGAAAGTGTAGGAAGAATATAGTCATGAGAGATCAGAGTTTTGACTGTCACGGCTTTTATACACATTCGCAGATTTTTTTCTCTCTCTCTCTCTCTTAGAAAATATCGGCACAGTCAGCCTTGCTAGCATGGTTCTTTTTTTCTTTTGGTCTTTTTAAATTTATTATGACCACTGACAGTAGACATCATGTAGTAAGGTGTTAACACATGTAAATATCTGCTGCACATGTTAATGTCCTAGTCAAAGATATTCGGTGGCAGTAACATGATTAGAGCTGCCGTCCACCCTGATGCTAACCGGTTGGCATCAGAGCATATCGAACATTCTGGGGGTGGCACCCTTCAATAACCAGGCATCAACATGCAGCAAAAGCCGGGCACAGTAAAAGCTGACCTAACTTTTGCCACAGAAGCTAACCAAGTGGGGCTGACTATCATCACTGCCCAGTTAACTTCCCAGCAATCTGGACAAGCCAAATATTCAATGCAGACACCCAGCTATGACCCCAGCATTGAATAGCCAGGTTTAAGGTTCAGCAGCGGTGGCTAGCCACCTCCACTGAATATCGGGCCCATTGTTTTTAAGGGAGCCCATTACATGTTTGGAGTGCTCCAGGAAAGTGTAGATATATTTCTGATTTAATGTACATGCATACTTTAAAAACTGGATATCGACATTTGCAAAACAGGCGTGTAAGCTAAATGCTTGGGTTCATAGGCCAAGGAATGGCCAGCAGGAAGGAGGGGGTGCTAGTGCCTTTATATAAGTCTCCGAGTCCTCATTTAGAATGCTGTGGGCAATTCTGGGCAGCACATTTTCCAAAGGATATAAGCAGAATGAAGTTGGTGTAGAAGGTTGCTACCAAAATGGTCAGTAGTCTTCATCATAATGCATATAGGAAGAAAAGCAGAAGAGGGGAGATACCATAGAGGCATTTAAATACTTCCATGGTATAAATACCACACTCCAGAACAAAGCACTCACCGCAAACCTGCCACGGAGCCTTCAAACTATATGCACCCTCTCTCTGGAACACACTCCCAAACCCTATAAGAAATATCTCCAGAAAAGGGAAGAGTACTCAATTCAAGATGGCAGTCACCAGTTTTCAGTAGGGGTAGCTGTGTGTTTTATCATGGGAAAGACAAAAGTTAAGGGATGTAAAAAGTTTCTGAAGTTCCCATAGCTACCTCTTTTCTTACCTCTCAGGGTTCGATAGAACCTTTTTTGATTTGTGCACCTCTGCAGGCTAGGGTAGATCTGGTGCTTTAGAGCCCTACTGACTATTCTGTGAGGCTGGGCAGCTTGTTGAATAGCTCTGGGCCCGACATCCAGTTCCCGGAGCAGCAGTGTGTGTCTAAGGTGGCTATCCTGGAGTCATCCTTTCCTGAGAGCCAGGCAAAGTCGGCGCTGACACATTTTTCTGTCTCTGGGTCAAGCGGGAGGAGTCAGGGTTGCCCTTCCAGCTCTGCATTCCATTGTCGAGGGCTTGTTGGAACTTTTACCAGCAGTGTATTTGTCGACAGTGGAGCAACAGAGACCGGTTTTGGAGTGGGGGGAGCTCCGTTGTCCTTCTCTCTTCAGTGCCCAACTACATTTACTTTAGAAGTCATTTGGTCAGCTATTCAACAGCTAGGAGAAACTCTGACCTCTCATTTTCAAGGGCTGTCTATACAGGTTCAGACAAATATTGTATCGTTGCAACAACAGATGGAGGAGATGGCTGCTTTGAAGAATTCCACTTCTTTATTGCAAGAAAAGGTTGGTCGAATGGAAGATAGGCTTGGGACTTTTTCTAAGGATGCATTGCTTATGAAAACTAGGTTGACACATTTGGAGAACTTTGATTAATTTCCCCAAATCTGTATTGATATTACAAAAGAAATGTTTAAACATTGTTTAGTGGAAGTGCTTGGAGTCCCTGGTGAATCCTATTCCCCAATTGCCAAGTTGTATTGTATTATATTCCAATTGGTCTCAGGTCCTCTGGATCTAGGGCTATTCCAGGGGTACAGCAGGCAGATTCTTTGGACATCTCAGCCATTTTAGAGTCATCCGAAGTAGATGCTTACACACCAGCTACGTTGTTGGCAACATTTACTTTATCATCTGATAGAGATTGGTTTCTAAAAATGTTTTTCCATAAGAGGTCAGTTCTTTATAGGGGTTTTTCTGTTCGGGTATTTCCAGATTTGTGCTGGGAAACCCAGAAGAGAAGGCATGAGTTTCTCTTATTGCAACTGGGAGTTCAGCAATTGAGAGGACAATTTTTCCTAAAATTCCCATGTAAATGCACTGTTAAGGTGCAGTCTATTTCCTACAGACCTTTTGATCCGGCCCAGTTGCTGGCTTTTCTAAATGCTCGTCGGGCAGCCGTTGTTGATGAGATAGCTGCTGATGTTATATAGTCCCCAGTCCATCTGCCGACCTTATATTTCTTTTGATATTGGTTCTATTTTTTCCTTTTCCACTCTCCTATGTTGTGGACTATAGTGAGGTGCTGATGTTTTTGGCATTTTGCCTTTTCTTTATTAATTGATGTATGAATGTTCTTTTACAGCTTCCCCTTTTTTTCCTTTCACGTGTATTGTATGCTTGTTTATATTGGAAATGTTTGATAAATATTAAAATAAAGAAAAAGAAATATCTCTGATCTTCATTTCTTCCATAAACTCCTCGAAACCTTCTTCTTCTCCAAACACTTCAACCAGACTGCGAACCAGGAACATACTGAGACCTTCTATAAATGTACCCACCGAAACTATTGATAACACAGAGCTAACTGTTATTTCTATATAGTTACAACCTTCTTTCTGTTCAATGTAAACTGCTTTGACCTGGCAAAAAGCGATATATAAGCTCTGCTAAATAAATAAATAAATAAATGCTCAAGAGTTGGCCCTTACCAGTTGAAAGCAAGCTCTGGAACAAGGGATCATAGGATGAAGGTAAAAAGGGATAGACTCAGGAGTAATCTGAGGAATTTTGTTTTTATTCAGTTTTTGCAAATATACAAATTTAAAATAAAGAATATAAGCAATGCTAATTACAAAGTAGGAAATTAAATATAATCCTCCCTCAACAAAAAAGAAAGAGAACGGGGTAGGCAAATCAACACCAGTCCACATCAAGGAAAGAGAAAATAATAATAAAAGAAAAGTAAGATAGAAAAAGAAGAAATAAAGGGAAGAGCGGAAGATCCCTCCCTTAATCAACAATAGTGGGCTTATTTCTAGCTCCAGTGAACCCAGAACTTCCGTATCTGACAAAAGCTTTTCCGAGTAGACTCATAGAAATAATATGTTTCCATATCAAGTTATAATGCATTTGTATGGAAAACGCAAAAAGAAAGTTGCACCCAAACCCTAAACCTTAGACTTCAAGGCAAGGAACTGCTTCCAGCAAAGTTGAGTGTTCCTAGACATGTCAGGAAATGCATTCAACTTTCTTATGCAAAACATAATGGGTCTGATATTCATGTGGGAGGCTATGCATAGCCCTGACCCGCTGGCCCCATGGTGACGGCATTGAATGTCCGAGTTTGGCACACAGAGGACACCGCCACAGCACCTAACCAGGTAGCGGTGATATTGCACCAACTACGCAGTTAGCATCTGCGACTAAAACTAGGCAAGCCAAAAGCTGGCCTAGTTTTAGCTACGGATTGCTAACTGGGTAGTGGCAGTCTCCGCCTCCACTCCATTCCGAAATGCCCCAATGCTAACTGGATAGCATCGAAGTGCGTAGGGGACTTAGAAGGGGATATTCCACGGCACTAACCGTGTAGGTGCAGTTGAATATCCAAATTTAAGGCATTTACAGGGTTTACTGGGCTGTAAACCCTGCAAATGCCTTTCAAAAATCAGGCCAACATCTTTATATTTAAAGAAAAGTTTCAACACCTTGAACTTTTCCATTACTGAAACAAACATCACCAATAAGGTGGCCCTCTGGGGGATATCTTCTGACGAATCTTAAAGAAATTTCATCAGATCCTGACCAACATTAGACAGAACATCCAAACCCTCATCCCCAGCGTCCTTTTCATGAAGCTTAGTAGGAACAGAATCTGATAACAGCAAAATATTTGTTCAACAGAATTTCAGCAGATAATGCGTTATCAAGAAATTAAGGAATTGTAAATTATTAATTCTAGACAAATTCTCCAGAGTCTAATTTGCAATGGGAGATAAAGAATCCTTAACAAAGGAGATACTGGTCTGCTTCAAGCAAGCCAGCTGACCTTCCTTTCTAGAAACATTCTTACCCACCTCTGGATCTAATATCTTCTTCACCAAGTTTGTGCACCACCTCCTGAGAGGAGTAGCCGAGTGATGATCCAGTACCAAATAACTTAGAGTCAATATGAGAAATAGCAGTGCACACGTCCTTCATAGAAACATCTTGAGATGGTACCAAAGCAGTCTGTTCCATATCATGCAATAAAACTGACTTCGGCAGAGGGCCAGGTACTTGGGAAGGGACCATCGACCCAGGAGAAACCTCAAACACAGTTGATGACGACTGTGGTTCGGGAAATGGTGGAGAAGTCCCTTCTTTGGAGCTAAGAGAAACTCCCTCTGAGGTCAATATTAGTGTCAAAATGTTTGTCCAAAGGCCCCACTACTTTGCGCAAAGACTGTGCAGCAGGAGTTATCTTGGGCAAAATCTTTGCCTTCCTTTTACCCAAGGCAGCGCTCAGTACCTGACCTTTAAGGGGCAGAGGCTTACAAACCTCTGTTGGTTCTCCCAAGGGGCATGTCTAGCCCCTTTAGACATGCCCTTTCAGGCCACAGTCCAGAGGGCCTCCTGGCCAGGTTATCTGCTCCCTTGTGGCCTCACCGCAGTGATGTCACTGGGGGGGATGGCCACACAAGAAGCAGCTGCGCCCACACGCACAAACCTTCTGCTCCTCTGTCAGTCGGGGCCTCCTGGACAGGTTATGTGCTCCCTCAGGGCCTTGCCATGGTGATGTCACTGAGGGGATGGCTGCACAGGTGCCTGCTGCCGACCACACTCTCCCACTGACATTCTTCCCTTCCCATGCAGCACACAGGAAGCAGCTGCGCCCACACGCACAAACCTTCAGCTCTTCCCGGAAATATTTCTTTATTGAAAGAGTGGTAGATGGTGTGGAACAGCTTCCTAGTGGAGAAGTGAACGTAGTAGAGACAATGACTGTATCTAAATTCAAGAAAGCATGGGATAAACACAGGGAATTCTAGAACTTAATAGTTCTCATGGAAAGGCAGACTGGATGAACAGTATCAGGTTCATTCTGAGCAATGAATAGCGGGGATGGACATCCTGTCCATCCCTCCTATTCGTGGCCTTTCCCGGCCCCATCCTCCTTCCTTGTGCATTGTACAGGGAAGCTAGATGGGGCAGGAAAAGGGAGGATCGGGGGCAGCATTAGGGTGGGCAGTGGCTGGTTGTCGGCCCCGGACGTACAGAGCTGATTCTAAAGTCAGCCCTGTACATCCAGGGCAGACGACTTGCATGAGGGAGTAATTCCACCTCTGAGGTGGAATAACTTCCCGATGTGGTGGGATCGGTGGGCCCAGGGTTGGGAAGGGGCAGTAGGGGGCAAAGAGCATTCTCCGCAGCCCAACCATGGCCTTGTGTGCCCAGATCTGGGGTCAGACTGTGGGAAAAGCAATTTGGAGGCCAGTGGCTGGGGATCATTTGTTTTAAATGGAGCCACAGTGCCGTGGCAACCGAACGCCATGGCGCTGCGGCTCCATTTAAAAGCCCTGACTGAGTTAGTCAGACAGTGCTGTACATGCAGGCCAGGCTCAATCACAGTCCTGACCGTGATTCTGATCCCACGGGGCCAGACGTGCCCCACAGGATCAGAATCGCAACTCCCTCTGTATGTCTGGTTCAGACCGGACGTACAGAGGCCATGTACATCCGGGACAGAATTGGGCCTTATATGTTTTTATCTGCTGTCATTTTCTGTGTCTGTACTTAGCATTTACACCAGTGATAGAAGGGGTGATTGCTATTACCTTTCTAATATTTTAAATGTTTTCAAAATGTAAAACCAAAGACTTACATCACTTGGGTCCTTAACTGGCTTTTCCTGGATGCCCAGTTTTGTACAATCTGACATTGTGTGTAAGTGCCGGCTATAAAATCAGTGCCTACATATGTAAGTACTAGTGCACACACATACAGAACTGGAGTGATACCGCTCCTTTTTGGAACATCTTTCCTTGCAAAATGGCTGCTCTTGCTGGTCATGCTGCATACCATACGTGTCTTCTCCCACATCCTTACAGGTAATTTACAAAAGGATCCGTGCTTAGTGGAGCTTATTGTAAAATACATGGGAAATTGTAAATGTCCCAGCTTGGATATCGCATTTTACACCAAGGCAACGTATGCAAAATCAGAGATAGTGTCAGCAATTTCACAATGTCCTCGCCTTTTGCCAACCAGCATCTCAGAAATTATTTATTTATTTATTTTATTTATTTAACAAGGTTTTATATACCGCCCCTTCCAGAGATCAGGGGCGGTTTACATAGAACTATTGAAAACATTTTACATTGAACAGAATAACTTAAGTACAGTTAACATATGGATCTATCATAGACAACTATGTACAGTGTTAGCTTAATTATGTGCAGTTTGTGCTAAGCAGTGGAATATTAATGTGGATTAGGTGTGCTTATGTATCGGGGGTTGAGACATATTATGGGCACTTCCATAATTCTCAATGAACAGATATGTCTTTAGCTCTTTTCTGAACTTTAAGAGATCTTTGACTGATCTTAGGTAGTCTGGGCGGACATTCCACAATGCAGGGCCAGCATATGAGAAGGCTCTGGCACTAGTGGATTGGTTGGTGTCACGGATGTGGTTTGGTATAGTGTATGTGTTTTGCGAGCAGTTTCTTCAAAGTCTGAATTCTGTCGGGGGTAATAGAAGTGAAGACAGGGGAGTTATGGATATTTTGTTATGGTGCTTAAATATGATCATTAAGTGCTTGTATTTCATCCTTGCTCCAACTGGGAGCCAGTGAAGATTGCGGAGAATTGGGGTGATGTGGTCAGTGCGGTGAGCTTTATATAAGATGCGTGCTGCCAAGTTCTGTGCTAATTGTATCTGGTAAATGGATTTCTTTGGTAAGCCATGCAGGATGCTGTTGCAGTAGTCAATGTGGGGGATTATGAGTGCTTGTACTAAAGTCATGTTCTTCTAGAAGTGGCCTTAGGTGATGGACCATGCGAAGTTTGTGGTACACAGTTTTTGTGATTGCTTTTATATGGGAGATCATGTTTAGCGACTGGTCAAGGATTATGCCAAGGTATTTCACTTCATCCTTGACTTCGAGTTTGGTTTCTTGTAATAGGATCTTGTTAGGTGGAGTGAAGCTCGGATTCCTATGGATGAAAAGTACTTCTGTTTTTTTATAGTTAATTTTTAAATTGTGTGCAGTGAGCCAATCAGTTATATCGCTTAGGGATGTGGTTATCTTTTAGTAGTTTTGGTTGGAGGTGTTTTTATGGGATGATACATCATTATATCATCTGCATAGAGATGATATAGTATATTACTGTATATTTTCTATATTATATATTATAGACAGTTACCACAGTTTCTAACCAAGTTATATTTCATGTTCTATTGTAAATACAATGCAGTAACGACTGCATTGTATAAGCTACAGTTAAATGTACACTGCACTGATATTGAATAGCGAGGTATAGAAGAGAAATTAAATAAATAAATAAAATAAATAAATATGTTGTGTATTGGCTGTATATACAGATTAAACAGTAGAGCGGATAAGGAGGATCCTTGAGGGATGCCTTGTTTTTGTTTGAAGGTGGTGGATGATTTGTGGTCAATCCGGACTTGTTGTGTGCGGTTTGATAGGTAGGAATCAAACCATTGGATGACTATTCCCTGCAGACCTATCTCTCTTAGTCTTCTGAGAAGTGTTTGATGGTCGATACTGTCGAATGCAGATGCAATGTCTATGAAAATCAGTACAAATGCCTGCTTAGCTGAGCTCAAACCACGTATAAGTTTGTCCAGGAGAGAAAGCATCAGGATCTCAACATTATGTTGGGAATGAAACCCATACTGTTGTTCGTCAAGGGGTGAATTTAGCTCAATATAATCTTGGAGTTGTTACTGGACTGTTTTTTTGTATAATTTTTGCTAGGAATGGCATGCTTGATATGGGTCTATTTGAACTAGGATGGTGTATGTCAGCAGATGTTGATTTGAGAAATGGTCGCAGTGAAGCTTGTTTTAGGACTGGTGGCACGTACCCTTGATGTAGTGATTGATTGACCATCTCTAGGATTATTGGAGTAAGTTCATCTTTTGCTGCTTTGAGCCAGCTAACTGGGCAAGGGTCACTGGGTGATGTGGTAGTGTTAATAGTAGTTATAATGTTCTTGGGATGCTTTCTATCCAAATTATGGAATGTTGACCATGAATTTTGGCAATCATGGTAGGTGTCATTAGGCTGTGTGTTGGGGGGGGGGTATGGGGAGATATCATTCTTGAATGGTGTATCCATTTTCTCCATGTAGTAATTGGCTAGAATTTGTGGTTGTATGACTATTTTTTATTTAATTTACATATATTATTTATTAACTTCAAAATTGACATAGAAAATTTCCTATTAATGATTTATCACAGTCACTCACCTACACTAGAGCAGAATTAATCCACATGGATCCTTGGAATCTAATTCTGTAAAATCTTTGGTAAATTTAAATCATTCATCCTCTCATGCATTCTAAATGCAGTTTTCAGGACCCAGGATAGCTCCCTGCAGTATCCCCTCAGTTTCCTGACAAACTACTTGTTCTCATTTTTCTGCATATTTAACCCCACAGACAAAAATATTTTCCTCTTCTTTAAATTTAAAATGGAGCAGCGATCCTCCACACTTTTTCTGTCTCTTTCTAGCCCTCATTTGTCAACTTCAAGTGTCTCCTCAGAAATGCAAGCTCAGGGACTTCTTGTTGCCTCTCTCAGCACGAACCTCATAGCCCAGTGGTTCCCAAATCTGTCCTGGGGGCTCCCAGATACCCACAATGAATATGCATGAGAGAGATTTGCATACAGTGTAGGCAGTGTATGCAAATATCTCTCATGAATATTCATAGTGGATATCCTGAAAACCCGACTGCCTGGGGAGGCCTCAGGACAGGTTTGGAAACCACTGTCACAGCCCCTTTTCTACACTGAATGATGCCCTCTTAACACTAGAAGCCCCAAAGTGTGTCAATTGACGCAAATGCATCTTTGAAGTTGTATACCAGCGCCACTGCTAGAACCATGTCAGTCATGTTCCATGACTTTGTTAGCAAGGTCAAGATGTTCAAATATGTGTATCGAAAATTAATGACAGATGCACCACCTAGCGGGAAAATGAATTTATACCTAGAAGCCCCAAAGTACATCAATTGACACACTCAATTGTCTTGGATGTGTCAATTAACGTACATTGGGGCTTCTAGGTATAAATTCATGTTCCGCATCTCAATCACTGTTTACAGTTTTACTCCGACATTACAAACAATAAACACATGATGATGTCATGTAATGACATCACATACTGCACGTATTTAACAAATAAGTAACTTCACATTAATTCACATCTGCATTTCATGCTAAACGCAGTCGTCATGATAATGCGTCAATTGACGCACTTTGGGGTTTCTAGGTAAAATTCTTTTTGGGGCTTCTAGTGTTAATGTCTTTCTCAGTGTCTCACCTTTCCCCACACAGGATCCTGATGTTTCTGAGACCACTGCAGCCTCACATTTATCTTTCCTTCTTCTTCAACAGAGCAGAAGCTGACCTAATGCCCCCTGCCGTTCGCCGACAGCCCAACTCTACCAGCATTCCCAGTGCATTGACTAACAGAGCATCATGACCTTGCTGCCCACTACCAGATTCATGGCCGTCTTTAGCCACACCCCATTCTGTCAGTCTGCTCACGATCATCACGGCCCAGAACACCATCATGGTAGCCATAAGAGCTGTCATTCAAACCACCTCCATTAACCTCCACTGCTTCAGCCTCTACCCTGTCCCAATGTGAATCCCAGCAAATTCATCACATCCACAGAAGCTACCTGCAACATCTCACACTGCAACTGCTCCACCTGAGCACCAGCACTAATGACCCCAGAGTTCTCCATGCAGCTAA
The DNA here is from genome assembly GCA_033557465.1 of Ichthyophis bannanicus. Taxonomy (NCBI): domain Eukaryota; kingdom Metazoa; phylum Chordata; class Amphibia; order Gymnophiona; family Ichthyophiidae; genus Ichthyophis; species Ichthyophis bannanicus. The sequence continues at coordinate 134,052,188 of CM066048.1, read as the reverse complement.
CCTTAGCTTCCACACTCCAGCTACTGCAACTTTCTGGGCCAGCTCCCAGTCCATCACCACCAATATAAGCAATTTTATACCAGGATGTGTGTAGATGCCTGTGACACTAACAGCTTCTGTGATGTTTTCTGTAGGTCATAATGTTGCAGGCAATGTAGTGTGATCTTTCTGTGGGCAATTCCCCTCATTTATTTATTTGCAACACTCTTATATCCCACAATTCTGATTTAAACCTTCTATGCGATACAACTAACATACATAATTAGAACAACATGAAATTAGCAATTTCAAACACACGATAAAGATTAACATAAAAAGCATACCTAAGAATCAATTTTAAAAAAGCCTCTTCAAATAAAACCACTTTTAGTAGTTTACAAAATTGTAAAACATGAGTTTCATGCCTTAACATTTCAGGGAGTGAATTCCACAAACATGGTCCTACTATAGAAAAAGCACTTGACCAAGTACATGCTAACTTTACCTTTCTAAAAGATGAAATATCAGAAACTGCCGGTTCTGGTGTGGATGTGAATGGACACCATTTGGAGAAGCTTCGGGCCGCCTTATTATTAAACCTTAAGTTTGGCTATCCTTATTGGCTGTTACCATCTGGAAGCTAATCCCCCAAAGTGCTGAGAATAGGCACCGAGAATCCATACGGAACCTGTATGCCATAAAGTCAAGGAAATCTTCTCCAGTGGGAAAGCAGCTTGGTCCTGCAGTGGAACAGGATGGGGAGCCACCCATAAAATTGAACACAAAGGCCAAGGTTGTTCCCACCAATAGCATGGCTGTGCTTTTGCAGGAGATCTGGTCATCGAAAGTGGAGATTACTACAGTTAAAGCCCAGTTCGCTGAGCGCTTTGATTCTTTGGTAGCTCACCTTACTGATGTGGAGGAGCATGTTGGAGGCCTGGAGGACAAGGAAATAGCTGTTAGGGAGGAAGTTGGTCAGCTCTGAAAGGCTGTTCAGTGCTCAGAAGACTAGGTGGAGAATCAGGACCAGCGGCAGAATTTCTGTATTTTTGGGGTTCCAGAGGGTGTGGAGCTTCCCGATGTGTGAGTCTTTGTGGAAAAAAATGTTGGACTCCTGTTTTCCCACACAATTGGCTATGCCATCTTATGAAATTGAGCGGGCCCATAGAGAAACCAAGCCTAAGCCAGACCCAGAGAAGTGGCCTCGTGCTATTATTGAGTAGATGGAACATGTGATCTTGGATCGTAAATCCAAGACTGTGTACTACAACAAATGGAAAATCTCTATCTTTCCGAATTTGAGTGTGAAAACAATTCAAAAGTGGAAGGCTCTTGGGCAATACTTAGTCAAGGCAGGCCTTCAAGTCAGTATCTGGTTCCCTACTATGCTAATCGTTCTGTATCAGGGTGAGCGTAAATTTCTGCATTCTCCAGAGGAAGTGGAGTACCTGTTGGAGCATGTGGGGGCCCATAAGGAAAGACCAATGAGTCCATAGTGAGGCACACCCCCAAAACCATCTAGCACTGGCACGGAATCTAGCCTGGTGGATGCAGTGAATGCTGTGCGGAAGGTGACAAGCGCGGGAGCCAGCGAGGGTATGAGTCCAGCCTGGAGTCAGCAGTGTCTGCTGATTTGAACAAAAACCTGAATGACTGATGGACTGAGTTTGCTTCTCTTTTTATTCTTGCGCCTGCTGGCACCATACCTGGGCCTTCTTTCCATAGTAGAGCTGACACCATGTGTTGCATGTATTTACTTTCTGCGCATCGTTGTTTATGGTCTTCTGTAACCACCACTATTGTTTCCTCTGTTCCCCGGGCCTCTCCTGGGGTTTTTCTGGGGAAGGTTATTCACCCCATGGGGCACTGGGGGGGCCACATGGTTTTGGGCCAGGCCTTGGGGTGCTGCACAGGGTTCTTGTGGTTACTATGTTTGCTTGGAGGGGTTTGGGTCTATAGGCATGGTCTTGAATCGCAGTTGTGTGTGGTGTGTGTGTTTCAGGTGACAATCGGGGTTCATGATGGGGGAGAAGTTCGGTATGGGATGTTCAGTATAGCTACTGTTACTGGGGAATGGTACTGATGCTATGTGAGTTTCTATGACTTTCTTCTATATGGGTGGCTGTGTGGGTGTGGGTGTTGGTTCTTAGTGGGAACGGGGGTAGTCTTCTCGGGGTGACCTTGTCTTCCCTCGAGTGGGGTGGCCTGGGGCTCCTCTTCTTTTCGCTAAGGAAGCTGGTGGTGGTGTATATGGTTTTTACAAAAGAGGATTTTGATTCTCTTTTATATATGTTAGTTGGGTCGTGTGGGTGGGGGTGGGAGTTTTGGAGGAGGGCTGGGATGCGACTGTCGGATTGAGGCTTGTTGGAGGAATGTATGTTTGTTTGTGTCTGACTGGCATGGGTTCAGGGAGGGGCAGACACATGGGAGAGGGGGCTCAGTTTTTATTTTGAATGCAGGGGGTTTGTTTCTTCTGATGCTTAATGTATGGTGGCAATAGCTCTTAAGTTTGCCACTCTTAATGTTGCGGGTTTGAACATCCCAGGAAAGCCTAAGCGGGTGTTATCTTATTTGCAAAAGGAACAAGTTGACATTGCACTTTTGAAAATGGTAAAGCTGGTTCCATTGGAAATAGAGAAGCTTCGGGGGGATGGTGGGGACAAGTGTCCTATTCTGCTTACAGTTAAAAGAAGGGAGTTGCTATCTTGGTTAGCTCACAGATACCCTTCACTTTGTATGAATCTGGAGGGGATGCCCATGGGCGGGTAGCATGGCTATTGGGACAGATGGAGCAATGTGAGCTTTCCCTTTTAAATGTCTATGCTCCTAATGGCCCTAAGGGGATCTTCTTTAAGCAAGCTTTCTTCTCCTTTGAGGCTAAGGTGAAGGGTTCTGTTTGGGTAGCGGATGATATGAACTGCGCCTTGAACTCCCTGGATCAATCAAGGCTGGTGCACACTGTAAGGCCACTCCCAGAGGCTGCTGCTTTATGTAGAACCCTGGAGAGACCGGGATGGGGTGACATCTCATGGGCCCTTCATCCTGGTGAGCGTGATTACACGTACTGCTCTGCTGGAATGCAGGGCTACTCTCAGTTGGATCTTATGGGGTCTATTCCGAGCCACAAATAGCGGGAATTATGCACTGCCTGGACGTGCATCCCTGCTATTTGTCCCCCTTGCCATCCCCGTGCAAGGCTCCCTGTATGAACAGTGGAGTTGTACAGGGAGCCTTAGACGTGGGCAAAAGGGAGCAGGCAGAAGGCAGAGTGAGTATGGTGTATGGAGGGCCCAGCACCCTAGACGTACAGGGCCAATTCTGAGGTCATCCCTGTATGTCAGGGGTAGGCCGGTTAGATGAGGGACTTATTCCACCTCAGAGGACACGGGGCAGCAGAGGTGCAAAGCAGGGACAAGACCGGGAGGCATGCAGGAGGTTCCCCATAGCCAGATCCTGGCATGACTATCCCCCTTTGAAATTATGGACAGAGGAGTGGGGGAGCTGAGAGGGTGTGTCCTCCCCACTGGAGAAGGTGGGGGAGCTGAGGGGGTGTGTCCTCCACACTGGAGAAGGTGGGGGAGCTGAGAGGGCGTGTCCTCCACACTGGAGAAGGTGGGGGAGCTGAGGGGGCGTGTCCTCCACACTGGAGAAGGTGGGGGAGCTGAGGGGGCGTGTCCTCCCCACTGGAGAAGGTGGGGGAGCTGAGGGGGCGTGTCCTCCCCACTGGAGAAGGTGGAGGAGCTGAGGGGGCGTGTCCTCCCCACGGGAGGTGGGGGAGCCGAGGGGGCATTCCTCCACACTGGAGAAGGTGGGGGAGCTGAGGGGGTGTTCCTCCACACTGGAGAAGGTGGGGGAGCTGAGGGGGCGTTCCTCCCCACTGGAGAAGGTGGGGGAGCTGAGTGGGCATGTCCCCCCCGCTGGAGAAGGTGGGGGAGCTGAGTGGGCGTGTCCTCCCCCCTGGAGAAGGTGGGGGAGCTGAGGGGGCGTGTCCTCCCCACTGGAGGTGGGGGAGCCCCGGGAGCTGAGTGGGCGTGTCCTCCCCGCTGGAGAAGGTGGGGGAGCTGAGGGGGCGTGTCCTCCCCACTGGAGGTGGGGGAGCTGAGGGGGCGTGTCCTCCCCACTGGAGAAGGTGGGGGAGCTGAAGGGGCATGTCCTCCCCACTGGAGAAGGTGGGGGAGCTGAGGGGTCATTCCTCCACACTGGAGAAGGTGAGGGAGCTGAGGGGGCGTTCCTCCACACTGGAGAAGGTGGGAGAGCTGAGGGGGCGTTCCTCCCCACTGGAGAAGGTGGGGAGCTGAGGGGGCATGTCCTCCCCACTGGAGAAGGTGGGGGAGCTGAGGGGGCGTTCCTCCACACTGGAGAAGGTGGGGGAGCTGAGAGGGCGTTCCTCCCCACTGGAGAAGGGGGGGAGCTGAGTGGGCATGTCCTCCCCGCTGGAGAAGGTTGGGGAGCTGAGGGGGCGTGTCCTCCCCACTGGAGAAGGTACTTGCAGGTGTGCCAGAAGGGAGGTTGTCCCAGTGTTTTATTCCCTGATGCCCAGGTCACTGACTTTCAACTCTTTGGGTCACCCTCCTTTAAGGAACTGCTGGGGTGGGGGGGCCAGTGATTATACCTTTTTGGGGATTTCATTGCAGAGCATACGTGTGTTAGTTTTGCCCAGCTGGAGTATAAGGGATGGGTTGGGTGCCTTTTTTCAGTATTTTCAGTTGCGGTATTTTATGCTATGGGCTGATAATTGGCAGCAGCAGCTCACTAGAGCACCCTTAGAGGTTGAGAGCATGGAAGAGGCTTCTTTCCAATCTATGTAGGGCTATGCTTGAGCTTTTTGGCACTGGGCATTTTGAGCATTGGCATCGCTTTCTTGGTTACTGTATTACCCCCTAAGGAGAGGCGCGCCATCTACAAGGAGGGTACAGGTGTGGGCATAGTACTATTTGTAAGCAGACCCAATTTAAGATTCTTCTGCAAGCTTATTTAACATCTGTGCATCTGTGGCTGTTGGGTGTGAGTGATACTAATGCATGTTGGAAGACTTGCGGGCAAGTGGGCTCCTATCATTTTTGGTGGGAATGTTCTTGTATTAAGGAGTTCTAGTCAACAGTGTTGGACTCAGCAATGAGATTACCAGGTGTTCTTTTTCTTTAGACCCCGTAGTTTGTCTATTGGGGTACTTTACCCTGCCTCCTGATGCCTCCTACTGTACTCAGAAACTAGTGGAGCAGTTGCTTTTGGCCGCGTGGATGGTGATTGCCCGAATGTGGAAAGCTGTGAAGGGTCTGATCTTATGGACTGGTGGGTTCGTGTGAATGAGTTAATGAACCTCGACATTCTCTCTTATATGTTGAAGAGTCAGTGGAATTGTAAGTGGCTGGGGGGGTGCCCAGGGTACACAAGGGTCTGTTTTGCCAGGTATTGCCCGCCTTGGTTGCTCCCCTGTTCCTTGACTGTGGGATTTCCTCCTCTCTTGCCTGCTACTTGTCCCACCCACCCATGTATGCCTGCTATTGTGCCATCAAATGGTACCATAATAAATGCCTGTAGAAAAAGAGCAAAATGGCTATGTGAGATCTCTGCACTTTGCATACCTACACGTGAGTTCCCAAGTACAACTCAAGACCACTGCTGACCACCCTATGCCCTTTACCTAACCTCTATATCCTTTCCTCCACGTCTGTCTCCCACATGCCTGAAATCTGTTAGAGTGATAGCTTTGTACAACCTTACCGGTAGTGCGGTTTGGTTGGTTTTTTGTCCAGCCTCCACCCATGTCATTGCAGACCTTGCCATCTTCAACTTTGCTCTTTGCGGGATCCAACTTAAGCCAACACTCAGGCTCCTTTTCATATTAAAGTCTGACTTCCCCATGTGCAATGCAATTACTGCACTTGCTGCTCCATGTAGGTTACCCCAGTGCCTCCCTGGAAGCACAGTATAATCACAGCAGTGTTGTATTAGGCTGCACTTGTCCTTCATGTGTATTACCCAGTGCTTCAGTTCCATCTTAATTTTGCAGTCAAATATTCACCTAAATTTATATGCTCGAAATGTGTCGTCCTTTCAGGAACTTGGCTTGGGGGGGAGGAGCTCAACCAGGGCCTACACATTCACCAAGCTCTACTAGAAATGGAAGAAACCTGTGGGAGTTGCCCATAGTCTAGTAAGGTGTAGAGGCTGACGTTAGAGAACACTTTTTAAGGCATTTTATGTGGCGAAGTGCCTGTTGAACTGCTTTGCTTCCACTAGTGCAAATGAAAGCGCCCATGATATTTACAACACGGATACTTTGAGACGCAGTAAGAAAGGAGCAGGCTTAGCTCAGGAAAGTGAAAGTACATAAGGAACCTGAACTTTGAAACCTCCACAGATAGTTTCACGCCCACCCTTTGCAGAGCACAAGAGTAAAAACCCTCAGGTTCCGCTGCCAGCCTCAGATTTTCAAAGGAAAACCCCACAGAGATTTTTGCTTTCAAAGTTCAATCAAAGGCCCATGAGTACTTTAAAAATGTGCTTCCTAAGAAACAGTGACTTCTACTGACCTAGTGGTTGGGGCAAGTTACCTCAGGCCAGGGTTTCAAATCCCACCTGAGAACAGCAACCTTTAGCTGGAAGGACTGGGGTTTCTAGTCCTATAGGCACTCCTTGTGGCCTTCGGCAAGCCACTTAACCCTCCATTGTCTCAGGTACAAAAACAGATTGTGAGCCCTTCAGGGACAAGGGAAATATATACCGTACCTGAATGTGCGCCAATTTGACTGGTAGAAAAGCAGTATATAAGCCTAGTTAAATAAAATAAAATAATAGGCTTTCTGCTAATGATGTCATGGAATCTATTTGCCTTTGACCTCATACATCTTGTGTGTATGTTTTGGTTATTTCCTGTCTGAAGGAAGGAGCAGATCAGGAATTTAAAAGTCATTTGCCCATGTTTCATCGGTCATTCCTTAAATTACTCCTGCCCCCCCCCCCCCGTCTCTCCCCACACATACACACACGCGTCTTCATGAGCTTTAATAAGGATTCCTTATTCTTTTCTATGATAAAAAAAGAAATGCCGACGAGCACAGTGCGTTATCCATGTGTTTTATTATCTACTTCCATTTTCGGTTTGTAATTTTCATATTCTCAATTAGTGGAGAAAGAGGCAAAAAAATCCAAGCGGAGAGATCCAGAAGGGCAGAGTTCAATGCATTCCAGCATACTCTCGCTTCTTCCCTTTCCGAAACTAAAATAAGAGAGAATAGTGATTCGGAGGTGGTTATGGAGGGAAGAGAGTTGTCATTATTTCACGGATAAAAGCTAATCTGGGATATGAGCCCAACAGAGGCTTATGGCTTACTGGACCATTCCATGTCACGGGAGAACAGACTGAGACAGTTCTGCTTCCATCCCCATTACATCTGTAGACTTGTAGTTTGTGCTCTACTTAGGGAAAGTAGAACTACAAATCCCTAGATGCTCTGGGGTACACTCAGGATGGGCTCAGCCTGATACTGATGACCCATAGACATCTGGTGATTCTAAAAGTGGGCAATAGGTTAGAATCCTCCAACCACAATAACCTTCCTCCTCTCCCCAGAACAACTGCAGCCCCTCTGCCAGCTCTGTAGATCCGGAGACAAGATATTGTTCAAAACATAGAGATATGGCAACACATTATTTTCTGGCCACAATGGCACCCCCAACTCTCAGCACCTCATGTGCCCTGTCCTGATCTTACTATGAACTGACTGTTAGTGACAGACTGACACAGGATTTCTCATTTAGAAAAAGAATATTCTAGATTCCAGAACCTCAGTTTGTACATGGCTTCCCATCTGACACCTTTCTCAAGTACTTCTGCTTTCCTCTAGACCTTTCTGTCGTATATTTCTTCCTTCTCTTCAATGACCCATTTTTATTTGCTCCTAGTTCCCCATGTACAGCTTCTCTCCCTGTAGACCCAGCTCAATTCAAGGGTCTAATTATTTATATTAATTAGCTTGGTATTTTCGCCTTGGCTAGCCAAGAGCAAAATTAAGTTGCAGCATTGTGGATTCTTTCATACTGCGCACTTGGTCTGAGTCTAAATCCTACCTGCAAAATATTCCCTCACAAAATTACTAAAACACCGTCAATAAATTGCATTATAAAAAAGATACTTACAAGAGGAGGTTTTTGATCTTATTGAGGTGCAGAAAGCTCTCCTTGGCCTCCTCCCTGGCCACCTCTGTGGCTTCTTCCCAGGCCACCTCCGTGACTTTTTCCCTGCTCACTTGCATGGCTTCTTCCCTGGCCACCTCCATGACTTTTTCCCTGCTCACTTGCATGGTTTCTTCCCTGGCCACCTCCATGACTTTTTCTCTGGCCACCTTTGTTGTGTTTTCCCTGGCCACCTCCTTGGTCACCTTTTTGGCATTTTCCTTTGCTGCTTTCCTGGCCTTGCGTTTGGTCTTCTTCATTATTTTGTTCCTGGTTTTCACCTTGGTTGGATAAATCATCTTCAACATCTTCATTGGGACTTCCTGAGAGGAATAAATTGAATGATAATTAGAGAAGAGAAAACCAACCAAACAGATCGCAATGGAACTCTCTTTACATAAAGTAAATAACTATAACATCAAATGCTTTCTTGTGTAAACTATTTACAAATGTATATAAACAATCAATTAATGAATACAAAAATAAGAAAAAAGCTTCAAGCTTCAGAAAATACACAATTAGAATTATTTTTTTTATTTTTCTTATAGACCTCTCATCCCAACAGTTTATAGTTTATAGCGGTAAAGATAAAACGAAAATAAAACATTTCATACAACATTCAAATAAAAAGTAATCATAACCAATTAAGAACAACCAAGCTTGAGAAATTGCGAGAGCAGAGACTGGTATGTATGTGCCATTTACAAAACTGATTAATATAGGGTGATAAAGGTCACATAATCCATAATCATTCAAAGCCATAACAGACTCTGAGAGCTGTGTTGAGACACTTGTCTAAAGGGCAGGACGTGTCTTAAGGACATAGTAAATGAAACGACGTCTGGTCTGCCCAGTAGGGTGGCTGGAGTTGTAGAGCTGCAGGTTGCTTCCTCTCTATGCCTTTGCTTAAGATTGTACCTGCTGCTCCAGGTAGATTACCCCATTCTGTTTATGATGTTATATATGTTTGCTTTGATTCCATCTTCTTGCTATGTAGTGATCCTCTATGTCTGGCCCACGCTTTTTTAAATTCTGTCACTGTTTTTGCTCCTTCTACCTCTTCTTTGGAGTCATTCATGGCAACCACCAGCCTTTCCATGCAGAAGTATTTCTTGATGTCGTTTTTATGTTTAACTCCATGCAACTTCATTTCTTGACCTCTAGCTCTATAGCTTACCGGTCTTTTAAAAAGTTTTGTTTGTTCATTAACACTCTTTAACTATTTAAATATCTGTATCATACCCCCCTGTCTCTATTCTCCTCTAGGATATATATTTAGGGACTTCAAATCTTTTCTCATATGCCTTCTGGCGCAGGCCCCATATCATTTTGATCACCTTCGTTTGAACCGTTTCCAGTCTTTTTATATCCTTTGCAACATACGGTCTCCAAAACTGAACACAATACTCCAAGTGAGGCTTCACCAATGACCTGTACAGGGGCATCAAAATCGCCTTCTTCCTGCTGGTTATTCCTCTCTGTATGCGGCCTAACATAATCTTTAGCGATGTGCCTTTTCGTTTTGGCTGTTTTGTGTCATTTTAGCATGTGTTGTTTTATTAAGCATGCACTAAAAATGAAGCACAGATAACAAAAATGAAAAGAAGAGAATTTGGGGAATACCAAGATATGTAAAAAAACAAGTTGAAAAATGTACACAAACAGTGTGACACAAAGGCACATTTCCCCCATTTCCAGAACCAGGTGTGTGGGATGTTTGTATGTGTGGGGGCTGCTTTTATGGAGTGTGCACATGTGTTTGTCATTGGGAGTGTCAAGGCCACATGTGTGAGTGTTTTTCATAGAGAGTGTTGCAGACTGCATGCATGTTTATCCTATAGGGCGTGTCAGGGGCTGCATATATACCTGTGAACATCATGGGGAGAGTCGGGGGCTGTGTGCGTGTCAGGGCTGCATGCATATGTGTCTCTCTTTCATGAGCCCCCCAGCCTTCCCCCAATCTCTCTCTCTTTATTTTACAAGGTTTTTTTATACTGCTTTATCATTTCAATCAAAGCAGTTTACATTGTAACTTAAACTTGGTAATGTACATTAAACAGGGACCTTGATAACTTGGATTTTTCTGAGCAATGGAGGGTTATGTGACTTGCCCAAGGCCACAAGGAGTGCTAGTGGGAATTCAACCTGGGTCGCTGGGTTCCTAAGCCAGCGTTCTTAAACATTAGGCTACTGCTCCACTCCTATACTCTCCCAGCCTTTTCCCAGTCTCTCTCTCTTAAGGCCCCTCCCATGCTTTATCCAGTGTATGTGTGTGTGTCTCTCTCATACCCCTCCCCCTGATTTACTACTACTATTACTACTACTTTCATTTATATAGAGCTATAAGGCGTACTCAGTAATGTACAGAGACATATAAGAGATAGTCCCTGTTCATCAAGCCAGGCCATACAAACATAGGGGACTAGGATATTTCTAGGGGAATGGTAAAGATTCACATAGGAGGTAAGCAGGAGACTAAGGGTATCAGAATCCAAAAGCCTCGAAGAGCTGAGTTTTTAGCCTGGATTCAAATAGGGACAGAGATGGTGCCTGACATACTGACTCGGGTAGTTTGTTCCAGGCATAAGGAGTAGCAAGGTGGAAAGGATGAAGGGAGCGGCAGAGAAGGGCACAGATAGAATGGATTTGTTGGACGAGCAGAGTTCCCTCGGAGGGGTGTAGGGTTAGATAAGAGAAAAGGTAGTGAGGAGCCGCAGAATGAATGAATGAAATTATAGGTCAGCAGGAGATGTTTGAACTGGATGCGGAAACTGATAGGGAGCCATGAAGTGACTCGAAAAGAGGGCTAATATCATCATGGCGAGGTTGGCGGAAGGTAGGCTGTGCAGCTGCGTTTTGAACAGACGGAAGGGGAGAGAGATGATTCAGAGGGAAACCAGCGAGGAGCAGGTTTCAGTAGTCTAGACAGAAAGTGATTAGAGAGTGGATTAGGGTCTTAGTGGTGTGGTCAGACAGGAAGGGACGAATCTTCTGATGTTATAGAGAAAGAAATGATGGGCCTAATATCCAAAGACATTTACACAGTTTGCAAACACCGCTCAGCGGCGTTTTCGGCAGCACTAAGTTAGTGCCACAGAATATCTGCGCATGCACTGCTTCATGCCCAAATGCTAACCCGTTACCATCAGGGCATTTCACGGGCAGCATCTTGCCATAACCGGGTAGCAGTGATATTGAGCTTCTGCCTGGTTATGGCTATTGGTTTAGATTTTATAGTTTCAATACATAAACCTTTGTGTTTTGCTGATTCTACTAAAGCGCTGAATGCTTCCGCTCCTCGAGATGTATCCATATCAGATATTTGCTCTACTGTAACTGCTACCGATACTGTTATGTCTCAGTTGGAGACTTCCACTGTGGAATCTGTACAAAAATTCCAACAATTGGATGGGGTGGTGGGAGGCTTACAACTAAAGATGGTTGAATGTGCTCATTTAGTTGCAAAACTTAAAGATACTAATCTTGCCATGGTTAAGATTTGACTTTTTTGAGGCATCAGATAGAATCGATGGCAAATGTGGTGCATTCTAGAAACTTACGTTTCTTGAACTTTCCCCTAACTCGTTATCTATCAGGGATAATTTTGCTTAGGAAATACTTTAAAGAAGTTTTGTCTTTCGCTAATGCAAATGACATTCAACTATCTCATGTGTATTATATTATGACGCATCCACTTGTAGAGGGTGGTGATGCGGTTGCATATACCTGCCCTGAGAAAGTCCCTAATTTAGACCTTTCTTAGAATCTTCTCAGGATGAAAATGGTAACCGTGCTACGCTAGTGGTTATCTTCTTGAGTTTACTGGATAGAAATGTAGTTACGTCAAGTTACTTTAAAACCAAGGAGGTGCCATTTTGCGGTCAATGGATTACCATATTTTTGGATGTGTCTCAGTTAACAAAAATCACTTTGTAAATTGTTTTTAACTCTTAAAGCCAAGATTTTGGCCAAGGAAGCTACATTTTACTTGCGCTTCCCTTGTAAATGCCTAGTGACTTTTAAAGGTAAGCAATATATGTGTTTGGATCCATCTTGGCAATTGAGTAGGAATCTGGAGTCTACCCCTAATCCTTTTCTTTGTTTCCTCTTTTCTGACTGTTGATTTTTTTATTTCCTTATGATAAGTGCTGTTGACAGCTCTTCTCATTATTAGTATATTATTGGGTCCAGAAATTTTGGGCCTTTTCTTCCCCAAAATGTGGGCTCCGACGCTTTAATAGTTTCTTTTGGTTTTGTGAGGTTTTTGCACTTCATTTGAAGTGGATTTGATGTGAGCATTTTCTTGGATTGTGTGATTGTGGAAATGAAATTTGAAATTTCAGAAAGAAAGTTATTTAAAAAAAGGAGTACAGCAAAGGCTAGCCTCACTTTCACCATGGAAGCCAACTGGGAAGTGTCTGAATATCACCGCCGCCCAGTTAGCTTCGGATTCCACAGCCGACCAGGATACTCAATGCCAGTAGGTGGACATAGAAATAGAAACATAGAAATATGACGACAGAAAAAGACCACATGGCCTATCTAGTCTGTCCTTCCATAACAACTACAACAGTCCACTTTTTGCCTTTAGAGATCCTCTGTGTTGGTCCCATGCTTTCTTGAATTCAGTTACTGTCCTCATCTCTACCACCTCCACTGGGAGACTATTCCACGGATCCACTACTCTTTCCGTAAAGAAATATTTCCGCATATCACTCCTGAATCTATCTCCCTTCACCCTCATCCCATGTCCCCTCGTAGCAGAACTTGCTTTCAATTGAAAGAGGCTCTCTCCCTGAACATTTATGCCACGGAGGTATTTAAACATCTCAATCATATCACCTCTATCCCGCCTTTCCTCTAAGGTGTACATATTAAGATCCTTAAGTCTGTCCTCATATGCTTTATAATGAAGCCCATTAATCATTTTGGTAGCAACCCTCTGCACCGACTCCATCCTGTTCACATCCTTTTGAAGGTGCGGTCTCCAGAATTGCACACCATACTCCAAATGAGGTCGCACCAAAGACTTATACAGAGGCATTATCACCTCCTTTTTTCTGCTAGCCATTCCTCTCCGTATGCACCCAAGCATCCTTCTAGCTTTTGCTGTCGCCTTTTCCACCTGTTTAGCTACTTTAAGATCATCAGACACAACCACGCCTAGGTCCCGCTCTTCTTTAGTGGACAAAAGTACTTCACCTCCTATACTGTATTGCTCCGATATGGGATCTACAGGTCTAAAGTTCAGCATTGGAGGATAGCTGCTATAAGAGTGCTAGCCACCGGTGCTGAATATCAGGCCCAACAGGTTTTAGCTATCTGTTTGATGTATGCGGAGAAGGAGAAGGAGGGGGAAGAGTCAAAGATGACCCCAAGGTTACAAGCAGAGGAAACAGGGAGGAGTAGAGTGTTATCCTCAGACATAGAGGTAGTTTTAGGAGGAAACATAAGAAGCAGACTCTTTCTCTATCAAAACCATACTCTTCATCCATTCTTGTCCATGGCTGCAGCTCTTCAAAAACATGGCGGTTCACACTTTCCCCACTGGATTTGGCTCTCTGCTTGGTGGAGCTTCGTGGTGCAGGAAGTTCAGTCTGATTTCCCGGTTTCTAGTCTCACGAAACTTCAAACTGTAAGGTCAGCCCAAACTCCCTACCCTGCACTTTTCAACCATTCAAAGAGTCAGTCGCAATAGGGAAACATCAACCGTGGCATTTTGACTACACTTACATATGCATGTTGGTCTGTGCATGCTTATACATGCACAAACAAACATGGGTATGTGTAGAAAAGTTCCCTGTCACTGAACCCTCGACAATAGGTGCAACACCTTCGTGAAACATACCCAAACAAGCACTGCAGTGGAGAAACCACTGGTTCCAAGCAATCTGCTTATTTATGCCACTTTGTCCTGTTTTCCTCAATCTTTGCTCATCTACGTTCCTATTTCTGCCACTAAAGTTCCCATACCCTATAAACATAGTGGACAACAGCCCAAGATGAGTACAGACCAACTACCCACCTACTCTGCTAAGTTAAAATTCCCCCTGTCTGCTTCTCTAACACTGGATTTCTCAAAACACTCTTAAAAGCACACCTACTAGTCAGGTTTTCAGGATTACCGTAATGAATATGCATGAGATGGATTTGCATACACTAAGGGGCTTGTTTACAAAGCCGCGGTAGCGGTTCGCGGTCGTTATCGGAGCCGCGGCCCCATTGAAATCAATGGGGTCGCGGCTCCGATTACAATTGCGAACCGCTACCGCAGCTTTGTAAACAAGCCCCTAAGTCTCTGAAGTTAGAGGCTTTCAAACATAAGAACATATGAAATGCTATACTGGGTCAGACCAAGGTCTATCAATCCCAGTATCCTGTTTCCAAAAGTGGCCAAACTAGGTCACAAGTACCTGGCAGGTACCCAAAGTCCACAGCTTCCACAATGCTCATCCTGGGGTAAGCAGTGGACCTTTCCTCCAGGAACTTGTCCAAACCTTTTTTAAACCCAGCTACACTAACAACATTTACTACATCCTCCAGTAACGAATTCCAGAGTTTGATTCTGCGTTGAGTGAAGAAATATTTTCTCTTATTAGTCTTAAATGGGTTATACTGTAGCTTCATTGCATGTCCCCTAGTCTTTCTACTTTTTGATGGTGTAAATAACCAATCCATGTTAACCCATTCCACTCCATTCATTAATTTATAGACTTCTATATCGTCCGTCAGCCTTCTCTTTGCCAAGTGGAAGAACCCTAACCTTTTAAGCCTTTCCTCATAGGGGTATCCTTCCATTCCCTTTACCATTTTGGTGGCTCTTCTCTGTACCTTTTCTAATTCCGCTATATCCTTTTTAAGATATGGTGACCAGAATTGCACATAATATTCAAAGTGCGGTCGCACCATGGAACAATACAGAGGATTATAATATCCTTGGTTTTATTTTCCATTCCTTTCCTTATGATTCCTAACATTCTATTCACTTTCTTGGCCGCTGCTGCACACTGGGCAGAGTGTTTCAAAGTTTTATCAACGATGACGCCTAAATCTTTTTCCTGAGTGGTAGTTTCTAAGGTGGTACCTTGCATCGTGTAACCAAAGTTTGAATTGTTCTATCCTAGGTGCATAATTGCACTTGTCCACATTAAATTTCATCTGCCATTTGGATGCCCAGTCATCCAATTTATCAAGGTCCTATTGTAATTTTTCACAGTCCTCTGGGGTTTTAACAATTTTGAATAATTTTGTGTCATCGGAAAATTTGATCACCTCACTCATTATTTCCATTTCCAGGTCATTTATGAATACGTTAAAAGCAGCGGGCCCAGCACAGATCCCTGGTGTACTGCACTATTTACTTTTCTCCATTGAGAAAACTGGCCATTTAGCCCTACCCTCTGCCTTCTATCTTTTAACCAGTTTCTGATCCACAACAGTGCACTGCCTCCCAATTCCATTACTATTTAATTTTGCCAAGAGTCTCTCATGAGGGACCTTTACAAAGGCTTTCTGAAAATCCAGATACACTATATCAGCCGGCTCACCTTTGTCTACCTGTTTATTCACACCTTAAAAAAAACATAGCAGATTAGTAAGACAAGACTTTCCTTGGCTAAATCCATGTTGGCTTTCTCCCATTAAATCATGACTATATACACGATCAGTTTTTTTATCCTTTATAATGGTTTCTACCATTTTGCCCTGTACTGATGTCACTTACAGGTCTATAGTTTCCTGGATCACCCCTGGAACCCTGGGTAGGCCAATCCATGCTCCTCAGGCCTCATGTGCATCTATTAAGATTTTCGATACTTGGAGCCAGACATACTAAGCATCTATCCATAGACACAAAATGGGAAGAAAACTTACAATACATCAGGTCTATAAAGAGAAGTAAGATGGACAGAGAGAGATGGAGAGAACAGGAGGCAGGGCCGGCCCGTCCATTGAGCAAGAATGTTTTTTGCACAGGGCCCCGCGTTTCAGGGGGCCCCGCGCAAAGAACATTCTGCTTTTTTTTTTTAAATTACATTTTTAAAAAAAACCTGTCTCTGGCTGCTGCCGCTGCCGCGTCCGTCGCAGCAGCGGCAGAATGGAGTGTCCCGCGGGGCCCCTTCTCCTCGTTGAGCCCTCTGCAAGGGCTTTCAGATTCGCGAAGGGAGAGTGCTCCCTCGCGTCTCTGTAAAGCCCGCAGGGGCTAATGGGAAATTTCCCATCTGCCCCTTTAGACGCGAGGGGCTGATGGGAAATTTCCCATTAGCCCCAGCGGGCTTTACAGAGACGCGAGGGAGCACTCTCCCTGCGCGAATCTGAAAGCCATTGCAGAGTGCTCAACGAGGAGAGGGTGCCCCGCGGGACACTCCATTCTGCCGCTGCTGCGACGGACGCGGCAGCGGCAGCAGCTAGAGCCAGGTTTTTTTTTTTAAATTTGCCAGAAGGGAAGGGAAGGGAAGGGGAGGGGGGGTTAAGACTGGTAATGGGCTGGGGGGCTGATAGAGGCTGTCTGGAAATGGGGTGTTAGGACTGGAAATGGGCTGGGGGGGGTGTTAGGACTGGAAATGGGCTGAGGCTGATGGAGGCTGACTTGTAATGGTCTGGGGGGTAGGACTGGAAATGGGCTGGGGGGGGTTAAGACTGGTAATGGCTGGGGGCTGATGGAGGCTGTCTGGAAATGGGGTGAGTGGGGGGGTTAGGACTGGAAATGGGATGGGGGGGGTGTTAGGACTGGAAATGGGCTAGGGGGGGTTAAGACTGCTAATGGGCTGGGGCTGATGGAGGCTGACTGGAAATGGTCTGGGGGGGTAGGACTGGAAATGGGCTGGGGGGGGTTAAGACTGGTAATGGGCTGGGGGCTGATGGAGGCTGTCTGGAAAGGGGGTGAGGGGGGTTAGGACTGGAAATGGTCGGGGGGGGTAGGACTGGAAATGGGCTGGGGGGGGTTAAGACTGGTAATGGGATGGGGGCTGATGGAGGCTGTCTGGAAATGGGGTGAGGGGGGTTAGGACTGGAAATGGGCTGGGGGGGGTAGGACTGGAAATGGGCTAGGGGGGGTTAAGACTGCTAATGGGCTGGGGCTGATGGAGGCTGACTGGAAATGGTCTGGGGGGGTAGGACTGGAAATGGGCTGGGGGGGGTTAAGACTGGTAATGGGATGGGGGCTGATGGAGGCTGTCTGGAAATGGGGTGATGGGGGGGTTAGGACTGGAAATGGGGTGATGGGGGGGTTAGGACTGGAAATGGGCTGGGGGGGTTAAGACTGGTAATGGGCTGGGGGCTGATGGAGGCTGTCTGGAAATGGGGTGATGGGGGGGTTAGGACTGGAAATGGGGTGATGGGGGGTTAGGACTGGAAATGGGCTGGGGGGGTTAAGACTGGTAATGGGCTGTGGGCTGATGGGGGCTGTCTGGAAATAGGGTGATGGGGGGTTAGGATTGCTAATGGGCTATGGGGGGGTTAGGACTGCTAATGGGCTATGGGGGCGCTAGGACAGGAAATGAGCTGATGGGGAGGGGTTAGGACTTGAGGTGGGCTGATGTGGTTAGGACTGGTAATGGGCTGTGGGCTGATGGGGGGGGTTAGGACTGGCAATGGGCTATGGGGGGCTGACTGGAAATGGGCTGATGGGGTTAAGACTGGAAGTGGGCTGATGGGGGGGTTAGGACTGGTAATGGGTTATAGGGGGGGCTTAAACTGAAAATGGGTTGATGGGGGACTAGGACTGGTAATGGGTTGGGGGATTGCTATGACTGGAAATGGACTGAGTGGACGGGGAGGCTTGAACTGCAAATAGCTGATGGGGAGGGAGCTTGGAATGGAAATGGGCTGTGAGGGAAGGGAGCTAGGACTGAAAATGGGCTGATGGAGCAGCTAGGATAGGACTGGAAATGAGCTGTTGGGGGGAGCTAAGATTGGAAAAGGGCTGTGGTGGGGGCTTGAATTGAAATGGACTCATGGAGGGGCTAGAACTGGAAGTAGGCTCATGGGGGGGCTTGGACTGGAATTGGGCTGAGTGGAGGGGAGCTAGGATTTGACATGGGCTGATGGTGGGGCTAGGAAATGACTAGAAATGGGCTGATGGGGGGCTAGGATTGGAAATGAGCTGATGAAGGGACTCAGACTGAAAATGGATGGGGGAGCTAGGACTGGAAATGGGTTGATGGGGGGCTAGGACTGGAAATGGGCTGATGCAGGGACTAGAAGGGAATGGATGCTGGGTGAGACTGGAACTAGAAGGGAGCTGATGTTGGGGGAGGATTAGAATGGGATGGGGCTGGGAGAGTAAAATGGAGAGAGGGGAAAAATATTTTGTGTGGGAGGGATGAAAAATCTACAATTGGCCGGGTATTGGGAGAGTAAGTGGGGATTGAGGATGGAGGGGTAAAATTTGTGTGGATGAAAGAAGAATGAGGAAAGAGCAAAAGGAGAAAGATTAGTATGTTAAAGCAGATGTAGAGAGAGAGGATGGAAAGAAAACTAGAAAAGAGAAGAAAGGACAATTGGACAGCAGACGATGGAGAGTTAGCAGAAAACATGAAGAAACCAGAAGAAAGTGGCTGGAGCAATTGCAACTGAAAAAAAATGCACAAAAGGTAGAAATATCTCTTTATTTTGAATTTATTAACTGGAATATGAAAGCTCTGGGAAATGTGCATCATTAACGTCTGCGCTTTGTTTGGTACAAGAGGAAATTGATTTATAGTTTTATTTCTACAGTGTTGTTGTACATTCCAAGTTTGGCTTTTGGGGTTCCCAGTTTAATTATTGCCTTCCTGTTTCTAAATTGCGATTCCTTGTTTGGTGATGGTCTATGTTCTGCATGTGTAACTGAGCTGAGGTATTCTGTTTATGTAATTCCTATTTGACATTGCCACTTGTTCTCTTTCCCCAGTATTCTCTGAAATGTACTGGTTTAATATTTGCAGTGTTTCCTTTTGATAGGTAGGGTCTGGTGCTTTGTGAGTCCTGGTAATGCTGTCAGGATACAGCGGGTTTGCTATGGGTTCTAAATGGGCAGCGTTTGTAGTAGTTCCTAATGTGCCTGGCGGTTGGCACTGGATTATAGTAATGTAGAAATCTTTTAGTCTTTCTTTATCCATGCACTCATTAAGAGACATGTTTACTAAAAGTTAGTGTTTGGTAACATTATGCAAATATGTATGCAAATAAGGCCACTTATGCAAATGAGGCCCCGCACCGAGTCTCCGCACATGGCCCCGCACCCCCCTTGGGCCGCCCCTGACAGGAGGCAGGAGTGGGTGAGAGAGAAGGGAGGAGAGGAAAAAACATTTTATTAATGCTCTACTCTGCAGTAGCTTGGTGGTACACCTCATGACCTCCTCCATATTAAACATGTGCTGTAACCTAGAGAAGAAATTAAGATCATGGGAAAAATAGAGTGAGGAGGACAGAGCAAAAGTGACAATGAAAAACAGGACATAAATCTAAGAAAAAAAGAGTGACAGCAAATGAAGAATAAGCAAGACAGTCTGAGACCACCATAAAGGGAGATGAGACAGAGAGGGGAAAGCATAGGGAAAGTGTGAGAGAGAAGAATAAACAGAGAGATGGATGTGAGATGGAAATAAAGAAGGAGACTGAGACAGTCCGAGACCACCATAAAGGAAGATGAGACAGAGGGGAAAGCACAGGGAAAGTGTGAGAGAGAAGAATAAACGGAGAGAGGGGTGTGAGATGGAAATAAAGAAGGAGACTGAGAGTACTCACCGTCTACTTCGACTCTGAACAAGGCCACAGCCAACAGGGCTGAGAGCACCAGAATCTTCAGCATGATGGATCTGTTCTCCTGGTCTCCTAGATGCTGTCAGTGGAGGGAGAACCCTTGTGTGTGTGGAAGTCCAGAACCGTGGACCTATTTAACCACCTACAGCCTTCTATGAGAACAATAAGTCTGTTACTAGATGGAGAAGAAACTTGTGCCTGATAATTGGATTATGCTGTCTCCTTGGCTGGTGGCAATGTTCCAGGGAGACAATGAATGTTATCTCAGGTTTGTGCTTCTGCAAATGGGAGCACTGATAAGAGCTTCTGAAAGAACCGATTGGAGGGATTACGTCCAGTCATACAGTGAATGCGTTTTGACTTTTCACACATGACTGATGCTGATGAAATAATATTAAAAATAACACTTCAGAACATAGCCGCAACTGTAAAACTGGGGAAGACAAAAGATCATTCATGAGTTCCACAAGGTCACAGTCAACAATGCAGTACGTGTTAGAAGAGAAAAAGCGCTAATCCCTGTGTTTCTGAGGAGTTACTCTTGTGATTGTGGGAGCAGTACACATGACCTTTTACTTGTTCTGATTCGTACCTTCAGCAGTAGAAGAATAAACTTAGAAAATTAGGTTGTAGACCTCACACACTCAAAGAGGAGTGATAACTTGGGGTTAGGAAACCTGCTAACCAGCTAAAACCTGGTCACTGTGATATTCAACAGCACTAACCGGTTAGTGCCTTTCAATATCTAGTCAAAACTTGGGTGGTCTGTGGGCAGAGCAGGGGTTGTGACAGCCACTAGCTGGATAACATAAGTAGATAGGATTAGGATAGGCGAACGGCTCTCCTAACTTTAAGTGCTTTGTGCTATATATTTAGGAGCTGAATATCGCTACTCACCAGACAGTAGTGCCAGTGGCCGGGGGCGCAGGATATTCCATGGTGGAAACTGGATACGTCTCACCGCTGAATATCTAGTGTTAGTTGAGCAGCAGCAGCTAGAAGCTTTATCTTTCCTAGCTGCTGCTGATGAATATGTCCCCCTGATGTCCAATTGCGCATTTTTACAGGGCTGTATGGAAGAGCGGTGGAATGATTGTTGAGTTTAATTATCAAAATCTAGGTGGGGCGCGATGTACGTCTGAAGATTTGTCTAGCCACGCTTCAGCCCTGGACAGGGAGACTGGCTAAAGAGGAAAGAGATGATGAAACAGCAACTCTGGTTAAATAGGAACAGGCGTGATGGGGATCTTGAACAATTTCTAGAAGATTGTGTTCACGAGGATCTAGCTAAAGAAGTAGACAAAGCGATGGGACAAATGAGATACATCCGAGAGCAATGAAGAAACCTAGGGGTGCTCTAGCAACTCTGCTGCCTGACTTTTTCAATGCTTCTTTAGAATTGGGAGTGGTCACAGAGGACTGGAGAATGGCGCATGAGGTCCCTTTGCACAAAAGCGGAAGTAAACAGAAGTTAGGAGCTACAGGCCAGTTAGTCTGACTCCTGTGGTGAATAAATTCATGGAAATACTTCTAAAACAGAGGATAATGAGGTTTCTGGAAAACAAAGGATTATAAGATTCGTGGCAGCATGGTTTTACTAGAGGAAGGTCTTGTCAGACAAACCTGATTAATTTGTTTGACTGGATGGCCGAAGAGTTGGTCCAAGGGAGAGATCAAGTGTGGTCTACTTCAATTTCAGTAAAGCTTTTGACACTGTTCCGCAAAAGCAACTTATAAATAAATTGAGCCCTCTAGGGATGGACCCTAAGATGACAGACTGGGTTAGAAATTGGTTGAGTGGGAGCCAAAGAGGGTACATATAAATGGAGCTCACTCTGAGGAGAAGGAGGTTACCAGTGCTGTGCCCCAGGGATATGTCCTTGGTCTGATTCTTTTTCACATTTCTGTAAGTGATTTTGCAGAAGGACTGTCAGATAAGATTTGCCTCTTTGCGGATCTTAACAGGATCTTCACTAGGGGAAACACCCAGGAAGGTATAGATAACATGAGGAAAGATCTAGCAAAGCCTGACAAAGGATTGACAATTTTGGCAGCTGAGATTTAAAAACTCAGGCTCATGCATTTGGACTGCCAAAATACAAAGGAGAGGTACAGTATAGGGGGTGAAGTACTTCTGTCCATGAAAGAAGAACAGGAGCAGGGGATGATTGTATCTTTCACCATCGCTTTTTCTACCTGTTTAGTCACCTTAAAATAATCAGAAAGAAGGATACTTGGGTACATAGAGAGAGGAATAGCTAGTAGGATAAAGGAGGTGTTAGTGTCTCTGTAATTTTTTGGTGACATCTAATTTGGAATATTGTGTGCAATTCTGGAGACCACATTTTCAAAAAAATATAAACAGAAATAGTCTGTGCAGTAGGTGGCTATCAAAATGGTCAGTAGTGTTTGTCATAAGGCACATGGGGACAGACTTGACGATCTTAATAAGTATGCTTTGGAATAAAGGCAGGAGAAGGAAGATTATGATAAAGACGTTCAAAAACCTCCACGACATAATGCACAGGAGGAGAACCTCGTTCAACTGAAAGCAAGCTCTGCAGCTAGGGGGCATAGGATGAACGTGAAAGGGGTTAGAATCAGGAGTAATTTGTGGAAATATTTCTTTGTGAAAAGAGTGGTACATGCATGGAATAGTCTACAAATGGAGGAAGTAGAGACAAGGACTGCATTTGAATTCAAGAAAGCATGGGACAGACATGA
Organism: Ichthyophis bannanicus; assembly: GCA_033557465.1. Lineage (NCBI taxonomy): Eukaryota > Metazoa > Chordata > Amphibia > Gymnophiona > Ichthyophiidae > Ichthyophis > Ichthyophis bannanicus. The sequence goes on along the minus strand of CM066048.1, from coordinate 134,029,565 downwards.
AAAATCTCTAAAGGAAAAAAAGAGATTGTAAAGCTTAGTAGTTGGTATGGCAGGGCAGACTCAATAGACTGTATGGTCTTTATCTGTCATCATGTTTCTATGTAATGGTGTCAGTGCTGATGCGGTGGGGGGAGTGTTTAATGGACAGAAAGGTGATGGGATGAGATGGGAAGCCTGGATAACGGGGAGACAAGTGTTTTAAATTATAACTAAAAATTCAGGGCCCGATATTTGAAAGGCATTTACCCGGTTTACATCCCTGTAGCCCATGTAAACCCCTCTAACCGTGATATTCAACGGCACTAACACAATATCCCTGATCTTCCCCCTTACATAGCCCGATGTGAACTGCTTAGCTTTGTGGCCTGTCATGGGCATTCCAGGGAGGAGCGGAGGTGGCAATATCACCGCTACCCAGTTAGCCTCTGCTGCTTCGGGGCATGTGCGGCAAACCCAGATATTGAATGCCGGGGCCGCATATGATGCCAGCATCGAATATCTGGGGTTGAGGGTCGGTGTAGAAGGCTATGTGCAAATCCCTAGATGCTCTGGGGCACAACCAAAGACAGATCCCTGGGGCACACCACTGGTAACCTCCTTCTCCTCAGAGAGAGCTCCGTTTACCTGAACCCTTTGTCGCCGCACACTCAACCAATTTCTAACCCAATCAGTAACTTTTGGGTCCATCCCTAAGGTGCTCAGTTTGTTTATAATTTGCCTGTGCAGAATGGTGTCAAAGGCTTTACTGAAATCTAAATACACCACATCTAGGGCTCTCCCTTGGTCCAACTCCCTGGTCACCCAGTCAAAGAAATCAATCAGATTTGGCTGACAAAACCTGCCTCTGGTGAATCCATGCTGCCTCGGATCCGGCAATCCATTGAACTCTAGAAACCTCACTATTTTCTCTTTCAGCAGCGTTTCCAAAACTTTACCCACCACAGAGGTTAAACTAACCGGCCTGTAATTTTCAACCACATCCTTACTTCCGCTTTTGTGTAAAGGCACCACATGAGCCTCTCTCCAATCCTCTGGAACCACTCCCGACTCCAAAGAGGCATTGAAAAGGTCAGTCAGTGGAGCTGCTAGAACATCGCCAAGTTCCTTCAGTATTCTCGGATTTCCCATCCAGTCCCAGCACTTTGTCTACTTTTAATTTAGCTAGTTCCTCATGAACAGTCTTCTGAAAATCCTTCAAGATTTCAGTTGCTTCTGTTCCTGTTTGTGTGTATTTTCTCAGGTCCTGCCACTGATTCTTAATCTTATTTGTTAAGCAATTCCGCTTTATTCTCATCAGCTTCTACATATTCTCCCCTTCACCCTTGAGTCTGACAATACCACTTTTATCCTTCCTCCTCTCACTAACATCTGAAAAATGTCTTATCCCCACATTTTATTGCATTGGCTATTTCTTCTTCTTTTTGTATCTTTGCTTTCTTGACTACTTTTCTAGCTTCTCTAAGTTTTTCCAAATATAGATACCTGTCTTCCTCTCTCTGTGATCTCTTGTATTTCATGAAGGCCTCCGTCTTTTCTTTCACCTTATTAACTTATTTTGAGAACTATAGCTGCTTCCTTTTAACCTTTTACCTTTATTTACCATTTTAACAAAAAGTTGATTGCCCTTAAAATATCTACTTTCAGTTTTTCCCACTGTTTTTCTACCTCCCCAAGCTGTTCCCATCCCGCTAACAACTCCTTAAGGTATTGGCACATCTGGGAAAAGTTAGTTTTCCTAAAGTCTAAGACCCTCGCTTTTGAATGGATTTTATCAGCCCTAGTCCTAATACTGAACTACACCATCTGGTGATCACTGGATGCAAGATGATCTCCCACTATAACATCAGAAGACTTTCACCATTGGTAAGCACCAAGTCCAGAATGGCCCCTTCACATGTGGATTCTGTTACCAGCCGCCTGAATAGTTCTCCCTGTAAAGAATCCAGGATCTCCTTACTTCTAGATAACACAGCAGGGATGTGCCAATCAACATCTCGCATATTGAAATCACCTTTCAGTAGCACTTCCGCTTTCCTGGCAAAACTTCTATTAAATCTCCTCCACTTCTTCTCCCTGTGAGGGAGGTCTGTATATCACGCCACTGCAAATGGATTTTTTTTTTTTTATTTATTTATTTAACAGCTTTTATATACCGCGCTCTTTAATATCAGTGCGGTTTACAATTAACAATTCTTGCGCTAGGCCAGTGAGAACTGCCCAGTTCTTACATAGAACAGGATCAGTAACTTGGAGCTGTAACTGGGTGAACTATTTACATATTCAACCATCAAAGCAGTGGCTGACAGCTGGCTAATGTATAACTCTGTTTGAAAACTGACCCCCATATCTTTCATAGAGCTGTGCAGATTGCCATATAAGGTGAAATTAGGCCTTACCTGCTAATTGTCTTTCCCTCTTTCTAGTTTAACCCACAGTGCCTCCGCTCTCCCTTTTAAGCCCTGTAACTCTATAGCTTTAATATTATATTTTACATATAATGCCACTCCTCCTCCCCTTCATCTTACCCTTTCCTTCCTGAATAAAGTATAGCCTGGTATAATTACATCCTGGTCATGGTTTTCTGTGAACCATCTCTCTGTAACTAAATCCAAGTTAGCCTCTTCCATTAACGCCTCAACATCTGGATCTTATTTCCCATGCTACGGGCACTTATACACACCGCTTTCCAGATTTTGCCCCTTTTACCCATTTCTATAGAGATATTTAATGTTTCACTTACCTGGGGCTTTCATTTACCTAGGGGCTTTCTTCACCCACCCCTCAACACATCTAGTTTAAAGCCTTCTTCAGTAGGTTAGCCAGTCTGCTACTGAAGACACATCAATCCTTGGACAGTTGGATGCCATCTCTGCTCTGCAGCTCTTGGAACATCATCCCATGGTCCAGGAAACCAAAACACTCTCGATGACACCATCCATGCAGCCATGCATTCATCTCCAGGATGTGAGCTTCTCTGCCTTGACCTTTACCCTCAACAGGGTGGATTGAAGAGAACACCACCTGCACATATATCTGTTTCACCCTCTATTCCAGAGCCATGAAGTCACATTTGACATGCTCAGAGGGATACGTGGCAGTATCATTAAATCATGACTATATACACAATCAGTTTTTTTATCCTTTATAATGGTTTCTACCATTTTGCCCTGTACTGATGTCACTTACAGGTCTGTAGTTTCCCGGATCACCCCTGGAACCCTGGGTAGGCCAATCCATGCTCCTCAGGCCTCATGTGCATATATTAAGATTTTCTATACTTGGAGCCAGACATACTAAGCATCTATCCATAGACACAAAATGGGAAGAAAACTTAAAATACATCAGGTCTATAAAGAGAAGTAAGATGGACAGAGAGAGATGGAGAGAACAGGAGGCAGGAGTGGGTGAGAGAGAAGGGAGGAAAGGAAAAAACATTTTATTAATGCTCTACTCTGCAGTAGCTTGGTGGTACACCTCCTGACTTCCTCCATATTAAACATGTGCTGTAACCTAGAGAAGAAAATAAGATCATGGGAAAAATAGAGTGAGGAGGACAGAGCAAAAAGGACATAAAACTCAGAAAGAGAGAGTGACAGTGAATGGGTGAACCATCTACGTTCTAGAATTTATTTTATTGACTTATTTAGCATTTCTTCTATACTGCCTTTCCATGTTATCAAGGCGGTTTTCATTGAACAGAACAGTTTTACATAGAACAGTTGCCATTAAACTGTTCATAAAGGAAGATGAGACAGAGGGGAAAGCACAGGGAAAGTGTGAGAGAGAAGAATAAACGGAGAGAGGGGTGTGAGATGGAAATAAAGAAGGAGACTGAGAGTACTCACCGTCTACTTCGAATCTGAACAAGGCCACAGCCAACAGAGCTGAGAGCACTAGAATCTTCGGCATTATGGATCTGGTCTCCTGGGATCCACTGACTAGAAGCTGATAGAAGAGGGAAAACCCTTCTGTGTGTGAAAGTCCAGACCTGGGGACCTATTTATCCACCAACAGCCTTCTCTGAGAAGAATAGGTCTGTTTTAGGAGATTTTAATATACATATACCGAAGAGTATTGAAAAGAATACGATACACTCTTTTTTTATCTGCTATGTTAACATTAGGTTTTGTTCAAATTGTAAAACTCCGACTCATGATCATGGCGAGATTTTAGATATAATTTTTATTTCGTCTTCTTATATTTCTTTAGATTTTCCTTTGCAAGTAAAACCTAAACCTTAGTCCGATCATTCTTTGTTACAGTTTTCTTTTCATCATAGCAATGTTAGTGCATCTACCCCTTCTGAAAATGTTTCTAAGGGATTTATTTATTTATTTTATTCTCTTATATACCGCGCTATTCTGCATCAGTGCGGTTTACAATGAACAAACTGAAATTACATTGAACAGGGCATTATAACTTGGAGACAACTAATTTACAGGGAACATGGGCTATGGAGGGTTAAGTGGCTTGCCCAAGACCACAAGGAGCACCTGTGGGACTAGAAACCCCAGTCCTTCCGGCCCAAGGTTGCTGTCCTCTAGTGGGATTTGAACCCCTGACCCTCCGGCCTGAAGTACCTTGCCCCAACCACTAGGCCACTCCTCCACTCCGTATTGTTCCTCTTATTCCACGGAAATTTTATTTGGAGTTTGGTCTCCTTCGCTGAATGATGTGATGCCATTCACTGCTACAGTTGTTCCTTCTGCTGTGGAGTTTTGGATGGAATCCTTCCAGTCTTCTTTAAATACTGTTGCTCCTATGAAATTTCGGAAGTGTTTTAATAGATATAAGCCGTCGTAGCTTACTTCGACATTGGTAGCTCTTAGACGTCAGTTACATCATATGGAGAGGCATTGGTGGGCTTGCTTATTTGATGATGTTAGAGGTGAGTATTTACACTTGTTAGTTCAGTGAATTTTGTTAATATTGGTCAGTTTTTTAAGGCTGTGAGAATGATGATGAGGGTGACCAGGTGCATAGGTTACAGAGTGTTGTGCCAGTAAAATCCACAGTTAAAAATATGGTTAAAAATTGTTAAGAGCTAAAAACCGCCTGTAAAAAAAGAAAAATTTGTTAAGAAAGTTGTTAGTAATATTTGTATGATGTGTATTTTGAGAATTATTTAGATGTTACAGTATATAGAGAACAATTTGTATAAGTCCCACTATTATCTTGATTAGTTGTTTTGGTGGCACTTTTTTTAGTGTATTTTGGGCTATAAATATTTTTCAATAAATAAATAAAATAAATAAATAGAGAAGAAACGTGTGCCTGATAATTGGATTATGCTGTCTCCTTGGCTGGTGGCAATGTTCCAGGGAGACAATGAATGTTATCTCAGGTTTGTGCTTCTGCAAATGGGAGCACTGATAAGAGCTTCTGAAAGAACCGATTGGAGGGATTACGTCCAGTCATTCAGTGAATGCGTTTTGACTTTTCACACATGACTGATGCTGATGAAATAATATTAAAAATAACACTTCAGAACATAGCCGCAACTGTAAAACTGGGGAAGACAAAAGATCATTCATGAGTTCCACAAGGTCACAGTCAACAATGCAGTACGTGTTAGAAGAGAAAAAGCGCTAATCCCTGTGTTTCTGAGGAGTTACTCCTGTGATCGTGGGAGCAGTACACATGACCTTTTACTTGTTCTGATTCGTACCTTCAGCAGTAGAAGAATAAACTTAGAAAATTAGGTTGTAGACCTCACACACTCAGAGGAGTGATAACTCAGGGTTAGGAAACCTGCTAACCAGCTAAAACGTGGTCACGGTGATATTCAACAGCACTAACTGGTTAGTGCCGTTCAATATCCCCATAGACAGCCAAACAAATGTCTAGTCTGTTGGCAAATCCAGGCTGAAAACTCACCTCTTCGCTGCTGCTTTTACATCTTGACTCACCTGATCTCCTTGTTTCTTTACCTTTCCCCCCTTGTTTTATCCCTGTCTACGCCTTCTGTGTTGTCTGTCTTGACTAGATTGTAAGCTCTGATGAGCAGGGACTGTCTCTTACATGTCTGTGAAGCGCTGCATACGTCTTGTAGCGCTATACAAATGCTCAGTAGTAGTAGTAATAACATAAGCAGATAGGGTTAGGACAGGCGAATGGCTCTCCTAACTTTAACTGCTTTGTGCTATATATTTCGGAGCTGAATATCGCTACTCAACAGACAGTATTGCCAGTGGCCGGGGACGCAGGATATTCCGTGGTGGAAACTGGATACGTCTCACCGCTGAATATCTAGTGTTAGTTGAGCAGCAGCAGCTAGAAGCTTTATCTTTCCTAGCTGCTGCTGATGAATATGTCCCCCTGATGTCCAATTGCGCATTGTTACAGGGCTGTATGGAAGAGCGGTGGAATGATTGTTGAGTTTAATTATCAAAATCTAGGTGGGGCGCGACGTACGTCTGAAGATTTGTCTAGGGCGCCTTATACCACGCTTCAGCCCTGGACAGGGAGACTGGCTAAAGAGGAAAGAGATGATGAAACAGCAACTCTGGTTAAATAGGAACAGGCGTGATGGGGATCTTGAACAATTTCTAGAAGATTGTGTTCACGAGGATCTAGCTAAACTAGAAGTAGACAAAGCGATGGGGACAAATGAGATACATCCGAGAGCAATGAAGAAACTTAGGGGTGCTCTAGCAACTCTGCTGCCTGACATTTTCAATGCTTCTTTAGAATTGGGAGTGGTCGCAGAGGACTGGAGAATGGCGCATGTGGTCCCTTTGCACAAAAGCGGAAGTAAACAGAAGTTAGGAGCTACAGGCCAGTTAGTCTGACTCCTGTGGTGAGTAAATTCATGGAAACACTGCTAAACAGAGGACAACGAGGGTTCTGGAAACCAATGGATTGCAAGCAAGGCCAGCACGTCCAGTAGGTGAGCTAGGCAGCTGCTTAGGGTGGCCAGCCCGGGTGGGCAGTAGCAGCGCAAACATGGGCGGCAGCGCTGCTCCACCCCCCCCCCCCCCTCCCCAGCTGCTGCTGATTCTGTTTGGGGGAGGAAGGGGGCAGGTGGTAGCAAAAAGCCGCTTCTTTTAGAAATACTGCCGCTGCTCGCCTCCCCCTCCCGAGCTGGAATCGGTGGCAGTTGGGGTGGGCTGTGGTAGGCGGCAGCGGCGGCAGTTGGGGTGGGCTGCAAGGCCGGGGTTTCTGCCTACAGCGGTAGAAACCGTTGGGCCGGCCCTGATTGCAAGATTCATGGCAGCATGTTTTACTAGAGGCAGGTCTTGTCAGACAAATCTCATTAATTTCTTTATTGGGTGACCAGAAAGCTGGACAAAAGGAGAGCCCTAGTTGTGGTGTATTTATATTTCAGTAAAGCCTTTGACATGTTCCATACAGGTGACTTATAAATAAATTTAGCCCTCTAGGGGTGGATCCTATAGCGACTGACTGGGTTAGAAATTAGTTAAGAAGGCAGTGACATTTCTATAACTGTTTCTCTGGACCTATCAGCTGCCTTCGATCTTGTTGATCACACTGTTCTTCTCTCTCGTCTTAGGGATGCAGGTCTCTGGAGCCGCTCTCTGAACAAACCCCACAAGCTCTTCAACATAGTGAAGAAACTAGCGAAGGAACCCTCTACCCCCCCCCCCACCCCCCAATCATCCACCATACATCCTCAGGACTACGCGGACTACCTGCTGGCCAAAACTAAGAACATCAGAGAAGCCACGTTGTCCAGCCCTAACAGCAACCCAGCCCAAATTAAGCCGCTTGCCTCCCTCATAACACCAACGGCTGCAGGTATTGAGGACATCATTGCAGTCATCAATGCCACCACTGCCCCAAACGACCCTTGTCCAGCATTCTGGATAAGATCGCTACGGAAGGAACTTAGCCCTATACTAGCCAAAATCATAGATCTGTCCTTCTCCACAGGACTATTCCCATCATGCCTCAAACAGACATCAATCCGGCCCCTTCTGAAGAACAACAAGCTGAATCCCCAGAAAGTAGAATCATACCGACCAATATCAAGCATCCCGCTACTAGCAAAGATAATTGAGAAGGTCGTCCAACGTCAAATACAGGACCACATCAACTCGACAGCACCCCTTGACCCATGCCAACACGGCTTTAGGGAGTCACGTGGCGTCGAAACTCTCCTTGCCACACTCATGAACACACTGATCACAGGAATTGACAACAACAAACAAGGATATTTATTTATATTTATTTTATTTACATTTCTTATATACCGCACTATTTGCCATCAGCGCGGTTTACATGGAACAGAAAACATCCGACAACTTACATATGTCTGGTCATTACATTTAACAGGAAGTGGAACTTGGAGAAACAGGGTAAACTATGTACATAGGAAGCGTAATAAGAAGGATACTGCATGGATATGCTCTAATTTTCCTGGACATTGCCACAGCATTTGACTCCGTAAACCATGAGCAACTCCTGATACAGCTTCAGGAAAAGGGAATTAACGACTCAGCATGGAGATGGTGCAAATCCTATCTAGTGGAGAGATGGCAGCAGGTACGTACGGGCTACACAACATCCAAGCCATTCCAGCAAAAACATGGCGTGCCTCAGGGCTCCTCTCTCTCCGCACTCTTATTCAATATCTACATGCAACCCACATGTGAAATAATCCGCTTCCATAATATCTCATGCTTGATCTACGCGGATGATGTACTACTCTTCACCCCATTCACGACCGACCAGCCTGATTTCTCCCCACTAGTAAAATGCTTTGATGCCGTTACTGACTGGCTCCTCTCACAGAGCCTCAAGATAAACTTCAGCAAGACGGAGGTCCTGTTCATTACTAGAAATCAATCCTTCTCCCCACCAGCAACACTAAAGATGAGAGACGCTGAGCTCCCAACTAGACCTACCATCCGCTACCTAGGCGTTACCCTAGACCAGCACCTCGAGCTTAAAACGCATATCAGCAACATCATCAAGCAAATTTACCACAAAATACGAACAGTGCGACATCTCCAACCCTTGCTGCAAACAGATGACTTTAGAACAGTTTTCCAGGCACTGGTGACCCCCCACTTTGATTACGCCAATGTGATCCTGCATGGTCTACCCAAAAACACACTAAACCCATTACAGCTGGCAATGAATGCAGCTGCACGCTTCCTATACGGGGCCACTAGAAGAGACCACATTACCCCAATCCTAAAGGACTTGCACTGGCTACCAATCTCCTGCCGGCTCAATTATAAAGTAGTCCTGATGCCCTTTAAGGCCATCAACAATATATCACCCACCTCCCTGACGGACCTTCTCTACCCCACTCCAACAAACAGAGCAAGGAGGACATTCGCCACCAACACACTACAGACTCCCAAGGAAGTAACCTAATGCACCCAGGCAACAAGGAACCGAGCCTTCAAGTTCTATGCTCCCAGATGCTGGAATGCGCTTCCACCTGACGTCCGAGCTATCACAGACCTTTTGCAATTTAGAAAAGCATTAAAACACCACCTCTTTCTCATGCACTATTCACAGCCCAGTAATCCAACCTCGCCACCCTACACCTAGATAGCCTTCTGTAATTAACAAACAACGCATGCCTTACCGTAGATAAGAGTAGACAGTTGTATTTAACCAGCCATCTGTAAATAACAAACAACTCATGTGTATACTGTGAAGAAAAGCAACCCATGTATATACTGTAGATAGCGGTAGTTAGATGTAAATAGCAATAGTTAGTTGTAGATAGTTTCCCCAGCTGGAAATCCAAGTTATTTCACCTGTTCAATGTAAGTGCACAACAGACTTCCTATTCTGTACAAAAGTGTTAATTGTAAACCACACTGATTTTAAAAAGCGTGGTATATAAAAGCGATAAATAAATAAATAAATAAAATTAATTCTCTTTGATCCTGCTCCTTTCCTCTCTCTCCTCTCCTGTGGTGTGACTGTGTTCTTTCCTGTTAAAATTGTAGATCGTCTTCTGTTTCTGGTAATGACCACTGTGTATTTTACAACTCTGTAAACCGCTCTGATGTTGTGAAGGGTTGTCAATCAAGATTAAAAATAAAAATAAAGATAAAAAAGAGGATATAGATAAATGGAGCTCACTCTGAGGAGAAGGATGTTACCAGTGGTGTGCCGCAGGGATCTGTCCTTGGTCCAATTCTTTTTAACCTTTTTTGTAAGTGATATTATAGAAGGATTGTCAGGTAAGATTGGCCTATTTGTGGATGATACCACAACCTTCAATAGGGTAAACACCCAGGAAATCATCGATAACATGAGAAGGGATCTAGCAAAGCCTGAAAATTGGCCGAGAATTTGGCAGCTGAGATTTAATGCTAATAAATGCAGGGTGATGCGTTTGGGCTGCAAAAGCCCTAAGGAGGTAAAGTACTTCTGTCCATGAAAGAAGAGCAGGACCAGGGGGTGATTGTTTCTGATGATCTTAAAGTGGCTAAACAGGTAGAAAAGCTTATGATGAAAGCCAGAAGGATGCTTGGGTGCATAGGGAGAGGAATGGCCAGCAGAAAAAAGGAGGTGATAGTTCCTCTGTATACAGTAAGTCTTTGTTGAGACGTCATTACTATTACTACTATTCAGCACTTATAAAGCGCCACGCATGCAGCGCTGCACAGCTAACCTTCCTGCAAGCAATGACCTCACTTCAATTCACACAGATAATCAACGCTCCAACGCACAGACATGGATCTTCTCCAGACCTCATCTTCGCATCCAATTACATAACTTCAAGAGACCTAATCTCTTCACCCACCATTACCCCAGTGCCATGGTCTGACCATTACTTAATTGAGACAAAGATACGATCTCAAGAGGACCAGACAAACGAAAGAACAAACAACTCACACACACAAAGACGATTCAAGAATTTCGACAGGGACGAATTCATACAGAACACAACACAACACCTGAACATTCCTACAGATGACCTGGAGGAACAAGTTTCCAGATGGAACAGCATCTTAGCTAACACCGCCAAACCATCCGGTGGAGGGCACGAGAAACACCAACACAACAGGAGACAAAACAAACCTTGGTACTCAGCAAAAATACGTCAGGAAAAGAGGGAGCTCAGGAAGATTGAACGGAGATGGAGAAAAAACAAAACAGCAGCCGACCAACATCTCTACCTAACAAAACAAAAACAATACAATGAATGCATCAACCAATCAAAGAGGGAATTCCACACAAACTTGATAAATACTTCCATCAACAAGCCCAGAGAGCTCTTTGAAATAGTCAAGATCCTCACAAAAGAGCAAACAACAGAAGGGGAAGTACAAGTGGACCCACAGGAATTCGCCGACCACATCAAAGACAAATTCCACTCCACAGAGCGTACAACACCCAGTGGGACCACCAGGACAGACATACACACCAAAACCTGGGGCACATTCTACTCACCCTCAACAGAGCAGATATCCCACATCATCTCTACAATCAACACAAGCACTGCTCCTACAGACCCATGCCCAGTATCATGGGTCAAAGCCACCAAATCAAACTTCATTCACACCATACACAAAATAGTACACAACTCACTCACTCAAGGACTCATGCCAAAGCAACTAAAGCTTGCCTCAGTAAGACCAATAACAAAGAAAACAACACTCGACAAAAAGGATCCAGCAGCATACCGACCGATCTCCAGCATACCCTTCCTGGCAAAAATCATCGAAAAAACGGTACAACTACAACTCCAGGAACACATCGACAAACATGAAACACTCGACGACAACCAACACGGCTTTCGTCCCAACCACGGAGTCGAAACGCTACTGATCTACCTCTTCGACAGCATCCTAAGAATAATTGACAACAACAGGAAGGGAATCATAATGATCTTCATCGACATCTCCTCAGCCTTCGACACAGTGGACCACAACACGCTCCTGGAAAGACTAAAGAACACTGGTATACACGGTATCACTTTGAAATGGTTCCACTCATACCTAACCGAAAGACAGCTACAGGTCAAGGTGGGACACAACACCTCCCGACCCATAAATGTCCGCCAAGGAGTACCTCAAGGATCCGCACTTTCAGCCCTCCTATTTAACATCTACATCCAACCGATATGCGACATCATGAAAGAGAACAACATTCAATACACAATATATGCAGACGACATCATGATATACACCCCGATAGAAATCGACAACCCGGATTTCTCCAAGATAACAGACTGCCTTACCCAAATGACGAGCTGGTGTCAAAACAACAACCTCGCAATAAACTACAACAAGACTGAAGCTCTAATAATCACTCGGAACCAAAGCTTCATACACCCGCCAAACATCAAGATACAAAACACTACTATTCCAATAAAATCAGAAGTGAGATACCTTGGAGTTACTCTGGACAACAAGCTAAGCCTCAAGCCACACATAGACAAAACAATACAAAAAGTCTACTACAAGATGAGAATCATCAGGAGACTGAAACCACTCCTTGCCCCAGAACACTTTCGTACCGTCCTCCAAGCACTGATAACCCCAATACTGGACTTCTGCAATCCGATATACTTGGGACTACCGAAACAAGCCCTCAAACCACTCCAGCTAGCACAAAACACTGCAGCACGAATAATATCCGGTACTGCAAGACAGGACCACATCACACCCACCTTAAAAGACTTACACTGGCTCCCAATCGGTGCACGCATCAGATACAAAACTATCATAAACCTATTTAAGATAAATCAGCACACATCAGCCAACAGCCTACACACCCTCATTCAACCAGACAACAGCACTCGTCCTAGAAGAAAACAAACACGCAACCGAGTCAGCACCCCAGGTGAATTCAAACACACACGCAAGGACACAACAGACAGAGCTCTCTCCATGGCTGCTCCAACTATATGGAACAAACTACCAGACGACTTGAGGACAACTACAGACCTCAAAGACTTTAGAAAACAGCTAAAAACCATGCTGTTCATAGAACACTATGGACACATCACATAACCTAAGAGAATGTATAACAGCACATATTGCTGCCTGTACAGATAATGTTTTACAGCACCACTGTATATAGCCCACACTGTACATAGCTCAAACCATTCTAGCACGCAACACACCACACCTTGTACATAGCTCACCCCAATCTAGCACACGATACAACACACACTCAACTAAATTGCACCCTCACTGCATGATTAACACACTCACTTTACCCGATTGTTTGCTGTGATACCACCTTGATTAATAAGATAAGGCGGTTTAAAAATACTGTTAAATAAAAATAAAATAAATAAATAACCTACAGGAGGTAGCCAACATACAAGAGACAGTCATTAGGTGTATTGTGTGTAATTCTGGAGACCACACCTTCAAAAGGATATAAAAAGGATGAAGTCTGTGCCGAAGCTGGCTACCAAAATGGTCAGTAGTCTTCTTCATAAAGCATATGGGTACAGACTTGAAGATTTCAATATGTACACTGTGGAACAAAGGTGGGAGAAGGGAGATATGAAAGAGACATTTAAATATCTCCATGGCATACGTGTACAGGAGGAGAACCTCTTTCAATTGAAAGAAAGCTCTGCAATGAAGGGGCATAGGACGAAGATGAAAGGGGGTAGACTCAGGAATAATTTACGGAAATTTTTCTTTACAGAAAGAGTGGTAGATGCATAGAATAGTCTCCCAATAAGGTAGTAGAGACAAGGACAGTATCTGAATTCAAGAAAGCATGGGACAAACCCAGAAGATTAAAGGAAAGAAGGGACTGTAAAGCTAAGTAGTTAGTATGGAAGGGAAGACCGGTTAGGTCAAAAAGTCTTTATCTGCTGTCATGTATCTATTTTTCTCTTTTTCTATGTAATAGGGGTTAATGCTGATGAGATGTTGGAGTATTTAATGGACAGAAAAGTGATAGTATACAACAGTAAAGTGAAGTGAAATTTTCACACAACACCACACAGCTTCTGTAGAAAACAGGAGTAGTTTATTACTTCTCAAACAGACCAGTCTCGTCTCACCCTACACAATCGTGTTTCATCTGATGGCTTCGTCAGGGGTGCAGATTTATAAAACATAGGAAATTATTAAATAAAGTATTGAAAAAAAAACATATAAAACATAAATGTGATCAGATCAACTAAAAGACAATAAAAAACGGAAATATCGTATATAAAAAACAATTTTATTAAAACATAAATAATAAATAAATGTCATATACATAAAATGATATAATAATAATATAATCATCACTATAAAATAAATAACCCAAATGGACATATAAGTATTATAAAAAGACATATTTGATATTCTAAAATTGGAATTACACATAATAAAGTGCCTGCATCCAGGGCCAACCCGTCCATTGAGCAAGAATGTTGTTGGCACAGGGCCCCACGCTTCAGGGGCCCCACGCCAACAACATCCTGCACGATGTCGGCTCACCTCCTTTAGCAGCTCACGGCTCCCGACAGGCTCAGCAACAGATCGTTACAGCCGCCGAAGTGAAGAGCATTGTTTCCTTCACTTCAGTAGCTGTATTGTATTGAAGATCGCAGGTGTGCTGAGAGCTGGGACACAGGAAATGTCCTTTGACCTCTGGCGCTCCAGCGATCTTCATTACAATACAGCTACTGAAGTGAAGGAAACAGCGCTCTTAACTTCGGCGGCTGTAAGGAGCTGTTGCTGAGCCTGTCGGGAGCTGCAAGCCACTAAAGGAGGTGAGCCGGGGCCTTTAAAGCCTGCCGCAGGGCTCTTTGGGGAGAGAAAGGGAGGGGAGGGAGGGGGGGGCTTGGGCTTGAAATGGGCTGAGTCGGGGCAGGGGGCTAAGATTCCAAATGGGCTGAGTGGAGTGGCCTAAAATTAGAAATGGGCTGAGTGGGGGTGCTAGGATTGGAAATGGGCTGAGTGGGGGGGGGGGCTAGGAATGGAAATGGGCTGAGTGGGGGGTGGCTAGGACTGCAAATGAGCTGATGGGGAGGACTAGGACTGGAAATGGGCTTTTGGGGGGTAGGATTGGAAATGGACTGATGTGGTTCTGGAATAGGATTGGAAATGCCCGATGGGGGGGCTAGTTTTAGAAATGGCTGATGGTGGCTAGGATTGCAAATGGGCTGATGGGGCAGCTTGGACTGGAAATGGGTTGATTGAGGGGGGGCTAGGACTGGAAATGAGCTGATGGGGGGCTCGGACTGCAAATAGACTGAGTGTGGGGGAGCGTGGACTGGAAATGTGCTGGAGCTCCCCCACACTCGGCCCAATTTCCAGTCCAAGCCCCCCCCCCCCATCAGCTCACTGGAATAGGATTGGAATTGGTTTATGGAGGGCTAGTATTGGAAATGGCTGATGGGGGACTAGGATTGCAAATGGGCTGCTAATGGGTGAGTTTGGACTGGAAATGGGCTGATGGGGGTGGAATAGGACTGGAAATGAGCTGATGGGGGGGCTAGGACTGGAAATGGGCTGTTGCGGGGGGGAATGTAATTAGAAGGGAGTGGATGCTAAGTGGGGCTGGGACTAGAAGGGAGCTGATTTTGGGAGAGGGTGATGGGGATGAGGCTGGGGAAATGAGGATGGAATGGGAAAAGATATTTTGTGTGGGAGGGCAGGAAAATCTGCGAGTTGCTGGGTATTGGCAGAATAAGTGGGGATTGAGGATGGAAGGGTGAAATTTGAGTGGATGATAAAGGAATAAAAAAAGAAATTGGGGAAAGAGCAAAAGGGGAAAGATCAGTATGTTAAAGCAGATGTAGATGATAGAATGGAAAAAATCTAGAAGAGAGAAGAAAAGACAAATGGACAGCAGAACAATGGAGAATTAACAGAAGACAGAAGAAACCAGAAGAAAGTGACTGGAGCAATTGCAACTTAAAAATAAAATGCCCAAACAACAAAAGGTAGAAAAATACTTTTTTATTTTTAATTTATTAACTGGAATATGTCAGCTCTGGGAAATGTGTATCACTAACGTCTTTGCATTTTTGTTTAGTACAAAAGGAAATTACTTTATAGTGTTGTTGTACGTTCCAAGTTTGGCTTTAGGGGGTTCCCAATTTAATTATTGTCTTCCGATTTCTAAATTGTGATTCCTTGTTCTTTGTTTGGTGACAGTCTATGTTCTGCATGTGTAATCGAGCTGAGGTATTCTATTCTTGTAGTTTCTGCTTGACAGTGCCGCTTGTTTTTTTCGCCAGTAGGACATGTATTAGCATTCTCTGAGATGTATTGGTTTAATATTTGCAGTGTTGCCTTTTTGATAGGTAGGGTTTGGTGCTTTGTGAGTCCTGGTAGTGCTGTTATGATACGGCGGGTTTGCTATGGGTTCTAAATGGTCAGTTTTTATAGTACTTCCTAATGTGCCTGGCGGTTGGCATTTGAGTATAGTAATGTAGAAATCTAGTAGTCTTTCTTCATCCAGACACTCATTAAGAGGCATATTAACATTATGCTGATACTTATGCAAATGAGGCCCCGCGATCAGCCTCCGCACATGGCCCCGCACCCCCCTTGGGCCGCCCCTGCCTGCATCGTGTGAAAAGATGAAAATGTTTTGAAACATTTTTAACTAGATAAGTGGTGACATTTAGGGGCTTGTTTACAAAGCCGCAGTAGCACTTCGCGATCGTTATCGGAGCCGTGGCCCCATGGGGCCGCGGCTCCGATAACGATCGCGAACCGCTACCGCGGCTTTGTAAACAAGCCCCATAGAGTGAATATGTGATTGTGTGGTCCATCACTACCATTGTAAGTTACATTACAGCTGTATACATAGCAATGACACAAAGAGCTACAGAATGCTCTCCTCGGGTCATAATATTGCAACCAAGATTGCATGACCATTTTGTGTGATGCTTCCCTTATCCTTTGCTAAGTACAGTCCCAGCACTCTGCTTATGATACATTCTCATTGCGTGTACTTCTGAGTTCCAGTGTGACGTTATGCCCCTAAGATTATTTATTTATTTAACTTGGGGGGGTTTTATATTCCGTCTTTCTACAATTCAAGACGGTTTATATGGAACCCAACAATAACAGTGTAGATACAGCTGTTTTATATAGAACAAAAACTTAGGGAGAACTTATCTAAAGTCAAACATAAAATTACAGTCAGTTATAATGCCAGATGAGGCAACTATGTACATTAGATGGGGGGGAAAGAAGCAAGAGGAAGGGGGATATTGAATGAAGAGTAGAATGTTAGCTAGATGTAGGAGGCACCTGGTTGGGTAGAGCTTTGGGGGGTGGTACTAAAGTATTCTTGGAAATGGAGTATTTTAAGCTTTTTGCGGAACTCTGCATTATCAGGGCAACTTTGAAGGTCAGGTGGGAGAGCATTCCATTCTGTAGGGGCGTAGAGGGAGAAAGTACGATTGTAGGCAGCTTATGTGCAACAGGTCTGCAGAGTTAGACCTGTGAGATCTGGAGCTAGCAGACTTGGAAAGGAGTGAGCGAAGGCAAGCAGCAGATTCAAAATGAATAACTTTGTGGATTATTGTGAGAGTTTTAAATTTTATTCTAGATAGGATAGGGAGCCAGTGGAGGTGTTGGAGTATGGGGGCAATGTGGGCTCTTCTGGAGGTCTTTGAGATTAGACGTGCTATTGTGTTCTGGGTTAATTGGAGAGGGTGGATACTTTGCTTTGAGAGGCCATGGTATATGAGGTTGCAGTAGTCAAGAGTAGGGGTAGTTAGGGCTTGACAAATGGTACTGAAGGAGTCTGGGTTTAATAGATGGCAAAGGTTCCTCAAGGTTCTGATCTTAGAGTATATGGCGCGAGTTGTTCTTCGTATGTGTTCTTGGAAGTTGAGGTTCTGATCGAGTATTACGCTGAGGTATTTAACTTCGGTTTTTATGGAGATCGTGTAATCGTCTAGAACAAGGGAAGTAGGGGGAGTGTAAGATGGGTCAGTGAATAGGTGGAGAGCTTTTGTTTTGATTAGGTTGATGAAATGATTATGTTGCTGGAGCCAGTGTCTGATTTGCTTGAAGCAATTGCAGATGTTAGTAAAGTCGGGCTTTGTAATGTTAAACAGGGTGAAGAACATGATGTCGTCCGCATAGAGTTGATATTGGATTTTGTAATCTTGGAAAAACAGCAATGAGTTCTGAATGGCCAGCAGACCCATTGCCTCAGTGAGGCATCAAATGGGATGCTTTCATCTATGGGATTAGGCATCTGATGTACAGAGAATAAGCTCAGTGTGTCCAAAGCAAAGCCAGGCGTCTAACGCCCTGAACTTTAACAAGAAAAGATGGCAACCACTCTGCCCATGTGTGTCTGCTACAGTGTTATCACATGGTAGCTAATAAAGGCCAAAATAGTCCATTGAGTCTGCCCAGTTGAGATTTGTGTACTTTAGATGCATACACATGAGTTCCCAAGTGCAACCCAAAACCACCTCTTCCCACCCTACATTCTTTACCTAACCTCTCAACCTTTTACTCCCTGTGCCCTCCACTTCTATCCCTGTATGCCTGGAATCTACTACAGTGATGGCTTCGCCCAACCACCACCCATGTCATTTAAGGTCTTGCCATCTTTAATTTTGCTCCTTACAGGATTGAAACTTAAGCGAACACTCTGTTTCCTTGTCATGATAAAATCCAACCTCCCCTGCACAATGTAGATTAGGACTGTAACTATTTCTCCATGCAGGTCACCCCACTGCCCTCCTGAAGCAAAATGCAATCATACCAGTGCTGTTTTAGGCTGTACCCGCCACTTCGTGCACATTACCCAATGCTTTATGATCATCCTATTTTTGCAACTAATTATTTGGCAAAACATCTCCCATCCAGAAACGGGCCAAGATTGGGAAGCCCATCCAGGCCTTCAAAGCTCTTTTGGGTGTGGAATAGAGAAGTGGAAGCTGCCTGCAGTGTATTAATGTCCAGATATCGTAGTTAAGAGAACATGTATTAATACTTCTGAGAGTAGTTTTATAAAGTTTTCATGTCTCTATTTTATAAAATCAAGTGTGGTGTGTTTGACTTTATAAAACGCTAGTGTGAGCACGAAAGATTGTATGACATATAACTTTAGCACTTACACCAGCTCAGCTGCCTTATAAATCTCGGCACGCCGCCCAAACTCCACCACTATGCATGTTCACAGTGAAAATACGCACCATACAAACAAGACTCAGACTATGCGCTAGTTAGTTTCTTGTAAGAGGACATTTATTTATTTTATTTTATTTATTTATTGATCTATTTTCCTATACCGTTTTATAAGTCAAAGTGGTTTACAGAAAATTATACATGTAATTTTACATAGAATCATTTCATAGAACTGTTTTTAACAATAATTGATTTAACAAAGAATATGTAAACATACTAACCAAGAACAATTATTATTGAGATTTTGTAGTCATGGGTAGTCAATTCGGGAAAGACATGTTGGGACAGAGTTATAAGTAGGATTTGATTTATGGGCAAGTTAGTGGGGTTTTAGTTCTTTGCAGAATGCTGAAAGTTCAGATATGTTTCTTATTCTTTCAAGGAAGGAATTCCACAGGCTGGTGCATAGTGAGAACGCTCTTTTACAAAGAAAACTGAGCCCATCTAGCCTTACTGGAGCTTAACTAGCAGAATTACTGGCACTTAAAACATACCACCCACTGATTTACCGTCATCATCGCTCTATTTTGTAATAGCTAAAGAGCATTCAGAACACAGCAAATGCTGAGCACAGCAAATGTCCGCCCTCCTTTTCAATATATATATGCAACCCCTCTGTGAATTAATTCGCTCATTTAACATCTCCTGCCTGCTCTATGCGGACGATGTGTTACTATATACCCCATTTACGATTGAGGATCCAGACTTCACACAGCTGATAAACTGCTTCGATGCCATAACCGACTGGCTCTTCTCCCAATGTCTCAAGATCAACTTCAGCAAGACCAAAGTACTATTTGTGACAAGAAACCAGAAGTTTTCTCCACCAGCAACAATCAAAACAAGAAACGCAGAACTCCTAAGCAGACCCAGCATCCGCTACTTAGGGGTGACGTTGGACCAACATCTCAATCTCAAAGCACACATCAGCAATTCCATCAAGCAAATCTACCACAAGATAAGAACTCTACGTCATCTTCGCCCACTGCTGCAACCTGAGGACTTCAGAACAGTATTTCAGGCTTTGGTGACCCCCCACTTTGATTACGCAAATGTAATCCTGCAAGGTCTCCCCAAAAATACCTTAAACCCCTTACAGCTAGCTATGAACGCTGCTGCATGTGTACTGAGTGGAGCGGCCAGAGGTGATCACATCACTCCAGTCCTTAAGAACCTACATTGGTTACCAATATACTGCCGCTTAACCTACAAGGTGACCATTATCACTTTCAAGATCATCAATAAGTTAGCCCCCCTAGCCTTAATGGACCTGATTTATCCTGTTACAGCCAATAGAGAAAGGAGATCACATACCACTAACACACTACTGATCCCTAAGGAAATAACTAAATGTACAGAGCTAGCAAGGAATAGAGCCTTTCAGTTCTATGCCCCCAGCTGCTGGAATGCTCTTCCCGCAGCCGTTAGAGCCATAAAGGACCTATCACAATTCAGAAAAGCGCTTAAGCACCACCTCTTTCTCTTACACTACTCTCAACCCTCCAACCTGACACCCCTTGCGAACACATGAACACCATTAATGTATGTAATATTGTGGATACTACTTGTAATCGAATGTTTGTTGTACATAGTTAATCCCAGTTGATATCCAAGTTAAGCTTCCAGTTCAATGTAAGTGCCCTGGCACAACCTTTGTTTTATGTGAACCGCGCTGATTTCTAAGAGTGCGGTATATAAGAAACAATAAATAAATAATAAATAAATCAAAAGATAGCACATTACAGTAGTGTCTTCATAACCACAGCGATATCTCTATGTCCATGGTTTCAATATAATATATCTGTAATTTCTCACAATGTTAGCAATAATGTCTGTACTTAACTTGTACTGTAAGTTGCTAAACATTGATGTCCAAAGATAACACATGAACTGCGGCGCTCTTAAATCCAACTCAGGCAAGCTGATAATATATCTGGCCGACCGCAGCCATTGGTTTCGCCGCCTTTCGTGTCTTTGTCAAATCAATTATCCTTGACTTCCTTGTGCTTTACTATTTCCTACAACAGTGCCTTACAGAGGCGGGTTTAAAAGGGTCCAATTTTTTGAAGAGTTGTGATGTGTTTTGTGTACAGTGCCTTCTGGTTCTGTCTCTTGAGGCTGTCTGTATGACTGATTTTAAGTAAGTTGAAGACAGGTTGTGTATGATTTTGAATGTATTTAGTAGGACTTTGTATTTAATTCTGCTTGCGATAGAGAGCCAGTGTAGTCATTTTCATATAGGGTTGATGTGTTCAGATTTTGGAGCTCCTTAGATAAGGAGGGCGGCTGTGTGTTGTGCCATTTGTATGTAATTGATATAAAACATATTTCAGTATATCCTGGTAGGTACTATTGCAAAAATCAAAGTGTGTGAGGATCATTGCCAGTAATACTGTGTAAAAGTCTTGTGGTGATAGTAGTGTCCGTAAGTGCTGTAGAGTTCTTAATTTGTTATAAATTATCCTAGTTGTCTTGCTGATGTGAGTAGTTAGGTTTAGTTGTTGATCTATGGTTATTCCAAGATATCATATTTCTTGTATCACTTCCAAGGTTGCTTCCCTGACTTAGTGCAGTTGGTGGGGTGAAGGTTTTATCCCTAGTTATGTATATGCACCTCTGTTTTTTCATAATTTATGGTTAATCTGTGTGTCGATACCCAATGTGCCACTTTGTTGAAGCATTGTGCTATTTTAGTGTGATTTGGGTTTGAGGTGTCATAGGCAGGTACATCATGATGTTGTCTGC
The DNA here is from genome assembly GCA_033557465.1 of Ichthyophis bannanicus. NCBI lineage: Eukaryota > Metazoa > Chordata > Amphibia > Gymnophiona > Ichthyophiidae > Ichthyophis > Ichthyophis bannanicus. The sequence continues at coordinate 134,007,756 of CM066048.1, read as the reverse complement.
ATAAATGTAATAATGTACCTTGTGCTTCTGAATTCTTTTGAAGATTGGTTGGAGGTATATGTTAAATAGTAAGGAAGATAGTGCAGAACCTTGTTGAACTCCTTGCTGTTGTTTGTATGGTTCGGATTTGCTTGGTCCTATTTTCACTTGTTGTTTACAGTCCGTTAGGTATGATCGGAACCAATGTAGTGTTGTATATTTTATTCCAATTTCTTGTAGTCTTGCTAGTAGGATGTTATGACACATGAAGTCTAAAGCAGCCATAATATCCAGGAATCTTAGTATAAATCCTTGTTTTGGTTTTTCGATACCTTTTATGAGTTTGTCCATGAGAGATGTCAAGTGTTTCCACCCCGTGGTGTGCTCTGAAACCTTTTTGTTGTGGATCAAGTGCGACATAGTGTATTTATTGATGTGCTCTTGGAGTTGCTGCTGCACTACTTTTTCTATTATTTTTGCTATGAAAGGTAGGCTTTATCTAGTATAGGATTCTTTAATGTTGGACATATGGAAGCCATCTTGAGATCCTTGGGCATGTACTCTTGAGTTAATGATAACTGTATTATTTTAAGAAGTATGAATGAGAGCTCAGCTGTAGCTATTTTGACCCAGCTTACTGTGCATGGGTCAAGGGGAGATTTGGTATTGTTTAGGTTGCTAAGCTTTCTTTAGAAGCTCAGATGACAAGGCTTCGACTTTCATACTTTGGACACATCATGCGGAGAGAGATATCATTAGAGAAAGACATCATGCTTGGCAAGATAGAAGGTCAACGCAAAAGAGGAAGGCCAGCAATGAGATGGATCAATACAATAACAGCAGCTACGGGTACCAGTCTGTCAACAATAAGCCGCCTGACTGAAGACCAAACACAATTTAGGATAGCTATCCAGAGGGTCGCCATGAGTCGACTCCGACTCGACGGCACTTAACAACAACAACAACTGTGCATGGGTCAAGGGGAGATTTGGTATTGTTTAGGTTGCTAATTATATTTTCTAGATTTTCTGTAGATATAGGTTTGAACTATTGCCATAGCGTGTCATTGATGTTGTTGCTAGCTGATGTAGGCATTGTAGGGTACAGTTACTCGCTTTGCTCTGATAAATTTGGCTGGTGTTTGTGAGCTAGGAGTAATGTGTGCTCTCTCAAGGTTGAGAACTCTCACTAGGGAATTTACTATTTCAAATAGCTCCCTAGGTCAATTTAGTGAGTTCATAAGTTTTGTGTGGTACTTCTTCTTACTGTTGTTGATGCTGTCGTGGTATTCCTGGAGTTTGGCCATATACTTGTTCTGATCATTTGGTAATTTTGACTGTCTTCCCTTGTGTTCGATGGTGCTTTGTTTTGTTCTTTTGGTGTATCTTGGTTGTGGAGCTGATGCTGTTTGCTCTATGACTTTATTCCATTTATATGTCTATATTAAGTTGTGGTATAGATTCATCCAGGAATTGTCGGAAACGGCAAGCTGGTAGTGAAATTTGGCTTGGATTGGGTGTGACTTGCTGGTAAAGTATGCAGAAGTTCATTGCATAGTGGTCAGACTAAGGAATAGGTTGTAGTTGTACTGTAGGAGGGTTGGAGTGTTGAGCTTGTCATAAGGAACAAATATAAGATCAAGTGTATTTCCTGTGTCATGTGTTGGTGCATTGACTATTTGCTGATAAGCCAGTGTATTCATTGCTTCATGGAATGAATGCGCATATTTTGTCATGTAAATGTGCCACTTAGGTGTGAAAATGACTAATATACCTACATTTACTCACATATTTGGTGTCTAAGTCTAGGCGGCTGCTTGTACAATGATCCCCTGTTGAGGGTAAACACCTGGGACCCAATATTCAAAGGGGCTTATGTGGTTTACCAGGACCTGCTAATCTCCTGAACTCCACTGACCCTGCTATTTAGTGCACAGACCCGCCAATACCACCAAATATCCCCACAGACCGCCTTGAACCAATCCAAATAGTGCCGGGTCAGTTTGTGGATGGGACTGAGACGATCCCAGCACTTATCCAGTCAGTGACGATTTCTAACCCGCTCGCCAAATAAGTAACTGCATAAAGTTAGGAGAGGGCAATGGCTGTCCTACATATCTGTGCTTTTACTATCTGCTTAGTGACTGACTGGACCGCAATGGAGCTTGGCGGCAAAACCGAATATTCAGCACTCATGGCTATTCAGCATCTGACATTGGCTATCTGGTTTTGGTTTTGCTCACAGCAGCCAGACACTTTACAAACGTGACTGCCATGGACTGAGTATCGGGCCCTTGGTTCATTGTCTCCCTCTAATAGTGCATCCGTGGTATTTACAAAAGAGGTTCTTTGAGCCACAGTAAAAAAGCAGCAGGCTCAGGTCTGGAGAATGAAAAAACATGCAGAGTCTACATTCTTAAATTTCTACTGAAACCTTCACACCCACATTTAGTATAACACATGGGAAAAGGCATTTACATTCCACTGACATCCTTCAGCTTTTAAAAAGAAAGGCACAAGGACTTTCTCGTAAAAAATTCATTTGCAGGCCCATAGGTCCTTAAGGAACAGTGACATCTAGTGGGCTTTTAGCTAACAGTATCATGGAGTCCTTTAGCCTTTGACCTCATACTTCCTGTATGTGTGCTAGATTATTTCCTGTTTGAAGGTAAGAGCATATGAGGCATAGAAGAGTTACTTGTCCCTTCTTTCCCTGCATTCTTGAAACCCATCCCCACCCACTTTCCCATGTGCTTTAATTAGAATTCCTTACTCTTTGCTCTAGTAAAAAGAAATAGAGACAAGCACAGTGCATTATCCATGCATTTTATTATCTACTGCTGGTTTTGGTTTGTAGTTTTCATATTCTCAAATAGTGGAGAAAGGGGCAAAAGAGAACTAAGTGAGGAAATCCAGGAGGGTAGTGGTCAATGCTATCCGGAAACTTTTTGTTTCTTCTATGTGAGAAACTAAAACAAGAAGAATATTGATTAGGAGGTGGCTATGGAAGGAAACGAGTTGTCATGATATTTCCAGAGCTGAAAGCCAGTCTGGGATATTTCACCAGCAAAGAGCCCAGCAGAGGCCTATGGTTTCCTTGACAATTCCATGTCATGAAGGAAAAGGCCAAGTTAGACGTGGTTCCACACCCAATTGCACCTGTCGATTTGCAGTTCCTGCTCTTCTCAGAGAAACTGGAACTACAAATCCCTGGATGCACTGGGGCAGACCATCACTGAGCCTGCTATTACTGAAGAGCCAGAGTCATCCGGTGACCCTGAAAGTAGGTGAGCATTGGCCATGGTAACGTTTAGGGGGGCTTGGGGCATTAGATATAAATTGATGGGTGGCACAATGCTCAAGCTTTGTCTAGTATGCCTAATACCTTTGCACAGCCCTGCTACGGTGGCATCCCAGCTATCAGTGCCCCTCTCTCAATGCCTGTATAGGGTATCCTGCTATTGCATATATACATACAAAATAAACTTCAGTATTTAAAGATTTGATTTTCATCTGTGCATTTATCATAGGGATGGGTTCTGCTGAGATAATCATGATTGGTGAGTTTAATTAGCAAAGGTTTTAGGGGGGCTTGGGGCATTAGATATAAATTGATGGGTGGCACAATGCTCAAGCTTTGCCTAGTATACCTAATACCTTTGCACAGCCCTGCTACAGTGGCATCCCAGCTATCAGCGCCCCTCTCTCAATGGCTGTATAGGGTATCCTGCTAGTGCATATAACATAACTGTTGTTGAGCAGGGCCAGCCCCAGAGTTGGTTCAAAGTGTCTGTGCCCTAGGCAGACCTTAAGCTTTACAACGCCCCAGCTGTCAAAATGTATGGTTTAGCTTTGAATGCCCTGCTCTCTGCCACTCCCCTAGAAGTTACCAGCCTAGGCAACTGCCTTGTTTGCCTACTGGTTGGGCCGGCCCTGTTGGTGACAGATGGGCACAGGATTTCCCGTTTATGGACAGAATATTCTGCATTCCAGGACCTTAGTTTGATCTCAGAAAACTTTCTTGGGTACCTCTGTTTCCTTCTAGACCTTTCCATCATATGCCTCTTCCTTCCAGGTGCCTCCAATCAACTACTTTTGTTTACCCGTGACCCACTTACAGAGCTTTCTCCCTGCGACTCAATCACACACAAACACATATACTCATTTAGGTGACCCAGCCCAAATCAGGGTTCTGTTAATATAATAGCTTCGTACTTTGGCTTCAGTTGGCCAAGAGCACAATGAAGGTAAATCACTCTGGATTTTTTCACACCGTGTACTTTCTCTGATTCCTATCTGCAAAATATTCATTTGTGCAAGTACTGAAAAGCTGGCAACAAGCTGTACTATTAAAAGAACATTTATCAGAGTTGCTGGGAATCTGAGAATGTTTTTTTATTTATTTACATTCTCTTATATTCCGTGCTATTCAGCATCAGTGTGGTTTACATTGAACAAACTGAAATTACATTGAACAGGGCATTATAACTTGGAGATAACTATTTTACAGGGAACATGGGCTATGGAGGGTTAAGTGGCTTGCCCAAGACCACAAAGAGCACCTGTGGGACTAGAAACCCCAGTCCTTCCAGCCCAAGGTTGCTGTCCTCTAGTGGGATTTTAACCCCCGACCTTCCAGCCTGAAGTACCTTGCCCCAACCACTAGGCCACTCCTCCACTCCACTGATCTTATTGAAATCCAGGAAGCTTTCCTTGGCCTCTACCCTGATCACTTCTTTGGTCTCCATGGCCATGTCGTTGGCCTCTTCCCTGACCACCTCCTTGGCTGCTTCCTTGATCATCTCCATGACTATCTTTTCGGCCTCTTATATAGGCTTGCACTTGGCGTCCTCTATCGTTGTCTTCCAGGCTTTCACTTTGGTTGCTGCTTAAATCCTCTTCAGAATCCTCATGGGAACTTCCTAATGGGAATAAATTGGATAAGGTTTACAGAACAGAAGCTCAACTAAGAGGATCTCAAGTAAAATCTCTTCCCAAGAAGTAGAAATACCCATAAAACATATTTTTATGTAAATTATTTACAAATGTATAAAGACATTCAATTCATGAAATACACAAATAAAAAAAATAATTTTCACAAATACAAAAAGTGTTAAAACAGAGCTTATAACTAATTAATAGAAAGTGGTAGAAAAGGTCAAATAATGCAAAAGACACTCACAGCCATAAAAGACACTGAGAGCTGTGCTAGTTAAGACACTTGTCCCAAGAGGAGGACGTCTCAGAGTCGTATAATCCGTAGAGATGTACCTATTGATTATGGTCATTTTTGGTTCATTTTAGCATGCGCTATTTTGTTTTAGCATATGCTGAAATGAAGCAAAGATAAGCAAAAATATATATATATATTTCCCCTGTATTGAGAATCTGATGTGGATGACACCAAGATACGTACAAGAAAACACTGTAGTAAAGAAACCATTAGCTCCAGCCAGTCTGCTTATTTAAACCTTTGTGCTGTTTTCCTCACTCTCTGCTTTTCTCTCTTCCTGTTCCCATCACTAAGGTTCCCTTATCCTCAAACATAGCAGATAACAGCCCAAAAAGAATAGAGACCATCATCTATTAAGCTACAATTCTACCTGTCTGGCTCTCTAATGCTGGCTAAAGAAATGCTCAACCATTTGGGTTATTGGGATTACTACTCTGAATATGCATGAGATAGATCTACATATACTGGGTCTCTGATGTTAGAAGACCTTAAATTTGGTCCCATTTAGGTCTATCTCTGGTCCAGAGGCCTCATTTGCATCTGCTAAGATTTGCTGTATATGGAGCCAGATGTGCTAAGCATTTATCTTTTGACACAAAATAGGAAAAAAAACTTGCAATACATCAGGTCTTTGAAGAGGAAGAAAAAGGACAGAGAGAGATGGAGAGAACAGGAGACAGGAGTGAGAGAGAAAGAAGGGGGGGAACCAAGAAATATTTTATTGAAGCTCTAATATGCTGCAGTTTGAGGCATACCTCCTGACATCCTCTATTGTATATATATGATGTAACCTGGAGCAGAAAGTAAGATCATGGGAAAAAAATAGAAGGAGAAGGACAGGGATAAAGAGGCAATGGAAAACAGGCCATGAAATCTGGAGAGAGAAAAAATTACACTGAATAAGAGAATCGTTGAGAAGAGGCAAGATAGTGTGAGACCACCAGAAAGGGAGAAGATGAAAGAGAGAGGGTAAACCACAGGGAAAGTGTGGGAGAGAAGAAAAGAGAGAGAGAGAAGAATGTGAGAGGGAAATAAAGAAGGAGTCTGAGAATACCCACCTTCTACTTCAGTCCTGAACAACGCCAAAGGTAGCAGGACCGAGAGTACGAGAATCTTCAACATGGCGGATCTGGTCTTCTGGGAAGCTAACAGAGGGAAAACTCTTTGTGTGGAAGTCAAAAATAGGGGACCTATTTATCCACAGGTTGCTTACTCTGAGAACAATACCTCAATTACTAGATGGGGAAGAAATTTGAGCTTGGTATTTGGATGATACTGTCTAATCCCCTGCTTGTGACAGTAACACTGCCCAATATTCCAGAGTGATAATGAATGTTATCTCAGAAAGTTTGTGCTTCTAAAGATAGAAGCTCTGATAAGAGCTTCTGAAAAGAGCTGGTTGAAGGCAAATGCTTTTTTAACTTTTCACATATGACTGATGCTGATGAAATAATTTTTAAAATAACATTTCAAGCCATAGCCGCAATGGCAAAAAAAATGAGAAAAGATTATAATCCAAGGGTTTCACAAGGTCACAATCAACAATGCTATAAAGAGAAAAGCACTAATCCCTGTATTTCTGAGGAGTTACTTTTGTGGTTATGAGGCAGTACACATGACATGTTTGCCTGTTCTGTTTTATATCTTGAACAGTTCAAAAACAAACCTGAAAAAGAGATGTAATGTTACGGAAAATTAGTTTGTAGACCTCACAGATTCATAGAGAAGAGATGACCTGGGGAGAGCTAAGGTTGATGAGATGTGATGCCAAAGAGAGAGTGGTTAATGGAGAGAGAGGTGATGTGAAAGGGAGAGTGGTTAATGGAGAGAGAGGTGATGTGAAAGGGAGAGTGGTAAATGGAGAGAGAGGTGATGTGAAAGGGAGAGTGGTAAATGGAGAGAGAGGTGATGTGAAAGGGAGAGTGGTAAATGGAGAGAGAGGTGAGGTGAAAGGGAGAGTGGTTAATGGAGAGAGAGGTGATGTGAAAGGGAGAGTGGTTAATGGAGAGAGAGGTGATGTGAAAGAGAGAGTGATTAATGGAGAGAGAGGTGATGTGAAAGGGAGAGTGGTTAATGGAGAGAGAGGTGATGTGAAAGGGAGAGTGGTTAATGGAGAGAGAGGTGATGTGAAAGAGAGAGTGGTTAATGGAGAGAGAGGTGATGTGAAAGAGAGAGTGGTTAATGGAGAGAGAGGTGATGTGAAAGAGAGAGTGGTAAATGGAGAGAGAGGTGATGTGAAAGGGAGAGTGGTAAATGGAAAGAGAGGTGATGTGAAAGGGAGAGTGGTTAATGGAGAGAGAGGTGATGTGAAAGGGAGAGTGGTAAATGGAGAGAGAGGTGATGTGAAAGGGAGAGTGGTTAATGGAGAGAGAGGTGATGTGAAAGGGAGAGTGGTTAATGGAAAGAGAGGTGATGTGAAAGGGAGAGTGGTAAATGGAAAGAGAGGTGATGTGAAAGGGAGAGTGGTTAATGGAGAGAGAGGTGATGTGAAAGGGAGAGTGGTTAATGGAGAGAGAGGTGATGTGAAAGGGAGAGTGGTAAATGGAGAGAGAGGTGATGTGAAAGGGAGAGTGGTAAATGGAGAGAGAGGTGATGTGAAAGGGAGAGTGGTAAATGGCGAGAGGTGATGTGAAAGGGAGAGTGGTAAATGGAGAGAGAGGTGATGTGAAAGGGAGAGTGGTAAATGGATAGAGAGGTGATGTGAAAGGGAGAGTGGTAAATGGCGAGAGGTGATGTGAAAGGGAGAGTGGTAAATGGCGAGAGGTGATGTGAAAGGGAGAGTGGTAAATGGAGAGAGAGGTGATGTGAAAGGGAGAGTGGTAAATGGAGAGAGAGGTGATGTGAAAGGGAGAGTGGTTAATGGAGAGAGAGGTGATGTGAAAGGGAGAGTGGTTAATGGAGAGATGGTTGATGTGAAAGGGAGAGTGGTAAATGGATAGAGAGGTGATGTGAAAGGGAGAGTGGTAAATGGCGAGAGGTGATGTGAAAGGGAGAGTGGTAAATGGAGAGAGAGGTGATGTGAAAGGGAGAGTGGTAAATGGAGAGAGAGGTGATGTGAAAGGGAGAGTGGTAAATGGAGAGAGAGGTGATGTGAAAGAGAGAGTGGTAAATGGAGAGGGAGGTGATGTGAAAGGGAGAGTGGTAAATGGAGAGAGAGGTGATGTGAAAGGGAGAGTGGTTAATGGAGAGAGAGGTGATGTGAAAGGGAGAGTGGTTAATGGAGAGAGAGGTGATGTGAAAGAGAGAGTGGTAAATGGAGAGAGAGGTGATGTGAAAGAGAGAGTGGTTAATGGAGAGAGAGGTGATGTGAAAGGGAGAGTGGTTAATGGAGAGAGAGGTGATGTGAAAGGGAGAGTGGTAAATGGAGAGAGAGGTGATGTGAAAGGGAGAGTGGTAAATGGAGAGAGAGGTGATGTGAAAGGGAGAGTGGTTAATGGAGAGAGAGGTGATGTGAAAGAGAGAGTGATTAATGGAGAGAGAGGTGATGTGAAAGGGAGAGTGGTTAATGGAGAGAGAGGTGATGTGAAAGGGAGAGTGGTAAATGGAGAGAGAGGTGATGTGAAAGAGAGAGTGGTAAATGGAGAGAGAGGTGATGTGAAAGAGAGAGTGGTTAATGGAGAGAGAGGTGATGTGAAAGGGAGAGTGGTAAATGGAGAGAGAGGTGATGTGAAAGAGAGAGTGGTTAATGGAGAGAGAGGTGAGATGAAAGGGAGAGTGGTAAATGGAGAGAGAGGTGATGTGAAAGGGAGAGTGGTAAATGGAGAGAGAGGTGATGTGAAAGGGAGCGTGGTTAATGGAGAGAGAGGTGATGTGAAAGGGAGAGTGGTAAATGGAGAGAGAGGTGATGTGAAAGGGAGAGTGGTTAATGGAGAGAGAGGTGATGTGAAAGGGAGAGTGGTTAATGGAGAGAGAGGTGATGTGAAAGAGTGGTTAATGGAGAGAGAGGTGATGTGAAAGGGAGAGTGGTTAATGGAGAGAGAGGTGATGTGAAAGGGAGAGTGGTAAATGGAGAGAGAGGTGATGTGAAAGGGAGAGTGGTAAATGGAGAGAGAGCTGATGTGAAAGGGAGAATGGTAAATGGAGAGAGAGGTGATGTGAAAGAGAGAGTGGTAAATGGAGAGAGAGGTGATGTGAAAGGGAGAGTGGTAAATGGAGAGAGAGGTGATGTGAAAGGGAGAGTGGTAAATGGAGAGAGAGGTGATGTGAAAGTGAGAGTGGTTAATGCAGAGATAGGTGATGTGAAAATGAGATTGGTAAAAGGCGAGAGGTGATGTGAAAGGGAGAGTGGTTAATGGAGAGAGAGGTGATGTGAAAGGGAGCGTGGTTAATGGAAAGAGAGGTGATGTGAAAGGGAGAGTGGTAAATGGAGAGAGAGGTGATGTGAAAGAGAGAGTGGTTAATGGAAAGAGAGGTGATGTGAAAGGGAGAGTGGTTAATGGAAAGAGAGGTGATGTGAAAGGGAGAGTGGTAAATGGAGAGAGAGGTGATGTGAAAGGGAGAGTGGTAAATGGAGAGAGAGGTGATGTGAAAGGGAGAGTGGTTAATGGAAAGAGAGGTGATGTGAAAGGGAGAGTGGTTAATGGAGAGAGAGGTGATGTGAAAGGGAGAGTGGTTAATGGAGAGAGAGGTGATGTGAAAGGGAGAGTGGTAAAGAGAGAGAGGTGATGTGAAAGAGAGAGTGGTTAATGGAGAGAGAGGTGATGTGAAAGGGAGAGTGGTTAATGGAGAGAGAGGTGATGTTAAAGGGAGAGTGGTAAAGAGAGAGAGTTGATGTGAAATAGAGAGTGGTTAATGGAGAGAGAGGTGATGTGAAAGGGAGAGTGGTAAATGGCGAGAGGTGATGTGAAAGGGAGAGTGGTTAATGGAGAGAGAGGTGATGTGAAAGGGAGAGTGGTAAATGGAGAGAGAGGTGATGTGAAAGGGAGAGTGGTAAATGGAGAGAGAGGTGATGTGAAAGAGAGAGTGGTTAATGGAGAGAGAGGTGATGTGAAAGGGAGAGTGGTAAATGGAGAGAGAGGTGATGTGAAAGGGAGAGTGGTAAATGGAGAGAGAGCTGATGTGAAAGGGAGAGTGGTTAATGGAGAGAGAGGTGATGTGAAAGGGAGAGTGGTAAATGGAGAGAGAGGTGATGTGAAAGGGAGAGTGGTAAATGGAGAGAGAGGTGATGTGAAAGGGAGAGTGGTTAATGGAGAGAGAGATGATGTGAAAGGGAGAGTGGTTAATGGAGAGAGAGGTGATGTGAAAGGGAGAGTGGTTAATGGAGAGAGAGGTGATGTGAAAGGGAGAGTGGTAAATGGAGAGAGAGGTGAGATGAAAGGGAGAGTGGTAAATGGAGAGAGAGGTGATGTGAAAGGGAGAGTGGTTAATGGAGAGAGAGGTGATGTGAAAGGGAGAGTGGTTAATGGAGAGAGAGGTGATGTGAAAGGGAGAGTGGTTAATGGAGAGAGAGGTGATGTGAAAGGGAGAGTGGTTAATGGAGAGAGAGGTGATGTGAAAGGGAGAGTGGTAAATGGAGAGAGAGGTGATGTGAAAGAGAGTGGTGAATGGAGTGAGAGGTGATGTGAAAGGGAGAGTGGTAAATGGAGAGAGAGGTGATGTGAAAGGGAGAGTGGTAAATGGAGTGAGAGGTGATGTGAAAGGGAGAGTGGTAAATGGAGAGAGAGGTGATGTGAAAGGGAGAGTGGTAAATGGAGAGAGAGGTGATGTGAAAGGGAGAGTGGTTAATGGAGAGAGAGGTGATGTGAAAGAGAGAGTGGTTAATGGAGAGAGAGGTGATGTGAAAGGGAGAGTGGTAAATGGAGAGAGAGGTGATGTGAAAGGGAGAGTGGTAAATGGAGTGAGAGGTGATGTGAAAGGGAGAGTGGTAAATGGAGAGAGAGGTGATGTGAAAGGGAGAGTGGTTAATGGAGAGAGAGGTGATGTGAAAGGGAGAGTGGTTAATGGAGAGAGAGGTGATGTGAAAGGGAGAGTGGTAAATGGAAAGAGAGGTGATGTGAAAGGGAGAGTGGTTAATGGAGAGAGAGGTGATGTGAAAGGGAGAGTGGTTAATGGAAAGAGAGGTGATGTGAAAGGGAGAGTGGTAAATGGAAAGAGAGGTGATGTGAAAGGGAGAGTGGTTAATGGAGAGAGAGGTGATGTGAAAGGGAGAGTGGTTAATGGAGAGAGAGGTGAGATGAAAGGGAGAGTGGTAAATGGAGAGAGAGGTGAGATGAAAGGGAGAGTGGTAAATGGAGAGAGAGGTGATGTGAAAGGGAGAGTGGTTAATGGAGAGAGAGGTGATGTGAAAGGGAGAGTGGTAAATGGAGAGAGGGGTGATGTGAAAGGGAGAGTGGTAAATGGAGAGAGAGGTGATGTGAAAGAGAGAGTGGTAAATGGAGAGAGAGGTGATGTGAAAGGGAGAGTGGTAAATGGAGAGAGAGGTGATGTGAAAGGGAGAGTGGTTAATGGAGAGAGAGCTGATGTGAAAGGGAGAGTGGTAAAGAGAGAGAGGTGATGTGAAAGGGAGAGTGGTAAATGGAGAGAGAGCTGATGTGAAAGAGAGAGTGGTTAATGGAGAGAGAGGTGATGTGAAAGGGAGAGTGGTTAATGGAGAGAGAGCTGATGTGAAAGGGAGAGTGGTAAATGGAGAGAGAAGTGATGTGAAAGGGAGAGTGGTAAATGGATAGAGAGGTGATGTGAAAGGGAGAGTGGTAAATGGAGAGAGAAGTGATGTGAAAGGGAGAGTGGTAAATGGAGAGAGAGGTGATGTGAAAGGGAGAGTGGTAAATGGAGAGAGAAGTGATGTGAAAGGGAGAGTGGTAAATGGAGAGAGAGGTGATGTAAAAGGGAGAGTGGTAAATGGAGAGAGAGCTGATGTGAAAGGGAGAGTGGTTAATGGAGAGAGAGGTGATGTGAAAGGGAGAGTGGTAAATGGAGAGAGAGCTGATGTGAAAGGGAGAGTGGTTAATGGAGAGAGAGGTGATGTGAAAGGGAGAGTGGTAAATGGAGAGAGAGCTGATGTGAAAGAGAGAGTGGTTAATGGAGAGAGAGGTGATGTGAAAGGGAGAGTGGTAAATGGAGAGAGAGGTGATGTGAAATGGAGAGTGGTAAATGGAGAGAGAGGTGAGATGAAAGGGAGAGTGGTAAATGGAGAGAGAGGTGAGGTGAAAGGGAGAGTGGTAAATGGAGAGAGAGGTGATGTGAAAGGGAGAGTGGTAAATGGATAGAGAGGTGATGTGAAAGGGAGAGTGGTAAATGGAGAGAGAGGTGAGATGAAAGGGAGAGTGGTAAATGGAGAGAGAGGTGAGATGAAAGGGAGAGTGGTAAATGGAGAGAGAGGTGATGTGAAAGGGAGAGTGGTAAATGGAGAGAGAGGTGATGTGAAAGGGAGAGTGGTAAATGGAGAGAGAGGTGATGTGAAAGGGAGAGTGGTAAATGGAGAGAGAGGTGATGTGAAAGGGAGAGTGGTAAATGGACAGAGAGGTGATGTGAAAGGGAGAGTGGTAAATGGAGAGAGAGGTGATGTGAAAGGGAGAGTGGTTAATGGAGAGAGAGGTGATGTGAAAGGGAGAGTGGTAAATGGAGTGAGAGGTGATGTGAAAGGGAGAGTGGTAAATGGAGTGAGAGGTGATGTGAAAGGGAGAGTGGTTAATGGAGAGAGAGGTGATGTGAAAGGGAGAGTGGTTAATGGAGACAGAGGTGATGTGAAAGGGAGAGTGGTTAATGGAGTGAGAGGTGATGTGAAAGAGAGAGTGGTTAATGGAGAGAGATGGTGTGTTGGATAGAGTGTTTAATGGACAAAGGTGACGAGACAGAGAGAATGGTCATTGGGGAGAGAGGAGATGGGAAAAAGGAAAGTACTTATGGGTAAGAAAGATGATCTGATGGAAAGAGTGTTTAATGGATAGAGAGGTGATGAGACAGAGGGGTCAATGGGTAGAGAGGAGACGGAAAAGAGAAGAGTATTTAATAGTGAGAAAGATGATGGAACAAGCAAAATGTTTAATGGTGAGAAAGGTGATGAGGGGGAGAAAGATGAATGGAAGGGTAGACTGGATAATGAGGAAAGAGGTGATGGGAAAAAAGAGCGTGTTGAGTGGAGAGAGAGATTATGAAACAGTGAGAGTGGTCAATGTGGGGAGAGGTGACAAGTGGATGGCCATGAGAAGGCAAACTACCTCAAGGGAGACAACATCAACCCAAATAAAGCTGCAGCTAATTATATCCTTTTATATCCTTCTGGAATTCCAGTCTGGACTAACGCAACTATGAGAATTCAGGCCACAAAGTCTATGAACGGGAAGCAGCACACAGATCTAGTTCATGTCCACAAAATTTGTTAAGAACATAAGAAATGCTATACTGGGTCAGACCAAGGTCCAACAGTGGCCAATCCAGGTCACAAGTACCTGGCAGGTTCCAAAAAGGGTACACAGGTTCAACAATGCTTGTCCCAGGGTATTTATTTATTTACATTCTCTTATATACCGCGCTCTTCTGCATCAGTGCGGTTTACATTGAACAAACGGAAATTACATTGAACAGGGCATTATAACTTGGAGATAACTATTTTACAGGGTAAGCAGTGGATTTCCCGGGTCCTCTTTAATAATGGTTTATAGACCGTTCTTCCAGGAACTTGTGCAAAACCCAGAGTTTGATTACATATTGAATGACAAAATACTTTCTCTTATTAGTCTTAAATGGGTTACATTGTAGCTTCATTGCATGTCCCCTAGTCTTTCTATTTTTTTGATGGCATACATGTGGTTTGGACTTCCAAGATATTATTTTTCCAAGATATTATTATTCCAAGATATTATTAAAGAACACCCTTGCTTGATGTAACTTTGAACCTTTGCAGCGATTTTATTCATTTTATCATAGTGTCCCTTTTGAAAATGAAAAAGTAGTACTGTGTATTTCTTGCCATCCTCCATCCATTTATTAAACCAAATGCAATCGTGCTATAATCACTATTGCCAAGTGGCCCTAGCCCTGTTCTCTTGCACCAGATCCTGTGTTCCACTAAGGACTAGGTCCAAAATAGATTCCCCTCTTGTCAGTTCATGAACCAGCTGCTCCAAGAAACAGTTATTTCATCTAGAAACTTTATCTCCCTATCATGTCCTGCTGTGACATTGACCCTGTCGATACCGGAGTAATTGAAATCACCCAGAATTACTGTGTTGTAACTTTTGTTAGTTTCCCTGATTTCACAGGTCTGCGACTAAAAAGCTGTTTGATTATTTTCATCTATTTTCCATGTATTTTGGTGTGCTGAAAACAAATAAAATATTGAAAAAACTCCTAGACATCATGATTTGCCACAACATGCAAAATTGTCTTCAAATTTATCATTTTTTTTTTAATTTTTGGTATTTTTTTATATTATGGGTTTTTAACCAAATTTAAAGTCCAAATTATTTTTAATTAATTCACATAAGTGCATTTAAGATATAAAATGCCAAAAAAACCTTAAAGGGGTTGTCCGAGTTATGTAAAAAAAAAATATAGCACTGTAAATCTGATGATCAGCAATATATACATAAGCTAAGCAAGTGTTAAGTCCATGCTTCTAATGGTAGAAGGGGTTAATCTTTCCTGAAGAATCCAGTGGGAGGGAGACACAGGGTAGATAGCAGCAGCTCCGGTCAGTGCAGGGGGGCGTGGCCAGCACTGTGACGTCTCGTGTACAGACACAGAGCTGCTCTCTCCTGCATGCCACACTTGTGCACGAATAATCATCAGGTTCTTGGTTCTAGGCTGTTCACACTTTTTCATCGCAATTCGTGTTAGCTCATCATTCTTCAACCGTTATGTTATGGTTCCACGAAAGTGTATTAATTCGCCATACAGTTTCTGTTTCATCTGTGG
This sequence comes from Ichthyophis bannanicus, assembly GCA_033557465.1. Classification (NCBI taxonomy): domain Eukaryota; kingdom Metazoa; phylum Chordata; class Amphibia; order Gymnophiona; family Ichthyophiidae; genus Ichthyophis; species Ichthyophis bannanicus. The sequence goes on along the minus strand of CM066048.1, from coordinate 133,992,690 downwards.
TGAATATACAGGCTGCTGGCATTAACCTTTAAAAAGGAGATAGAGCAGCTTTTAAACTACATATTAGGGGAAAGCCGACAGTCGCCCAAGAGCGGATGGTTCAGAAGAATGTATCTTTGAAGGATACTACCAAAAGCAGAGAGGTTCCACAAAAGAGTAAAGTAGCCCAAATGCCCTCAAGTATGGAGCAGACTGAGCTTAAAGATCTCAAATTACTCATGTCTAACAATAGTCAAATTAATATGAGTAAAATACATTCTCTAAAATGCTTGTATGCAAATGCTAGAAGTCTAAAAAATAAGATGGGAGAGTTAGAATATATAGCACTAAATGAAAGGTTAGATATGATTGGAATATCAGAGACATGGTGGAAGGAGGACAACCAGTGGGACACTGTGATACCTGGGTACAAACTATATCGTAATGATAGAGCTGATCAAATTGGTGGAGGGGTTGCTCTCTATGTTAGAGAGGGCATTGAGTCAGAAAGGATTAAAGTTTTGCAGGAAACAAAATCTGCTGTAGAATCTATATGGATTGAAATTCCATGTAAAAGGGGGAAGGCAATGGCAGTGGGGGTGTACTAACGAGCACCTGGCCAGAATGACCAAATGGATGATAAAATGCTCAAAGAAATCAAGGAAGCTAACAAAGGTTACAGTGCAGTAATAATAATGGGTGATTTCAACTACCCCCGGTATCGACTGGGTCAGTGTCACGTCAGGACATGCTAGGGAGATGAAGTTCCTAGATGAAATAAATGACTGCTTCTTGGAGCAGCTGGTTCATGAACCGACCAGAGGGGAAGCCATATTAGACCTAGTCCTTAGTGGAACACCAGATCTAGTGCAAGAGATAAGGGTGTTGGGGCCACTTGGCAATAGTGATCATAGCATGATCGCCTTTGATTTAATTAGTGGAGGAGGGATAGTAAGGAAATCCACAGTACTACCTTTTAACTTTCGAAAGGGAAACTATGATAAAATGAGGAAAACAGTTAAGAAAAAACTAAAAGGAGCAGTTGCAAAGGTTAAAGACGTACATCAGGCTTGGCTGTTGTTGAAAAATACTATCTTGGAAGCCCAGACCAGCTGTATTCCATGCTTTAAGAAAAGTGGAAGAAAGTCCAAAAAACTGCCAGCATGGTTTAAAGGTGAGGTCAGAGAGGAAGTTGTTGCCAAAAAAGCATCTTTCAGGAAATGGAAAAAAGAGCCAAATGACAAAACCTGGAAACAGCACAAGCACTAGCAAGTCAAATGCAAGGCATTGATAAGGCAGGCAAAGGGAGAATTTGAGAAGAAGCTTGCTGCGGAAGCAAAAATGTGAAGTAAAGACCTTTTCAAGTACATTCGTAGCAAAAAACCTGTGAGAGAGTCAGTTGGTCCATTAGATGATAAAGGGGTTAAAGGAGAACTAAGAGGCGACAAGGCGATAGCGGAGAGATTGAATGAATTCTTTGCTTCAGTCTTTACTGAGGAAGATGTAGGGATGTTACCCATGACTGAAGTGGTATTTAAAGGTGCGGAAGAATTGAAGGAAATATTGATACATCAGGAAGATGTATTACAACTATTAGATAAACTGAAGAGTAGCAAATCACCTGGGCCGGATGGTATACATCCAAGTGTGTTGAAAGAACTGAAATACGAGATTGCAGACCTGCTATTAGTAATCTGTGAACTATCATTAAAATCATCTCTAATACCTGAAGATTGGAGGATCGCCAATGTAACACCAATTTTTAAAAAGGGTTCCAGGGGTGATCCGGGAAACTATAGACCGGTGAGCCTGACATCAGTACCGGGAAAAATGGTAGAAACCATCATAAAGAATAAAATTACTCAGCATGTAGATAGTCATGACCTAATGGGAGACAGCCAACATGGCTTTAGACAAGGAAGATCTTGTCTTACTAATCTGTTATGTTTTTTTGAAGGTGTGAATAATCAGGTGGACAAAGGTGAGTCAGTTGATATTGTGTATCTGGACTTTCAGAAAGCCTTTGACAAGGTCCCTCATCAGAGACCTTTGGCAAAACTAAAGAGACATGGGATAGGAGGTAGTGTACTATTGTGGATCAGGAACTGGTTAAAAGATAGAAAGCAGAGGGTAGGGCTAAATGGCCAATTTTCCCAATGGAGAAATGTGAATAGTGGTGTACCCCAGGGATCTGTGCTGGGTCCGCTGCTTTTTGACATATTCATAAATGACCTGGAAAGTGGAATAACGAGTGAGGTTATCAAATTTGCAGATGACACAAAACTATTTAAAGTTGTTAAAACCCAAGAGGATTGTGGAAAATTGCAAGAGGATCTTGATAAATTGGAAGACTGGGCATCAAAATGGCAGATGAAATTTAATGTGGACAAGTGCAAGGTTATGCACTTAGCGAAGAACAACCCAAACTATGGTTACACGATGCAAGGTTCCACATTAGGAACCACCACCCAGGAAAAAGATTTAGGCGTCATTGTGGATACCATGTTAAAACCCTCGGCCCAGTGTGCAGCAGTGGCCAAGAGAGCAAATAGAATGCTAGGTATGATAAGGAAAGGAATGGAAAATAAAACAAAAGATATTATAATACCTCTATATCGTTCCATGGTGAGACCGCACCTTGAATATTGTGTGCAATTCTGGTCGCCGTATCTTAAAAAGGATATAGCGATTTTAGAAAAGGTTCAGAGAAGAGCCACCAAAATGGTAAAGGGGATGGAAGGATACTCCTATGAAGAAAGGCTAAAAAGGTTGGGGTTCTTTAACCCGGAAAAGAGACGGCTGAGGGGAGATATGATAGAAGTCTATAAATTAATGAACGGAGTGGAACGGGTAAACGTAGATCGATTGTTTACCTTATCAGAATATAGAAAGACTAGGGGACATGCAATGAAGCTACAGGGTAAACTATTTAAGACTAATAAAAGAAAATATTTTTTCACTCAACGTGTAATCAAACTCTGGAATTTGTTACCGGAGGATGTAGTAAAGGCTGTTAGTGTAGCTGGGTTTAAAAAAGGTTTGGACAAGTTCCTGGAGGAAAGGTCCATAAACCATTATTAAGAAGGGACCCAGGATTTCAATGCTTGAACCAATACAAGCATTGTGGAACCTGTGTCCCTTGGGGAAACTGCTAGGTACGTATGACCTAGATTGACCACTGTTGGAAACAGAATACTGGGCTTGATGGACCTTGGTCTGACCCAGTATGGCATATCTTATGTTCTTATGTTATGTTCTAGTGTTGAAGCAACAGCAGAATATTACAAACTTTGTGAAAAAAGTATACTACATACTTTGGACTAAAAATTGAAGATCAAGATAAAGTTTGGGTGCCTCATAAAGTGTGCAAACAGTGTGTTGAGGACCTCCAAAACTGGTTCAAGGGTAAGAAAAAATCTTTCCGTTATGGGATTCCTATGGTATGGCGAGAGCAAAAGAACCATAGTGACGACTGTTACTTTTGTTCATGCAATGTGAAAGGGTTTAATTCCAAATGGAAGCATTCCATTTAATACCCCAATCTTCACTCAGCAATTCGTCTCATCCACCATGGCACAGATATACCAGTACCCAAGCCCCCTGCTACCTTGGAAGAGATACCTAGCTCCGATGAAGGTGAAGTCATACCTGAACTAGATGACGAATCAAGTTCTGACTTTGAAGATGATACAAGACCAAAATTGTTTTCTTAGGAGGAGATGATTGATTTGATAAGAGACTTGAATCTTCCCAAAGATGCCGCTGAGTTACTCGGATCAAGGCTGAAAAGCAGGAATTTATTGTTACCAGGAGTGTCATCTTCATGGTTCAGACATCGTGAAAAGGAGTTTGTTCCTTACTTCGCCCAGGAAGACAAGTTGGTTTATTGCATCGATGTCGAAGGTCTGATGGGTCAATTTAAAATCCAATATGATTCAGAGCAATGGCGTCTTTTTATAGATTCTTCAAAAAGAAGTCTCAAAGCAGTTTTACTCCACAACGGTTTTTTCGCATCCATACCTGTAGGTCATTCCGTACACTTGAAGGAAACCTACGAGAACTTGGAATTTGGTTCTTCATAAACTTAAATATGAAGACCATGGTTGGCATGTGTGTGGGGACTTGAAGGTCTTGTGCATGCTGCTCGGGCAACAAGCTGGGTATACCAAATACCCTTGTTTTCTGTGTCTATGGGACAGTCGAGACCGACAAAATCACTGGACCAAGAAGAGTTGGCAGCCGAGGATGCTAACAGTCAGTGAAAAAAATGTTCTCCGAGAAACTTTGGTACCTTCCCATAAAGTTCTTCTACCACCTCTCCACATAAAATTGGGATTGATGAAGCAATTCGTAAAATCACTTCCAAGAGATGGAGAATGCTTCAAATACTTGGTCACCGAGTTTCCAGGCCTGTCGGAGGCAAAATTGAAGGAAGGTGTGTTCGTCGGATCAGACATTAGAAGGCTTATAGTTGATCAAGAGTTTGTCAATACCATGACGGATCCTCAAAAAGAAGGGTGGATTGCATTTAAAGAAGTCGTACAGAAATTTTTAGGCAATAACAAAGATCCTCACTACAAAAAGATCGTCAGACGAATACTGAAAGAATTTCAAGCTTTAGGTTGCCTGATGAGTTTGAAAGTGCATTTCCTCCAGTCCCACCTTGACTACTTTCCGGAAAATTTGGGAGCTGTGAGTGAGGAACAAGGTGAACGATTCCACCAAGACATTAAAGAGATGGAAAGGAGATACCAGGGAAAATGGAGCATTACAATGATGGCAGACTACTGTTGGATGCTTCAGAGAGACATTCCAGATGCTACTCACAAGCGTAAATGCACCAAGAGGAGCCTCATAAGGAAGACGAATCGAGTTTAGTGTGTGTAGGTGAGATTTCAGTTCAAAAAAGCATTTTCATGAAAATATTGTAATAAAACTTTAATTTTAGAAGTCTATTTCCATTTATTTTGAGGTATTGCCTTATTTAACATAGTTACCTAAATTGTCAGGAAACGTGATGTCCTATGACAAAATGGAGGTCATTTTCAGATTCAGCACACCAAAACACATTACGTGGAATAACCAAAACAGCTCTTGAAAAAAATGTTTTTGCAGATCTGTGTTTCTTTTAGCATTTCCTCATCCATCTGTTCATTCTGGCCACTCATATAGGTCACATCAGCACTTCATGGCTTCTGAAGGTCAGGATGACACCTGTTCTTTACGTCTTACATCCTTCTTCTTTCTTTCCTGTCAGTTATTTGGAGTTCCTTTCATATTTTCTGTATTGATTTTTATTGTAAACCACTTTGCATACTTGGAAAAGGTGGTATATCAAATGCAATAAACCACAAACCATAAATGCTTTCTAAATAATGGCCAAGCAGACGTTGAGTGAAGGTGGAGCGGGGGGCTGTATTGGAATAGTTTCAAGATGTGTTGAGGGTGGTCCGCATGAATTAGAGGAGGGTGACTGTTGAGTGAAGGTCAGCCTGTGTTAGGACAGTGAAGATCTGTACTGAGGAAGGTTGGGCAGTGTTCAGGAGCTTGGGCTGTGCTTGGATGGGTCAGGTGGGCTCTAGAGTGGTATGCGCAGTTTTAGGGGGAGTTGGATTGTATTGAAGGGGTTCGGGCCCACTGATAATGAGAAGTGTTGGAAGCTTGGTGCACTGATATATGGCTTTTTGGAGGAAATCAAGCTGTGTTGGCAGGATCACACTGTTTGAGAGAGTCTGTATATGTTAAAGTGCACCAGACTGTATTACAGGTGATTTGAGCTGTGCTATAAGGAATCGAGTTGTGTTATGTGAGTTCAGAATGTGTTCGGGAGGGATAGACTGTGTTAGGATTGATCAAGCATGCTGATGGGATCTTTCCTAAGCAGAAATGGATTGAGGTATGGAACATCAGTCTGTGTTAGAGAAGGTAGGCTATCTTAGAGATAGTCATGCTGAACTATAGAGGATCAGACTGTGTTAGGCAAGACTGGATTGAGTAGCCAAGGGTTGCGCTGTGTTATGTAGCATTGGGCTGAGTTAGGGAAGGTCAAGCTGTGTTAAAGAGGGTGAGGCTATAGTAAGAGAGGGTTGAACTAAGCTGGAGAAGTTGGATTATATTAGGATTGGAGTGAGATAGGGAGGCGGGTCAGCTTGTGTTAGCATGAATTGGGCTGAATTAGAGAGAGTAAAGCTGTGCTAGGCAGAACTGGGCTAAATTAGGGTGACTTGGCTGTTTTAGGATGGATCAGGCTATGCTGGAGAAGGCTGCACTAAATTAGACAGGATTGGACTGAGTTAGGGAGATGGAACTATGTCAGGCTCGATCAGGCTGTGCTAGAGAGAATCAAATAGTCTCAGAGAAGGTTTTTCTATAAGCTTTCACACAGTCTGCTCGTGTTCCCATGCACATATGTGGGGCCTATTCTATTAAGTAAAGTATAAACATACTTTATGTTATAGAAAAGGGGTATAAATGGTGAGATGCGTGCGCCAAATCTAGGTTAGACTTGGTGTGACTGCAGACTACTGGATTTGTAGAAAATGCACGCAAGTTGTAGTCTTCTAGAACCTACGCATGTAAATGGAAACCCCACCTACATGCTGCCCAAGCTTCGCTCCCCATGCACACCCAAACTGAAGGTATATGCGATGGGACTTAGCACAAGTTTACAGAATAACGGCAACCTACAGAGCACACGTTGGTGCCCAATTCACATGCATAAGTCCTTTAGAACAGGGACTTACACACATAGGTAGTGCAGAACTATCCAATTGCTCTTCGTAGAATCAGCCCCTGGTGTATTGATTCCCTGCTCTTTGCTCATCCATTTACCATGTATCTCCTGTAATTGAAACGCTGCTTGATATTATTTGTAGGTCAAATGTGTATTTCCACTTTGCCTTTCTTGAAAGGGGCTCGGTCAGGTTGAATGGTGAAGTCCTCCTCACCCTGACTGTAGAAAATATTTTCCAGATTTGGAAAATAGTATTACATCTCGCATTGCTAGCTTTACCAATTTCCATCTCTGCATTCCTCCTCCACCTAAATCCTTTGAACAGCCCCTTCCTTCCCTGTAGACACATCAGATCATATCCATCCAGTGGTGGGATTCAGCCAGTTCAGCCCGGTTCCAGCAAACCGGTTCCTGCCACAGTCCCCGTTTCCCGAACTGGGCTGAACACAGCATTGCAACATTGCCTCTTTGGCGTCTGGAATCCCCCCACCTGACACTTGATTGATGGCACTGGGGGGATCACAGCATCGGGAGATGACCCCGATGCTGTCACTCCAGTATCAGGTGAACAATGGCAGTCAGGGCGTGCGGCTCCCACAACGCTACCACATACAATGCTTCCAGCCTTGCGCCTTATCGCAGGCTGGTTGGACTGAACTGGTTCCTGGCCGGTTTGGATCCAACCACTATATCCATCTCTTTCCTTGTTCTTCATTTTCCAAAGCAGTTGAAGAAACACACTCACATTTTCTGCATTTCTAAATCTAATTTTATTTGTACGCACTATCCAATGATTTTTCTATCTCAACAGCATCAGAGACGACCAAGAAGTAGATCCCATCCCTCCTCTCTCTGCACTCCCAGACTGTGGCCGTCTGTTCATCCCAGCAGATTCTGGTCTCCTCAAGCCTAGAATAAGGTGGTCTCATCATGCAGTTTCCATCTTCCCTCATCTACAAAATTTCTCTTGGGTTTGTGGTGAGCTGTACGAACACAAAAAAAGATAAAACAAGAACTTTAAGAAATTTGTTGGAAATAAAATCCATTACCACCACCTGCCTTTGAAAAACCCGAGTTTCACTTTCTGTGGCTGCAGTACCTCATCACCATTGTTCACCTTCATGGATAGTGCAAATGGCTTTTCTCTGTTGAATTTAAAGAAGCTGAATTGGGCTTAGGGAGAAAGACTAAAGGCCCAATATTTGAAAGACATTTACACAGTTTACAACTCAATAAACCATGAAAATGCCTCAACTGGGGATATCCAACGGTACTTACATGGTTAGCATTTGGGCATGTTAGGAGCGTTCCAGGGAGGAGCAGAGGCGGCAACAAGCGCTAACCGGGCAGTAGCGATATTGCATGCTGCCCGGTTAATGATCTCGTCTATCTTGAAGGCGCAGGAGCTAACTGGGCAGCATGCAATATCGCTACTACCGGTTAGCTTTGGCGGCTTCCGGAGTGTGTGGTGGTACCGGACATTCAATGCCGTTGCTGCAGTATTGAATATCCGGATTAGAGGGCAGCGGGGAGGGCTATGCGCCGACAAGACACATGCGCTCATCTCAATATCAGACCCTAAAGTCCCAAGTAATCCAGCCTTCCTCTACCTGACAGCTCTCTCAGTATGGTAATCCAGGAAGGGGTCATAAACCTCACCACCACCAATCCCCCAGCTAGATATCTGAAACCATTTCTGTAACATCTAGAGATCTTAAGGTTTATTTGGAAAAATCCAGCCTTTGGTTGGTTTAACTTTTAATGCTTTTCAATCAGCCCTTAAAGCACTATCACGGTAATTCGATCCATCTGTCTGCTTCGGGTCATGGTAGCTTCAACGAAAATTCAGCAGTAGGGTTTACATTTGGGCGAGTTGGGATAATTATATAGCGCATAAGGTTCCCCTTTGAAAGTAACCTTGATCTGATAAAGTTATGGTGAGGTCATTTTCAGCAAGATCAAAGTTCAAAGCACTAGAAAATTCATGTAGGCTTTTCACCTCCGCCCTGTGAATATCACTACCCCCAGGAGTAGCTGTTTGTAGTACTGACAGCTATTTATACAGACCAATACAGAAAGAGGACATGGAAAAGAAAAGGGGAGGGAGCTGTTTGCTCGCATAGTTATGATTTGGGGGAAGGGGGAGGTCTTGTTTAACTTTCTGGGCTTTGCTATAAAGGGGACCTAAATATTTGTGACAAAAAACTGAGTTATATACCACAGGGAGGAGAGGTTTTTATCTATTGAAGGCGCAACACTTCATGTACCACCTACAAAAAAGATGATTAGAATTCAGAATCATGATCAAGCTCGTTCAGAGACCGGTCCAGCTGGTGCAACAACTTACTCCTAATTTTGTGTCAAGAAAAAAAAATATTTAAGATTTTGGAAGAATCATAAGACCTTGCAGTTCACAAAAAAATATTGAGGGTTAAGATGTATAATTTATATCCAAAGCTGGGGAAGGAATATATACTGCAGATTTCACGTTTATGTTTGTTTTAATTATGAGTTTTCATTTTAACTTCCTAATTTCATGCATTTCTTTAATTCTAAAATGTTGGGCAAAACATTGAGATTTGGGAAGACAATTACTAGCTATGTATAAATAAATACATTTATAGAAACTTAATATATCAATATATTCTTGAATACAGAAATAAACGCAAAATAAGACGAATTGATGAAAATAAACAAAATGCATCAATTTCTCATCATAACGTATGTGGGGAAATTAGACCACGATACTGGGAGAACCCGGAAATATCTAGAGGGAAGGTACAGCCAAATATTAAACAGCAAAAGCAAAAGTGGTTGACTTATCATGTTGGCCTTAAACCTTCAGGAGACGTCCCTACTCTTACCTAGAGGATAACTTTTCTCGCTCTCTTTTGACCAATTTGTCAAAGCTGGGCTCAGGAACTAAAGCCTGGTCTCCCGCCGGCATAAGGTCATTAATCCATCCTGATATATGTCAATATGTAAATAGTTACTCATGTTCTCCAAGTTTTATTCCCTGTTATAATGTAAATTCAATCAGTCTTCTCTGATCTGAATACTCTTTGTTAAATGTAAACCGCACTGATAAGTAGTGCGGTATATAAGAATTGTTAAATAAATAAATAAATTAAGCTGACCTTTACAAACATATTTCTAACCACTCTCTCGGCCACAGTACAAATCTTAATCCTGCCCTGTGCAAGCTTCATATGACTGTTATTTCCCAACTGAAATTTTATTTCAATAGACAGCAAATATGAACTGAGAGGTTGGGTAGGTGTGTTTCATCCACCCTTAGTAATAGAAGAAAAGTTATTACCAGTCTCTATTGGGCTTCCGTCCAAGTCTTTCACTTAGGAGCTCGCTGAAGGCTCATTGCTTTCCTGGTCACCAAAGTCTGGATTGTTCCTTGGTTGAAAACGTGTTTTACATGTTTCCACCGCTTCAGTCCAAATACTCAGAACATTTTCATTCACTTTATTGTGCTCAACAAACTTCTGTACTTTTTCCGCCTCCTGGAGAAACATGTTCTTCTGTTGCTCCTCCAAATCACTGTTCTTGAGAAGCTTTGTACAGTTTTCTAGCTCTTCCAGCAGATATGCTTTTTTCTTCGCTATCTCTGCTGAATCATCAACCACTTGCTGGCTCTCATCTTGGAAGAAACCATGTATTGGAGAGTTAACCACAGAACTTAAATAATGTAAACCTCCTGTCCAAAAAAAGGCAGGTTGGTGTCTAACTGGATACTCATGTTCGGGTCTCCTACTGGCTTAATGGCTAAAGCAGTGACTTTATAGTAGCAATGACACTACAGGAATGTCTAGCTTCACTGAAGATACTGAAAAAGGATTGGAAAGGACACTAAAGAGGTTATCTTGTCCACCCTCACCCTTCACCTCATACCCCTTCCCTTCCCCCACTTACACGCCGGATCCCATGTACATAAACCATCACAAATAGATGTGTGCGATTTGTTCTTAAAAGCCCCCAGTGGAGATGATTCCACTGACTGGTCCATTACTATACCTGGAACCCCGCAAACAATTCTGTTATGGTGATCGGTGCAGCTGGACTGAGTTTCCATGGAGAGCTGACATTCTTTCAGAGAGACCTCCTCACCAGTGCATAATACGGACAACGAATTGAGGTCGCTGGGAGGTACCTTTTGTATCTGCTGGAGCCCTCCACATTTGCTTAGTTGGCACAAACTTTCAGCTATATGTTCTCCGATACCACAAATTCGCTGCTTGCCAATATTGACATAAATTTCCACGATTCCATCACAATTAGTATTTCCATCTGTAAGTTTTGCACCAAAGATTTCTTTGGGATGGAGGAGAGAGAAGAGACATAAGAGTTGTTAAAACACTATCGACGTCTTTAAACTTCACTTGATTCATAGTAGAAGCGATACTAGCACCATTAACTGATACAGCAGTGAAAAACAACATAATTCTGAAGGGCCCATATTACTCTTTACTGGATTATTATCTTTCTGATAAAAGTTTGCTGTATCCATCATTATGAATCAAAGACAATTGGGAAGTCAGGGAAGGAAGACTAAGTTCTCTGCTGACTGTCTTCAGAGCCTCATGTAGGCCAGGAAAACATGACTAAGACGCAGGAAGCTGAAGAGTGAATGTGGCCTGGTAAAGAACATTGGAAGAAAGAGAAAGGGAACAGTAGAGTTCAGAAGTGAATGGACCCACCATCATCATGTCCTGTTCCTTCAGCCAAGGCCAGAGGGGTCAGAGCCAAGAGCACGAGAAGCTTTAGCACAGTGACCTCCATCTCCGAGAATCGTCCTGCCAGAGACTTCCTGTAGCAGAAAGAGTTCTTCTGTGGGTGCAGATCAGAAGCAGGGGGCTATTTATGCGTTAGACCACATTCCTTGAGTACAATAGACCTATTACTAGACTGGGAAAAGCCTCTTTAATTATCTGATTATACATATCCCAAGCTTGTGATGGTGGCATAACCAATGTTCCAAGATGAGAATGAATGTTATCTCGGGAGGGTTGGATTTGTAAGACAAGGTGCTGACAAGAAGTTGCTGGAAGTGCTAGTTTGATGAACCATGAATTCTTGCCTTTTTTCACGCTTCACCAATGTGAGATTGCTCATGACAAATGGCTAATTAGGCTGCATTCAGCACCTGTACAAATAGAAAGCATAAGGTCATATTTTTTGAGAGGTTGCCACTAAACTGATGACTGATTTAGGAATCAAAAACTTGCAAACTGCTATTTACCAGTCATTTTCAGAATGGAATATGTGTTATAAATTACCATTGTAGCTGCCAGCAGGAGTCAAAGGCACAGGGTTGGTAGGAGATACAGTAAAGTTATGGTCAAGACCTAATGGGATGAAGGATGTTGCCAGTCGGGTAGTTGGACAGAAAAATTAAGATGAGTCCCTATAACAAACCATCTTGTCCAAGGTAGTGGGGATCAGCAGGGCTGGCTTAACCATTAGGCAAACTAGGTGATCACCTAAGGTAGCACTTTCTGAGGAGGGAGAAAAGAGTAGCTACAGTGAAAGAAAAATAGATCCCGACAGCCACTCAAACTGAGAGAACCATCAACCTGGGCTTCTAACTGTTCAAGATTTAAAAATATGATGCACAAGTGTCTATTTTTACAGGGGCATTCTGGAAGGGATATTGGAGTAAACATGATTGTTAATTTTAATTTTTTTTTGTATTTACTTCAGCACAAAAATCACAGCCATTATTAATATAACTCAATTACAATCATAATATTTTCCACCAGTTATACAATGTACACATTGCTTATATAAATTTTCAGATCACTCCAAATGTCCTCCCCTCCCCTCCCCCTCCCCCTCCCTCCCTGCATAAGTACACCAGCATTTTATCCCATTCATTCTCAAACGTTATTACTCGTCGTCTGCGGATAGAAGTTAATTTTTTCCATTAAGTATATCTGGCGGATGCTCTCCATACATTGATCTATTGATGGGGGTTCAATTTGTTTCCACCTATACACTAGTTCGCATCTCGCCGCACTAAGGCAGGCCATAATTTGTCAACTTCTTTTCATAGTCCCCCTACCTGAGCAGATAAACACATGGATGAACGTCTATCTCCACTACAACTACTTGTTGGATCCACACTTTTACCCTGTCCCAATAAAGTTGTATTTGAGGACACGTGCACCATATATGGAAGAAGGAGCCTTCACCCCCACATTCTCACCAGCGTTGCTTTGTTACCATGGGAAACATCTTGTGTAACCTATCAGGTACATAATACCATTTCATCAAGACCTTATACCAATTTTTGTTTTATGGCCACTGAGATGGGGAGTTGGCAACCTTGATCAAATATAGTTTTCCACTGTTTTCCCTCTATATCAAGCTCCAGACCCCTTTCTCAATGTTGCATATAGCGATGTTTAACTCCCCAGTGCTACATACTGCCTTATAAATAGCCAGTATTAAACCCTTGGAGCTCTTCTTCCTATACCATATTGTTTCAATTGTTTCTTTAAAAAATGGATCACCTGTCCATAATGAAACAAGGCTCCTGCCCAAAGCCCATACTGCTCCTCAAGTCCTCAAAAGGTACCCAAGTATGCCCATCTACAAATTGGTAAAACCACTTTAACCCCGTCCTTTACCATTGTTTATATATCCCACCCTCCCCTCCCAGGGAGAAAGCCTCTAGTGTAGTATAGCACTCTCATTAACGAGAACTGTGTACCCCACCCCTTCCTCTTTTCTCCCTACTTTATCCCATACCTGGAGTACTTGTTTCACCAAGGGGTTGTCTTGAACTCCTTGCCCTCGTTCCGCCTTCCCCATCGAAGGTAAGCACATCATGGGACACCCCCTCCCCCCCCCCCCGTCACACTTTCAAGGGCCACAACATTTTTCCACTCTCCTCCCTCTCCCCAGTCCATAATATGATGAAGTTGGGCTGCCCAGTAGTAGGCCTGTATATCTGGAACCCCCAGGCCACCTTCTTCCCTTGGGTGATAGAGAACCGATCTAGCCACCCGCGGTGGTCTCCTTCTCCATATGAAACTAAACACTTTCCTCTGAAGTTCCCATTGCTGACCTACAGGAATACCTCCGGGAGGACCTGAAAGCAGTAGAGAACCCTAGGGAGAATATTCGTATTGACTGCCGCTACTCGGCCCAACCAAGAGATTTCCCTACTCGTCCACTCCTGTAAATCTTTCCCCTCCATCTTCCACAATGAGGAATATTGGCTTCATTCATATTCTGCGGTTGGGCTGTGACATTAACTCCCAAATATCAGATAGCCTTAATAGCTCACCTAAAGGGCTATCTACCTTTCCATCTCCCCACCACCTCTCTGTGCAGATTAATATTCAATGCTTCCATTTTGTCTATGTTCATTAGAAATCCTGACACTGCACCATACTGTTGTTAGCTTCTCTATGACCCTCAGTAATGTCTCCTCTGGCTGGGGTAACCACCAAGAGGATATCATCCACGAATAGTGATATCTTATGTGATTGCCCCTCCACCACTCTACGCCTTAACCCCTCATCCACCTGTACCATTTGCACTAAGGGCTCAAATACTAATGCATATAGGAGTGGTGACATAAGACATCCTTGTCTTCTACCTCTTTCTAACCTGAACATGTCCGATATCTCCCATTAATTTTCATCCTTGCCCAGGGTAACTATAGAGAGCCTGTACCCAACTCAAATGCCTGGGCCTGAATCCCATCATTTCCATTACTAAAAAACAAAACTCCTATTCAACCCTATCAAACGCTTTTTCAGCGTCATTTGATAATACCATCATTCCTTCTTGCTGGTGATGCGCTGTCGAAATCGCGTCTAACATGCACTTAATATTATCTGAGACCTGCCACCCCTCAATTAAGCCTGCTTGATCTAGGCCCATCAATTTGGGCATCCATCGCACTAGCCAATTGGCGAGCATTTTGGCAAAGATCTTTACGTCCACATTGAGCAAGAAGATCGGATAATAGGAACCAGATTGTAATGGATCTTTGCCCTCTTTTGGTAGGCTGGTAATTCCTGCTGTTGGCATTCCTTCTGATAGGGCTCTCTTCCCTTCCACTAACCCATTTAATATCCTGCCCAAGACCTCCACTAAGTCTTCCTAAAAGATCTTATAAAAGGCATTAGGGAACCTATCTAATCCAGGAGCCTCGGCACCAGACCTGTGGAACTCCCTCCCTGAGGAACTAAGAGCACAAAAGGACATCAAGTACTTTTGAAAATTCCTCAAAACCCACCTATTCAGGGTCTCATTTGAACAAGGACCTTAACTCCCAACCCCATGCAGCTTGCCGACTCAGCCACCATGCACCACCACTTCAGGTCTGGGCCCCCCCCCCCCCCCCCAGAATTTATGTATGTCTTGACACCTCTGTTAAATGTTCCCCCCTTGTTACATCCCTACCAATTTGATTGAAGGAAAAGGTGGTATACAAAACTGGCCAAATAAATAAATAAACTGAGTAACTCTTGCAATACCTGCTCTAATTCCTCCTGCCGAATCTCTTCCTCAATTGCCTCCCATACTTCCTCCCCCAGCAGTGGGAGCTCTAACCCTTCCAAATATTTCACCCCCTCCCGTCAGATCTCCCCCCCCCCCCCCATTGTGTTTTATAAAGCTCCTCATAGAGCTGATAAAATTGTGCCCCTATGAGCGTCTCATTTCACAATATGTTGCCCTCCTGTCCCTTAATTGCTGTTATCGTGGCTTGCAACTTTTGACGTCTCAATTTGCTTTCAAGAAGGCGTCCAACTGTATCTCCCCACTCATAACTTCTCTATTTCAACCAATTTAATTGGAATGTGATTACCTCCAACTGCAATTTGTTAAGTTCCATCCGTAATTGATTCAAAGGTTTAAGCCTTTGTGCTGTACCCTTTTCTCTATACTGCTCCACGGCCTGTTTAATATCCCTTTGAGGGTGATCTTCCTTCTCACACCTTTGCTTCTTGAATCGAGCTGCCCACATTGAGCGCCCGCAGACGACAGCCTTCATCCCCTCCCACAAACCCACATCTTGCACCTCCCCATTGTCATTCATCTGCCAATATTCTTGAATGCGTGCTTTTATATATTTCACTACTTCTTCCCGCTTAAGGCCTTCATTGAGTCGGCAAAACCGTATTCCACCCTCCCCCCTACCCTCCCACATAGCTATCCACGTTGGAGCATGGTAAACCATGTGATATTACCCACTTCTGCCTCTCTCACCCGTAGTGCCCATAATTTGTTGATTAAGATATAGTCTATCTGACTATAGCTATTGTGAGGTTGGGAATAAAAACCGTATTCCCTACTTCCCTTGTGATATTCCCTCCATATATCCATTAGGTGGTATTTCCACATGATGCCTTTCAGTAGGCACCTAGGCTTTTTATTCCCGTCTCCTCCCTTGGTTTGTCGGTCCCACCCTGAACAGAGAGCTAAATTAAGATCCTCCATGAGCACCAGTGTCCTCTGCACCGACCTCTCTAATATATCCTTGACCTCCCTCAAAAAGGGAACTTACTTATCATTTGGGGCATATACATTTGTTAACGTTACCTGTTCTCCCATTACGCCCCCCCTCCTTTAACACTTACACCCTTCCTTCCTTGTCCCGCACTATCTCTCCCACTTGAAATGTACAGCCTCTCCTCAGTAGAATCACCATCCCCCCCTTTTTTTTGTCCCCCCTCCCCACTGGGTCCCCTGAAATATTAATGAGGGCATAACCTGCTCCTTAACAGCCCCTCATCCTTGCGATGCAAATGTGTTTCTTGAATAAAAATTATGTCCCAACCCAATCGTTCCACCTCCCGAAACAATTGTTGTCGCTACTGTGGGGTGTTCAGCCCTTTAGCGTTAATGGTTCCTATCAGCACCATCTAAATGATGTACATCCTGCTAGTCTTATGCCTCCTCTCCCTTTAACCCTCCCCCTTCCCCCCTTCTCTCCTCACCCTTCCCTCTCCCTTCATGGTACCTCTCCCCTTGGAGTTAAAGATCTGAAGCAAGTGACATGCTCCAAACTCACCCTCCCCAGCCTTTCACCTTCCCTCCTCCATCCCTCCCCCCTTTCCACCTGTACATTTATTCATACCTAGAGCCAGGCCACAAATTAGATTGCTCATCCAAACCTTAAGCCCTCAGTGCTCTCTTTCCTTAGTGACAGGGCTGTTGACTCATATTCACTCTCCCTCTTACATCCCACTCCTCACTGCCCCCGCCTCCACATATATATTCCTCCACCCTCCCCTCCATGCTCTCCTTTTATCTCAAAATCCTTCTGCCCCCCCCCTTTGTTACTGCAAACCCCAACTGATTACAACTTATAACATCAAAAACATAGTCCTTCACTCTCTCTCCTGATGTCATCTGTCAGCCTCTTAGAGGTGAATTCACTGCTGTCCTCAAGATATCTTTCACATGGCCCCACTCTCCTACACCTCGGGGGGGGGGGGTCTCGCCCTTGGATAGGCGTGTTAATTGGCTGCTCTTGAACTCTACTCTTGCAAACTTCGGCGCTGTTGTCCTCAGTGGTTCCTTTCTAGTATATGTGTTTTCCGGAATGTTCTATACCCCCAAGTCCCTTAGCGCCTACCATGCTTCTCCCTTGGATTGCACACACCTCGAAGTGCCTTTTACCGTGTTTCAGAGTCCAAAAGGGTACAGCCATTTATACCTCCATCCTTCGCCGCACATGAGCACTGTCACCTCTCTCATGTCTCGCCAGCAATGCAGAGTGCCCGCCGACAGATCTTGGAACAGCTCCACTACACACCCCTCCCACATGAATGGGCCTAGTTTCCTGGATGCAGCCAAGAGTCTCTCTTTCGTTCTATAGGACCTCATACACGCTATCATATCCTGGGGCCTATTTGCTTTAACGGGACCCAGCCCCCAACAGGCCCTGTCTATCTGAAGTGGCACAACCTCCAGTTCTTGCTCAGGATTTGTGGTCTTTAATAATGCTTCAAATAGGTGCCTTAATACTTTTTTGCAGTCTTTATACTGAGGATCCTCGGGGATATCCCTAACCCAGACATTGCACCAGTGCGACCTGTCCTCCAGTTCTTCAGTTTTTGCCCTTAGTGACTTTTGAGCATGCTTTAACTCCTTCCAGTCACTTTACAATTCTTCGATTGTTTCCTCATGCTGCTCTAATCGGTTTTCATCTTCCTCCACACATGCACAACGTTCCCTAAAATCCTGACGCAACAAACTTAAGGCCTCTTTTATTTCATTTTTAAGTCTGCTCATTTCGGCTTTCAAGTCTTCTTTCATGTCTGTTAGCCAGCCCTTAAGATCATCCGCCGCCCCAGGTCCCAAGACCTCCTCAGTGTCTGCCTCCTCCTCGCACTTGTCCTCGGCGGCCACCTTCAGCTCAGAGTCTGTCATTTGCGCCTTCTCTGCCTGGACATAGGGGGAGTGATATTCCGCGAGTCACTTCCATACCGACATCTCTTCCTGGAGCTGTGCTGGTACTCTGAGGTATTCCGGGGCAGGAGGGGTGAACATTAGCCTAACTATATGGCACTATTAAGGCAGGGGGTCATGGAACCCTCTCAGCAAGAATCCATCCTGCCCACTGACATCACTTCCTCCTGCTTTTAATTATTAAAACATTGTGGGGGGGGGGGGGGTTAGGAGCCAGAAATGTAATTGAGGGGGGTGGAAGTCTAAAGGCTCATTTGGCTGCCAAATGCCTTTGCACTGTTCCTGAATCTCCTTCAGAGCTCCAGTCAGGGAGTGTGAGGGAGAGGGTAGGTGCAGAAATGGAGGGCTCTCTGGGTGGAGTGTGTGTAAATGAAGGTAGGAGTGTGTGCAGGGCCGGAATTTTGGTATGTTGGGCAGGGGGTACCTAAGACAGTAGGGGTCTGGTGATGTGTCTACTGTGAGTGTAATGTCTGAAGTGGAAGATAGGGACTTGTTTATGTCATGGGCACAGGGATGTTGTGATATATGAGAATGTACGCAAGGCACATCAGCATGGGACGCCTGAGACAGTGACACAGTGCAGGTGTTAGGCAGTATGGGCGGTGCATATGCGCAAGGAAACAAGAAGGGTGTTGGCTGCATGGTGAGGGTATGGAGTGGGCCTGGTTATCACAACTAGAGGGGGTGGAGACAGGGCAGTGTCTGAGGTGGATCTGCAGGGAGGGTGTTTGGGGTGCAGGGGAGGGCGGGTGTCAGGGAGAGCGGGAGTTATAACTGAAGATTTAGGGAAGACTTCCCAATCTTTTATTCCTTCCTTTGGGCATATCACAGATGTTAAAAGTGTGGGTGCAGGGAGGACACTGCACTTAACCCCAACCACTGCTGCTGCGCCACTACCTGATCGCAGTCTTCATTGCACCCCCCTCCCCCAGTGCAGCCGGGAAAGTGCTTAAGCGCATCATCTCTTGCTGCCACAGGGTCAAAATCTCACAAAAGCTGCGAGATCACAGCTTTATCACAAGACTTTGACCCCACAGCTGCCCAAGATGAAACCCTTAAGCACTTTACCCGGTGCCTGGTGGCATGGGGAGAGGGGGAGAGGGCGTGGTGAAGGCTAAGCTTGGGAGGCAGCTCTGCTTGAGATGTATGCCACGCCCACCACCCGGTATCTCTGCAACCACTGCCTCAAGAAGGTTTTGTTTTGTTTTTCTCAAAATGAAAAGTCTTCGTAGGTTCAGCAGTAGGGACCCCCTATCATTGGACAGCCCCCTTGGCTTTAGGCAGGCTTGTTCAATGGTATCTATGCCTCTAGGTGCTGCAATAAATGGAAGGATCTAACGAACGGGTTTTTAAGAAAAGACAAAGAGACTACAGTGAAAGATGATGAGTCATACATGTTCACCTCGCATTGCTAGTTTTACCAATTTCCATCTTTGCATTCCTCCTCCTCCTCCTAAATCCTTTGCACAGCCCTTTCCTTCCCTGTAGACACACCAGGCCATATCCATTTCCTTCCTTGTTCTTCATTTTCCAAAGCAGACAAAGAAACACACTCACATTTTCTGCAATTCTAAATTTAATTTTATTAGTACACACTATCAAATGATTTTTTTTTTAATCTCAACACCATCAGAGACAACCAAGAAGTGGTCCCCCATCCCTCCTCTCTCCAAGTTCCCAGACTGTGGCCGTCTCTTCATCCCAGCAGAGTCTGGTCTCCTCAAGCCTAGAATAAAGTGGTCTCATCATGCAGTTTCCATCTGCCCTCATCTACAAAATTTCTCTTGGGTTGTGATGAACTGCAGGAACACAAAGAAGACAAAACAAGAACTTTAGGAAATTTGTTAGAAATAACATCCATTAGCAGCGGCTGCCTTTGAAACACCTGAGTTTCACTTTCCGTAGCTGCAGTACTGATTTGGGCATAGGGAGAAAGTCTAGAACCCCAAGCAGTCCAGCCTTCCTCTAACTACCTGACAGCTCTCTCAATGTGGTAATCATAAACCTTCCCACCACCACCACCAATCCCCCAGCTAGATATCTGAAACCGTTTCTGTAACATCTAGAGATCTTAAGGTTTATTTGGCAAAATCCAGCCTCTGATTGGTTTAACTTTTAATGCTTTTCAGTCAGGTCTTAAAGTATTATCACAGTAATTCAATCCATCTGTCTGCCTGGGGCCATGATAGCTTCAGCGAAAATGCAGCAGTAGGGTTTACGTTTGGGTGAACTGGGATAATTACATAGCGCATAAGGTTGCCCTTTGAAAATAACCTTGATCTGATAGAGTTACGGTGAGGTCATTTTCAACAAGATCAAAGTTCAAAGCACTAGAAAATTCATGTGGGCTTTTCACCTCCGCCCTGTAAATACCACTACCTCCAGGAGTAGCTGTTTGTCTGAACTACTAACCCTACTCCACCTGATCGACTACTGGCTGGTTGAACATAGCCTAAGCAGTCATTGTGCATTCACCCTAGAAAATCATGGGACTTCCTTATGGGCTCATTAAATTTGTAATACTGGCAGGTATTTATACAGATCAATACAAAAAGAGAGAGATTTATCTGCGGAAATGGAAAAGAAAAGGGGGTGGAGATGTTTGCTCACATAGTTTTGATTTGGGGGGGGGGGGGGTCTTGTTGTTTAACTTTCTGGGCTTTGCTATAAAGGGGACCTAAATATTTGTGACAGAAAACTAAGTTGAATACCACAGAGAGGAGAGATTTCTCTCTAGTGAAGGTGCAACACTTCACGTACCATCTACAAAAAAGATGATTCAAGTTCAGAATCATGATCAAGCTCATTCAGCGATAGAACAGTGCAGGTGGAGCAACTTACCCCTAATTTTGTGTCAAGAAAACAATTTATGATTTTGGAAGAATCATAAGACCTTGCAGTTCACAGAAAATATCGAGGGTTAAAATGTATAGTATATATCCAAAGCTGGGAGAATGGGAGGGAGGAGTATATACCGCCTTTTTCATGTTTATTTTTGTTTTAATTTTGTGTTTTGATTTTAACTTGCTAATTTTATGCATTTCTTTAATTCTAAAATGTTTTGCAAAACATTGACATTCGCGAAGGCGATTAGTAAATATGTATAAATGAATACATTTACAGAATCTTAACATATCAAGATATTATTGAATACAGAAATAATCCCAAAATAAGAGGCATTGATGAAAATTTAAAAAATGCATCCGTTTCTCAACATAAATGTATGTGGGGAAATTAGATCACAATACTGGGAGGCCCCAAGAATATCTAGACGGAAGGTACAACCAAATATTAAACAGCAAAAGCAAAAGTGGTTGAATTATAATGTTGGCCTTAAACCTTCAGGAGACGTCCCTATTCTTACCTAGAAAATAACTTTGCTCACACACTTTTGACCAAATTGCCGAAGCTGGGCTCAGGAACCAAAGCCTGGTCTCCTACCGGCACCTCCACTATAAGGCCATTAAGATGATCTTTACAAACATATTTCTAACCACTCTCTCTGCCACAGGACAAATCTTAATCCTGCCCTGTGCATGTTTTATATGAATGTCATTTCCGAATTGAAATATTATTTCAATAGCAAATATGAACTGAGAGGTTGGGTAGGTGTGTTTCATACACCCTTAGTAATAGAAGAAAAGTTATTACCGGAATCTGTTGGGCTTTCGTCCAAGTCTTTCACCAGGAGCTCGCTGAAGACTCATTGCTTTCCTGGTCACCAAGGTCTGGATTCTTCCTTAGGCGCAAAAGCTTTTCACATTTTTTCACCGCTTCAATCCAAATACCCAGGACATCGTCATTCACTTTATTGTGCTGAACAAACTTCAGTATTCTTTCCGCCTCCTGGAGATACTTGCTCTTGAGATGCTCCTCCAAATCGCTGTTCCTGAGAAGCTCTATATCGTTTTCTAGCAGTTCCAGCAGATATGCTTTCATCTCCGCTGTCTCTGCAGTATCGTCAACCACTTCCTGGCTCTCATCTTGGAAGAAATCATGTATTGGAGAGTTAACCACAGAACTTAAATAATGTAAACCTCCTGTCCAAAAAAGGCATGTTGGCAACTAACTGGATACTCTTGTTTGGGTCTCCTACTGGCTTAATGGCTAAAGCAGTGACTTTGTAGTAATGATGATACTACAGGAGTGTCTGGCTTCACCGAAGATACTGAAAAAAGATTGGAAAGGACACTGAAGAGTTTATCTTGTCCACCCTCACCCTTCACCTCATAACCCTTCCCAGGGCCGTACCGATCGTGAAATGCGCCCTGTGTGACTTGCACATCGGGCGTGCGCCCCCTCCCCCGCACCGCCATCTAGTCACTTTATGGGGGCGGGAGAGAAGAGGTGCAAACCTGAAAGGGCCAGACCTGCTTAGCATGCCACGAGAAGGCTTAAGGGGTGCATTTCGGCTGTCTGCCATTGCCTGCCGCCACTGAGAGAAGAAAAAGTGGCAGCAGCAGGCAACAGCAGACAGCTGGAATGCTCCCCTTAAGCCTTTGCGCCCTGTGCAACCGCACCACTCGTACAGGGCTAGGTATGGTCCTGCCCCTTTCCTTCCCCCACTTCCACGCCGGATCCCATGTACATAAACCATCACAAATAGATGTGTGTGTAATTTGTTCTTAAAAGCCCCCAGTGGAGGTGATTCCACTGACTGGTCCATTACTATACCTGGATCCCTGCAAACAATTCTGTTATGGTGATCGGTGCAGCTGAATTGAGTTTCCATGGAGAGCTGACATTCGCCCAGAAAGACCTCCTCACCAGTGCATAACATGGACAATGAATTGGGGTCCATGGGAGATACCTTTTGTATCTCCTGGAGCGCTCCACATTTGCTTAGTTGGCACAAACTCTCAGCTATACGTTCTCCGATACCACAAATTCGCTGCTTGCCAAAATTGACATAAACTTCCACGATTCCATCACAATTACTATTTCCATCTGTAAGTTTTGCACCAAAGATTTCTTTGGAGTGGAGGAGAGAGAGGAGACATAAGAGATGTTAAAACACTACCGACGTCTTGAAACTTCACTTGATTCAATGTAGAAGCAATACCAGCACCATCAAGTGATACAGCAGTGAAAACAAACATAATTCTGAAGGGCCCATATTACTCTTTACTGAATTATTATCTTTCTGAAAAAAACTCACTGTTCCACCATCATGAATCAAAGACAATTGGGAAGTCGGGGAAGGAGGACTAAGTTCTCTGCTGACTGTCTTCAGAGCCTCATGTAGGCCAGGAAAACATGACTAAGACGCAGGAAGCTGAAGAGTGAATGTAGCCTGGTAAAGAACATTGGAAGAAAGAGAAAGGGAACAGTAGAGTTCAGAAGTGAATGGACTCACCATCATCATGTCCTGTTCCTTCAGCCAAGGCCAGAGGGGTCAGAGCCAAGAGCACGAGAAGCTTTAGCACAGTGACCTCCATCTCCGAGAATCGTCCTGCCAGAGACTTCCTGTAGCAGAAAGAGTTCTTCTGTGGGTGCAGATCAGAAGCAGGGGGCTATTTATGCGTTAGACCACATTCCTTGAGTACAATAGACCTATTACTAGACTGGGAAAAGCCTCTTTAATTATCTGATTATACATATCACAAGCTTGTGATGGTGGCATAACCAATGTTCCAAGATGAGAATGAATGTTATCTCGGGAGGGTTGGATTTGTAAGAAAAGACGCTGATAAGAAGGTGCTGGACGAGCTAGTTTGATGAACGATGAATTCTTGCCTTTTTTTAATGCTTCAACATTGTGAGATTGCTCATGACAAATGACTGATTAGGCTGTATTCAGCACCTGTACAAAAAGAAAGCTTAAGGTCATAGGTTTCGAGAGGTTGCCGTTAAACTGACAATGGTGTTAGAAACCAAAAACTAGCAAACTGCTACTTACCAGTCGTTTTCAGAATGGAATATGTGTTATAAATGACCATTGTAGCTGCCAGCAGGAGTCAGAGGCGCTGGGTTGGCAGGAGATACAGTAAAGTAATGGTCAAGACCTAATGGGATGAAGGATGTTGCCAGTGGGATAGCTGGGACTGAATGAGCCCTGGGCAGAAAAATTAAGATGGGCCCCTATGGACACCATCTCATCCAAGGTAGTAAGGACCAGCAGGGTAGGTTTAACTATTAGGAAACTAGGTGATCACCTACACTTGCACTTTCTGAGGAGAGAGAAAAGAGCTGCTACAGTGAAAGCAAAATAGATCCCGACAGCCGCTCAAACTGAGAGAACCATCAACCTGGGCTTGTAACTGTTCGATATTTAGAAATATGATGACGCACAAGTATATATTTTGGCATGAGCATTCTCGGAAGGAAAGTGAGGTAATCGTGATTGTTGATTCTAATTCTTAACACCTTGTGGGGGGAGGCTAGGAGCCTGAAATGTAATTGAGGGGGGCGCCCAATGCCCTTGCACTGTTCCTGAATCCCCTTCAGAGCTCCAGTCAGGGAGTGGGAGGGAGAGGGCATGTGCAGAAATGGAGGGCTCTCTGGTTGGAGTGTGTGTAAATGAAGATCACAGGTAGGAATGTGTGCAGGGCCGGAATTTTGGTATGTTGGGCAGGGGGTACCTAAGACAGTAGGGGTCTGGAGGTGAGTCTACTGTGAGTGAAATGATAAGTAGTAGTAGAGAGAAGGGTGTTGGCTGCATGGTGAGGGTGTAGGGTGGGCCTGATCTGAAAAGGCTTCTGAAGTGTTGTCACAACTAGAGGGGGTGGAGAGGGGGCAGTGTCTGAAGTGGATTTGCAGGGAGGATGTTTGGGGTGCAGGGGAGGGCGGGTGTCAGAGAGAGCAGGAGTTCCAACCTTTTATTCCTTCCATCGGGCATATCACAGATTTTAAAAGTGTGGGTGCAGGGAGGACATGAGCGCAGCATATTGAAGGATCTAAGGAACGGGTTTTAAAGAAAAGATTAAGAGACTACATTGAAAGATAATAATTATAGACAGTTTTAAATGGAATGAGTCTTGTTAGCCGAACTGTGGCCATCATTATCAGCCGACTATATACATATCATCTCTTTCTAAAAGGGACTAAATATCACGTATTCCTACCTTTATTCTCAACCTCATTGATACTATTTAATCCCTACAACATCACCATTACTGCTCTCCAGACAAAGCTCACTCATTTACCTATTGTTCAAACAAATCCTCTCATCATTCCTTCCTAAAAAACTACTTAACCAATAGCTAATGGTAGACTACAGCTTCCATTTTAACTTCTCCATATTACTCATATTTAATTAATTTATGATTTTATTGTTGTCTTGAAGGATCTCTTAACCAATCATACATTAAACAATACTGCAAATAGTACTTCATACTCAACAAGCTCCCTAACGAAATTCTCTGAGGTATCTTGTGAAGAGATTGTAGATATCATTTCCACTATTAACCTCACTACTGCTCCTAACGATCCATGCCCTGCATGCTGGATTAGAGAGTTGCTCCATGACCTCAGTCCAACAATATTCAGAATCCTTAACCAATCCCTATCAACAGGGTCCTTCCTCCAAAGCTTAAAATATACGTCCATCTGCCCTCTGTTAAAAAATAGTAAACTCGATCCATCTAAAGTTGAGTCCTTCAGACCAATTTCGAGCATCCCGCTACTAGCCAAAATCTTTGAGAAGGTAGTCCAGTGACAGATTCAACACCACGTCGACATTGAAGCACCCTTGGACTCATTCCAGCATGGCTTTAGAGAAGCACACGGTGTTGATACCATCCTTACAACCCTCTTTAACAATCTAATCATTGGTCTTGACAACATCCACCAAGGATATGCCCTCATCTTCTTGGACATAGCAGCCGCTTTTGATTCGGTGAACCACCAAACACTCTTACTTCGTCTCGAAGAAAAAGGAATACTAGGCTCAGCACTAGCCTGGTGTAAATCTTATCTGTGCAATAGATGGCAACAAGTCAGAACTGGATCCACGACCTCAGAGCCATTTCCACTGAAACAAGGCGTACCCCATCCCTATCTGCACTGATGTTCAACATCTACATGCAGCCCATCTGTGCATTAATTCGATCATTCAATGTCCAATGCCTAGCCTATGCAGACGACATCCTCATTTACACACCCTTCCAGATTGATGATCCTGACTTCTCCCAATTATTAAGATGCTTTGAAGCAGTGGCAGACTGGCTCCTCTCTCAAAATCTACGAGTTAACCACACCAAAACAGATGTTCTCTTCATCACGAGAAACCAGAAGTTCACTCCACCTTCCTCACTACAAGTCAACAACACAGAACTTAAGGCAAAACCCACAATTCGCTACCTAGGTATTACCCTTGACCAGAGGCTAGACATGTCAGCACATATCAAAAACACCGCAAAAGCGATTTATCACTACGCCATCTCCGACCACTACTGGACTTCCCTGATTTCCGATCAATCTTCCAGGCTCTAGTTATTCCTCACCTCGACTTTGCTAACATCATCCTTCAGGGACTCCCACAGTCGACTCTAAGCCCTCTCCGACTTGCCATGAATTCTGCTGCGTGGGTTCTGGTAGGTCTTTCAAGTTCAGACCATATAACACCAGTCCTGAAGAATCTACACTGGCTACCTCTGCAGGCCAGAATCCACTATAAGACTTTAGTCTTGACATTCAAAGCCCTCAAGACCCAGCCACTCACGCCCATCAGTAAACTTCTCCATAGCACTCCAGACAATAGATTAAGGAGACATACATTGATGAATACCCTTGAAGTCCCTAAGTCAGTTACTAAATGTACAAAGACAACAGCCAATAGAGCCTTCTCCATGTTCGCACCTACGGCTTGGAACGCCCTCCCAGCAGAAATCCGGGCTATCTCCAATCTCCCGTTATTCCGAAAAGCTCTCAAACACCATTTGTTCCTACTACACTACCCAGAGAATAACTCTGGAAAACACACAACCATCACCTTACCCTCCTACCTAGCCCGCCCCATTGACCAGCCTCCCTTTGAGAATGGTTAATCTCCTTTCCCCTCCCTTTCTCCCTTACCCATGAGCCTTTGCATCTGCTTACGATCCTTATATGTCCTGTAAGAATGTCCATAATTTGTATATAGTTTTCCCGGTTCATCCAAGTTTACTACCCCTGTTCAATGTAAACTCAATGTGACCTGCTGCATTGTTGTATGTTTTGTTTAATTGTAAACCGCACTGATTACAATAGCGCGGTATATAAGAGAGGTAAATAAATAAATAAATAAACAAGCTATCTCACAAATTAAAACTTTTACCCTATCAAAACTCACTGCTGACTATTATTAAAACCTATTTTGCCTTACCCCTCATCTTAAGCTGCTTAATATGAGGCTTATTGCTTTAAGCCAAGCCCTACAGGGCTGCTCCATATCAGGCATACTATATGCAGTGTTGTGTATAGTTAGCTGATAATGATGGCTACAGACTAGAAATATGTTTGGCACAGTTTAATCAAACACATGTCTTTGTTTTCTGTAGTGATATCCCCTGTCGTGTTCCCTAAAGCAGCGTAGGCGAAACGCTGTCAGCATTGGGATAGTAGGATTTGATTGAGATTAATCAATGGATAACATTAACAGAGCCTTTTCCTGGATCCACTGTGGTAGGAGATAAACCACAGAAATTAATGAAAAAGTTAAGAGGATTATCTACAGTTAAGTGGACTTCTACAGATAAAGAGGAGATAATGTACTGCTATTTTTATGCTACAAACTCTATATTTAAATCGAGAGGGTATATAAAGAGGTTCCGCCAAAAACTGGAAGAAAGAGGAAAATTGCCACAAGAAAAACTGCAAAAAGCAACAGACGTAAATTTAAAATCATTAATTTCGCAGAGCAAAGTAAAGAAATATGTGAGTGATAACATCTTGAAGCAACTAAGGGCTTCCATGGAAAAAGAACTACAGGGAGGAGGAGGAGGAGACCTGGGTGAGAGGACCAGCAGACAGGAATACACCAATAAAGAAAGAGCAGCGAGGGGGAGATGAAGCCTAGAGATCTGGGACTCCAGGCGGCTGAGATGATTACAGGACAGGCCAGCAAATCAACTGAAGAGGAGGAAGAAAGGGAGGAGGACCCAGAGGTGGAAAATTCAAGATCAAATGCCTAGTCCGCATGGAAAAAGATGAATATGCTGGGTTCCAGGCAAGGTAAAGATTAACCAAGCTAAATTTAATGTTGGGTTAGGAGTATGATAATTAAGATGAATGAGGCCAAATCCAGTATAAAGGAACTATTTATTGGCATCACTGAAATAAATCAAATACAATTTTGTGCGGCTAAAATTATTACTCCAAAAATACTACCAGCTAAAGTACAGGCCGAAAAGAAAAAGCGAACAATAACAGTTCCTCCTTGGAGAAAGCAAATCAAAGGGAAAATACAATAATCCCTGATAGATGGGTATCTAAAAAGACTAAGATCAACAATATTGAGGAAGATCCAAGACATCAAGCTGAAGCACGCTGCATTGACGGAACAAGACCTGAAATTTATATGTTCCAACAATAAACTGAAAGTAGCAAAAGCACAAAACCCATGAAGACTCGTATGAAGAAACAGAAAAGAAAGATATCAAAATAAACTATTTAGAGAGAACCCAAAACAGTTCTACAGGGAATTGGGAAAGAGCATTAATATGGTAAAAGCACCACCAACCAAAGCCGAAATAGAAACCTTCTGGAGAAGCCTATCCGAGGACACTATAGAGCACAATCAAGAAGCGGAATGGTTACCCTGCATACAGCAGCATTTAGAAAAAGCAAACATCAAACCTATGGAATGGCCTGCAGTAACAGTGAAAGAGCTGGAAAGCAGGTTAAAATGAGTCTCAAACTGGAAGAGCCCTGGCCTAACTTTTGGCTCAAACAGTTCACATCACTCCACCAAGACCTGGCAAACTGCAAAAATCAATTGTTCAAGCAGCCAGACTTAACACCACAATGACTTACTACAGGAAGAACACTTCTCCTTCCGAAGGGGGACCCAAGTAATATTCCCAATAATTACAGACCAATAACTTGTCTACCTACAACCTATAAGCTGTTCACTGCAATAGATGCAGACAAAATATATGATCATATCGAGTCCAATAACATCATGGCAATAAAGCAAAAGGGCAATAAGAGGGGAGCATATGGAACCAAGGACTAGTCGCACTAAAAAAAGAAGAAATCCTAGGATAGCATGGATTGATTATAAGAGAGCTTTTGACAGCGTCCTGCACTCTTGGATAATAAATTGCCTTGAAATGTATAAAATAAATCCTGTTTGATAGAGTACATTAAGTTCACCATGACAATGTGGCAAACCACACTCTTTTTGAGATATAAAGATGGCCTGTACATTATTCCTAACATTAAGATCCAGTGAGGAATATTTCAGGGAGATTCCCTGTCACCCCTTCTGTTTTGTGTGGCACTTAATCCAATGAGTACTCTCATCAATTCTTTGAGATATGGATTTAGCCTGAATTTTAAAGAAGGTAACAACCCAGAAACAACATCTTATTTGTAGACGATCTGAAGCTCTACAGTTCCAGTGACCAACAAATAGCAGAGAAACTCATGTGGTGAAAAGCTTTTCTGATGACATCAGAATGACGATGGCTTTGACAAATGTGCTAAAGCGACTTTTTTTTAGAGGAAAGTTGAACAAAATGGAAAACATCTCCCTGACCGAGGGCTGTGACATCAAGGATCTTGAACAGGAAGGCATATATAAGTATCTCGGAGTAGAGGAAGGAACAACACTCAAGCAGAAATTACTGAGAGAAAAGATCAGTAAAGAATACTACAGGGGACTAAAATTCTTATTGAAAGTGCTTAAACATCACGGAATAAGATACAGGCCATTAATGCTGGCAATTCCTGTACTCTCATACAGCTTTGGGATTGTGGACTAACCTCTCAAAGATCTTGAAAAACTGGATGTGCAAACAAGAACATGCCCATGAATTAATTTACAAGAACTGCTGTATGCCAAGACTGTATATCTTTAGAGCTGAGGGAGGGCTAGGCCACATAGAGATTGAATACACATATAGAGCTTGTGATAAGGAAGCTTATCATAGCTCAGGTAGGAGCTATAGAAAAGATGATGTGACTCTGAACAAGCAACCTGTCAGTTTTGGTAGAAGTAAGAAAACAGAGTTTTCACATAAAAGACTACCAGTCCCAGAATGCACCAGGTTTCCAGCAGCCATGAGAGGGGCTGAAGTGAGAAAACGTGTGTGCAATCAAGAGAGCTATGAGGTAATCCCTAAGCACTCATCTCAAAGGGCAGGGCCTGATTCAACACAGCTGCGCTGTGTTAGGGAGGAGCACACATTAGGACAGAATAAGAATAGAGCTTATTCTTCAGATAACAGCTTCAGGGAGAGCTTCAGCAACGGCTACAAGCTCCAGCCCAGCTACAGGTTTAAGCATCACCTGGAGAAACAGAAGCCAAGCCAAGCGGATAGAGAAAGAAGGAAACTCTCTGGAAGGAAGAGAAGAAAGGCCATTGGAAGGTCTGGGAGAACCCAAGGCAGTACCTATACTGGGAGGTATTCCAAATGCCAGCAGAGTCCATTGGACTGGAGTCAGCCAGAGGAATGGAATGGCAGAGATAGGAATCACCAGTAGCTACCTGGAAGAGAGAAGACTGCACGTGGAAGGGACTTTCAGACCAAGGCCAGAAGGTATGTGAGAGGAGATCCAGTGTCCAGGGATCAAGATTGGAAGGCTGGACATCAGAATTGGATTACATACTGGCCAGGCTATACAGAGAGGAATTATGATAGCAGGAGAGGCTCAGGTATGAACACTGATCCAGACCCTATCTATAATAGTGAATGGCAGCAAGGGAATAAGCATTCTCATGATAGTGCCTTATGGAAAGACTCGTCTGTGCCAATGTATGATAGTGACCCTATGCTGATTGATGAAGGGGGAGATACAGCAGATGAAACTATTCATTACATGGACTGTTCTCTATCTAAGTGCTATTGCTAGCTTTCTGTGAGCAAACACCTCAGCCATCACAAAGAAACCTAACTTTGTTCTTTATTTCCACTGCAAACAGCTCTTAAAGCAGGATTTGGGTTCACACAGTAGCAGCCAGCCAGCTAAAGGGTATCAGCTGGTCAATTGATAGTAATTAAAGCTGCACCTGATTGTGTGTGTGAGCAAGGGAGAATCACTGCTGGGATCTGCGTGGAAAATAAGCAGAAGTTAACCTAACAAGCGAAGTTTATTCATTTCTTTGTGCCTTTTTATTTGGTAATTATTTGCTAAGAAAACATTAGCTAATTGCCTGACAAGCTGAAGGTTGTTTTTCTGATTTGCTTTGTGACTTTTTGTTATCCATTTAAACACTGCAAGCAAGTAACCTCATTTATATTGCTAACAAGCATACTTGTGCTGGGTGAATTAAACCCCATCAATAAAAGAAGTATTTTATTGGCCTTACCACTGGTATCACAACTCAATTATTGTCTTCAGCTGTGTTTGGGAGTGAAAGAACTACATTACCCACAATACCTTGCAAGAATCATATGAATATATGCATCGTCAAGATTGTGTAAGTTCTCACCCTAGGCAGCCGTCTGACAAATGGCGTAGTTTTTCGGATTGCTTTTGCACCAAGAGGGTTTACTTGCTGTGGATTACAAATAAAAGTCAAGTTTAAAGCTGAAAGAAGATTTTTCCCTCATCTACACTTTGGAGGAGAAGTGGTTGTTCCAGGAAGCTGTCCCAGAGGAAAAGACCCTGTGCAGAGCTGGATTCATCACTGAGACAAGGGGTCAAGATGGATCCGAGGGAGATGGCTCAGTGGATGGCAGCCCAATTTAGCAAGCAGCAGGAGCTATCACAGCAGGCCCAGGACACTGCTATGAAGGCCTTAATGGAACAGCAGAAACCAGTGCTTGATCTGGTGCAAGCTCTAGTTCAGCTGCAGAGCCAAAGTGGAACAGATGCAAGACCAGCAGTTAGTACTGGTACACCACATGTGGACAGTGTGGGACTAGGGTTGCCAACTTTTTCACCGAGAAAAACCCGACACCTGTGGCTTGCCATGCTCCACCCATTCTCCGCCCCTAGTCCCACCCCTGCCCCGCCCCCAGCCCCACCTACAAAAATTACCGAGGATACGTGTAGGCTAACTTCCTTGGTCAGATAATAATTAAACTGGGAACCCCAAAATCCAACATGAAATGTACAACACTGGAGAAATAAAACTATAAAGTAATTTCCTCTTGCACTAAACAAAAACGCAAAGATGTTAGCAATACACACTTCCCAGACCAGACATATTCCAGTTAATAAATTCAAAATAAAAAGTATTTTTCTACCTTTTGTTTGGGCGTTTTATTTTTCAGTTGCAATTGCTCCAGTCACTTTCTTCTGGTTTCTTCGTGTCTTCTGCGAGCTATCCATTTGTCCTTTCTTCTCTTTTAGATGGTTTCCATTCTCTCTCTATTTCTGCTTTAACATACTGATTGTTTCCCTTTTGCTCTTTCCCCCAATTCTTTCCTTATTCCTTTATCATCCGTTTAAATTTCACCCTTCCATTCTCAAGCCCCTCTTACTCTCCCAATACCGGCCCATCATAGACTTTTCTTCCACACAAAATATTTTTTCCCCTCTCCATTCTCATTCCCCATCCATTCTAGTCCTCCCCCCAAATCAATTCCCTTATAGTTCTAGGCCCACCCAGCATCCACTCCCTTCTAGTCCCATTCTCCCATGCCCCACATCAGCCCATTTCCAGTCCTATTCCAGCTCTTCATCAGCCCATTTCCAGTGCTAGCCCTCACATCACAGGCCATTTCCAGTCCTAGCTCCCCCCCCCCAATCACAGCCCATTTCCAGTCCAAGTCCCCCATCACAGCCTATTTCCAGTCCTAGGCCCCCCCCCCATCATCACAGCCCATTTGCAGTCCGAGTCCCCCCGCAC
The DNA here is from genome assembly GCA_033557465.1 of Ichthyophis bannanicus. Taxonomy (NCBI): domain Eukaryota; kingdom Metazoa; phylum Chordata; class Amphibia; order Gymnophiona; family Ichthyophiidae; genus Ichthyophis; species Ichthyophis bannanicus. Next base: position 133,959,592 of record CM066048.1, on the reverse strand, counting down.
CATCACAGCCCATTTGCAGTCCGAGTCCCCCCGCACCATCACAGCCCATTTGCAGTCCTAGCCCCCCTAATCACAGCCTATTTCCAGTCCAAGATCCCCCTTCCTCCACCATAGCCCATTTCCAGTCCAGGTCCCCTCCACCCCCATCACAACCCATTTCCAGTCCATGTCCCCCCCCATAACCCTTTTACAGTCCAGGTCCCCCCCCCCATCACAGCCTATTTCCAGTCCAAGTTCCCCCCCCCCCCCCCCATAGCCCTTTTCTGGTCCAGGTCCCCTCCACCCCCATCACAACCCATTTCCAGTCCATGTCCTCCCCCATAACCCTTTTACAGTCCAGGTTCCCCCCCCCCATCACATCCTATTTCCAGTGCAAGTCCCCCCCCTTATCCCTTTTCCATTACAAGTCCCCCCCCTTTAGCCCTTTTCCAGTCCAAGTCCCACCCCCCCTTAGCCCTTTTCCAGTCCAAGTCCCCCCCCCTTAGCCCTTTTCCAGTCCAAGTCCCCCCCCTTAGCCCTTTTCCAGTCCAAGTCCCCCCCTTAGCCCTTTTCCAGTCCAAGTCCCCACCTCAGCCCTTTTCCAGTCCAAGTACCCCCCCTTAGCCCTTTTACAGTCCAAGTCCCCCCCCCCCCTTAGCCCTTTTCCAGTCCAAGTCCACCCCGCCTTAGCCCTTTTCCAGTCCAGGTCCCCCCCCCTTCGCCCTGTTCCAGTCCAGGTCCCCCCTCCTTAGCCCTTATCCAGCCCACGTCCCCCCCCCCTTAGCCCTTTTCCCGTCCAGGTCCCCCCCATCACAGCCAATGCAGTCCTTGCCCCCCCCCCCCCCCGACCAGCATCGCGGCTGTCTGAGGCTTCAGAGGGAGCCGGGGAAGCCCGCGCGAGGCCCCGGCTCCCTCTGAACAGCCACCAGCGTGAAGAGCCTTTACCTTCACGCTGGCGGCTGTTCCTGTGAAGCCGCGAATGCTGGGAAAGGTTAAAGGGCAACCTTTAACCTTTCCCAGCATTCGCGACTTCACAGGAACAGCCGCCAGCGTGAAGGTAAAGGCTCTTCACGCTGGTGGCTGTTCAGAGGGAGCCGGGGCCTCGCGCGGGCTTCCCCGGCTCCCTCTGAAGCGAAGAAAAGCCGGTTTTTTTGCTCTGGCCGCTCCCGATCTTGCGGCCAGAGCAAAAAAACCGGCTTTTAAAGGGCCGGTTTTGCCTCTGCGCCGGCAGCCGGCCTGGCCGTGGAAAAACCGGCCAGGCCGGCTGAAAACCGGCCAGTTGGCAACCCTATGTGGGACTCAATCAAGGGATTGGGGCCTTTAATTTTGGGAAATTAACTCCAGATGATAATGTTGATGATTTTCTAGAGTCTTTTGAAAGAGTGGCACAGGCTCTAGCATGGCCAGAGACCCAGTGGGCAGTAAGGCTGGCAGCCTCATTAACTGGAGAGGCACTAGCAGCTTACAGAGCAATGCCAGCAGCCCAGGCTTTGAATTATAAGGATGTAAAGGCAGCTATTAGAGATCGCCTAGGGTTGTCTATTTCAGAGTATAGGCGAATGTTTAGAGCTGTTACATTGAAAGTGGGTGAGACACCCAGGGCTCGGAGTCAGAGAATCAGAAGTTTAGCTGTAAAATGGTTGGAGCCTGAGCAAAAGACAGTAGAAATGTTATTAGATATTATAATGCTGGAACAATTTATGCTTGGGGTACCTAAAGATTTGAATGTTTTTCTTATACAGCAAAATTGCCAAAATCTTGGAGAGGCAACCATGCTAGCAGAGAGATTCTTGGAAGCCACGCAGGCTTGCCATAGAATGGGTGGCCCTCTAAAGATGGATGCTGAGGCTAAATGTGCTGTATCAGAAAAGAGAATAATTAAGAATGTTTCTGAAAATGAATGTACTGTATCAAACCAGATGACACAGTGGAATAGAAAGAAATGTTTCAAGTGTGGAAAATTGGGACATTTAGAGAAGAGATGCCAGACACACACTAGTTTAATGGGTCTGGATTTAAAACAGCCCAAGGAAGGATTTCTTTTGATGGTTGATGTGCAGGGAATTACCACAAATGCATTACAGTCAAACCTCGGTTTTCGGTTGCCCCGGTTTTCGTCGGTTTCGGTTTTCGACGTGTTTTCAGACGGCGATCTTGTCTCGGTTTTCGTCCATCGCCTCGGTTTTCGTACTGCAATACAGTACACGCTTGCCTGCCCAGTCCCGGCAGCACTACCCCCCCCCCCCCCGACTCACCGATCGCGTGTTGAAATGGAGCAACATCCTCGAGCCAGAGATGCAAGGATTGCAGAGAGGAAGGCCCCGATCTCTCCACCGCCTGCCTGTTCTCTGGAGCGCCCCCTCAGGCTCGGAGGTAGCAGGGTAGCAGGAGATATTGAATGGGTAAGCAGGAGATGTTGAATGAATGTGGCAGGCAGTTCTTTCTCTTGCGGGGTACGCTGTTGAGACGGAGTCAGCGATCAGATTAGTGTCCTAGGTTATCTGTGTGTTTGCTGTGCTGAGCGGGAGAGTGGTGTTTCCGGTGGCTGTGGCTGGTGCCTTTTTTTTTTGTGGATCCTTCTTTTTTTTTTCTGTTTTCTTTAAAAATTTCTGGATGTTTTTTTGCTGAAGATTTGCATCTTGACTGTGCTATTAATCTTTCTCCCTTCTCAGCAGTTTAAACAATTTGTCTGCCAAAAATACCTCTGGAGCACCATCTTGTGGCCAGAAGTGGGATTGACTCTCTATAAAATGTATTTTTTGTCAATATTTTTGGGTGTCTGGAACGGATTAATTGAATTTACATTATTTCTTATGGGAAATCTTGCTTCGGTTTTAGTCCGTTTCGGTTTTAGTCAGACTTTTTTGAACGGATTAATCATGAAAACCGAGGTTTGACTGTATTAGACTCTGGGGCAGACCAGAGTATGATGTCAAAAAGGCTTTGGAAGAGGATAGAGGCCCCAGAAAGATTTGTGCCTAGAACCCCTGAAAGCCAAGTTCACATCAGATGCATTCATGGTGCTGCAACATCATATCCCACCTATAGGCTTAAGGTTAAGTGCCTGGGGGAACAAGAGGAAGTCCTATTAGCAGTGGTGCCTAGGCTACCCTTTGATTTGGTTCTAGGGAAGGACTGGCCAAGATTCAAGCAGGAACTAGTGAAAGGGCTAGGAAAGAAGGAGGGAGAAGGTTTAATAATGGAAATAGCTCCCGGGCCTTTCTTTGGAAGTCCTCAGTCCCTAGCTAAAAAGATGGTTAAGCTTCCAGAAGGCCAAACCATAGGTAATAAGAGGGGCCTTGTATCCACCCGCTCGCAGGCTAAGGTAGAGAGCCAGCAGAAGGAGGAGGGGGAGCAGGCAGAGTTATTAGGAGACTTACCCTCTCATGATGATTTAATAACCCCATCATCTGGTAAAGTAAGAAAGTTGAAAGCACAAAAGAGGCGTGAGAGACTTTGTAGAGCACAGGGTAGGGCTGAGATGTTAGCTGGTCACAGTTTACCCTGGGTGCCAGCTGAGTTAGTGGCAAAGTTTCCTAACTTTCCACAAGAGCAGCGAGCTGATCAAGCTCTCACCCGAGCTTTTAAGTATGCTCAGGAGGTCAGGGAGGAATTGCCCAGATTCAGACTAGATAATGACATATTATATAGAGAGAGTCAGGACCCCAGAAATGGTGCCATTCGTAAACAATTGGTGGTACCCACAACTTTCAAAGGGCTAGTACTTAGACTAGCACATGATCATCCAGTGGGAGGTCATAAAGGTATGCAAGGAACGCTGGATCAAATACTTATGTGTTTTTACTGGCCAGGTATCTTCAAAGAAACTGTCCAGTTTTGTGCTGCATGTCCAGCGTGTCAGCGAGTTACAGCGGCTCACCCACCGGTGGTGCCATTGATCCCCATGCCAATCATCACAGACCCAATTGGTCGCATTGCCATGGATATTGTAGGCCCATTAGTCAAAACGCCCCGAGGTTTCCAATACATCCTAGTTATGGTAGATCAGGCAACAAGGTTTCCCTGGGCCATACCATTGAGGAATGTTTCTGCAAAAACAATAGCTTTAGAGCTAGTAAAATTGTTTTGTGAAGTGGGATTCCCAAGAGAGGTGTTGACTGACCGAGGGTCCAATTTTGTATCCAAATATTTGGCCCAGGTCTGGGATGCCTTTGGCATTCGTCACGTGAAAACCTCAGCCTACCATCCACAATCAAATGGTTTGGTGGAGAGATTCAACCAAACTCTCAAACAAATGTTGAGAAGGGGGTTAGCAGGAGAGGTAAAAGAATGGGATATGTTATTACCCTTTGCCTTATATGCCTGCAGGGAAAGAATTCAAGTGTCCCTAGGTGTAACTCCATATGAGTTGATGTATGGTAGGGCTCCCCGGGGTTTGTTGGATATTTTGAGGGAACAATGGATTGATCCTGAACCAGGAAGTCAGGAGGTGCCACTGTTTCTACGTGACTTGCGAGCACGTTTGAAAAGGACGTCGCAGGTTGCTGAGAGGAACCTGCAGGACAGTCAAGTTCGCCAGAAAGGGTGGTATGATAGAAAGGCCAAAAGCCACCAATTAAGCATTGGTGAAAAGGTTTTGGTTCAAATAGCAGGAACTGCTCCAAAATTTGAGGTACAGTGGAAAGGGCCATGGGAGGTTGTTAAACAAGTGAGCCCAGTGTCTTATATGGTAGAAAATGCAAGAGGGCGTAGGCAGACCTACCATATTAATGTACTTAAGTCTTGGAAGGAGAGGCCTGTAAATAATGACCTTGAACCCAGTCAGGAAGTAAGTGAGCTTCAAGAAGATAACACTCTCGTAGGTATTACGGACTGTAGGAAAGCAGTTTCACTAGTAAAACCAGTCCGTAATAACTTAAGCAGGGGGGTATGTGATAAGGAAGATTATCATAGCTCAGGTAGGAGCTATAGAAAAGATGATGTGACTCTGAACAAGCAACCTGTCAGTTTTGGTAGAAGTAAGAAAACAGAGTTTTCACATAAAAGACTACCAGTCCCAGAATGCACCAGGTTTCCAGCAGCCATGAGAGGGGCTGAAGTGAGAAAACGTGTGTGCAATCAAGAGAGCTATGAGGTAATCCCTAAGCACTCATCTCAAAGGGCAGGGCCTGATTCAACACAGCTGCGCTGTGTTAGGGAGGAGCACACATTAGGACAGAATAAGAATAGAGCTTATTCTTCAGATAACAGCTTCAGGGAGAGCTTCAGCAACGGCTACAAGCTCCAGCCCAGCTACAGGTTTAAGCATCACCTGGAGAAACAGAAGCCAAGCCAAGCGGATAGAGAAAGAAGGAAACTCTCTGGAAGGAAGAGAAGAAAGGCCATTGGAAGGTCTGGGAGAACCCAAGGCAGTACCTATACTGGGAGGTATTCCAAATGCCAGCAGAGTCCATTGGACTGGAGTCAGCCAGAGGAATGGAATGGCAGAGATAGGAATCACCAGTGGCTACCTGGAAGAGAGAAGACTGCACGTGGAAGGGACTTTCAGACCAAGGCCAGAAGGTATGTGAGAGGAGATCCAGTGTCCAGGGATCAAGATTGGAAGGCTGGACATCAGAATTGGATTACATACTGGCCAGGCTATACAGAGAGGAATTATGATAGCAGGAGAGGCTCAGGTATGAACACTGATCCAGACCCTATCTATAATAGTGAATGGCAGCAAGGGAATAAGCATTCTCATGATAGTGCCTTATGGAAAGACTCGTCTGTGCCAATGTATGATAGTGACCCTATGCTGATTGATGAAGGGGGAGATACAGCAGATGAAACTATTCATTACATGGACTGTTCTCTAAGTGCTATTGCTAGCTTTCTGTGAGCAAACACCTCAGCCATCACAAAGAAACCTAACTTTGTTCTTTATTTCCACTGCAAACAGCTCTTAAAGCAGGATTTGGGTTCACACAGTAGCAGCCAGCCAGCTAAAGGGTATCAGCTGGTCAATTGATAGTAATTAAAGCTGCACCTGATTGTGTGTGTGAGCAAGGGAGAATCACTGCTGGGATCTGCGTGGAAAATAAGCAGAAGTTAACCTAACAAGCGAAGTTTATTCATTTCTTTGTGCCTTTTTATTTGGTAATTATTTGCTAAGAAAACATTAGCTAATTGCCTGACAAGCTGAAGGTTGTTTTTCTGATTTGCTTTGTGACTTTTTGTTATCCATTTAAACACTGCAAGCAAGTAACCTCATTTATATTGCTAACAAGCATACTTGTGCTGGGTGAATTAAACCCCATCAATAAAAGAAGTATTTTATTGGCCTTACCACTGGTATCACAACTCAATTATTGTCTTCAGCTGTGTTTGGGAGTGAAAGAACTACATTACCCACAATACCTTGCAAGAATCATATGAATATATGCATCGTCAAGATTGTGTAAGTTCTCACCCTAGGCAGCCGTCTGACAAGCTGCTATCATAGGCCTCCAAGCCTATCTAACTGCATCATCTTGTGGCAGCAGAGCGCAGACAAACCAATGATACCAGGAGTCTGTTCAGAAGGTCCAAATCATTTATTTGTGCACAAGTCTCAAGCAGAATCAAATTCAAAATGGCTGAGCAAGGGCTGTTAGTAGAACAACAACTTTTATAGACTTCTTCTCCATTCTAGACATAGGAAAACTTTCCATTGGTCCCGGTAACCCCCGTACACCTTATATTGGTCCCGGTAACTGATATGGCTATCCAATTAGGACTCTGGTCTGGGCTCAGCACCTGCTTACCCCCCTTCTAGTCCCAATTACAATGGTCAGTTCTTCCAACTTAGATACTTTCCTCCTCCAAGGTCACTTAGCTAGCTAGAACATGTGGGAAAGCAGGGCACTGTAACTTTTCTTTCAGCAGTGTTAATTAATTTCACAGAAGCTTCACTCTCTTATCAATACCATTAAAACCTTATTTTTCTATATTTTCTAAGCTTTGATTCTGCTTAGCTAAGCTTCAATTCTAAGGTAGCAGCATATTGGGGGATGTGCAATTCCTCTGGGCCTCTCCACAGGCTTCATTTACAGGTCAAGCTACTCAGGCCCGTCTGCTTATTTCAGACATTATGGATCATAGGCCTTCGCCTACCACATTCCCCCCTTTGATTAATCTCACCCTATTACTAATAAGGTGTGAGAGTTAAATCACTCAATTATACTATGGTCGGGTTCCGACCAAATGTAGGAGGATTAGGGTGCCATAAGGCTAAAATCTTAGTTGCGGTCTTCCGCTCCACGGTATTCTCAATAACACTGTTAATAGATCGCATGCAACATGGAATTATACATGGTAGCATAAAGAACAAGGCTACAAAGATTAATATTATCATAGCAAAAGTAGTGAATCCTCCTAATCCAGAAAAGATAGATGCAAACCAATTGGGTATCTGAAGACTATGCCAGGTCTGTACTGGCACATAAGTTTGCTTCCGCATGTGTTCAGCAATTTCTTCAACAACTTGACCCTTATCATCTATCTTTAAGCAACAATTGGTGAGGTTCAGCTTACCACAGACTCCTCCTTCAGCAGCTAACAAGTAATCTAGGGCTAAGCGATTTTGATAAATTGCAGTGCGCATCTGTGTGCTTTGTCTAGCTAAAAGTGTAAGTGCTTGGCTAGTTTCATTGGTGATGAGTTCAACTACCGCTTGCAAGCGTATAATTCTATTCAACATATAAATTGGGGTACGATATCCCCACATGCCATCTTGCTCCCAAGTGGCAGGTCCATAATAGGCAATAATTCGTTCTGGGGGCCAATCTTCACCATCCCATTTCTCCCACTTGCCTATCTGTAAAGCTGCTCTTCTCTGTCTTTTTGAATAAACTGGGTAGCCTAATTGTTCACCATGTTCTGTGGGAAACAGAAAGAAAGAAGGTCGAATGGTACCTAAGACACACGCTCCTTCCCAGTAGATAGGGAGTCGGGCATATGCTCGGGTTCCATAGATCCAATATAGGCCAGGTGGGGCTTGCCAGTTATGATGTCGGTCAAGGTTAGTCCATAAAGGGGCAAGCTCGAGAAACCTTGCTAATGGATTGGTAGGCTCAGGTTCATTAACTCCTGACCACCAAACTGTCCGTTTTGTGGTATCATTATAGAACTTTTGGCTAAGACAGACAAGCTGCCCTACCTTAGAGGTAAATTGGGGTCCAGTTTGAGCGTAACACAAGTGCCCAACTATTGGGTGTGCTAATACCCATTCGCTGGTAGTTTTGTGTAGCTCTGTCTGATTATAGACTACTGAATAGTTCAATTCTTGGGCCTCCCAAGGCCACTGATCACCCATCTTGGTTCCACCACAGAAATAACAATCTGAAATGCGGAGGCTGGATACCACAGCTCCGGCCAACTCTAAGAATAAATTCTGAGAGGGATGAGGGATATCAAACTTGTTTACATGCATGGTTTCATAAAAAGTGTTATGTATGTGATACTTTGATGATCGATGGGCTTGGGTATTTAATCTAATATACACAATGGTTCCGGGATCTGATCCAGTACCTGCGATGCGCAACCCAAATTTATACCCTGGTTTCCACACACTGGGATTGGCTATGGACAATTCTAGTGGATTACAAGCACCTTTTTTGCAATTCTTAGAATCCGTCACAGTTGGCCTGGTTAAGGTAGCTATTCGATGGTCATTAAAGGTCATCCCCGTGTCAGGTTTCCATGTAGAATAAAGCACACATTCCCATTTTGGGCAATAATAGTCTTTAACTGGTGCTGTGCTGTATACGTCTGCGACACCTTTTTTATCTATACATGTCCCCCACCCCATTGCTCCTTCTGGACACATATACTTTCCATCATTAGCATACGTTTTCTCCCAATCAGCACACTTTGAACGACTATATCTATTGATGGCATCACAGGCATCAAAATATAAAACAGCAGGCTTTGTGGGATCAGTGAGTGGGAGAGTAGCATTTAGTAACGCTCCATCTGCATCATTCCATCGTATCTCCAAAGTATAATAGGATGGATTCTGATGCGGATTAAAACATACCTTGGTATTACCTTGGGTACAAACATTCAGTTCAGTGGTGTTATAAACACACCGGGTTACTTTACCAGTACAGGTATAGTAAGAATGATAAAGCAAAGTCTGAGTTATTTTCATTCCAGTTCGAGTGGTAGTAATGCAGGCAGTGCATGGGGGTAAAGCATGTACCAGTTCAAAGCTCCCCAGGCAAGCAGCCAAAGTAAGATAATAACAAAGATGCATGTTGATTGTAGTTCTTCTGGATCTCCGCTGGAAAATCTTGACCACGTCGTCTTCCTCTCGGCGCAATACTGGCCCGTTTGCTAATAAAGCAATTCAACGGGTATCAATGTTGATTGAAGATCCTCAAAAGTCTTGTTATGATGCCAACTTACCAAATGTAGTTGGTTTGATGAAAGTCTATAAAGGCATAGTTAGTCGATGAAGAAAACAAATGTCTTTGCTGTATTGGGAACAGCAATCCTCTTCGAAAGACTTGGCTGCTGTAGGGCACTGTAGTTCATAAGTGTCCCCAATGAGATCTAGGCTGCTGGCTTCCTCCGTAGGGTAAGATGCAAAGGGACGTCAGGATGTGACTCCGCTGTCCACTGGTCCTGATCTGGAACTGCTGCTGGCTTGACTCTGCTGTGGTGAATCCAGGAATCGATTTCTGCTACCTTTACTGCAGTTGGGGTAGACAGGATGACGGTGTATGGTCCCTTCCAATGAGGTTCCAACGGTGTCTTCTTCCAATCTTTGATCCACACTGAGGTACCAGGCTTGTAGGGATGCAATGGTTCCGTCAAATTGATTGGTAACTGGTCCTGGATCCACGTGTGAAGAGTCTGTAGAACAAAACTAAGAGCTAGGAGTTCTTGTCTGGTTATTTCTGAACCAATCTGAGTTTATTTATTTATTTAGTAAACATTTGTATACCGCTGCTTCCTACGATCAGCCGCGGTTTATTTTACAGAATCATTATGTATCGTACAATACAATGAATTTTTAAGACTACAATTTTGATTTGAGTAAAGATTTACATAACACACGAATTAGTGATTAGATACCTTTCACAAATCTGAATAAACATTAGATTAAAAGGTGCGCGGGAGGGGGATAAAATATACATATATACAGGATTACATATCGGTCGTCCATATGCTGCGTGTATTCCGAGTGTCATTATGGGGGTCAGATGAGAACTTGTTGTGGTAAGGTGCTGTAATTAGGTTGGGTTGTAGTATGCCTGAAATAAATGAGTTTTGAGGTTCCTTCTGAATTCATTCAGGTTATTTGACATTCGGAGTTCAGGAGGGAGCTGGTTCCAGTGGATCGGCGCTGCATAGGTGAATGCTCTGTTGCTTGTTTCTGTTTTAACGGATCTTATGCTGGTTGGGACACAGAGAGTGTTGAGATGTATGGTTCTTCTGTTCCTGTTGTGCGCTTGCTTAGTGATTAGGTTGTCAAGGTATGAGGGAGCAATATTGTGAATGAGTTTAAACGTTGTTATGAGTAGTTTGTAGATGATGCGGGCGGTTACCGGGAGCCAATGTAGTTCCATAAGTACTGGTGTTATGTGATCCGTGACATTTTTTTCCATGATGATTCTTGCAGCAACATTTTGAGCCATTTGTAAGATATTTAGGGTGCTCTTCGGAAGCCCTTGTAGAATTAAACTACCTTTAATTCCCTGCACTATTGGTGGGGGTTTGCCATACACTACCTCAAAAGGGGAGAATCCTGTTGATTTCACAGGAGCTGAGCGTATTCTGAGTAAAGCTATTGGGAGCACTTGGGGCCACTTCAGGCGGGTCTCCTGGCAAAGCTTAGACATCTGGGCTTTCAGGGTACGATTCATTCGCTCAACTTTCCCTGAACTCTGAGGTCTATATGCAGTGTGTAACTTCCATTGTATCTGTAGGGCATTTGCTAACTGCTGAGTAATCTGAGACACAAATGAGGGCCCATTGTCTGACCCTATTACTGCTGGAATTCCAAATCTGGGGATAATCTCTCTTAGCAAAACTTTGGTGACCTCTTGGGCTTTTTCAGTCCTGGTGGGGAAAGCCTCTACCCACCCAGAGAAGGTACAAACTAATACTAACAAGTAGCGGTATCCATTGGCTTTTGGCATTTCAGTGAAGTCAATTTGCAGGTGGTGCATAGGGGTTACACCTCCTGACTGAACTCGAGGTGGTGGGGTGGGACCCTGCTTGGCATTGTTCTTGGCACAAATTAGACACTGGCGTGCTACTGAGGCTGATAGGGCTCCCAACAAGGCAATACAAAAATGTGGCTTGGGTGCTTTTTCCATAGCACTTTTTCCATAATGTGTGGCTTGATGGAAAGCCTTGACAAAGGCTGGTCCCAATAGTTCAGGGATTACTATGCGTCCTGGGGGTTGACTGCCCTCCGCTGGTGGCAGCTCAATCCACCCATCCTTCAGTACTCCCTCTTCCTTATTACAGTAGTAATCCAATTCTTTGGTGGTATATCGTGGTGTCCATGCATTAAGGGGTACTGGAAACAATGCTGCCTGCATTGGCATGGCTTGTGAGGAAATTTGGCCTGTCATGGCCGCTTTTCGCGCTGAGGCATCAGCGAACCTGTTTCCTTGGGCAACATCTCCTTTACCTGCTTGGTGTCCTCGGCAGTGCATGACAGCTACACGTGTTGGGGCCCATACTGCATCAAGTAACATCAATATTTCCGGGCCATATTTGATCGATTTTCCTCCTGACGTAATGAGCCCTCGTTCTTTGTAGAGAGCTCCATGTGCATGCAAGGTGGTGAAGGCATATTTTGAGTCTGTGTACACATTCAACAAGAGTTTTTCACCCAATACTAATGCTCGAGTGAGTGCAATCAATTCTGCTTTCTGGGCTGATGTGCCTGATGCCAGGGCTAATGATTCAATGACTTCTTCCCGGGTGACTACTGCATACCCGGCACATCGTCGTCCATTGATGATGAGACTGCTTCCATCCACAAAGTAGGTCTGATCAGGATTTTCTAGGGGCACATCTGTCAGATCAGGTCGACTTGAGAATATAGTATCCATGACTTCTATACAATCATGCTCTGGGGGTTCTTCACTGACAGGTATCAATGTGGCTGGGTTCAAGGCATGGCTCACTTCCAATTGTATCTGTGGATTTTCACATAGCATACTCCGGTATTTCAGCATTCGGGAATTGGTGAGCCAATGATTTGCCTTTTGTTCCATGAGGGCAAGTACTGCATGTGGCACGGTGACTCGTAGACTCTGCCCTAAGGTGAGTTTGTCTGCTTCACTCACTAACAATGCTGTAGCTGCAACTGCTCTCAAGCATGGTGGCCATCCTTTGGCCACAGTGTCCAATTGTTTCGATAGGTATGCTACAGGTCGCTCCCAATGTCCTAATTTCTGAGTCAACATGCCTAAGGCATTCCCTTGCACCTCATGCACAAATAGATGGAAAGGCTTGTGAACATCTGGTAATCCAAGTGCTGGTGACGACATCAACTCTTCCTTCAATGTCTTAAAGGCTGTATCCTGTTCAGGTCCCCACTCTAGTGGCGACTTTTCTTCTCCTTTGGTGGCATCGTATAGTGGTTTGGCGATTTGAGCAAAGTTGGGAATCCAGATTCGACAGTATCCTGCTGCTCCCAGAAAAGCTCTAATTTGTTTTCTGGTAGTTGGGGTTGGGATTCTGCACACGGCCTCTTTTCTTTCTCGTCCTAATTGTCGGCTTCCTTTAGTCAAGCGAAAGCCTAAGTATTTTACTTCTTTTTGGCATAGCTGTGCTTTTGCTCTGGAAACTTTGTATCCAGCTTCATCCAGTAGCTGCAAGAGGTCCTGGGTGGCTTGTATACATTCACTTTCTGATATAGCAGCTATCAGCAGATCGTCCACATATTGGAGAAGTACTCTCTTCCCCGGGGCCACTGGATAGCTTGAAAGATCTTGGTTTAGTGCAGCACTGAAAATGGTAGGTGAATTCTTGAATCCTTGGGGTAATCGTGTCCAAGTGAGTTGGCCCCGTCTCCCTGAGACAGGGTCTTGCCATTCAAAGGCAAACAGCAATTGGCCAATTGGGGCTAATCTTATGCAGAAGAACGCATCTTTCAAATCCAGGACAGTAAAATGAGTAGCTTTGGCAGGAATTAATCCTAGGAGTGTGTAGGGATTTGGCACAACTGGATGTATGGTTTCGACTGCTTCATTCACTCTCCTCAGGTCCTGCACTGGGCGGTAGTCACCTGTCCCAGGCTTCTTTACTGGCAAGAGTGGAGTGTTCCATGGTGACTGACATACTTTGAGTAGGCCGTACTCCAGTAGTCTCAACAAGTGGCGGTGAATGCCTTCAATTGCTGCTCTTGGGAGGGGGTATTGCTTGACATGTACTGGCTCGGCATTGGGCTTGAGAGTCACAATTATTAGAACTATATGTTTGGCTAGGCCTGGGGGATTGCCTTCTGCCCATACTCCAGGAGGGGCATCAATGCTTTTCAAAGTAGGCTCAAAATAGGTGTCCTGGGCGGACTCAGTGCTATAATATCTCCATTCTTCTTCTCGGGGAACAGTAAGCAGCATTAATCCAGCAGGTTTTGAGTTTACTGTCATTTGCATTTCTCCTTTCTCAGTGAAGGATATTTGGGCCTGCAACTTGGCTAGCATGTCTCGTCCCAGTAATGGCACTGGGCACTCGGGCATATAGAGAAATTGATGCGTTATTTGCTGTCCTCCCAGAGTGCATGTACGGTTCTGAAGAAAAGGCTTTGTGGCTTTAGCACCAGTTGCTCCCACAATGGTGACTGCTCTTGCGGAAAATGGGGCTATTTGCTTATCTACTACAGAATGTTCTGCTCCAGTATCAACCATAAAGTCCATAGATTGGTCTCCTATTTGTATGCTGACCATAGGCTCCTGGAGACCTAAAGCGAATTCGGAGCCCGGTCTGTCCTAATCTGCTTCATCTACATCGTAGGTCGCGGCTGCCACCGCCTGTATGGCCTCCACCCGTTCTCGTTGAAATTGTCCTTGATTGGCCCCTCCGCGGTTCCGGGGTCGGCCTCTTCCTCTTTCTCTCCAATGGGCATTATCTTCGTCATCCTGAGAGGCGTCTTCGAGTTGCGGGCATGTATCTCTCCAATGTCCTTCTTCCTTGCAATAAGCGCATTGGTTCACGCTTAGTAGGGGCGGGCCACCTCCTCGGCCCCGCCCTCTTCCTCTGCTCCTTTGACTAGGGAAACCTCCCCTTTTCTGTTCAACTATGGCCGCAGCCAAAAAATCAGCTTTCTTCTTCATCTTTCGATCACATTCTCTCTGTCTTTCATTATCACGATTCACATATACTTTATGAGCGACTTCCAGTAACTGTGTTGCATTCATGCCCGCAAACCCTTCTAGTTTCTGTAGCTTACGTCTAATATCTGGTTGTGACTGATTCACAAAAGCAGAGTTTACCATGCATAAGCTTCCTGGTGCATCTGGGTCATAGGGAGTATACATTCTGTATGCTTCAGTCAATCTCTCATAAAATACTGCTGGGCTCTCATCTATGCCTTGATTAACTTCAGTCACTTTGGTAAGGTTCATAGCTTTCTGGTCCCCCCTTTTCAGACCTTGCATGAGGCCTTGACGAAACCGGGATAAGGCTCTGGATCCTACTTCAGTATTTGGATCCCATTTGGGGTCTTCGTTAGGGAATTCTTTCTGAGCTGCTTCACGATTGTCTATGCCTGCCTCCCCTCTCTCTACCAAGGGATTGTCTGCCATCCAATCGACGGCAGCTCGCTTAATTCGTATCCGCTCCTCCGTAGTAAATAAAGTAGACAGGAGCTGACGGCAATCTGCCCAAGTGGGCTGGTGAGTTTCCATAATCGTATGCATTAATTCTGTTAACTCTTGGGGCTTATCTGTGTAGGAAGCATAATGTATCTTCCAGTTTATCAAATCTGCAGTGGAGAAGGGCACATATACTAAACTCAAGGGTCCCACTACTACCTGATCATGCTCATCCCGCACGGGCAACCCTGGGACTTGTCTCAAGGGGGCTATTACTTTCGGGATGGCTTTTGGCTTCTTAGTAGTGGCTTTCGGTATCTGGGAGGGGGCTTTCAGCTTGGAGGCTTGCCTAGTCTGGGGAGCCTCGCTTACGGCTGATGAACTAGCACTGACAACTGATTTTTCACTTTCTGTCTCTGTCAGGGAAGATACGTCTTCATCCTGTTCTGACTCCAGCTTATCCTCAGTCTCTGTCTCCGACTGATCGGCATTTCTGCTGGACTCCTCATCTGGCTGCTGATCTCCGGGCGGGGAAGGGGGTGGACTCTCCCGGTCCCGGGGCCCTGTGGTACTCTTACTGGGTGCTGGGCTCGGGACTGCCTAACTACAGCTCCCGGGGACTCAGGGTCTGCGAGAATAGGTTTCTGGCTAGGTTTCTTAGCTGTCCCTGTTTTCTGGGTCTGGTCTGTTAATGCTAACATTATTCTGCACTGTTCTTCATAACAGCGCTTTGCCCAAGGGGGCGGATCTTCACAAATACCTAACCAAGAATCTATATAAGGATACTGATCGGGGTGCGCTACTAGCACCTTCCGATGAACTGACTGAACAATTCCTAGGTTAAATGTGCCATCTCGGGGCCACATAGGGTCTATGCCAGGCCGCTCCCTAGTACACAAAAGCTGTAATCGTGAGGCAGTCAATTTTACTCCATAATCTCCTGAATATCCTTTGCTAAAATGTTTGATCATACATTCTAACGGAGTGTTCCTAGTAGATCCCGCCCCTCCCATATCGATGTGTGCGCGCAACAACAAACAGAAAGGAAAAGGAGGGCGGACCGTGGGTAAGGGGTCCTCACGGCCCTAGACACATTCAAGGGAAACAAATAACAAGACAAGACAACGGTCGCTTCCTCCTTTTTACGACCTGGATGCGGTCGCCCAGCCAGGAAATGCGTTACTCAGGAGTCCGCCTTCGCTTGGTCCGTGCTGCCAGACCTCTCATTCACACTTCATTCACACAATCATGCTAGCAACGTATCCCAAAAACACAGCCCAATCCTGTCTTTTCTGACTAGGCTATGTCAAATTCCAAAATTAAGAAGACGATGGTTTCACTCTGCGCATACTCATACAGAGTTAGTCGGACCGTCTTCGAGAGGTGATCAAGCTCTCTTTCCAAATTCCAAGTTCCAAGTTCCAAAATTCAAACAGCAGTTCTGCTCTGTCTCATCTGTCTAGACATATCAAATCAAAACTATACTCACCGGATCCGGTTCCCAAGATTCCCAAGCAGGCGCATGAGTTGGACCTCGGACTCCCCTCACTCGGGTTCGAGGTGTTGGTTCCAGCCGGGTCCGGCACCCGCCGAGGTCCGGCCAGCTCCCTCCGATGCAAGGGACCGGTGGCGCCAGGGAGCAAGCCCCCGTCGGAAGGGCGCGATCCCGGCAGGACCAAACCTGTAGAGGCGGAAAGTCGTGGTATATTGCTCTATATACCCTCTATTACCACACGTTCCCGGCCAACGCACCAAGAATATGTAGCAGCAGAGCGCAGACAAACCAATGATATCAGGAGTCTGTTCAGAAGGTCCAAATCATTTATTTGTGCACAAGTCTCAAGCAGAATCAAATTCAAAATGGCTGAGCAAGGGCTGTTAGTAGAACAACAACTTTTATAGACTTCTTCTCCATTCTAGACATAGGAAAACTTTCCATTGGTCCCGGTAACCCCCCGTACACCTTCTATTGGTCCCGGTAACTGATATGGCTATCCAATTAGGACTCTGGTCTGGGCTCAGCACCTGCTTACCCCCCTTCTAGTCCCAATTACAATGGTCAGTTCTTCCAACTTAGATACTTTCCTCCTCCAAGGTCACTTAGCTAGTTAGAACATGTGGGAAAGCAGGGCACTGTAACTTTTCTTTCAGCAGTGTTAATTAATTTCACAGAAGCTTCACTCTCTTATCAATACCATTAAAACCTTATTTTTCTATATTTTCTAAGCTTTGATTCTGCTTAGCTAAGCTTCAATTCTAAGGTAGCAGCATATTGGGGGATGTGCAATTCCTCTGGGCCTCTCCACAGGCTTCATTTACAGGTCAAGCTACTCAGGCCCGTCTGCTTATTTCAGACATTATGGATCATAGACCTTCGCCTACCACAATCTGATCCAAATGTGCAAAAAGTCTAAAATATGAAAGTAAACCGTCCAGAATCTGTCTCTATCATCAAACTCGGACAAGCGTTCTGATGATTAGAAGGAATGAGTAAGAATCCACAGGCATACACAGGGAAGGAAGCAACAGAATTTGCAAAACAAGAGAAAAAAAACTCTTCAAAGAATTAGATCAACAGACAAGAAAAAACAAGTGGCAAACGAACATATACAGTAGGAAATACAGGGTTACTCCAGGAACCTTTTGGTGATCAAGGACGGACACATGAATAGTTGAGGAGAGGTAAATTGAAACTGAAGGATGAGAGGTTGATGATAGTTGCAACCCAGGACAGCAGATTGCAGACAAGATGGTTTACAGCGAGCATTGAAAAAACTGGCAACACAGACATATGTCGATTCTGTAAGAAAGACCTGGAAACAGTGACTCACCTCATAGCTGGCCATGAGGTTCTGATGGCAGAAAATGTCTATACAGAAGGACATAATAAAGTAGCAGCCTCGTCCACTGGAAACTCTGTAAGCACTACAATATCACTGTGCCCGAAAAGCACTGGGCTCATGACCCTAAAATAATTACAGAGAAGGAAGAGGTTATGATCACCTGGGACACTCCTGACCGATAAAAAGCTGGATCCGAGGAAGCTGGATTTAGTGGTTAAGGAGAAAAACACCAAAACGGTCTTAATAATAGAGGCGTCATTTCACTGCTTTGTACCCTCTCGGCCATTGTCCCTCTGCTGCAAATGTCCAGCTGGCTGCAGGTCATCGAGAACTGGCCAAGCCAGTCCTGGTTACATTCCTAGTTGCATTTATTGGATTTTTAGTCCCAGTTTTTTTCTGACCAGTAAGCTTATGCCCAGTGTCTATTCATTGAAAAAGTTTCTTTATTGTGTTGTGATAGAGAATTTTACAGAATGGTACATTTTTCCCATAAACCCCTTCAGAATTTTGCATATTTCCTTATCCATGGGTGGGAATCGTTTGCACCTTTAGATTGCCAAAATACTTGGCTCTTGACAAACACCTGCTGCATTCAAAGGATTTTTACAGCCTAGGGCAGGGGTCTGCAACCTTTAAGACATAAAGAGCCACTTGGACCCGTTTCCGAAGGGAAAAAAAAAACTGGGAGCCGCAAAACCATTGCGACATTTAAAACAAATCTAACACTGCATATATTGTTTCTTACCTTAATGCTATATACGACCCCCTACTTTTCCTGTTAAAATATAGGTGTTTGGCCTATACTCGCCGTATAAGACTACCCCTCTTCCTTCGCACACCAAAAAAAATACGCCAGAAAATATAACAACAAGAAGTAACAATATTTGATTTCAAAATTATGATGATTTTGTAGTCAAATCACTAATATGAAATAAAATTATTTTTTCTACCTTTGTTGTCTGACCAATTTATTCTTTGATCATGCTGGTCCCGATCTGAGGCTTCTGCTTTCCTGTCTTCTCTTAGCTCTCTTTCTGTGGTCTATGGTCCATCTGCCAGTTCTTATCTCTTCTTTCGTTTTCTTCACTTCTTTCCATCAGCCTATTTCCAGTCCCAGTAACCCTCCCCAATATCAGCCCCTTTCCAGTCCTCACTCCCAGTACCTTCCAATGTCAACTTGCATTCCCATGATTGCCACTGGTGTCCATTTCCTTCCAGTCCCCCTCCTTCCCCACTGACCAGTCCCTTCTAGTACAAATACCATGGCAGCCCCTCTCAGATCCAGTTCCATTCTCCCATACCCTCATATCAGCCCATTTGTAGCCTTAGCCCCCAGTTATCTTCCAGGGCCAGCAGCTCTATCCTCCCCTCCCCACAATCAGCCCATGCCCAGTCAAAGCCCCCCAATCAGCTCGCTTCCAGTGCTAATCCCCCCTCAACCCCATTACCAGTGCTAGCCTCCCCTAATCAGCCCAATACCAGTCCTACCCCCCATCAGCTCATTACCAGTCCTAGCCTCCCCTAATCAGCTCATTTCCAGTGCTCGTCCCCTCAACCCCATTACCAGTGCTCCATCCCTCCATGTCAGCCCCCTCCCTCCCTCCCTCCATCCATATCAGCTCCCTCCCTCCATGTCAGCCCCCTACATCCCTCCATGTCAGCCCCCCTCGATCCATCCCTCCATGTCAGCCCCCCTCCCTCCATGTCAGCCCCCTCCATCCCTCCATGTCAGCCCCCCTCCCTCCATCCATTCATATCTGCTCCCTCCCTCCATGTCAGCCCCCCTCCCTCCATGTCAGCCCCCTCCATCCCTCCATGTCAGTCCCCCTCCCTCCATTCATTCATATCTGCTCCCTCCCTCCATGTCAGCCACCTCCATCCCTCCATGTCAGCCCCCCTCGATCCATGTCAGCCCCCTCCCTCCATGTCAGCCCCCTCCATCCCTCCATGTCAGCCCCCCTCCCTCCATCCATTCATTTCTGCTCCCTCCCACCATGTCTGACCCCCTCCCTCCATGTCAGCCCCCTCCATCCCTCCTTGTCATCCCCCCTCCCTCCATCCATTCATATCAGCTCCCTCCCTTCATGTCAGCCCCCCTCCCTCCATGTCAGCCCCCTCCATCCCTCCATGTCAGCCTCCCTCCCTCCATGTCAGCTCCCTCCCTTCTTCTGCAGCCGCGGCTCCCGGCCTCTTACGGAACCGCGGCTGTGCTTTTAAAATCATCTCGGAGCCCTTCCTGTCTTGACGAGCTCCGTGCAGCATTGTCCCGCCTCCAAAACTTCCTTTAGAGGCGGGACAATGCTGCACGGAGCCCGTCAAGACAGGAAGGGCTCCGAGATGATTTTAAAAGCACAGCCGCGGTTCCCTAAGAGACAGGGAACCGCAGCTGCAGAAGAAGGGAGGGAGCTGACATGGAGGGAGCCCATAACGCGACGTTTAAAGCGGGCAGTGTGCTCCGGAGCCGCGGCAAAGGTGAGAAAGAGCCGCATGCGGCTCCAGAGCCGCGGGTTGCCGACCCCTGGCCTAGGGAATATCTTCTTCCACGAGACACTGCCCTCTGCTGTAACTTAAATAGTAGTACAGCACCTAATAAACACTGAGGGGACAGTACTGAAAAGCAGCGGCCAGCCGCACTTACGTGCCACTGAGACGGATGTTCAGCAGCACTATACAGAGACTGAATTTTTTCTCTGACCAACTTGGCAGTATCTGAACATTTCAAAAACATTCAACGCATTCCTTTTCTGAGAAGTTCAAGGCAAGTTGTATTCAGTGTTTTTCTGTCCCTAGAGGGCTGCTGATGCATAAATCAATTTACAGTTTATTTATTTGTTATACCGCCTTTTGTTATAGAAAATGCAAAGCAGTTTACAATCAATAATAAAAGAGAGCTGAAAGGAACCACAATAACTAATAGGAAAGGGGAGAGGGATAGAGAAAGAGAACCCAGTGGTAATGCACAGGTTTAGCACAGATGTTTGGTACAATTCTGCAGTAAGCAAATAGCATGCAAATGAGCTGCGCTAAACCTGGAGAGAAAGCCAGGCGCATGCGCACAGGTGTCTGAATTAGCAGCACAAAAAAGTGCTTTTGCACATACACTGGATTGCTATGTGGCGCATTGAGCAATCATTCTGCTCCAAATAATATCGATGCTCAAGGATATTTGGAACAGAACTTCGGAGCAGAATAATTGCTCTATGTGCCACTTAATATTACAGCATATGTGCATACATGTTCCAGCATGCTTCTCTTTTAGTTTTTTCAGGCCTCACTCCCTTTCACAAAGCCCAAAATAAAGCTGCGCGTGTTGTCCGGTCAAGAAACAAGTGACTTATAAACAAACTGAGCACCCTAGGGATGCATTCTAAAGTAACTGCTTGGGTTGGAAATTGCTTGAGTGGGAGGCGGCAAAGGTGCAGGTAAATGGAGCTCACTCTGAGGAGGAGGTTACCAGTGGTGTGCCCCAGGGATCTGTCCTTGGTCCGATTCTTTTTAACATCTTTGTTAGTGATATAGCGGAAGGGCTGTTGGGTAAGGTTTGCCTCTTTGCGGATGATACCAAAATCTGCAATAGAGTAGACACCCAGGAAGGTCTAAATAACATGAGGAGGGATCTAGCTAAGCTTGAAAAATGGTCTAGAATTTGGCAGCTGAGATTTAATGTTAAAAAGTGCAAGGCCATGCATTTGGGCTGCAACAATCCAAGGGAGCGATATAGGAAGAGAAGTACTTCTGTCCACAAAAGAAGTAATGAAAGGTGGTATAACAATTCAATAAACATACACATAAGAATGGGACCTAGGCGTGATTATGTCTGATGACTTTAAAGTAGCTAAACAGGTAGAAAAGGCAACAGCAAAAGCTAGAAGGATGCTTGGGTGCATAGAGAGAGGAATGGCCAGCAGAAGAAAGGAGGTGATAGTGTCTCTGTATAAGTCTTTGGTGCGACCTCATTTGGAGTATTGTGTGCAATTCTGGAGACCGCACCTTCAAAAGGATATAAACAGGTTGGAGTCGGTACAGAGGGTGGCTACTAAAAATGATTAGTGGTCTTCGTTATAAAGCATATGAGAACAGACTTAAGGATCTTAATATGTACACCTTAGAGGAAAAGTTGAGACTGAGACGTTTAAATACCTCCATGGCATAAATGCATAGGAGCCTCTTGATTGAAAGCAAGATCGGTTACAAGGGGACATGGGATGAGGGTGAAAGGGGATAGATTCAGGAGTGATATGCGGAAATATTTTTTTTTTTTTTATTGTGCTTTTTTAGTCATTACAACAACCAAAACGAGAAAGGAAAAACAGTGTACACTTGGAAAACAAATAATCAACACTATATACAGCCAATAAATGTTTGTTTGAATCCTTAGGCTTCCGTTTGCCCATTACAGCAAAGGACAGAATAGAATTTTCATAGGGGCTAGCGATAAACACTACACGATCCTAATCTAACAGAAAACTAATAACAGAAACAAACTACAGATTAAACCTACCTCTGGACAGAAAACCAAGCCACCCCCAGACACACAACTGAGAATCCAAGTGACGTCGCAGCGGCGTCAAAGGGGCAGGTCTTGCCCCTTTAAACACGCCCCGCGACCACGCTCCGCGATCACGGAGGGAGCGTAGACACTTTTATAGATGGTAAGTCCCAGTTACTGCAGGCTGCCCCGGGCGTGCCTGCCCGATCAGAGCAGGAGAGCGTCAGCGGCAGCAAAGCAGACAGTTCCAGCAGTCACACAGCCCGGATGGTAAGGGCTCCACACCTCCTCACATGCTGCAGTCAGCTCCAACGGGGGGTATCCCGGAACGGATCTTTAAAGGCCGTCAAGCCCCAGGTACTGCAGGCTGCCCCGGGCGTGCCTGCCCGATCAGAGCAGGAGTTCCATATTATTGATGTATTATTGTATTTTTTCATATGGTACATATACTGCTTTTACTGTTCACACACATCGTCCTTGAGCAAGCACTCCGCCTTGTAATTTGATGCTAGCCACGCCCCCTTTTTTGGCGCGAGTTTCAGCGTCTTTATAGACTCAGTTTCAAACGCAGTTCCATTTACTATTTTTTCGGAGACAGTGCTGGCAGTACACTCACTCTGATGGTAAGTACTGAGTACCCACGTTTTGCCTGACCTTTCTGCGTATAGTTCATCAATCACATTTCTCCTTATAATGCGCACTTACGTTCAGAAGACAATCGCACTTTGCTACATCCCTGCAACGCAACTTAAGTAGTTTTTATCTGATCTCACATGCCGCGATGTTTTGCATAGACATGTTAAGGATTTTACATTTAAAACTGTTCGGTTTCTAAATTTGCAGTTTTTCGCTGGGTTCTAGCACAACAAACCCTCTTAACACTATAAGATATTGTGTTTTAATCTCACCCGCATGAGCCACCGACTTTGGTATGCTGACGCATATTGGGTATTTCCTTCGTCTTTAAAGAGCCTGCTATATATATTTTTATATATTTTTTATAAATGTTGCAATTTAATACACCGGTTTTTATTCCGTATATATGTCTTTTATACATCACAGTGAGTATTTTTTTAATTCAGTATAGTTTTATATCACGTTTCAATGAATCGATCTTCTTCATTAGTTACATTGACTTCCCTTAACTACTGCTGCAATTTAGACATACGAGACTGTGTCCGTGACCATTTCATCACACATTGTGTGTGGGGCTGTGAGTATGGTTTTCCCTTATTACCACCAACAGTTCTTCTGAGACTACTTATTAGAGTTATTAAGGAATATGTCTTCTAAGTCTCAGGCTCACTCCCTTGCTTATGCGCCCCACAACATACACATTTTCTCCCACTCGATCGAGACTTCAACAGTGAGACATGACCTCTATCCTCTATACCAAGAATGCTTCTCCCAGTTAGCCTCACTATCATATTCTTCAAGACCATTTGAAGATGTTTTCTTTACTCATTTTTTTCAATTCAATGTATTCATGTTTGAACATTTGAAAGTTGCAGGCCATAGCCGTTTGTCCATCTTAATCTCATTAAGCTGAAGGATGCTGATCGTGTGCGCACTGAGTGAGTATGTTTCAAATTCCCCTCTCATTTACAAATTCCTTCATTCCACGTACAGTTTTTTATATGGTTTGAACCCTAGGGTTTCAATTTTTGGTTTCATCCACTTCTGCCCTGCTATGTTTTTAAACATTGTTTTCTATGTAACCGTATAATAATTATTGTTTTATTTATACTATCTATGTTTTATTTATCGGTTCTTTTACATTATTCATGTTTTTTATCAACATGTTTTAATGACCATAGTTTTTTATTTTTATATTTATTTATAATATGACTATACTATAACGTCATCATGTTTGGTTATTAACTAATTTATATATATGCTTATAATTATTTATTATTTTATACTCTCTGTATTATTTATTATTTTATCATATTTGTGTATTTTGAACATCTTAACTATGAACAAGCCATTATTATTGTCATGATTATTATATTTTTTATCACATATATATATTACTTTTTTATCATTCTTGTCTCTAACATGCCCGGTTTCAGCTTTAATTTATGAGTTGTTATTATTTATTTATTATTATTATTATTTTTTTTATTAATTTTTATTACATCATTTTACTATTTACTGCTATTATTGTTTTTAACATATTGTGTTTATTTTTGTAAGTTACATAACCCCCTGAGGAAGGCAATCCTGCCGAAACAGGTTGGGGATTTCAATAAAAGCGCTTGTGTCACCTACACTCTTGCTCCGTGTGTTTCCTTCCCATACGAATGCTGAAACAGCAGAGCAGCCAGACAGCAACTGCTGAAGGCCCAACATGGGCACGAGTGTGTTTCCCAAAGTGTCACAGGGGATAGTACCCAACAGCAACCCCCAAGGGCACGGAACATTGGCAGGCGGGGCTGGGTGGGAGCGCGGACATCTATGCAGGCACCCCTACCCCAGAACCCGCACCATAGGCGGCCGCCTACCTGCACACTGGATGGCCTGAAACTGCGCACCACCAACTCCACCAGCAGAAGGGCATGTCAGAATGGTGGCTGAGGGATACTGGTGGTGGAGGGGGCAATGGCAGCTGCCCAGAGCGGACCGTGGCCTAGCCCTGTGTAGGTGGGTGCCGTGTACTGCAACAGACGGGCCCTGTCTGACGAACAGTCATGGTATCACCAAGGAATGCACAGACTCTGTGGCAACAAGGTGGTGCAGTGCACAAAACCAGTGTATTCAGAAGCAGAGGGTCACAGGTTCAAGTCCCAGCTGTGGTTCCTGCCAATCCAGTCCCCATATTTTACCCACTACTACAACATGCTAATACAGACAGCACCTGTATTGCAGATGACGTAAACATGCCCAAGACACCCACATTTTACCCTACAGAGCACGGACACCATATACATGCACATTACCTAGAGCAGAGTCTCTAAAATGCAGTCCTGGAGGGCCAAACACCATTCCGGTTCCATGCTGCCTCTGATAAAGATGCCTGTGCTGCATTTCTATGCACCACCCCCATGGTATGCAGATGTATCTCATGCATATTCATGAGGGACAGCATGAAAACCCAAACAGTGTCTGGCACCGCAGGACTGGAGTTGGGAACCTCTGCCGTAAAGCAGCAGCCAACAGGGGCAGACACACCCGCACCCACAGGCCCCATTATCCAAAGCCTCCTAGAGAGGCAGGACTTTGGGCTCTGCGTGCATCTCCCAATACTAGCACTTGCATACCTTAGTAATGCCACCCTAAACCTGGGAATATGGTACACATCTATCAAAAGGTTGCTATGATTACTGGCAGATAGCAATTCCTAGGTTAAGTACAATTTTCTGAGTGAGCTGCAGCATAGCAAACTTTCTGATGTCTGTGGAGTGTGCTACAGGTCTTGTGTCTGACAGTGTTTACCAACCTGGGGAGTGACTCCTACAGTATTGCGTCCCATAGCCATGCCTGCACTGTGCCCAGGACTGGTGTGGTGGCCTGGGCTGCCCAACACCTCTATAGTTGCACAATGCTGGCATAGGTGTGGGGAGTGTGTGTCTGTCTATCCAGTGTGTGGTGGCTGCCAACACCCTCCACAGCCCACACTGCTAGCACTGTTGCCAGTATTGGCCTGCCAATGTGCATAATGAGGAGCAAGCTATCGTGGAAATAGCCTGGATAGGGTGGCCTGGCCTGGCCGCATCTGCACAGGGCATAGGGCAATGGCACGAACATTGTAGTGCCCGGTACCACCTGCACGGTGTGATGAAGAAGCCCCAATTTCTACTTTAAAAATGCAAAACGCACAGCATTTCAGTTCTAAAACTGACAAGAGAACAGACCATGTGGACAGCTGTTGTCAGGGGCAACGACAACAAAGGCAGCCACGAGGTCTGGAGAAACATTTAGCAAAGAGAAACGCCCTAGTTCCTGATAGCACACACCTGGGAGGGAGAAGTACTTACAGCCCTTATAAGGATAGTGCAGGGAACACAGGGGGGGTTCATTACAAGAGCAACACCTCCAGGGAGCTGCCACGAGGAGAGGAGTTGCTAGAGCAGTCAGACTTGGAACAGGACCTGAGAGTAAGAGACCTGGAACAGCGTGAGCACTGTAGGCAGAGAAGACAGCCTGTCTTACCTACAGCAGCTGCTTGGGAGGAACCAGGAAGAGTCTCTCACTTCAACCTAGGAAGTGACTCAGAGTCAGAACCAGGAAGCATTCACCCACATAGCTACCCAGAATCCACTAGGAGGAAGCAGCTTACTCGTGCAGAAGCCAGGTGTGCATGCCCTGCTGATTACAGAGACGTTGGAGCATGGAGGCTACGTTCTAGCCGGAGTGAGTGCAAGCCAGTGTCAAAACAGTATGTACCAAGAAGCTGGGACTTGGGGAATGAATGTGGGCAGTTAAAAGTTAAGAAGAACAAAAGTTCTTATCGTGTGAATGCAGAGCAGCCTTATACAGGAAGCCTAAGGTGGGGGCAGGGCAGCAACTCCCAACCTAGCCATTTAAGCAGAGAGCATTCACTGCCTTCAGAGAAGCATAGAGATTTACCAGAGGACGTATGCATGTCAGATGAGGACCTGGTAGGAATCTCTAAACCCCAAAGAAAACCCTGCAGGCTAAAGCTTGATAGCAGGAGGGGAGAAGAATACCCTCTATCCCAACCAGAGGATAGAAACAAGGGAGGCTCTGAAAAGGAACAGGAACCAATGTTAGTGGACACCCTCAGTGAATGTTCATCCACCTGTGACCCGATGGACTGTACATTAATTTCATCTGAGAAAATGTCTTTATGCTAACCAGAGCTAAACCTAGTGTTATAGGAAAACACTACGTGTTGGGTTCACACAGAAAGGCTGTGTGCTACAGTTATTCCTACTTTGAAGCAAGAAGATATTGCCCTTATGTTCTTTTGTGTTTTGCCAAAAGATATGGATACTTTTGTTTAAGTGCTTGTGTTCTGTTTATCTGTTTGAATAATCCAATCCCGGGAGGGGAATAAATCCTCACTTTTGCTTTACCATTCGAGTTGCACAACTATTTCTTCGCCATCCGGCGCAGGCTTGCTGGACTGGAAGCAGTCTGCCCCCTGGTGGTGACATAACCTGGCGTAGTTCTTCGGATTTTTTTCAAGTGGAGAAAAAAACACAGCACAGCACCGAAGATATCGGAGGATTTACCTTCCTGAAAAGAGGAAAAATTTGCTGATGGAGGAAAAAAAAAAAAAAACGGAGCGGATTTTTCTCAGTTCCTGACCTGGAGTGCAGCAACCTACAGCTTTTTCAACGCACGATCCTTCACCGTGCTGAGGTAAAGGTAGGAAGGCACGGGGTGACTAGGATCAGAGAAAGGGGGAGCTGTGGTGCTAGGAGCAGCAAGTGAAAGAAAGAAAAAAAAAAAAGATTACATATAGAGAAAACACCTTGTTTTGTGCCGCACTTGGTGGGCTTGTCTTTTCTCTTCCTTTACAGGTGCGTGACGCGGTAAGAGATGGATCCCCAGCAAATAAAGGAATGGATGGAGGTCCAATGGAAAGCACAAGGAGAGCTGGCCCGGCAAAGCCAAGAGCGAATGATCCACGCAATGACTGAGCAGCAGCAGCCGCTATTGGAGTTATTGGAGATTCTTATCAAGAGAACTGCTACCGCAGCCGAGGTTAAGCCGGCAGAACCAAGGGCGGTAGGACTCCATGAATATAGTGCTTTATCACTGGGACCATTAAAGTCACATGATAATTTCGATGACTTCACCGATGCGTTTGAGCGGATTGCAGCAGCGGCTAAATGGCCGACCGATCAGTGGGCAGTAAGATTCGCCATGACCTTGTCTGGCGAGGCGCTTGCCGCCTACAAAACTATGCCCGTTGGTCTGTCTTCCAGTTACCCAGATGTAAAAATAGCTATCAGAGATAGGCTGGGTTTAACACCCATGCATTATAGAAGGCTCTTTAGAGAGGCAAAACTCCTAGATAAGGAAACGCCTAAAGCCTTATTACAAAGATTAAAAAGTCTAGCGACCAAATGGCTCGTTCCAGAAAGGGCGACGGTCGAGTCCTTATTTGATACCGTCCTCCTGGAACAGTATTTGGAGGCCATTCCACAGGAGATAAAAGCATTTATATTGTTACAAAAATGCAATTCTACCAATGACGCAGCCATCCTTACGGAGAACTATTTTGAGGCTGAATTAGCCAGTACCTCCGGAGGCAGTGTTTTGAAAGTGGCTGGCATTAATAGAATGCATGGTGAGAGAAAGTCTTGTAAAAGCAGTGCATATGGTGACAGTGCATCTAATGTCAAGATGTCTGATAACAGTATGAGGAAAATAGTTCAAATGAAATGTTTTAACTGTGGCCAACCTGGACATGGGTACAGAAAGTGTAATGCACGTAATGCTCTAGTTGTGGGAGGACAGAACCCCCTAGAGAAGGGCATTCAGGTAGAGGTTCAGATAGAAGGCGTAAAAGCTTTGGCACTCCTGGATTCTGGAGCTAGCCAAAGCATGGTCTCACAGAAAATGTGGCAGACCATTTCCGCCCGTAACCCTTTCACACAAAAGCAAGCAAGGGACAAAATCAAAGTAAGATGTGTGCATGGTACATCTATATTTTACCCACGATATGGAGTGTCTGTGACAGGAATGAACACTCAGGAGAAGATACAGATAGCTGTAGTTCCTCATCTCCCTTATAAGCTTGTTTTAGGCCGTGATTGGCCACCGTTTAACCAAGGTCTTAAAGAGGGCCTAGGTAGGAAAACTACTTTAGTTTCTACCAGATCCCAGGCCAAAGCCTCCGAGATAGGGGTAGACCCCGCTGATAAGGAAGAAACCCCAGACGAAGAGGAAGGCCAAGGAGAGGAGCTAGTAGATATACTCCCCACACATGATGATTTGATAAACCTTCCTTCCAAAGAAAGAAAGGGGAAGGCAGAGAGACGTCGGGAGCAAAGAAATAGGTCCCAAGGGAGAGCAGAGCTGGTAGCAGGGGAAGATTTGCCATGGGTCCCTGCCGAATTAGTCCAGAAGTTCCCATCCTTCCCAAAGGAGCAGAGGGCAGATCCTGCTCTAAAAAGAGCTTTCGAATTTGCTCAGGAGGGTAGGGCCATCTTGCCTCGATTCTTGCTAGAGGGTGAGCTGTTATACCGGGAAAGTACAGACCCGTATACTGGGGCCATCCGCAAGCAGGTAGTGGTGCCAACCACCTTTAAAACAATAGTAATGCGATTGGCACACGATCATCCCGTGGGTAGCCACAAAGGCATACAAGGCACAATAGACCAGATATTGGCCCGATTTTACTGGCCGGGCGTCTTTAAGGAGACCACCCGCTATTGCCAGTCTTGTCCCGCGTGCCAGAAGGTCACTGCCACAAAACCGAAACCGGTGCCCATGATTAGCACACCCACTATTGCCACGCCAGTCCGACGCCTGGCCATGGACATTGTAGGACCCTTAATTAGGACGCCAAGGGGCTTCCAGTACCTATTGGTGATTGTAGATGTTGCCACTAGATTTCCGTGGGCCATTCCGCTACGGAATATTTCCGCTAGGTCAATGTCCTTAGAAATAATAAAATTATTTTGTGAAATAGGTTTCCCACAAGAGATCCTAACGGACCAAGGGAGCAATTTTACCTCTAAATATTTAGCCTTAGTGTGGGATGCCTTTGGGATAAGGCACATCCGGACCTCCGCCTATCACCCGCAGTCTAACGGACTGGTTGAAAGACTAAACCAGTCAATTAAACAAATGTTGCGACGCGGTTTGGAGGGACAGATGGGGGAGTGGGATAATTTACTTCCCTTTGTACTGTACGCTTGCCGAGAGCGTAGGCAGGCATCTTTAGGGGCATCGCCCTACGAGTTACTATTTGGCCGAGCTCCGAGGGGGATTTTGGATATCCTGAGAGAGCAATGGAGCGAGCCTGAGGCAGAGGAAGTAGGGGTTCCCCAGTTTCTCAAGGACCTCAGGAACCGCCTGGAAAGGACTTCCCGGGTTTCCATGGAAAATTTACAGGCGAGCCAACGCCGGCAAAAACGGTACTATGACCGGGGGACCAAAGAACGGCAATTGAGCATAGGAGACAAGGTGTTGGTCCTAGTGCCAGCTGTAGGTCCAAAATTTGAATCTAGGTGGAAGGGACCCTGCACAGTGGTAGCCAGAGTAGGCCCAGTCTCCTATAAAGTTGAGCACGAAGGGGGGCGTCAACAGGTATACCACTTGAATTTATTAAAACCCTGGCAAGAACGATCGGCGTCAGTACAGCTGGTCAAAAGAGAGAGGCGAAGGGTTAGTCACCCTCAGCTTACGTGCTGTCAGACGAGGACGTCAGCGGCACGTAAGGTTTTAAGGGGGGGGATATGTGATGAAGAAGCCCCAATTTCTACTTTAAAAATGCAAAACGCACAGCATTTCAGTTCTAAAACTGACAAGAGAACAGACCATGTGGACAGCTGTTGTCAGGGGCAACGACAACAAAGGCAGCCACGAGGTCTGGAGAAACATTTAGCAAAGAGAAACGCCCTAGTTCCTGATAGCACACACCTGGGAGGGAGAAGTACTTACAGCCCTTATAAGGATAGTGCAGGGAACACAGGGGGGGTTCATTACAAGAGCAACACCTCCAGGGAGCTGCCACGAGGAGAGGAGTTGCTAGAGCAGTCAGACTTGGAACAGGACCTGAGAGTAAGAGACCTGGAACAGCGTGAGCACTGTAGGCAGAGAAGACAGCCTGTCTTACCTACAGCAGCTGCTTGGGAGGAACCAGGAAGAGTCTCTCACTTCAACCTAGGAAGTGACTCAGAGTCAGAACCAGGAAGCATTCACCCACATAGCTACCCAGAATCCACTAGGAGGAAGCAGCTTACTCGTGCAGAAGCCAGGTGTGCATGCCCTGCTGATTACAGAGACGTTGGAGCATGGAGGCTACGTTCTAGCCGGAGTGAGTGCAAGCCAGTGTCAAAACAGTATGTGCCAAGAAGCTGGGACTTGGGGAATGAATGTGGGCAGTTAAAAGTTAAGAAGAACAAAAGTTCTTATCGTGTGAATGCAGAGCAGCCTTATACAGGAAGCCTAAGGTGGGGGCAGGGCAGCAACTCCCAACCTAGCCATTTAAGCAGAGAGCATTCACTGCCTTCAGAGAAGCATAGAGATTTACCAGAGGACGTATGCATGTCAGATGAGGACCTGGTAGGAATCTCTAAACCCCAAAGAAAACCCTGCAGGCTAAAGCTTGATAGCAGGAGGGGAGAAGAATACCCTCTATCCCAACCAGAGGATAGAAACAAGGGAGGCTCTGAAAAGGAACAGGAACCAATGTTAGTGGACACCCTCAGTGAATGTTCATCCACCTGTGACCCGATGGACTGTACATTAATTTCATCTGAGAAAATGTCTTTATGCTAACCAGAGCTAAACCTAGTGTTATAGGAAAACACTACGTGTTGGGTTCACACAGAAAGGCTGTGTGCTACAGTTATTCCTACTTTGAAGCAAGAAGATATTGCCCTTATGTTCGTTGTGTTTTGCCAAAAGATATGGATACTTTTGTTTAAGTGCTTGTGTTCTGTTTATCTGTTTGAATAATCCAACCCCGGGAGGGGAATAAATCCTCACTTTTGCTTTACCATTCGAGTTGCACAACTATTTCTTCGCCATCCGGCGCAGGCTTGCTGGACTGGAAGCAGTCTGCCCCCTGGTGGTGACAACGGACAGGTTGGCCATAGCATGTCCTGCTGGGTGGTCACTCTCACCCTGACTGAGCAGTGACCATGGCATGGCTAGGTTCCCCAATAGTGCTATATAGCATTTCTTGTATGTGATATTTATGGGTTTTCTTTTGGGGCCCGATCACTGACTTATCTGCTTGGTGCGTATGCTGATATCCCCGTTCTGGGTACATGCATCTCCTCCAGGACCATGCACTATGGACTAGCTGGCGGACTGTCTGCAGCTAGTATGTGTCTTGCTGGAACACCTTGCAGGGTGCAGCGGCTGGAGGCCTGCTGCTGGAGAATGTCAGATAATGGTGGGGGGCAGCTGCCGTCTGTCTGCCATTGCGTTATGGATGTGTGCTGCTCTGCATTGCCTGCCCTGTAGGGTGTTTGATCCCTAGCAGGACTGGGGTGATGGTCCCCTCTACTGCCACCATTGCAGGGGGGTAGGAAGTGGATCTGTTGGCGGGGGATCCTGTCCCCCACCCTGAGCCGCAGAGGGTGCGTTGGGTGGTGGTATGTAATCTCCCTGTGGGTCCCAGCACCCCCATTCACTTACATCATGTGACCATGGCACCCACACAGGGTATGCACTTTTCTGGGTGCATCATAGTCCACAAGGGCTAGATGTGACATACAGATGAACACAGGCATATCCTGGGGGGGTTTGCAAGGACTACCTATCACACATTGGCACTGATGGGGACCTGCTGCATAGCCTATCTCAGCAAAGCCAGGTGCTGTGGGAATGGTGCTGGGCACCATACCTCTCCCTCAGGGTGAGCTCAGGACCCGCACACTGTGACGGTCTGTAGCTACTCTGTGCCACTAACACACACCGTCAGCACCCCCTACCAGGCTGAGGTGCTGTGGGGTGCATACCCCATCTTGTGATCATCTGTTGACTGCTGATTTACATGTGCTGTGCATCCTGGGTACGGATGGGTAGACCCTATCCTGGTAACCACA
This sequence comes from Ichthyophis bannanicus, assembly GCA_033557465.1. Classification (NCBI taxonomy): domain Eukaryota; kingdom Metazoa; phylum Chordata; class Amphibia; order Gymnophiona; family Ichthyophiidae; genus Ichthyophis; species Ichthyophis bannanicus. The sequence continues at coordinate 133,926,816 of CM066048.1, read as the reverse complement.
GCAGAATGTGGGTGTGGTGCCGTGCAGTCCTCCTGTAGCCAGCCAGGTGTTTGTTAGCAGCTCTAGCCCACTGGTTACTTCACTGCCCGTGGAGCCAGAGGTCATGGGTTCAAAACCCACAGTGGGGTGCATTGATAGGGCTGTCTTAGGCATTGTCTATTTTTATTGTATATTAGTGCTGCCAGCAGAACCACCCCCAGGGTACTGTCTCCTTAGGGTGGCTCATAGGGCGCCTTATACGGCGCCCTATAAAGCGCCTTATAAGGTGCCTTATATGGTGTCCTATGGGGGACATTATAGGGTGCCTTGGCAGACAGCGCACTTTTTAATGTGCCCTATGGAGTGCCTTCTAGGGTACCTTATGTGGCACCTTAGGTTACACCACTGTGAGGGTGTGTTTGCTGGCAGCACTATTAAAGTACAACTAAACTTCCTCACAGCCCAATACTTAACCCTTTCCAGGCCAAGCCCAAAACTTTCGGTATCCAAACATCTGCCTAAACATTCCTATCAAATGGTATATAATACATGACCATGGCAGAGGGGACGTCACTATTGGAACATATTGAATACGACGGGTACAATTTTCCTGCCATATGCAAACATTAACCCGGCTGCGGAATGTGGATTAAAATATTATAGTAGGCTTTCAAAGGGTTACACATAACGCCTCAGCCAGCCTTATTCATTAGGCACACTGGGGAATCGAACCCATGACCCTTGCACCATTGGTCTGTGTAGTAACCATTGTGCTACAGCTCTGTTTCTGTATTTGGGTGTCTGTGCGCCTTCTTCCGCTTAACGCGCAGTAACGCGCCCTGTAACGATCTTTGCTGCGCGGCGCCTTATAACGCGCGTTATCGGTAACAATGTACCGCCCATGTCCTTTTTTGGCTTTCCTTCCACTAACGCGGCTCCTAACGCGAATCACACTAACGCGGTTTAGTAAACATATCCCTAAGTGACTTATCCAAGATCACAAGAAGCAGTAGTGGAATTATGAACCTAGTTTCTTGGGTTCACAGCACACTGCTCTAACCATAAGGCTATGCCCCCACTCCAAAATCACCACTTTATGGATGGTTCCAGTCCTGACTGCAGTGACTGAAAAAAATAATACAGACCGTCATGGTTAAATATTGACCCAAGAGCATTTTCCAGGAGCCTCTCAGGTTGTTTTAGTATGACAAGCAGTTTCATGTTGCTTATCCAGGGATATTAGGCTTGTCTCTTCCTGGGAACGTGCAATATCTAGAATAATTTTTCCCTAGATTTGAAATTTGAAAATAATTATTTGCTGTTCAGGAAAATGTAAAACACGGCTGTTTGATCAATTTATGACTAATAATTAATAGTGGTTTTATGAGTTTCTGTTTGCAGTTTAATTAATGCTTACTTTATTTAATGTATTTTATTATTTTTATTATAGTTTTAATTTAAACACTATGTTTTAATGTGTTACTTTGTTTAATGTATATTGTTTAATTTGTATTATTTCTTTTTATTTTGTAATGCTCAAATTTCTTTTTTTAATCTTGCTTTGGTATATTTAGGTTATATAATAGCTGCCTAAATACCTCTGTCTGTAGTGTAGAATATAAATATTAAATTTGATTTTTGGATTCATATTTCACAGGGTGATCACAGTTGTTCCTGTTTCAAGCCAGAGTTTGCAAGGAAGACAATTAGTGAGCACCAAATTGATTGAATACATGTTTGATTCCCTCAAAAGTGGAAGAATAGCCTAATGGTTGCAAGTCACTTAATCCTCCATTGCCTCAGGTGCAGAGTTATGGGCATGTTTACTAAGCTGAGCTAACGGTTAGCGCATGCTCTTCGTAACTAGGTCCCACTGAATAACATAGGATCTAGTTACAAATAGTGTGCGCTGTTAGCCCAGTTTAATAACCATGTCCCTCTAGGGATAGGAAAATAATCTACAGTACCTGAATGTAACTCACCTTGAACTTGTGAGAAAAGGCCAGAGCTAAATCCAGTTCCCTTTCCCTTCCTTAGGATTACTTTATCACTAATGCAACTGTACATAAATAAACTATTTTATGTGTTAGAAGGTCTGTCAACCATGTCCTTGCCTAGTTGTTAGAGCAAGGAATCTTAACCCAGTCCTTGGGACACAGCTCACCAGCTAGGTTTTCAGGATAGCCACAATGAATTTGCATGAGACAGATTTGCATAAATCACAGGCAGTGCATGCAAACCTTTCTCATGCATATTTTCTGCGTAATTTCTCGAAATGGGTTAGTTTTCCACATAAATATAACTGCCTAAGGGAAAACTATAACTAACAAATAAAATACACCCTTATTAACTACCAAAAATTCACCACTATCCTCAGAAATACTAATATTATTTTTTTAAAGACATTAAAACGTCAGAAACTCAATATGGCATTAAATGACCTCAGGATGGCGAAACTTGTCACCATAGGGAAATGGCAGACACTCACATCATAGGTCTAAAGCCTTATTATTATTTTTACCAGTTATATATCATTTATTCAAATTCACCTCAAACTCAGTATTATATATCCACAAAAGTACTTTTTAGGATCCTTCACAACTAAACAACACGCAAACAAAATTAAAAGAAGGTATCTGCACTTCTATGTGGTATATCAAAAATATACCCAATACCAGAACTCACAAGGTGCAATCCATTTTACCTATAACAAAATAGAAATAAAATTCTTAAAGATCAGCATATCTGTGCACCCAATAAAGGTATATAATCACTTATCTGAGCAACTTCTAGATCCGGCACATATCAATGGTTGAAAGCTGCTTCACTCAAATATAACCGCATGCCGCGGTGAACAGACAGCCTAAGCTGTCGGTCTCCACGGCAAACTATCCAACAAAAGCTTTTGTTTCGCCAAATAGGCTTCTTCAGGGATTATAAGTACAATCGCTTCACCAAACGCAGAGAATATCTTCAAGCATAAAGTATGCTTCTTACCATTACTGTATCCTCGGTGTCTGATATCAGCTGTTTTTAAACCAACCTACCACCAATAGAATCGCTAACAAAAAGACTGACGTCATCTATTCAACTAACTTTATTTCTAGTAACATAGTAACATAGTAAATGACGGCAGATAAAGACCAGCATGGTCCATCTAGTCTGCCCAGCACGATGGCAAGAGTAGGTGCTCCTGCCGCTCCATGCAGGCCATCCTTCCCCACGTTTAGGGGTGAACCCACCACTCCATGTAGGACACTCCTATTTGTTGAGAAATTAAATGGTTCCGTTTATTTTGATTTTATCCTGTTGCTGTAAAGGGATCCACTGTGTCTGTCCCATGCCATTTTGAATTCCGTCACTGTGTTTGCCCCCACCAGTTCCATCGGGAGGGCATTCCAAGCATCCACCACCCTTTCAGTGAAAAAGTATTTCCTGACATTGCCTTTCAAAATACCCCCTTGCAGCTTCATGTTATGCCCTCTAGTTTTACAGCTTCCCCATCTTTGGAAGAGGTTTGTTTGCTCATCGTTCCTCTTTAAGTATTTAAAGGTCTGAATCATATCTCCCCTATCCCTCCTCTCCTCCAAAGTGTACATATTTAGGTCTTCAAGTCTCTTCTCATAAGGTTTCTTACGCAGGCTCCAAATCATTCTGGTCGCCTTCCTCTGAACAGTTTCCAGTCTTTTTATATCTTTTGCAAGATACGATCTCCAAAACTGAATACAGTATTCCAAGTGAGGCCTCACCAGTGACTTGTACAGTGGCATAAGTACCTCTTCCTTTCTGCTGGTAATTCCTCTTTGTATGCAGCCCAGCATCCTCCTGGCTTTTGCCACCACCTTGTCGCACTGTTTTGCCACCTTGAGATCTTCAGAAATAATCACACCAAGGTCTTTTTCCTGATCCGTGCATACTAACTGTGGGCTTTCTTAAAACATACTTTCACTAACCTCTCGCCCCCTATCGCGTACATTTCCCTTGGATTTCTGCTACCCAAATGCATGACTCTGCACTTATTTGCATTAAATCGTAATTCCCAAGCATTAGACCATTCTTCCAGCTTTTGTAGATCTTTCCTCATGTTATCCACTCCCTCGGGGGAGTCAACTTTGTTGCAAATTTTCGTGTCATCTGCAAAAAGACATACTTTTCCATTCAGTCCTTCAGCAATATCACTCACAAATACATTGAACAGTGCCAAGCCCAGGACCGACCCCCGGGGCACCCCGCTAATCACCTTCCCTTCATCTGAGTGAGTTCCGTTTATCAACACCCTCTGTCGTCCGTCACTCAACCAATTTCTGATCCAATTTACCATCTTAGGATCCATCCCCAAGCTACTGAGTTTATTGATAAGCCTCCTATGAGCAACAGTATCAAAGGCTTTGCTGAAATCCAGGTAGATGACATCCATCGCATGCCCCTGATCTAGCTCCCTGATCACCCGGTCAAAGAACTCAATTAGATTTGTTTGGCAAGATCGTCCTTCAGTAAAACCATGTTGCCTCAGGTTTTGCAACCTGTTGGTTTTGAGAAAGTTCACTATTCGCTCTTTCAGGAGCGCCTCCATTACTTTTCCCACCACCGAGGAAAGGCTCACGGACCTGTAGTCTGACACTTCTTCCCTGTCACCACTTTTGTGTAGAGGTATGACATCAGCTGTTCTCCAGTCCTGAGGAACCTCTCCTGTTTCCAAGGATCTGTTGAAAACATCCTTTAACGGCCCTGCAAGAACCTCTCTGAGCTCTTTCAGTATCCTGGGATGTATCCCATCCGGTCCCATGGCCTTGTCCACTTTCAGTTTTGCAAGTTGTTCTAACACATCATCTTCTGTGAATGGTGTTGTATCTACTTCATTCCCATTTTTATTATATTTGGGAGTCACAGGTGTTCCTTCTCTAGAACTTTCTTTAGTAAAAACAGAGCAGAAGTATTTCTAACCCTATATACTACAACACACACAATTTAAAACATTTTTCCTTTTAAATAAAAAAAGAGAAGGAGATCGGAACTTCAAAGATATCCAACTGAACCTCACATGAATAATATCCAGTCAATTTTATCATTTAACCCATACGGGTCTAAGGTATTTAATTCATAAATCCATTTCTGCTCCTTTTGTAATAGTAAAAGTCCTCTATCTCCTCTTCGAATATTTAAAGGGACATATTCTAACTGTACACCGTAGATCTTCAAAGATATATGATTAGAAGATAAACAATGTTGTACCAAGGGCATCTCAATTCTTGCTTTATTAATACTGTATTTATGTTCTGCTAATCGTGTCCGTAAAGGGCATTTAGTTTTCCCCACGTAGAGCTTAAAACATAGACACCACAATGCATAAACCACAAATGAGGTATTACAGATTGTTTCATATTTTAGTGGATGACTTTTATGCAAATATTTTGTGCGGATCTTATCGATCATAACTGTACAGTATGAACAGCGACCACATTGTATGTGTTTAAAAACTCCCATCGGAACTCGCTGTCGAGGAACAGCTGGACATAACCAGTCTCTTAGATTTTTACCTCTACTATATGCTACACAAAGTGAACTCTCCGAGAGCTTTGGATGAGTCATCAAAAGACCCCATCTTTTACGTATTGCAGCTACTATTAGATTAGACAAACTAGAGTAAGGCATAACACAAGTAACAGGTGACACACAAGATGTCTTATTCAAGTCTGAACTCGTAGATTTTGACATAAGGAGCCATTCACGATGATTATACTTAGCTCTCTTATAGGCCTTCTTCAAAACCGAATCTGGATAACCACGTTCTTGAAATTTAGTTATCATAATTCTTGCCTGGATTTCAAACTCCTGTTTTGTAGAGCAGATGTGGCAGCGGCGGCAGCGAAGCAGCTGAGAGATGATCTGGATGGAAACTAGAATAATGCAAAAGTGTATTCTTATCTGTAGGTTTAGTGTAAATTGTAGTGAAAAATCTTTCTATATCCTTGACAACTTTAACATCCAAAAAATGTAATACAGATTCCGGTGAAAAGCGGGATATAAATACAGCTAAATAAAATAAATAAATAAATAAAATTTTGTGGATATATAATACTGAATTTGAGGAGAATTTGAATAAATGATATATAATTGGTAAAAATAATAATGCGGCTTTAGATCTATGATGTGAGTGTCTGCCATTTCCCTATGGTGACAGGTTTCGCCAAATGTAGGGGTGAGGCCATCCTGAGGTCATTTAATGCCATATTGAGTTTCTGACGTTTTAATTTCTTTAAAAAAATAATAGTAGGATTTCTGAGGATAGTGGTGAATTTTTGGTAGTTACTAAGGGTGTATTTTATTTGTTAGTTTTAGTTTTCTGCATACCATGTCAGTCATGAACCTCACTTCTAAGCCCAGAGTATGTAGAGTATAATCTTAATCTCTCAAATTTACTGTTACTACTCAGCGTAGTACTTGCATGCTCATTGTAGCTATCCTGAAAACCTGACTGGAAATGGATTACTACAAGGGGCTAAGAACCAGCAAAGCAAGTATTCAAATCCTGCTTTGGCAATTGGCACTCCCTGTGAGTATGGGAAAGTCACTTTCCCACACATTGCCTATAGTATCCAATTAGATTATAAGCTCTGTAGAGAAGGAACCCATCTTACATTAATACCTAGAACCAGCGCATTTTCCTAGAAAAACGGTGCCAGTCCTCATATGCAGGGCTCTTTCATTACTACAAGAGGACCATGGGTGAATTTTAGCAGGCAATGAAAAAGATGCCAGTCTCTACCCCCTCAAAAAAGCCCTGCTTATCACCCACTATATGGCCAGTGATACTATAAAAATAAGATTTGTATAGCATTGCAGTGCTTTACAACGCCAATGAACATAAATTTGTAAACCATATTTTTTATTTCTGTGTTAATGGATGTAAATAGTAATCTTGTACATAGTTTCTCCTGTTATCCTGTTATCCAAGTTGATCTTCCTGTTAACTGTAAAACCCAGATATTTGTATCTTGTCTGAGGTCTTTTGTTACATGTAAACCGCGCTGATAACGAATAGTGCGGTATATAAAAAATGTTAATAAATAAATAAATTAGACCTTACCTGCTAATTATCTTTCCTTGAGTCTCTCCAGGCCAGGCTAGTACGCATGGGTTTTTCACCGCCCACCGTTTTTTCCGCTGGGGACTGATTATGACAGAGTTCTGATGTGATCCTAGAAGGGCTTCCTCTTCAGCTCCTTAACTCAGTCTCTCACTGACAAAGCAGACTCCAAAATAGAAACTTGTTACTTGTAAACTTTCAGCAAGAACCAGGCCCCAACCAAGGAACCAACAGTATTCCCTTGCCAACAATGGGGTCACCAACCCCAAACTATGCACACATGTACTGAGGAGATAAGAATATGCATTCACATACAGCAGCCTACCCCCAGGAGAACCTGAAGGAACCCCAAAAAGACTGCATTTGTGCTGACCTAACGTCTCCAAGACCCTTCCCGGACTCGCTCTGCCTAACACTTCTGTCAATGGGCGGGTCCTGAACTGACTCAAGGAAAAGCAGTTAGCAGGTAAGGTCTAATTTCACCTTCCTAATCATCCCTCCAGGCCAGTCCATTACAAATGGGACGTACCAGAGCAGTGTCTAAAAATGGGAGTGACCCATGAGTACAGCTTGGAGCACCAAACCTCCAAAACATGCATCCTGCACGGCGTGAACATCCTGGTGACAGTGTCATGTAAAAGTATGCAATGACGACCAAGTTGCCACCTGGCAAATGTCCACTGGTGGCACTAGACTGTGCTGTGCCCAGGACACTGCCTATGAGCCCTAAACCCCACCGGGACGGCCTGGCCTCGACTCGTATAGGCTAATGCAATGGTCTATTTCACCCAACACGCTATGGATGCCTTAGAAGCAGCCTCCCCCTTTCAGGAACCACCAAACCACACAAACGATCTGACTTGCAGAAATACTCGGTAAGTCTAAGATATTGTCTCAACACTCTGTGTAAGTCCAACCGATGGAGCTGCTGCTCCTCCATGGATTTGCCACGCTCGGGAAAAACTGGCAGGGACACTGCCTGGTTGACATGAAACTTAAGAGACCATCTTCGGAAGGAAGGATGGCACTGGTCACAGAACACTTTCTCCATGGTAAGAAACAAAAAAGGCTCCCTACACGATAGAGCCTGCTACTCCGAGATCCGCCGGGCCGAGCAAATCACCACCAAAAAAAATACTTGTCAGGTCCCTTAGAGAGGATCTTGAGATCAGCTCGAAAGGTGGCTCTGTCAAGGCTGATAATACTAAGTTCAAATCTCACAGAGGCACTATCGGGTGAAAAGGCTGCCACACCTGCTTTACTGCCTTTAAAAATCGAACCACATCCAGATGCCTCCCAGGGACTGCCCCCGATAACAAGCGAGGACCACCAACTGAACCTTCAGCGAACTTAATGCCAGCCCCTTATCCAGCCCATGCTGCAGAAACAGCAGGATGTCCGGTAGGGAGCAAACAAATGGAAGGATGTCCAGCTCTGAACACCAATTCTCAATATTCGCCAAACCCGCATGTAGGTCAGTGAGTTTCCGTGCCTTCAAAATGGTCGCTATGACCGCCGATACATAACCTCTCTGCTGCAAGCGTGCCTGATCAAGAGCCAAGCTGTAAGCGAGAATTGAGCAACCTGTGGCATTAGTATTGGTCTCTGCAACAGCCGGTTGATTTTGTCAGGCAGCTTCCATGGTTGGTATTTCAACATATGAATCAGGTCCTCGTGCTAAGGTCTCTGCGACCAAATTGGGGCAATAAGTATCACCGGACCATGGTGAGCCCCAATCCGCTGAAGGGTACGCCCAATGGGCACCCATGGTGGGAAGACATAGAGCAGTACATCCTCAGTCCAGCTTTTAGCCAGGGCATTGAGTCCCTTGGACATGTGTTCTCTGTGCCAGCTGAAAAACTGGCTCATTTTGGCATTGCTCAAAGAGGCCATGAGGTCCATCACTGGTTCCCCCCAATGGACCATGATGTCATGATACACCCTGCATTCAGCTCCCATTCTCCCGGATCCAACCAGTGATGACTGAGGAAATCCGCCTGCACATTGTCCTTTCCCGCTACATGTGCTGCAGAGAGTGCCGTCAGAAACACCTCTGCTCATGCCAAGAGTGGCCAAATCTCCTCCACCAAGGTCGCACTGCCAGTGCCCCCCTATCGGTTGATATATGCCACTGTAGTTGTGCTGTCTGAGCACACTTTTACCCCCTTATGGCATATTCAGGATGGAGGTACTGGAGAGTTAGGCACACTGCTCTCATCTCTAGGTGGTTGATGGACCATGGCCCTGTGTCACCTGCAACAGACAATGTGTTCCCTACCCGGCATCCATCGTTACTAATATCCATTGCGGTGGCTCCAGTTGCACCCCAGCTGTCAGGTTCTTGGATTACCGCCACCATTCCAGACTCTTGCGCACCTCCACTGAGCATTCCAACCTTTGGGACAAGACATAGTGCTGCGTAGACCATCGCATGAGTAGCCCCTGCTGCAATGGTCCCATGTGCACCCTGGCACAAGGTCTGCCATTGACCCCAGCAACTGGAGATAGTACCATGCTGTAGGGCCCTTCATGTTCAAGAACTGCTGCACCTGCCCCTGAATCTTCTGCACTCTGTCCTCTGGAAGTGACACCAGGCCGACTTCCATATTGAACAGCGCCCCTGGGCAAACCAGCCTCTGGACTGGCTGCAGCTGACTCTTGGCCATGTTGACCACCCAGCCCAGACTCTGAAGGAACTCCACCACTCTCTGTGTGGCAGTGAATCCTTCACCTGCGGACTTTGCTTGGATCAACCAGTCGTCCAGATAAGGATGAACCACAATGCCTTCTTTGCGAAGGCCAACGCCACCACCACCATGATCTTGGTGAACAGGGGCGGTTCTATAATTAGGCCAACTGAGGTGCTGGCCTCAGGCGGTAGTTTCTAGGGGTGGCACTCTAGCTGGGTTTATTTCTGATTTGCCGTTCCCTAGAAACTGCCTATGATAGAACCGCCAATCTCCAGCAGGAGCAGGGCCAGGGCTACCCGGTAAGCTAAAAGGGGTGGGAGGTCGAGGTTGCAACCGCTTCTGCTTCCACCGCTGCCGCTTCCAAAAAGAAAGCAGCCACGGGAACATTTCTCTGTTCCCGCGGCTCTGCTAACTTTTAAACTGCTGGGTCACGGAGTTTCTAAAGGCCTTTAGAATGGATGCCTTTCACGGGGAGAGGGTGTGATTGTCATCAGGAGGCAGGGAGTTAGGATTATTCTGGAACTTGGTGGGGATAGCATGTAGACGTGTTAGTAGAAACACCAACTACAACTGGGCAAAGGGTATGCTATACTTGCAGGTCGGGGTGGGGAGGTTAAAAATGGGGGGTAATACAGACTAATTTTGGTAATAACACCAAAGAATGGAGATACAGTATAGGTATATTGTTTTATTAGAGAAACAGATATGAGTAGCGGTACAAGGTTAAAACAAGGAACAAAGATTAACATATTATATGGAGTGTATTGTTGTATAGAAATTAGGATGCTAGTTACCCAATTTATAGAAGATGGACAGCGACTGTTACATGCATATGGTTATATCAAGGAAATGTTGACAATAAAATTTTAAATAATAAAGGAAAAAAAAAAGAATGGATGCCTTTAGAAACTCCGTGACCCAGCAGTTTAAAAGTTAGCAGAGCCGCGGGAACAGAGAAATGTTCTAGCGACTGCTTTCTCTTTTTTTAAAGGATGAATCAGTGAGGGGGAGGAGGGAAAGGCACCAGAAGGGAGCAGACATGGGAGGGACCTGGCAGGGAGCATAAACGGAGGGGGGGGGAGAAGCTGGAAGGAAGCAGACAGGGGAGTCTGGAGGGGAGCAGAGAAGACATGGGGGGAACTGGAAGGAAGCAGAAACCAGAGGGAGCTGGAAGGGGGGGCCTGGAAGGGAGCAGACATGGGGGGAGCTAGAAGGGAGCAGATATGGGGGGCCTGGAAGGGAGCAGACAGGGGGGCCTGGAAGGGAGCAGATATGGGGGGAGCTGGAAGGGAGCAGACAGGGGGACTTGGAAGGGGCCAGAAAAGGGAGGGAAATGGAAGGGAGCAGAGCAGACATGAGGGGGAGCTGGAGGGAGCAGACGAGGGAGAGAGCTGGAAGGGAGCAGACAGGGGGGCTGGAAGGTAGCAGAGCATAAATGGGGGAGCTGGAAGGAAGCAGACATGGGGGGAGCTGGAAGAGAGCAGATGGGGGAAGGTGGGGGCTGGAAGGGAGTTGACATAGGGGGTTGGAAGGAAGCGGAAAAGAGGCAAAGGTGGGGGCTGGAAGGAAGATGACACCTAAGGATGGCACTGGAAGGCGGATGGATGGTGTGCAAACATCTTGCATTTGCTCCACATTATCTAATTGGCTTTTTGGTTTGATTCAGTCCCTGACTGGAGTTTTGAGAAAGATCCCCCCCCTGGGGGGGGCACCATCTCGTCCCTCGCCTTAGGCAACAAATTGCCTTGAGCCGCCCCTGTTGGTGAAGGTACGGGGGTGGTCACTAGTCCAAAGAGCAGTGCGCAGAACTGAAAGTGACCTATCAGCACTGCAAAGCGCAGGAAGCACTGATTTATTTATTTTATTTTTAGCTTTTCTATACCGCGCTATTTGACATCAGTGCGGTTTACACTTAACAATTTTGCACAGGACAGTGGGAGGTGCCTTGTGCTTACATCGAACAGGACATAATAATTTGGATTAATAACACTGAACTATTTACATCTGAATAATGACAGATTACTAGTTTCAGATTACTAGATTACTGATGTTCCGGTTGTATTGGAATATGCAGATAGGCTTCTGTGAGATCCAGGGCCAAAAGGAATTCGCCCCTCTGCACAGCAAGGTTTCCATCCAGAAATGAGGCACCCTCAGGGTGCGATTTGCATGCTTGAGATCGAGAATTGGTCGAAAAGTGCCCTCCTTCTTGGGCACCACAAAATAAATGGAGTACTGACCTAATCCACACTGGTCTTGAAGCACAGGAACTACTGCTTTTCAGTATAACAGCCGCTCAAGCATGTCCTTGACCACTGCGACCTTCTCTGGGGTCTTGCATGGTAAGGCTACGATTGCATCGGCCAGAGGCCAGGCAGACTCCAGTGCATACCCTTCCTGAACAATCTCCAAAACCCACTGGTCAGTTGTAATTGAGGCCCAAACAGTATAAAACTGTTGTAGTTGATCGCCGATTGATAAGCACTCCACCTGGCCTGACCTGGCATCATTGGGGCTTCTTAGAGGGGATCTGCAGGGAGGATAAGGAACCTCAACTGGCCCCCCAATAGCCTAGAAAGGACCGCGTTCTACCACCGTAGTGCCCCCTCTGGAAGGCATGAAACAGTTGGCCCAGAATCTCTGAAAATCACTAGGCTGACCCTGCTGAGCAGACCCCTGTTTCAGGTGATCCTCCGGCAGCCAGCCGCACTTAGAGTCCCTGAGGTCCTTGACCAACTTATCCAGCACATTACCAAACAGCAATTTGCCTTATAAGGTAGTTTTCTCAATCTGGCCTTAGAGGAGGCATCAGCTGACCAATTTCGGAGCCACAGAAACCGGCACACCACAATAATGAAGGCCATTGATTTAGAAGACGCCCAGAAGAGATCATAGAAGGCATCTGCTAAATAAGCTGAGGCTGACTCCAGTTTAGCTCCATCCAACGCCACCTGCTCCTCCAGATCAGGTGGTGCCAATCCCTGTATCCAGCGGACGGATGCCCAGGAAACATAAGCCCTACAGATGACTGCCTGCAGAGTCAGAGCACTAGTCTCAAATGCCTACTTAAGTAGGGACTCCAGCTTACAATCTTAAAGGTCTTCTTAGTCACCGCCGAAACCAAGGCATCCACCTTGGGCATCCAGAGCAACTCCTGGTCATCATGTGGAATAGGGTACAGACAACCCATTGCTGCGGAGTGGAGGAGTAGCCTAATGGTTAAGAACACTGGCTTGGGAATCCAGAGACCAGGGTTCAATTCCCACTAGCGCTCCTTGTGGCCTTGGGCATTGCCTCAGAAAAATCCAAGTTATCAATGTCCCTGTTTAATGTACATTACCAAGTTTAAGTTTCAATGTAAACCACCTTGATTGAAATGATAAAGCAGTATATAAAACCTGTTAAATAAATAAATTGCCCTACTGCTTTGCAGCATAGCCTCAGTAAACTCCCATTCCAAATCAATCATCTTCCAGATCACTCTGTGCATTGGAAAATAAACCTGGGCACTCTTAAAACTTTGTAATAAGGGATCTTCCAACAGCTCCTCTGCAGGTGGAGCTACCATATTCACTGCCATCAAGGAGTGTTTAATGAGAGCTGGCAGCTCCTCTCTGTGGAAGATCCTAAACACATTAGGATCTTCTTCTGCCGGGATATCTCTCCTCTTCCAGGACTGAGCTCCCCGGCTCCCCCTAGAGGTCCAAGGGACCCTCCCCCAAGTCCTCCGAGATTTATGATGGCGGAGAGTCCTAACTCAGCCAGGTGTCCGGAACCTCTCTAGCTTTTTTAAGTGGAGGTGCCCCCTCCTCAGGGTCTTCCTCCAGCAGGATATTTAATTTATTTATTTATTTATTTAATTTAACATTTCTTATCTACCGCCTTTCATGATATCAAGGCGGTTTACATTGAACAAACTGAAATTACATTGAACAGGGCATTATAACTTGGAGATAACTATTTTACAGGGAACACAGAGGATATCTTGTGCTTTGCCTGTTCGAGCTCCCACTGGACATTTGAAGCAGTATGCCTTCTGCAGAGATAAAATGAAGTCTGGTGAAAAACGTTTGGCCCCAGATTGAGACCCTGAACCCTGTAATCCTCTCTTCTTTGCCTTTTTCCTAGCTGGCCTGCCTGCCTCTGCTGACAAAATGGCTGCCTGATTGGAAATGGCCTGTTTTCCTACCAAAATTGAGTCTCCCGCAAGATCCACCATTTCTCCCACGGCCTTGTCTTTGTCCGCGGGCATAGACTGACTGCCGCGGCCATGTACACGCCGCCCTTGCTGACTCCACAGAACTGATCTCCGAGGGAACACTGGATGCACCACTCTTGTTCCCCCCTCCCCCGGGCCCCACTACTCACAGAAGGATGCAGCCGTCCTGCTCCTACCACCGACGCTTCAGCTTCGTTCTCTTATCATTTTTTTTTATTGCCAACACGGGAAGCACTGGGCAGCACAAAGGGAACCTGGGGTCTCTTGAAAGACCAGAAGCCCGCAGCCAACAGACTACTGGATAATCTTGATAGGGAGGGACCTGGGACACCCAGGTAGTTTACCCCAGGCAATCTTTCACTCTGCTAGAGCCAAGACTACAGGCTCTGCCTGCCCTCCACACCTCTCAGCACAGGTACAATTGAGGACTCCAGCCAGCATATGCAGCCTGCATCTCCTGTAATCTTTATTTAATTTATTTATCTCATTCCTAATCGCCTTTCAGTGGAGTCCACTACACAAAAGGTCTTCACCCAGCTGCTGAGGTCCAAAAGACTGAGTTAAGGAGCTGAAGAGGGAGCCCTTCTAGGATGACATCAGAACTCTGTCATAATCAGTCCTCAGCTGCTGATGGGCGGAGAAAACCCATACATACTGGATTGACCTGGAGGAATGATTAGGAAATAGTATTTCATGCGCTGAGGTATCACTCATCCATTTCTCCAACTGTTCTCCCCCTCCTACACACACACCTTTTTCCCCTTGAGTGTCACTGGAATGCTTTTGTGATTCCTCTTTTGTTCATACGGTACTGACTTGAGGGAGAAGGTTTTAACCTTTGAAAGCTAGTCAAAAATGTATTGAAATAGTCCAATAAAAAATATTACCTCATTTCCTTTGTAGGCTCATTTTGCTAAGGTATAGCATCTGTTGTTGAGGGTTGATGGGGAAGGAAATTGTCTCTCTATACGGATGTTTGCATATGAATATGCGAGCCTGGTCAAAACACCGGAATTTATGCTTCCCCCACCATGATTGGCTCTCTGAATGGTGGAGCCACGAAGTGCAGGAAGTTTCAACTGATGTCCTGGTCTGAAGTCTCATGAGATTTGAAACCGGGAGATCAGCCTGAGCTTCCTGTACCATGCGGTTCCATTAAGCAAAGAACCAATCGCAGTGGAGGAAAAGTAAATGGCAGGGATGTACCAAGGGCTGTGCAACCACAGAGGTTGCAAGTAGAGACAGGGAGTTGAAGTCATCACTAGGCTTCTAGGAAACATGACAAAAGTGAGTTCCTTCACGCAAGTGGGTGGGTGGGTACCAGGTTCACCAGTTGCACAAAGTGCATTCCTAGCTTGGTACTGTCCTGGTGAACGGCAATATTTTTGAAGAGCTGCAGCCAGAGACAAGAATTGGTGTGAGGCAGCCATAAGGTTTAGCTGTGGGTAACCCTTCCCCCCAAGCCATGAGGATTTTACATAGTGATCAGCTTGCTAAGAAAAGACATAAAGGTTTCAGTAGACACCCTTCCCCCCTCTCCAGGCCTGAGCACAATACCCCCTTGCCCAGAAATCAGCAGACCAGAGCATACCGGTTTGGACAGGTCACCCAGGCACCTTCCCCAGGGGCTGCTGATTGGTGGACAGGAAATACCTGAGACGAATGAGATTGTAGAATGAGTTTGAAATTGTACTGTATATAAGACAGTGTGGGACGTCCTTCGGGGCTCAGATTTCTGTGGAGGGTACCGGCTCTCTGTCTGAACCTGTGTGCACATTAAAAGATCCTGTTTGCATTCCAGCCTGTCTGTGTGCTTCCTTCTGTGGGTGAGTGAGAGAATGAGGACATTTTCAGCTGCTTGGCTGCAACATTTGGCGACCCAGATGGGACCCTTTTAAATTAAACAAAAAGCCTCTCTCATCACTCCCATGGTGGGAAGACTTCTGCTCTTGCAGCATCGGGCCTCCACCAGTCAGGGATTAACAGTCCTTGGCGTCCCGGGCCCCTTTGTGCTCCAGAAGGACACCTTGACTTGTCTGGTCAGTCGGTCCCTGCGGCTGACCCCCTGATTGAAAACCGGCTGGATAGACTGGCATCCAAACTCTTTCTGATCAGAGGTCTGGTGAGTACTACTGCCTTAACTGTTTTACTGTTTGGGTAGTTCTGTATTCTGTATCTGGAAATTCTGGTAAATCTGGTAAATTCTGTGAACCTGTAGCGGCATGATCACCCGCAACGAGCAGTCTGAGTAAGGGCCCCAGAATCCCTGAAACCATTGCTCGTCCAGTCTGTATTGGGTACTGTTTTGGGTAGTTCTGTATTTCTGTATCTGGAAATTCTGGTGAAATCTGGTAAATCTGATAAAGGAATAGGGGGGGGGGGCTTGCGAGCGCCAGCAAATGACTGCAGTATAAATTCAACTCTGTCACCTTGGGTCCCTTAAAAGTATTTAAAGCGCTGCCAAAGCTATTAAAATGCCTAAAATATTAGCACTTGACCCCCTTAAGTGGGCTTCTTTTGTGTTGCCATGTGCTTCTAGTGTTGGGGGCTTCTTTTGTGTTACCATGTGCTTCTAGTGTTGGGGGCTTCCTTTGTGTTGCCATGTGCTTCTAGTGCTGGGGGCTTCTTTTGTGTTGCCATGTGCTTCTAGTGCTGGGGGCTTCTTTGTGTTGCCATGTCCTTCTAGTGTTGGGGGCTTCCTTTGTGTTGCCATGTGCTTCTAGTGTTGGGGCTTCCTTTGTGTTGCCATGTGCTTCTAGTGCTGGGGGCTTCCTTTGTGTTGCCATGTCCTTCTAGTGCTGGGGGCTTCCTTTGTGTTGCCATGTGCTTCTAGTGTTGGGGGCTTCCTTTGTGTTGCCATGTGCTGGGGGCTTCTTTTGTGTTGCCATGTGCTTCTAGTGCTGGGGGCTTCTTTGTGTTGCCATGTGCTTCTAGTGTTGGGGGCTTCCTTTGTGTTGCCATGTGCTTCTAGTGCTGGGGGCTTCTTTTGTGTTGCCAGGTGCTTCTAGTGCTGGGGGCTTCTTTGTGTTGCCATGTGCTTCTAGTGCTGGGGGCTTCCTTTGTGTTGCCATGTCCTTCTAGTGTTGGGGGCTTCCTTTGTGTTGCCATGTGCTTCTAGTGTTGGGGGCTTCCTTTGTGTTGCCATGTGCTTCTAGTGCTGGGGGCTTCCTTTGTGTTGCCATGTCCTTCTAGTGTTGGGGGCTTCCTTTGTGTTGCCATGTGCTTCTAGTGTTGGGGGCTTCTCTTGTGCTGCCATGTGCTTGTGGTGTTGGGGGCTTCTTTTGTGCTAGTGATCCTGGAGCTCCATCTAGTGGACATTAGAAACATAGCTAGCTATATTTCTCATATTACTATTATCCTCATGGTAAAAGTTAAATCCTATGCTACAGCTAGAGAGAGTGTGTGTAATGTGTATTTGTAACAGCTGCTACTGAGGAAAGAGAGTGTATGAGTATTTGCTGCTGAGACGTCTCTGTTTTTTGTTTTCCCTCTTTCTTTTTCCCTTTGTGGTCCTGTGTGTTTTGCGCAACCAAACTCTGCCTGTTACCTGGATTATATTGTATATTGTATTCCCAGAAGTGAGATTAGAAAATTTACACTGAACATTGCATTCCTTGAACTGAGATTAGAAGATTTACACTGTAACTTGTGATTTGTAAATTGTGATTAGAGCATGGGGTCCAGAGGCTAAATTGCAGTGAAGGAGCATCCGGACCAGTTTCCCTATATAGATTCATGGCTGGTCCATATAGTTAATGTGCTGTTATGTAGAAACTGTTAGAGTGTCTCTGTAAATGTTAGAGTGTCTCTGTGTTTAGTTGTGACATTAGGGAAAGATTAGGGAAAGAAAGTTTTTGTCCAGACATTAGGTCTTTATATTTCAGGATTGATTTTGATACTCTTATCAGTAAAAGGTGAAGTTATTAACAAGTCGCCCCTGTGTCCCCAAACAGTGAAAAACACCAGGTCTACTGATTGCAGGGAAAGGGACAGTTTAGAAAATGTTTTGGTCATGCCTCTCAGCAGTGAGTGGTTGGAACTGCTGAGATGGTTTGCATAACTACAGAAAGATACTAGGAATGAAACCATTGAAATTGTTTGCATAGCTATAGAAAGATACTGGAAGATCAGGCAGGAGTTTCTTCTTCTAGCAGATGAATGGAGGCCCATTAGAGAGGACAAATCACCTAGGAGTCTTTCTCCTAGCAAACAAATGGAAACCCATTAAAGAGGACAAAAAAACCCAATTCACCTAGCCTCCAAACAATCCTCTTGTCATCAATTTTAATTGTAGAGTTTAAGCTTCTAGAACCATGGGGGGTGCCTCCTTTGAGCATCCTCAGATGTCTGACCAGCATCTTGATTGTGTAAGGGTGGGATCAAACAAAGGCTGGTCAAATTACTATTAGCAAAGATGTATGGGGTGGGGAATATCTGTAAGGCAAAGCTCATGTGTAAGAGCTAGCCTGCAAACCATTTCTTACAGCCTATAAAAAGAGAGAGAAAAATCCTTATAAGATTATGAAGAAATAAAGACTTGTTTTTACTTTAAGGTCCCTGTTTTTCCCAAGATGTTGTTAAAGCATGTTACTTTTCAGAATTACCCAGGGGGGAGGTTTTAGTGAAATTTATCAAGAAAACCTTCTTATTCCAATCAGATAGGCTGCTAGCTGCTATACTTAAAATACTAATAGTCTTGTGTTTAAATGTTTTAATCTACAGTAAATATTGTTTTTCTTTCATTGCTGGCTGTTCATTGCCAAGTGCCCCTGGATGCTAGATCAAACAAACAAGGCATGAAACTAAGGAAACTGTTTCTGTTTTCCTTTGACCTTCAAAGTAGAGGTTAAGAGATCTGAATAAAAAGGGTAATCCAGCTTGAATTTTTTATCTCTGGTACATATATTTGGTTTTGACTGCATATACAAAAATTAAAAGGGATTTTATATACTGTGGCAAGCACCTCACAGAGGGTTTTCAGATCAGTTTGATGCCAGTCTCAGGTATTGTTAGGTCGTATGTCTTCTTACGGAACTTCCGCTTTTCACTAGGACTGTTAGCGCACTTCCGCCCCCTCATTCGGGCACTCCCGTTTTCTCATTGGGCCTGTTACAAAAACTTCCGCTCCTCTTGCAATGGCTGTTGGAGCAGTTCCGCCCTTCTCTTTCGGGTTGTTAGAAAACTTCCGCCCCTCAAGATGTTCCGGGAGGCACATCATCAAGGCGGAGGCCGAAGTGCAATTTTGCAGATCAAGGCTCAGAGAGCTGGAGTCAATGTGTGACAGCTGAAGAGGGTTTAGTAGGTGAAACAAAACTTTTTATCTGTACACACAGCGCAGTCTGTCTGCATAGTTAATCGCATATTATGTCACCCTCGCAAATTTTTTGCAGAGGTTATTGCATGTGTGCACACACAATATCATGCTGGCTGAAACTCCCATCTCTATATGCATGCGCTGCCTGCAGAGGTGATTGCACCTGTGTGAGTGTACATAGTGCAAAGATTTACACCCCTATGCCTGGTATAGTGTTATACGGTGATCATGTATGTGTACGTGTTGATTTACAGTGTAGAAACCTCAGTGCACTTGCCTTGAGCTACTACTGCATAGGCATGAGCTAAATGAACAAATACGCTCATGTATGCAATATTAGAAAATAAAAGCATAACTAATACGTTCGTATGTGTGTGTCTTTCGGTTTGTTAGCATAATGGAAAATTGCATTTTTATATAATTGTACAAGAAAATATTTTATGTTGTATGCTTTTGTAGTGTGCATAGCAGAAAGACCTCTAAACAATGGCATTGGCTTTTGTACATGTGTAATTATAGTATACAGAGCAATTATACTCTTTTTATATATACATTATTTATATATTCACACACGGCACCGTACAAAATTCCAATGTTAACCAAAATAATGTCCATGTGTCCTCTGTGTGTGATTCCTGATTTCTAAAATCCTTTTGTTATACAGATAACATTTATGGAAATAATGAAGAGGTAACTTTGAGCCCCAATAGCTGGTATGACATGGAGACCACATTTTTTTAAACACTCTCTGATACAGCCCTTGCAGAACATGGTGTCAGCACTGGAGTGAGAATAGATGAATGAAACAAGGATAATATAAAGATTTGTGAAGATCACTTAATATTTTTCCAGTAGCACATAAATATATAAATAAATAGAACAAATAATTGATTGAAGCTTAAAAAAATGGAAATTACACTTACCTGGTAATTGTTGTTCTTGAGGAACTTCAGTTCAGTCCTCCACCTCTGGATAGTTCACCTCCTCCTGCAGCATGGAGCCTGGGCATGTCAAAACTGTGAACTATTGACAAAGCAGACTCAAAAGAGCAACAAATAAGTAGCTAGCATATGAATTTCAACTCTATGCTCAACCAGAACTCAGAACTTAACTTATAACTAAACCCCTCTCCCGTAAGAAGGGGAACTGCTTCCTGCCCTTTCCCTCCCCCCCCCCCTTCCCGAGCCAGAGAAAGGGAAGAGAAAGAGAGGACAGATAGAAAGAATCAGAGCGATCCAGAGACTATAAAAAAAAGTTTTAACCACTCAGTGACTGGTACTCCTCCCAAAGTGAAACTTAGCTCCTGACGAAACCATCCCCGGGCAGGAATGACGACTGAACAACAAGGAACAACAATTACCAGGTAAGTGTAATTTCCATTTCCTTATTGTTCCTCCAGTTCAGTCCTCCACCTCTGGGATGTAACAGAGCAGTAATCATTGGGAGGGACCTTTCCACACGGATTGCAACACCGCCGACCCGAAACAAGCATCGTTCGATGCCATAATGTCCAAGCGGTAGTGCTTACTGAAGGTATGAAGGGACGATCAGGTGGCCGCTCTGCAAATGTCCACTGGTGGAACCAAACTGTGCTCTGCCCAGGATTTCGCTTGCACTCTAGTAGAGTGAGCCTGTAAACCCACTGGTAGTGAAGACCTTGCAAAATGTATGCTGACGCAATTGCTTCTCGAATCCATCTGAAAATTGACGCTTTCACCGCCGCTTCCCCTTTTCAGGGGCCTCCGAACAGCACGAATAGACATTCCAACTTACGGAAATTTTCTGAAACCTTTAAATACTGCTGCAACACTCTCTTTATGTCCAAGCAGTGCAAACTACAGTCTGAGGCGTTCTCCTCCGCAGATCCTAGCACTGGTAGGGAGACAGGTTGATTCAGGTGAAACGGAGAAACTACCTTTGGCAAAAAGGACGGAACTGGTCGCAGCACCACCTTTTCCCTGGAAAATGACAAAAATGGCTCTCTACAGGACAGGGCCTGCAATTCCGAAATGCGCCTTGCCAAGCAGATGGCCACCAAAAACACTGTTTTTAAAGATAAATCCTTAATTGACGCCTGGTGTAAAGGTTCAAAAGTCTCCTGAACTAATGCCAAGACGAAGTTGAGATCACACGGCAGCACCATTATTCTACGAGAGGGCCAAAGTCTAGACACCGCTTTAAGAAAACGCAGCACATCGACGTGAGAACCCAGGGCCACTCACTGGACCTTACCTCTATAGCAAGACAGAGCTGCTAACTGGACTCTTAAAGAACTGGCTGCCAGACCCTTCTCAAACCCATCTTGAAGGAAGCTTAACACTATAGGGACAGAGACCGTAGCCGCTCGATCCTGACGTCGAGAACATTAGACCTCAAAGATACGCCATATGTGCACATATGCGAGTGATGTGGACCTCTTTCTGGCTCGAAGTAAGGTCGCGATGACCGCTCCAGAATAACCTTTTCTCCTTAACCTCGCCCTTTCAATGGCCAAACCGTAAGCGAGAACCAATCCACCTGAGGCATTCGAAGCGGACCCTGAAGCAAAAGATCCTCCGACACAGGTAATCTCCAAGGATCTCCATTGAACAGTCAAACTAGATCGGCATACCACGGGCGTCTTGGCCAGTCCGGAGCCACCAACAGCACTCTTGCTTGATGAGCCTCCATGCGCTGAACCACTCGCCCTATGAGTGCCTACGGGGGAAACACATAAAGAAGTCCTGACAACGGCCAATGCTGTATCAGTGCGTCGATCCCTTCCGACATCCTCTCTCGACGCCTGCTGAAGAAGCGACTCATTTTTGCTGACTGGAAGGTCGCTATGAGATCCATAATCGGCGGCCCCCACCTGCGGACAATCTGAGCAAACACCTCCGGATGTAGCTCCCATTCCCCGGCATCCACCCGGACCCTGCTGAGAAAATCTTCCAACGCATTGTCCTTTTCTGCAATGTGCGCCGCCGAGATCGCTTGTAGTCGAGGTTCTACCCAAGCGAACAGCGCCCCCGCTTCCTCTTCCATGGCCACACTTCCCGTTCCGCCTTGTCAGTTGATGTAGGCTACCATCACGGAATTGTCCGAAAGCACTCATACCGCCCAGTCTTTCACCGCAGCTTCGAACGTCTGTAGTGCTAGAAACACTGCTCGCAACTTGAGACGATTGATCGACCATTGACCTTCCTGGTCGGTCCAAGTCCCCTGCACAGAGAGATCCCTGCAATGTGCACCCCATCCTGCGAGACTTGCGTCCGTCAATAACGGGAGCCACTGTGGCTGTTCCAGGGGTAGACCCGCTTCCAGGATACCTGGACAAAGCCACCACTGAAGGGACTGCCTGACTTGGAGAGGGCAGGGAAGTCGATGGCTCAGCGAATCGGTCTGGTGGGACCACCGTCACAGCAGTGCCCTTTGCAATGGCCGCATGTGTACCCTGGCCCATGGCACTACCTCCAGGGTTGCTGCCATCGTCCCTAGGACGCAAAGGTAACTCCACGCTGATGGGGCTGGGGTGGCCCTGAATTTGCATACCAGCTGTCGTAGAGCTTGAGCCCGTCGCTCCTGTAAGAACACAGCTCCTCTCCGAGTGTCAAAGCGTACCCCCAGATATTCAAGCACCTGGGATGGAACTAGCCGGCTCTTGGCCATGTTAACTACCCATCCGAGACTCTGCAGGAACTTCACCACTTTGTCCGTAGCCTGCAGACTTTCGGTCTTGGATTTCCCTCGAATCAACCAATTGTCGAGATAAGGGTGAACTAGAATGCCTTCCTTTCGCAACACCACCACTGCCACCACAATCTTGGTGAAGGTGCACGGCGCCATCGCCAGACCGAAGAGCAATGCTTGGAACTGATATTGTCCCCAGGGAAGGGCGAATCTCAGAAACGTTTGATGAGCTGCCCTGATTGGGATGTGTAAATACGCTTCCGTGAGATCGAGGGAAGTCAAGAATTATCCTTGGCGAACCACCACAATGACTGACCGCAAGGTTTCCATCCGGAAATGCAGCACTCGAAGACAACAATTCACTCCTTTTAGGTCCAGAATTGGTCGTAGGGACCCGTCTTTCTTTGGCACCACGAAATAAATGGAGAAACGACTGACGCCGTAATCTGCTAACGGAACCGGCATAATCGCTTTCAACTGCAATAGTTGATCTAATGTTTGCCGCACCACCAGCATTTTCTGCCAACCTCTGCATGGCGAAAGCACAAACGAATCCTGGACCGGACGAGCCAATTCTAGAGCTTAACCTTCGCGGATTATTTCTAAGACCCATTGGTCGGACGTTATCTGGGTTCAGGCAGGAAGAAACTCCCAAAGTCGTCTCCCAATCGGTTGACTTCCTACCAGGGCCCGCCTCGCTTCATTGTGATTTTCGACTTGGCCCTGCAGAGACCTCTTCCTGCTCCATGAAACCCACTAAACCCCTGGGCTCTAGAAGCAAATCTTCCTCTCTGGAATCCTCCTAAGCGAGACGTATGAAATCTCCTGAAATCTCTAAACTGGCCCTGAGAGGCTGGCATAGACTTCCCCTGCTTAAGCTTATCTTCTGGGAGTCTGCCCCCTTTGGACTCTCCCAGATCCTTAACCAACTTGTCCAGATCTTCCCCAAACAATAGCTTACCTTTGAACGGGAGCTTGCTGAGCCTCGACTTGGAGGACCTATCAGCCACCCAATTCTTTAACCACAGGTAACGCCGGGCAGCTACCAAAGATGACATACTATTCGCTAATGCTCTGATCAAATCGTAGTGAACATCAGCCAAACATGCCGATCCAGATTCCATACGGGTCACCTCGCTCAGCCCGAGAAGATTGTTGTAAACGTTGTGACCACCGAAGACAATGCTCTCGCCACCCAAGCCCCACAAATAGACACTTGCAATGAAAGAGCATTCACTTCAAAGGCTTGTTTCAGCAATCCATCTACTTTTCTATCCTGCGCATCCTTCAACGCAGCGCTGCCCTCTACCGGAATAGTCATCTTCTTCGTGATCGCAGACACTGCTGCATCAATTCGTGGGGAGCGAAACCTCTCCTTGTCCTTATCTGCCAAGGGATAGAGCTTGTTCATGGTCCTGACTCCCTTAAGACCCACTTCTGGCAGGTCCCACTCATTTTGTATTATCCGATCAATTACCCGGTGAACCGGAAACACCACCTGAGATTCCCGCGCTGCTTGAATGACAGGGTCTTCCAACCCCTCCTCCTCCGCCGGCTGTACCGTAGCCTGAAGGGATTCTGTGATGAGTGCTGTAAGTTCGTCCTTCCTGAAGACCAGAATGATTCTCACCTGATCCTCAGGCTCTGGAATTTCAACTTCTTCAAGCTCCTCCATTCCAGATTCAATCTCGAGCTCGGCCTCCTCCGCCTCAGCCCAGCCTGGGTCTGTGGGTGGGTGATCTAGCGGCCAAGCCCTCTTAGGGGCCCTCGCCTGAAGAAAACCCCGTGATCTGGCCACAATACCACGACTCTTTCAGTCTCTGGTCCCTCAAGCAGTGAGAAATAATCAGAGAGTAACACAGAACACAATCACACACAAAGTGCTACTTTCTTTGAGCTCAGAGGGAAAACAACAGACGGTCTATGGACGCAGCACAGTTCCACGTCTGTTGGATTCAAATTCTTCCTCCTGAAAAGCTCTTTTTATTAAAGAAAAAAGGGAAGTATCAGTCATTAATCATAACACAAGGTGTCGCTAGAGTTCTTTCTACAGAGTAAGAGCTGATTACATTGTATTAGATGAAATTTACTTGATTATGACAGAATTATTTATAATTGCAAAGTTGCAAAAATTATGCTGTGTCAGCAGGGACCTATAGTTGACTGTACAATGAACTATGGTTGCGCAGTTCATAGCCTATGTTTACTCTTTATGCTTGCATTAACAATGTTCCCAACCTATTTTAAAGACAGTTACACAGAACTCATGATCATGATATCCTATTCTATTTAAGAGGAAGTAGGTGAAAAGCCAAAATTCTGAACACATTTTAGAGATCTGCATCAAGAAATTCATCCATCTTTAATTACATATTGGGGATTCTGGTTTCCCTTTTACCTGTCCATTTCTACAGTTCTCCCTGTGATTCTATAAAGAATCATTACAAAAGAGTGGTAGCTGAAACATGTCCAATTCCAGAATAAATCTTCTACAGTTAGCTTCATTTTGCAGATGTTCCTTCAGAGTCCTAGGCACATCTGGTCCATAGGTAAGCTCCATCTTGTTCATTGGAGGAAGTTGTTATACAAAATCATGTGACATTGTTTGCCTTTGCTTAGCCTCAATAAGAATGTGTACAGAGAGCAAGACTTTACCAATTATTCTTGTAAGCACTACCTCTTCTAGCAGTGGCCAACTGCTTCTCATAGATCCATCAATAATCCAGAGACTAGTCCCTCATATCATGACAGCAGTCATCACTCCAGATTCTTCAGCAGCATCTTTTCGCACCACGGGCTGTGCCATGCACATCTTAGACAAAGCTTTTTCAGTGACCGTCCACCCAGGCTTCACTGCTGCGCATACATGAGTAGTTCCGCTGGAATCGCTGTTCTTTATCAGGAGTCTCCATATTCAGTAGCATTATCATTCACAGTAGTTTTCTTCTTCAGCCCATAGGATTCAGTGCATACAATATATAATTTGTAAAACCCAACTCTCCACTACAGCATCTCTCTTGATTCCATACAATTGCAAACAAGCACAATTATTTATCCGTAATGACAGTCTTAAATTGTTGAACAGAATTATATTATCTATTGTTAATTACAATACATCTATTGCTAGCACTAAATTATTACATAGTTAGCCTGTAACATACTTTTTATTTTTGCATCTACATTCCTAAATTTATTCTGTTTATTTGCCAAATCAGCTATCGGGGCTCAAAGTTACCTCCTCGGTATTTTCATAGACATTATAACTGTGTTACAAAAGGATTTTGAGAAAAAAAACCACAGAGAGGACATTTGGTCTTCGTTTTGGTATATTCACATACTTTGAACTGTGTAGGTGTTATATACATTGAAAGGCTATACGGTCAAGTATGGTAGTGGAGAAGTGGTCTAGTGGTTAGAGCAGCAGGCTGAGAACTAGGTCAGCCGGGGATCAAATCCTGTTGACACTTCTTGTTATGTTGGACAAGTCACTTACTCCTCCATTGTCGCAGGTCACATCCTATGCAATGGGACTTATTTCAATAGCATATGTTGATGACAGCCCTTAAGCTGTAAATGTACTATTCCATAACATCCTGCTAGACCAGTCCAGACAAGTGGGTTGTGTTCCCCTACCAGCAAATTGGCAGAGACAAAGAACCAATGAAAAGCCCAGGTTTCAATGACATCACCCCCATGCCTCTATTCACCTCAGCCACCAGAGGTCCCTTCAATTTTTTTTGTCTCCAACAGATGGTGGATGGATTTTCTCCTCTCTGAAGAAAATTCTGAAGATTGAGATTTAAAAATTGATTAAACACTCCTGAATGATCACCTTGAGGGTGACTCTCTCACTTGAGCACAATGTGGGAGGCTCCACTAGACTGCGGTCTTTTCGTTAGCCATAGGAGGGAAAATTGGTTCAGCTCCACGTACTTATCATGATAAGAACCTGTTGAGCAGCCATAAATTGGAAGGATATGGAAGAGTGCAGCAGCCTCACACAACCTCAGTGCCCCTTCCCTCCCCTTGTGTCCCCCCTGCTCTCTCCCGAAGATTGCAGAAGGCTCTTAGAGGGATCTGCCTGCCAGATACCTTAAACACAGTGCTGTAAAAGCCAGTGAAACAGTATTGGGAGAGTAGTGTTGAGCCTGGCACGGATCCTCTGCCTGGGGCTCTCAGGGGGTGAGTACAGGCTTGATGTCGTCCTTGTCCTTGTTGGGAGCTCCCAATTCAGTCTGTGTAGGATGCAATTTGGGGTAGATCGTTGACAACCAATGGCACGGTGTGGGGGTTTCCTGCATGTGCTAGTAGCGTTTCTGTATGCGTGTCTTGCCCAAGCGGCTCCAATGTGCATTCTACCCTAACGCCTGTAATGCTCCTTCAGGCCGCCACAGCTTTAGTGCGTGCTGTTGTGATACTTACCTTAACTCTTACGTCTTCTCCAGGAATCGTCGTTTGGCCTGTAGCAAATGTGGTGCCTTGTCTCTGGCTTCTGCTCTTCTAGCATGGCAGCTCCTAAGTTGTCCACTATCGGCAGTGACACAGCATTGGCTTGGCTCGGACAGGGGCAGCGGACTCATCTTCCAAGGCCCAGTTGCCCATCTGGTCTTAGAGCCACACTTCTCTTGGGTCCGATTTGGAGACGCTGGTGAAGGACCTGAGCGAGGCAAAATCTTACCACCTTCTGGAGAACAGGTTCAAGGAGCCTGTGAAGTGGGCAGGCTCCCTTTTTCCATCAGCCTTTGCCCACATGCTGATCGGACACCCAGGGATCTCAGGACTCCCATCACTAACGGCCTGGCAAACCTTTCTTCCCCTCGGCTTACGGATTTCGGGCTCTTTCTCAGTCCTTTTGTGGAGTGCTTGTGCCCAGTGACACCATCCAGTGGAGTACCCTCCCGGGCTGCACAGTGAAGGTTTGGGGGCCCATTCCCTGGTTCTTCCGATAAAGGGCAGTCAGGGGCAGCTCAAGGCAATCTGCTGCCTGAGACGAAGAATGAGATGGCGCCCCCCCCCTCCTTAGAGGGGGCGGGGCTTTTTCAGAACTACAATCAGGGACTGAACCAAACCAAAAAGCCAATTAGATTATATGGAGGGAATGCAAGATGTTTGCACACAGGGCCGTACCAAGCTGCAAACGTGCCCTGTGCGACTTGCAGCTTGGGCGCGTGCCCCCCTCCTCCCCCCATACCTCCATCCAATGCTGCCTGCTCTTTCCCTGCTGCTGCCGCCCTCTGTTTTTTTCACGGCGGCACTGGCAACAGGGAAAGAGCAGGCAGTGCTGGGCGGAGGTATGGGGAGGAGGAGGGGGGGCATGCGCCCGATCTGAAATGCGCCGGCACGTTAAGCAGACCTGTCCCTCCCTGCTCTGACATTGCATTGGAGGAGAGAGGGATGACCTGCTAAAAGTGCTGCGAAAAGGCTTGGGGGCACATTTCAGCTGCCTGCTATTGTTCTGCCAGTCCAAAAAATCACTAAAGCCCCCGTGAAACTTTCTCTAACTATTTTTGTTGGATAGCACCGGAAAGGGACATAGACTAAGAACTATGTTCTCCACTCGGTTTTATCCTATTTAATCGTTTTCTCAAAAACATTTTTTCAAAAGCATTTGCTCAAAATCAAATTTTCAACACTTAGCTGTTTCAAAGAACTGAAGCACGACGTGCACGTTTCGGGTTATACACCCTTTGAAACAGCTAAGTGTTGAAAATTTGATTTTGAACAAATGCTTTTGAAAAACTGTTTTTGAGAAAACGATTAAATAGGATAAAACCGAGTGGAGAACATAGTTCTTAGACTATGTCCCTTTCCGGTGCTATCCAACAAAAATAGTTAGAGAAAGTTTCACGGGGGCTTTAGTGATTTTTTGGAGATGTTCTTATCTTATCACTAATTTAGGGGCTTTTTGTTAGGATTGTTCTGCCAGTGGCAGCAGGGCAACAGCAGACAGCCGAAAAGCGCCCCCCAAGCCTTTGTGCCCTGTGAGGCTGCACCACTTGCACAGGTCTAGGTACTGTCCTGTTTGCACACCAAGGAACTAAAAGAGAGCAAGAATCAACAGCACAGTTTATTAAACTAAATTATAACTCATTTTTATTTTGTTGTTATAAACTGCGGTATGGTTCTTGCGTTTTCTTTTTCAACATATATTTTGCATCCACAGTGGGTGCAGAGCAGAACCAGAACATTCACCCACAGAACTCAATATTTTAAAAAAAAATCTGATTCTGATCATCTCACTAACAACAACCACCACCACTATTCTCCAAAACCAGGCATATTGTGAACTAATACAAAATCCTACAACAAAGAGCAAACCTACCATACTGTCAGCATACATTTCATGCAGCTGTGGACTCTGGTGAATTCAGTCTCCAAAACTTAAACTCTGACCCCTGGTGATGTCAGTCTCTAGGACCTGTCTGCAGCCCCTCCTTGCTAAATCAAGAAGGGCAGACCTCAAAGGGAGTGGCCAAAGACAATAGCAGACCTCAAGGGGAAGTGCTGGAAAGGATTCAGTCCACTATAAAGGACAGACACACTTCCTGTCTCTCTCTCTCTCCCACCATCCAGTGGACATGAAGGACAGGAGGCTCGGATAATCAATTCCCTTCACCCCTCCCCCCCTCTCTCTCTCCTTCATCGGACAGGTTTGGACACTACCATGAGGCCCTGACCCACATGTTCTCTCTCTCTCACACACATGCACACACAGATTCATTGATGCACACTGAAACAGCTCTGTAACAATCACTATATACCTCTGTTCAATACCTATGTATTAAGCCTATTTGTACATAGAAACCTTTCTCCAAGCCACACCTGTTTGCTTGTCTTATTACAAACCCTCCTGCGTCTGTGAAGTGAAATGAACCCAGGATCAAGCTGAGACTAGACCAGAAGATTACATATTCAGAAGATTACACATACCATATCAGCACAAACTTCCAAAACTTACATAAGGAGCCCATCCAAAAAAAGTGTCACTGTAAATACTAAAGTGGGCCCTGGAACATTCATACACCTATATGAAAAGCTGAACAAGCCAAATTACTACAGTACAGATCTTTATGTACAAACTCCATGTTAACAGAACACCTGGCCTCAATCACACACTCACAACATCGACCCTAAGTACAGAATAAGTAACCACAATCTAAAGTAAAAATAAAAATATGTAGACAAAATTTAAATTGAAACCCCAAGAAGCCAGAGTCCACATGCAGTGCAACATCAGATAAATAAGAGATGCAGTTCTCCAATACTGTGTAAAATATAAAGACAGCACAAAGTCCAATCACTAAAATGAAATAAAATTATTTTTTCCACCTTTGTTGTCTGACCATTTTATTCTTTGATCATGCTGGTCCCAATCTGAGACTTCTGCTTTCCTGTCTTCTCTTAGCTCTCTTTCTGTGGTCTATGGTCCATCTGCCATTTCTTTAGTTTTCTTCACTTCCTTCCATCAGCCAATTTCCAGTCCCCGTAACCCTTCCCAGTATCAGCCCCTTTCCTATCCTCCCTCCCAGTACCTTCCAATGTCAACTTGCATTCACATGACTGCCGCTGGTGTCCATACCCTTCCAGTCCCCTTTCTTCCCCACTGTCAAGCTCCTTCTAGTCCAAATACCATGGCAACTCCTCTCAGATCCACTCCCTTCCAGTCCCATTCTCCCATCCCCTCGCATCAGCCCATTTGTAGCCCTAGCCCCGTTTTTTTCCAAGGCCAGCAGCTCTATCCTCCCCTCCCCACCATCAGCCCATTTCCAGTTGAAGCCCCACCCCAATCAGCTCACTTCCAGTGCTAGTCCCCCCTCAACCCCATTACTAGTGCTAGCCTCCCCTAATCAGCCCATTACCGGTCCTACCCCCCCCCCCTTTCCCCTATCAGCCCATTACCAGTCCTAGCCTCCACTAATCAGCCCATTTCCAGTCCTAGCCTCCCCAATCAGCTCATTTCCAATGCTAGCCCCCCTCAGTCCATTACCAGTCCTATCCCCCTCAGTCCATTACCAGTCCTACCCCCCCCCCCATCAGCCCATTACCAGTCCTAGCCTCCCCTAATCAGTCCATTACCAGTCCTAGCCTCCTCTAATCATCCCAATTTCTAGTCCTGACCTCCCCGATCAGTTCATTTCCAATGCTAGCCCCCCTTCAGTCCATTACCAGTCCTAGCCTTCCCTAATCAGCTCATTTCCATAGCTAGTCCCCCCTCAGCCCATTACCAGTGCTAGCCCCCCTAATCAGCCCATTACCAGTCCCAACCCCTCCTTAATCAGTCCATTCCCAGTCTTAGCCTTCCCTAATCAACCCATTACCAGTCCTAGCCCCCTGATCTGCCCATTACCAGTGCTAGTCCCCCATCAGCCCATTATAATCCTAACCCACACTGTCTCTCCTCTCTGTCCAGTATGTCCACCTGTCTCTCCCCTTTGTCTAGTACTTGTCCCCTTGTCTCCCCCTTTGTCCACAATTTTCCCTGTCTCCCTTTGTCCAGTATTTGTCCCCTATCTCTCACCTATGTTTCTCCTTGTCCTCATCCTGTCCCCACTCCCTCCACCTGCACCTCTCATCCAGCGGTGGCGGCGGGGGCACTCTGGCTGTTTTCATTTTAGATTTTGCTGCCTCTGCCGTCCCGATGCATTTTTTTATTCTCAAGAATGCTTGCAGCAAAAAAAGAAAAAGCGGCGGGAAGGCAGAGGTAGGGCAGAGGCGGCAAAATCTAAAATTAAAACAACCGGAGTGCCGCCGCCGCACAAATTAGCCTTATCACTTGCGGCAATCAGGCTGATTTGTTTGATGCCCGGTGGTTCCTGCTAGATGAGAGGGAACCCTTCTCAGTCCCCTCCCTCCCCTCCTCCCTCCATGTCAGCCCCCCTCCCCCTCCCCTCCCCCCTCCATGTCAGCCCCCCTCCATGTCAGTCCCCCCTCCATGTTCTCCGTGCACGGCTTTATTTTCCTGTTCACATTCAGTTTTATTTTTCCACCTTTTCATGGTTTTTTTTCGCTTCACAGCAGTAAAATAAAAAAAGAGCAAGTACTTTAAAGGACAGGGAACACGGAGTGCTGTAAGTGTGGTAGGCGAAGGCCTATGATCCATGCTAATTGAACTAAACAGACAGGCCTAAGCAGCTTGACCTGTAAATGAAGCCTGTAGTTAGGCCCAGAGGAATGAAAACCCCCCTGAATGATGACACCATAGAATTGAAACTTAACTCAGCTTAACTGAACATAGCTAAGCAGAAACGAAACTTAGAAAAGACAGAAAACAGCTCTAATTGGTATTGATAAGGATGTGAGAAGCTTCTATGGAATTAATTAACTTGCTGTAAGAAAGGTTACAGTGCCCTGCTTTCCCACATATTCCAGCTGGATAGCGACCTTGGAGGAGAGAAGTATCAAAGTTAGTGAACTGACCATTGTAATTGGGACTGGAAGGGGGGCAACCAGGTGCTGAGCCCAGTCAAGGGTCCCCATTGGATAGCTACGTAATGGTACCGGGACCAATAGATGGGTGAGAGGGGTTACTGGGACCAATGAAAAGTTTGCCTATGTCTAGAATGGAGAAGAAGTCTATAAAAGTTGCTGTTTTGCTAGAAACCATTGCTCAGCCATTTTGAAACTGATTACTGCTTGAGCCTGTGCACATTAAACTGGCTTGGATCCTTGAAAAGACTCCTGGTTTTATTTATTGCATGCTTATCTGCTGCTACATAAGTAGCTTCTAAATCTTGTCTGACGGCGCTCATAGGAGCATCAGGACTTCCCTATCAGCTAAGTGGGTCATGCGTGCACGGCCCCAGTGTGCAGTGCGTCGGAGCGCGCTTTCCATACAGAGGGTTTGCCGCAGGTGTGCTTCAGAGGGGTGCACGGCAGAAAGGAACATGCGGGACGGAGGAGGGACCTCTGAGGGGGACTGTGCCGGTAAAGCTTTTGGGGAGCCTTCCTGTCTCTCGACGGGCTCCGCCTCCGTGCAACAATGTCCCGCCCCCAAAGGAAGTTGCTTACCATTGTCCCGCCCCCAAAGGAACTTGCTTACCATTGTCTCGCCCCCAAAGGAAGTTGTTTACCATTGCCCCGCCCCCAAAGGAAGTTGCTTACCGGTGTCCCGCCCCCAAAGGAAGTTGCTTACCACTTCCTTTGGAGGCGGGACAATGCTTCACCGGCACAGTCGCGGTTCCCTAAGAGGCAGGGAGCCGCGGCTGCAGAAGAAGGGAGGCGGTGCGTTTGCTGCTGCCGAGACGCGAACTCGGCAGCAACTTGTGCGCTTTTTCATTTATTTTTTTTAACTTGAAGGCGAAGTGAGGCGGCTGTTTTGGGGGCATTTGCCGCCTCACTTCGCCTCATTATAGAGCCGCCCCGCCACTCGGATAGTCTATTCCAGGCCCACGGCGCAGATATAAAGTAACTTGCCTTGAATAAAAGTACGTAAATGTAATAAATGTACGCAAGTTCAGTTTATGCCAAAGGAAATTTACAGAAGAACTTGATTCTGCTTTTTTAAGGTGGTGTTAAGCTGCTCCTGCCTGTGCTATCATGGTAAGTCTCTGGTGCTGAGGTTTGTGGAATAGAGTCAACATACCAGGAGCAAGAAAGTGGGGGGCCCTGGGATAGAGCACCCAGAGTGATGCCTATGGGAGACCCTAGCATAAAACGCTCCTTACCTAGGGCAGGGCAGAGGGGGCCTGGCATAGAGCATGCAGGGTGGGCAAGAAGGTAATGCCTTTGGTGTGTACTGGGATAAGCATGCACGGAGGGTATGCACTGGGATAGAAGCTCACGCACCATGTAAGAAGCCTTGGGATTACTGTTGTTTTGTCTGTCTCTTGATGAATGGAGCATGGACGAATCAAAGTGAAAACGACAGAGGAGCAGCAAGAGGTGAAACGGAAAAAGCGTGAGAAGAAACTGCAGCTCTACACTGCTACAACTAGTTCCATTTTCCAGAAGGTAAGGATGGATCCTGCCACAACTTGTCAGTCCACCTTCCCTCCAGTACTAAGCGTTTCCTCCAATGGAAAGGGACAGTGACAGATTTTTAGAAGCAGGGGCAGACACTCCCTCCCATTCTACCCTTTCCCTCTCCAGTACTGATATTTTGCACCACTTACTTTTTCAGAGAGCATCCCAAGAGCTGGACCAGGAGGCGCTGGAATGGACTAATCAGATTTTGGAGGCTAATCCAGACTTTGCCACACTCTGGAACTTCCGCCGGGAGATCCTCCTACATTTTGAAAAAGAAAAGTGAGTGGAAGACACAATACAATGTGCGCTGAATGGTCCAGTAATTCTCAACTTTTAGTTCCTTGTTGTCATCCTCCCTCTCTATCTGGCATCGCCTTTCTCTTTTCCTCTTTTTGTGCTGTCTGTCTACCTCTACGGCTTTGCTCCCTTTCTCTGTTCCCTTGTGACCTTTTTTTATTAAGCACTGTGCATTCTCTCTCTCTCCCCCATAGTCCCGCTTTTCCTGTGGCTCTTCCCGCTGCACTCCTTGTCTTTAACCTGGCCTGCCGCCTCCTCCCCTTCAGGTCTGAGGATGAGATGCAGAGGATGTACACGGGGGAGCTGTTCCATCTAGAGTCCTGCCTGCGAGTCAATCCCAAGTCCTATGGCAGCTGGCACCACCGTTGCTGGGTGCTGGACCGAATGCCGCAGCCTGACTGGAGCCGGGAGCTGGGACTCTGTAACAGATTTCTGGAGATGGATGAGAGGAACTGTACGTCTAAATCTGGGCTTCTCAAGTTGCACCTGTCTCTCGTCCCCAGTTCCCTGCTCCTGCGACATCCTTTCCTCCCCACGTCTCACCTGATCTTTTTGTCTCTCGCAGTTCACTGTTGGGATTACCGGCGTTTTGTGGTTTTGCGCTCTGAGGTCTCGCCAGAGGAGGAACTGGCTTTCACCCATGGCCTGATCACTAAAAACTTTTCCAATTACTCTTCCTGGCATTATCGAAGCAAACTGCTCCCTCGGATCCACCCAGACCCCCAGCGACAGGGCCGGGTCACGGAGGAAGTTCTGCTCAGAGGTATGGAAGGCTAGGGGGAGAGGAGAAAGAAACCGTTACCTGCCGCTTTTTAATGCTGTCACTTTCCCCTATTCTTCCTCACCAACATCTTTACCACCTCTCCTCTTTTGTTACCCCAGAATTGGAGCTGGCACAGAATGCCTTCTTTACAGACCCCAGTGATCAGAGCGCCTGGTTGTACCACCGTTGGCTTCTTGGCAGAGGTCAGTTATCCCCTGCAGGCCCACCTCCTCTACCCCCTCTGGTGCACCTGCCACCCAATCCATCATATACCATCTGTTCTGTCCATTCCATGATCTGTTTTTCCTGCAGTTACTTTGGGTTGAGTCTACGCTGCCCCTCCATCCATCCCGTGGTAATTCTATGTCCTGTCTGCATTTTCTCTCCCCAGTGGACCGTGAGGTCTCCATCCTTTGCATTTTCGTCAGCCGTGGTGGCGGGTGGCTGTCTGTGGGCTTCTCCCATCCTGTGACCGTGAGTAAAGAGATTTTTATCCAAGATCATTCTCGTGACATAAGCAGTCACTCAGCCCTTACTCTAGGGGGTGGTGAAGGGTCCCGATATTTTGAGGGTCACGAGGCCACTAACAAGATTGCATCGTTATGGATTCTTAGGTTCGCTCAGGATCCGATGACCTCCTTTTGTTCCTGGATGAGACTCCACAGATGGTTTCCTGGCGCACTGCAGAGGGGAAGAACAGTTCGAGCTTCTTTTGGGTATCCTTTAAAGCAAAGTGTGACAGGCTGCTGGGAATGAGCCATACCTAGTGATTTTTACTATAAATATAATGTTGCATGTGGCCTACAAGAAGATACCATCTCTGGAATGGAACATGCACTCTGCCTCTGCTCGCATAACTACATCTGTTTTCCCTAATATAGCTACCCTCAGCTCTGTGACCTGCCTTCAGGGTCACTTAGTGACCTCTGCCCTCAACATACTTTCCATGTGCTCTGGAAGGACGGGGCAGCCCAGAAAGTGTGTGTCATGTATAAAGGTAATAAAAGCCCTCCCATCTGCAGATATACAAATTCTTCTAGTTCGGTACAAGTCGTTCAGTCTGATAATAGGAATAGGGTGAGTGCTGGCTAGAAATCCGCCAGGGAAGCTGGAGGAATGTTCTACCCAGATGAGAAGAATGTAGACAGGTTTTGGGAAAGATGCTGGACTGGTTAACTCATGGATAGCTTGTTTATGTAAACATTTACCAGAAAGTGCGGCTTACTAAGAAGTAGATTTATCACAAGTCAGAGTTTTTTCCTGGAGGACTGAAACAGGCCCAGATTACTCCTATATTGACCAAAAAAGGTTTCGATCCCAAACAAGCGACTTATTGCTCAGTTGTCAAACTACCAATTTTGGCCAAGATTATGGAGGGTCCTAGGATGAAGGTGAAAGGGGATAAACTTGGGAGTAATCTGTGGAAATATTTTTTTTATGGAAAGAGCAGTGGATGCATGGAACAGCCTCTCAGTGGAGGTGGTGGAGAAGAGGACTGTATCTGAATTCAAGAAAGCATGGGACAAGTATTGAGGTTCTTTGAGGGAGAAGAAGGGGTTGCAGAGCTTAAAAGTTGCTATGAATGGGCAGATTGTATGGTCTTTATCTGCCATCATTTTCTGTGTTTATATGTAACAGATCAGGGACCACTTGGCGATACTTAAGTCTTGACCCTGCTCAGCTGGGGTTCCAGACTGGATTTAATATGGAGACTATTCTGATGGCCCTCAGATTATACAAGAAGGGCGCTGGATCAAGGATTATGGCTTCTTCTCAGACCCTCTGCTGCCTTTGCTATAGTTAATCATTATGCTTTGTTGAAGAGAATGGTGCAAATAGGATTCTGTGACCTCACAATAGACTGTGTTCCTTCCCCAATGGAAGATCTTTTTTGGTCACAGATTGGAAGAATTATTCAGACTTTAGAGCTCCAGTGTGGTGGCCTCCAGGGTCACCTTTGTTGCCAGTAGTATTTTAACATTTATATTCCAATTCATCCTTTCAGTCCAGTCCATATGAGTGGGTTATGCTCATCTACCAGCAGGTGGAGACTGAGAACACAAGTTTGAAGTATGCTATAATAATCTGACAACTAACAATAGCCATTATTTCTCAAACTCCAGCAGGTGGTGAGCATAGCCTATGCAGTCTGGTGTTGGATCTGGGTCGACAGCTTTGTTTGCAGGCCAGCGATGCTGAACCTGGTGGTGCCGGGTCCCTTCTCCCCTAGCTGCCCCCCTTCAGTGGGCTCCCCCTTTCCTCCTCCCCAATGTTGGGAGGGGGCTAGGGGTTGAGCAGGCTTCAGTGCCTTTAAGGCTTTGCAAAGAAAAATAATAGAAAAGGCAGAAACAGGAGCAGGTAGCGCCAAAAACCAGCTACAGAGATAGCATGTGGTGTTTGTGAAGAGCAGCAGCCAAGTAAGTCTGGGGATCGGCGCAAAGGCATGCAGCTAGGCACTGGGGGGGAGAGGGGGGTGTGGGGGCTAGAGGCCGTCTTTTCTCCCCGAATTCTTTGTCCTGCTTTACCAGAGCTTGGATAGGGGCCGGAGCCTTCCACGGCAGCTAAGTGCCCATGCCAAGAAAGATTTGGTAGGGTCTTTGGATTCCTTGAACCGTTTGGAGGGGAGAGCAAACATCCTAGAGGAGCAGCCGGAGGAGGGGGAGCTCCCAGTGGGTGCGGATCTTTCTCCAGGATGAGCTTCCCCTCTCTTATTTCAAAGTCCCTGTCGGCTTTGCAAATGATGGAAGAGTCTAGGTTGGAGCTCTCAGAGTCTTCAGTGGATCTGCTGATGGGAGTGCATTTGAAAGCTTCCATTCCAGTCTACAGGGCCTTGAAGACAATGATTGAGGAGGGGTGGAAGCTCCAGATGCAGGTTTGCACATTGGTCGGAGTATGGCAAGGCTCTACCCGATTTCCCCCAGAGAAGAGGAAGAAGTTGCGCTTGCCTTGTATAGATGCGCTTGTGACAGTGGTTACACACAGTACCACCAATCTCTGTGGAGGGTGGTGCGACTCGGGCGGTTAATCCATAGAGATCCCAATTCCTGTAGCAGGGCCATTCCTTTTGCGGGGGACTCCCATGGAGGCTGAGGGGAGACCTCTGGAGCTCCTGGGGCTGCCAAGCCTTCCCAATGAAGGTGTGGGGATTCAGCCTGTGGGCAGTCTCCTACAATATTTCTTTCCCACTTAGGCCCAGATTACGTCAGACGCCTGGGTGCTGGAGGTGATCAGAGACAGTTACGCCCTTGAGTTCACCAGGCCCCTTCCAGATGCCTTCCTGGTCTCACTGTGCCAAGCGTCAGGCAGATCTTAGACAGTGGAGGAAACATTGGAGTGCCTTTGGCAGCCAGAGGCGATCATGCCAGTCCCTCAAGGCGACTGGGGCTCTGGTTGGTATTCCATCTATTTCATGGTTTCCAAAAAGGAGATGTCATGGTGACCCATTCTTGATCTGAAAGGGGTCAACAGGGCCCTGAAGGTCCCATATTTCCACATGGAAACCTTGCATTCAGACATAGTAGTGGTGCAGCAGGGAGAACTTTTGACCTCTCTGGACTTGACCAAAGCTTACTGTACTTACACATTCCTATCCACCTCGATTTCTGTGATTCGCGGTGTGGAGGGGGCATTTTCAAATTCAGGCCTTGCCTGTCGGTCTAGCCCACTGCTCCTCGGGTGCTGGTGGTGGTGGCGGCAGTTTTGCACAAGCAAGGGGTCCTCATCCACCCCTATCTGGACTATTGGATGATTCGGGCAAAGTCATTCCAGGAGAGTCTCAAGGCAATGGCCCTGGTAATCCGACGTCTTCAGGAGTTAAGCTGGATGATCAATTTGGCCAAGAACAGGTTGGAACCCTCTGTGTCCATGGAGTATCTGGGGGCTCGCTTCGACACCCGCAAGGTCATGGTTATCCCTCCCCCTCCCCCCCTTGGATGTGGGACTGTCTTTAGGTGCTGGGCTCTATGGCAGCCACATTGGAACTAGTGCCCTGGGAAAGGTTACATATGCAGGCCCTTCAGACGGCCCTTCTGTCATGGTGGTCTCTCCAGTTGCAGTCCATGGAGGTTCGCCTTCCACTTTGAAAGGCCAGGGCAAGTTTGCAGTAGTGGCTAAGTCTGGAGCAGTTCATGGCAGGAATGCCCCTCGAACCCCTGATGGTAGTGATCACGGATGCCAATCTGTTCGGCTGGAGAGGACACAACCTGTCTCAGATGGCTTAGAGCATATGGAACCAGGAGGACAGGCAATGGTCAATCACTTGGAGACACAGACAGTGTGTCTTGCTCTGGAGGTGTTCTTTCTTCTGCTGTACAAGTGGTGTATATCAATTGGTAGGGTGGCATTTGGAGTTCAGTGGGCCTCTACCCACTGTTTCTGCAGTGGGTAGAGGCCCACTTACTGGTGCTCTCAGCCACCCATGTCGCCAGGAAGGAGAATGTCCAGGAGAATTGACCAAGTTGCAACACTCTGGATCCCAGAGAGTAGGCTCTGTCAGAGTCAGCATTCCAGCGGATTGTGAATTTCTAGGGGCTGCCGGCGATGGACTTAATGGTATCTCTGACGAATGCCAAGGTCAATCGTTTCTTCAGTCACCGCAGAACGCATATGTCCGAGGGACTGGATGCCCTAGTTCAACCCTGGTCAAGTGCAGATCTAATTTATGTATTCCTTCCATGGCCTCTGATCAGTTGGGTCCTGCAGCGGATAGTGTCTCACTGGGGATGAGTAGTGCTGATTGCGCTGGACTGGCTTCAACGTCCTCGATATGTGGATCTGATGCCACTGCTGATAGTGGAGCCATTTCTCTTGCTAGTGGATGTGGATCTTCTTACTCAAGGGCCAGTGCAGATGCCGGATGTTAGGTTTTTGCTTATGGCTTGGTTCTTGAGAAGACTCGGCTGAGGCGCAGAGGCTATTGGCCTCAGATCATTGCTGCATTACTGCAGGCTTACTGGCGATTGACATCCTTGGCCTATGTGTGAGTAGGAGCAGGACCTGGGCATGATTGTGTCTGACTTAAAGTAGCTAAACAGATAGAAAAGGCAACAGCAAAAGCTAGAAGGATGCTTGGGTGCATAGGGAGAGGAATGGCCAGCAGAAGAAAGTAGTTGATAGTGCCTTTGTGTAAGTCTTTGGTGTGATCTTATTTGGCGTATTGTGTGCAGTTCTGGAAACCGCACCTTCAAAAGGATATAAGCAGGATGGAGTCTGTGCAGAGGGTGGCCACTAAAATGGTTAGTGGTCTTCGTTATAAAACATATGAGGACAGACTTAAAGATCTCAATATGTTTAAGAGGAAAGGTGGAACAGAGGAGATATGATAGAGACGTTTAAATACCTCCATGCATAAATGCACAGGAGGAGAGTTTTGTTTGATTGAAAGCGAGCTCTGCTACTTGGGGACTTAGGATGAGGGTGAAAGGGGATAGACTCGGGAGTAATATGTGGAAATATTTCTTTAGGGAAAGAGTAGTGGATGTGTAGAATAGTGTTCCAGTGGAGGTAGTAGAGATCAGGACAGTATCTGAATGCAGGGGCATGGGACCAACACAGGGGATCTCTAAAGGTAAAAAGGGGACTATAGTAGTAGTTGATATGAAAGGGCAGACTAGATAGGCCATGTGTTCTTTTTCTGTGTTTCACATCACAGTGTATGCTGTAGTCACTCGTATAATATGGTCATGTGGAGATTAAGGGATTGGGAGCAGAGGTTTTTATCATCTTGTATGATTTATTTGTTTTATCCTGCATTTTGTAATCCACTTCGTATATTACTATTGAGGCATTAAATTAAATTGCTATGTCACAGGAAGGGGGGGGGCACAATGGAGCTTCAGTCTCTTCTTCCTTTTCCTTCTCATCTCACCGGGAGAAGCAGACAAAGTTCTAAGCCCCATCTCGGTGTGTATCAGAGAGGAAGGAAGGACTCGTTGGGTCATAGCCTCTCCTGTCTCTGTGTTACTGAGTGGGAGGAGCACAATGGATCTTAAGCCCGTTCTTTCGCTATTATTGTATCTTGCTTCCCTCCAGGTCACCAGGAGAGCTGGAACCGAGACTCTGCCACTGAAGAGCAGATATTTAGGTATGTGATGTAGTAGTGCGAGTCCCCTCTGTGTGAGCATACAGATCAGGGCCAGGCCGTCCACTAGGTGAGCTAGGCAGCCGATCTCTATGGGCAGCACAGCGTATATGGCCTGCCACCCCCTCCGTGCTGAGCCGTGCTGCACTGCTGCCGCTGATTCTGGTGGCGGGGTCAGCTAGGCTCTGCAGCAGCGGCCCACAGCAGACCACGTGCTTGGGCACACATGGCCTGCCGCTTCGAAGTTGTGTCAGAAGCGGCAGGCCATGTGTGCCAAAGCATATGGTCTGCTGCTGTTACCGAGCTGCCCCCCAACCCCACCGCCAGAATCAGCGCAATGGGGGAAGGAGCGGTATGGCTTGAAAGGGGAGGGCACGGGGAGGGGGGGGAGTGGCACAGGCAGGGCTTCTGTCTCTGGCAGCAGAAACCCTTGGGACAGCCCTGATACATGTGTTTGCATCCATTAGTGCAATTCCCCTCATGCATATGAATACAGAGTCACCCATTAGCTCAACTCCCTCCATGATGTTGCTTTGTTAAACTACTCTTGAAAAATATTCTTGTAAACAAGTTCTAGCACAAGTTAAATGTATTAAACTGTAAGTTAATATCCTACTGTTATAATGTAAAAATGTTATAATGTAAACCACTTTGATTTAAGGAAGAGGCGGTCTATAAAACCCGTTAAATAAATAAATGTGTGTTCATAGAGCTGTCATTTGCCTTTTAGGTGTGAACTATCTGTAGAAAAGTCCACTGTTCTTCAGTCTGAGTTGGAATCATGCAAGGAGCTGCAGGAACTGGAGCCTGAGAACAAGTGTGAGCGTCTTTATAGTGATGTCACTTCCTGTCACGGAGGCCTCACTTCCTGTCACGGAGGCCGGTGGTAAAGCCACTAATGCTCATTTTAAGAACAAATCGGAGCTATCCAGTTTACACAGACAATGTCTCTGTTTCTAAACACCAGTAAAAAGACAGCTTGGGTACTTGTGGCTAGGTAGTGTTTGTGCGACACATTGTTGACCACCTGTGACTCCAGTGGACTGTGTAGGAGGCATCTCTCTGGCTTCCCCTGGCCCCAGAAGTCCCCTTTCAGAATGTTTCTCTGGTGAAGTTTAAATTCCTAATGGTCTGTCTTCTTTTCTAGGGTGTTTGCTGACCATTATTCTACTGATGCGTGCTCTCGACCCTTTGGGCTATGAAAAAGAAACTCTTAGCTACTTCCAGACACTGAAGGTTAGGAGAGGGCAGGGTGAGATGTCTGAGAAGAGGGAGAAGGCAAAAAGAAGGCAAGGTGGCAGGGTTAAAACTTGGCCAAGAGGATCCTTGGTGGTAGAGGAATGAAGGATAGACTGGGATAGGCACAGAGGACCCTCAGCAGTGGGGAATCAGGGGTAATGCTTGGGACAAGTACAGAGGATGCTCAGTGGTGGGGAGTGAGTGGATAAAGCTTTGGACAGGCACAGAAGACCCTCGGCAGTGGGGAGTCAGGGATACAACCTAGGACAGGCCAGAGGTTGAGGACCTTCTGCAATGGGAGTAGAGGAAAGTGTAAATCCTGGGGCAGGCAGAGTATGTTCGGTGCTGGGAAGTGAGGGGTAAAGCCTGGGGCTGGCACAGAGGATCCTTAGTGGAGGAGAGAGAGGGAGAAAAGCCTGGGGTGGGGAAGTGAGAGCCAGGATCAGGAGGGATCTCTGACAACACACCAAGAAGGGAAGATGGACAGGCCTAGGGGTCTTTATCTGCCCTCCCTCCTTCTGTTTGTAGGCTGCGGACCCGATGCGCTCGGCTTACTTTAACGACCTCCGTAGCAAGTTCCTGATGGAGAATTGTATTTTAAAGATGGAATATGCTGAGTCCCGAGTCATTGACCTGTCACACAAGGTACTGCAGCCATCCACATGCAGCCCCCTCATTGTTGCATCCCAGAGTTCAGAGCTGATCATGGTATTTCAGCATTAGGGAATTTCTTCAGTGTTGGTTTTTGGGATTTATTTGTGTCGGGCTTTATTCAATAAGGGGATGACTTCATTCTTGGGGGGGCAGAAGGGATATGTCAGCCTTGAGGTTTAGGGGAGATACCTCTTTGCATTTTTCTTTGCTGTTTGTTGGGCCAGCTCCTGCAGGTTCCAGAGATCGATGGAACTGTCTTTAGTTAAGACCAAACATATAGTTTCCTAATCGTCAGTCCAGTCCTGCACCTCAGGGTAGTCAACCCCCACAAGCAGCTTGGAGACTGAGCATGACATCTTTTGATGACGACAGTGTACTTGGGCAACTGGCACCACCCACCAGTCCCATTAAGCTCAGTCTCCAAGTAGCTTGAGCGACTGATCCCAGAGATCTGGACTCACTAAAGGGACAACTAAGAAGCCTGTTGGATTACTTTTGAGTTTGTCCTAGGGGGTTTTCTTTTTTTAATACTTTCTTGGGATTGTTTTTTGGCTAACCCCCCCCCCCCCTTATTTGGTGGCCTGGTGTCCTGTTGGGGGAAGCTCCTGCTGTGCTAAATGCGTCAGGCATTGGGGGAAAAAAAAGGGGGCGCATAAAAGGAAAGGGGGACAGGCCAGCCACGAAACTGCAGCTCCCTCCACTCTCCTGCCTCGGTGCCGAAGCCGCTGAATGGCTGAGGAACCTCAGCCTCAATCAGCCAGACAGAGCAGGTGAGAGCAGCCCCCATGCACATGCAACGGGAAGGCCTTGTTTCAGTGCGGCAGTAGTTCTCCAGGTCAGTGTGTGTGTGCGCAGCCTTTAACCGCGTGGCAGAGGGTCCGTGTGCAGCACAGCTCAGCGGGAAGCCGCGCCATTTTATTTACTCAGGCGGGAAAAGGTGCAGTGTTCTCCGTGCACGGCTTTATTTTCCTGTTCACGTTCAGTTTTATTTTTCCACCTTTTCATGTTTTTTTTTCGTTTCACAGCAGTAAAATAAAAAAAAAAAGAGCAAATACTTTAAAGGGACAGGGAACTTGGAGTGCTGTAAGTAGCTTCTAAGTCTTGTCTGACGGTGCTCATAGTAGCATCAGGACTTCCCTATCAGCTAAGTGGGTCATGCCTGCACGCCCCAGTGTGAAGCACGTCAGAGCACACTTTCCATAGAGAGGGTTTGCCGCAGGTGTGCTTCAGCGGTGTGGACGGCAGAAAGGAATATGCAGGACGAAGGAGGGACCTCTGAGGGGGCTGTCCCACAAACTCTAGGGTCCTCACTGGCTATGGGGGCACCAACCCAGAAGGGGAGAGTAGTCGGACCATCTCCGCTTTTGTTGCAGCCCTTTCAGCAGGACATGGCTTCTCCGGGGCCACCCTCCTCCCAGTGGCAGGGGGAGGAGGTACTGGGAGAATCCCCCCCCCCTCGAGTTTGTTTTACTGCTCCACAGGGTGTTTTGCATGAAGCAGCAAGGGCAGGAAAAGTGTGGCCTCTGGCAAGCCGCAGGGGTTTGAGCCATGTGAAACGCCACCCCCAGCCAAGAGATGGCTCAAATGCATTACAGCCGACGAGACCAGATCCCTTCTCTCCGAAGTGGAGGCCGAGGAGGGGTTGGAGCCCGAGGAGCTGGAAGAAGAGGAGGTATCTCAAATAGTCAGGGTCTTTCGTAGGGAGGAGCTGGCAGTTCTCATTGCTGAGTCCCTCAAGACACTCAATATGCCAGCAAGGCGCACAACTAAGGACAAGGC
The DNA here is from genome assembly GCA_033557465.1 of Ichthyophis bannanicus. Lineage (NCBI taxonomy): Eukaryota > Metazoa > Chordata > Amphibia > Gymnophiona > Ichthyophiidae > Ichthyophis > Ichthyophis bannanicus. The sequence continues at coordinate 133,882,082 of CM066048.1, read as the reverse complement.
CTAGGAGGACCCAATCATCCAGGCCGTGCATAAACCTCAGAGAGTGTTTCCTTTTACATAGGGTCATTAAGTGGGATCTTCCTGAGGCCGGGTTCAGAGGATCTCGAACCATGACCCAGTAATATACCCATTGTCGGAACAAGAGAAAGATGTTCCATTTGCCGAAAGTCAACTCCACTATTTCGGCCGTAACCAAAAAAACTACAATTCCTGTAGAAGGCAGTACGGCACCTAATGATGTTCAGGATAGAAAGCTGGATACCCTGTTGAAGCAAGCCTTTGTTAGTGCTCTGTCTTTGCAGGCCTCAGTTTGTGGAACGTTGGTTGCACATGCATGTTTGCGATGGGTGCAGGGCATCTCTGAGTCTGCAGGTGAGTCCCCGGAGCAGGGGGCAGCAGCGAGGCCGGAGTCTGGGGTGGCATATTTGCCAGACACCACCTTTGATTTCATCAGGGGACTTTCAAACAGACTAGCCTCAGTGGTGACGGCTCGTCGTCACTTCTGACTCCGCAACTGGTTGGCAGATGTTTCCTCAAAGGCCCATTTGCGTAAGTTGCCCTTCAAGGGTAAGCTCTTGTTCAGGGAGGAGCTTGAAAAGTTGGTAAAGGACTTAGAGTCCAAGGGGGGGATGCTTTCCAAAGGACAAGCAGAGGCAGGAGCGCAGCTCAGTCCCAAGGAAAGGGCAGCCATGTGAGTTTAAGCGTTTTTGAATGGTGTATTTTACACCGTACCAAAGGGGGGGTGGTTTGTCCCTCAGGACAGCCATTTTGTGGGTTTTGGGGGGCATATAAGGGGCTATTACTCAGCTTCTGCCTCCTCTTCCCAAAAGAAATGCAATGAAGTGAGGAGGGTCCCGGCAGGGGTGTAGCCCATTGGAGGTCGGCTACGGGAGTTCTACCTTGCCTGGGCCCAAATTACATCGGTCCAGTGGGTCCTAGAGGTTTTCTGGGACAGCTACATGCTAGAGTTCGCCAGACTGCTCGTGCCGGCCTTCATTCACTCCCCCTGCAAGGCATGGCAGAAGGCGCAGGCGGGTGTGGGAAAAGCTGGAATGGCTCCTGGAGTTCGGGGCTGTGGAACCAGTACCTGCGGACCAATGCGGCACAGGTCGATACTCCATTTATTTCATAGTACCAAAAAAGGAAGGCTTCTTTTGGCCTATCCTCGATCTCAAACAGGTGAACAGGTGTCTGTGCATACCACGGTTTCATATGGAGACCTTCACGTTGGTTATCATGGCCGTAAGAGAGCGAGAGTTCTTAACTTCTCTAGACCTTGCAGAAGCGTATCTGCATTTCCCCATTCATCCGGATCATCACCAGTTTCTGCATTTTGCAGTGCCCATGGGGCACTTCCAGTTTCAAGCGTTGCCCTTTAGTCTCGCTACAGCCCCCCACACATTCACCAGAGTAATGGTCATGGTGGCAGCAGCGCTACGTCGAGAAGGAATCCTAGTACACCCGTACCTCAACGACTGGCTCATTTGAGCGAAATCCAGACAGAAGAGCAACCAAGCCATGGCAAGGGTGCTCAAAGTCCTGCAAAGTCTCCAAGAGTCATTTGCTCCCTTCACAGGTCCTGGAGTACCTCAGGCCTCGCTTTGATACACTCAACGGCAGGGTCTTTCTGCCGCAAGAGAGAGCGCAGGCACTGAGGCAGCTAGTGTGACACTTCCTCCATATGGCGGAGCCGACAGCGTGGCATTATCTGCAACTCTTGGGTACCATTAGCGGCAGTGATCAAATTGGTTCCATTGGCACGAGCCCACATGAGGCCGTTGCACAGAACTCTGTTGCGCCAGTGGTCACATCAACAGCATCCCCTGTGACAACTGTTCCCTTGTCCACGGGAGGTTCCGAGTGCTTAGATGGTGGCTTTGCCACGAGAATCTAGCAGCGGTACTCCCGTTGGAAACACCGCACTGGGTTCCCTTAACAATGGATGCCAGCCTCTCTGGATGGGGAGCCCTTTGCGAGGGGCACATTGCTCAAGCTCGATGGACCACAGTAGAGAGTGCTTGGCCTGTCAACAGATTGGAAATGAGAGCAGTGCTCCTGGTCTTGCAGGAGTTCCACCCCTTTCTGGCGGGAAAAGCAGTACGGGTTTTCTCCAACAACGGCAAGGGGGCACAGGCAGCGTGAGGATGGAGAGTGAGGCAGAGACATTGCTGGGTTGAGCAGAAACCCATCTTCAGGCAATCTCAGCAGCACACATAGCAAGGACAGAGAACGTGATGACAGACTATGCGCTTAGACGCAGGGGAATGGCAGCTAAACCAAGCAGTCTTTGAGCAGCTAGTACACCAATGAGGGGTTCCAGTCATGGATCTAATGGCAACCTTTGCATTGGCCAAACCGAACAGGTTCTTCAGTAGGCGAAGAGAGAATGTCAGAAGGCCTGGACATGCTTATGTAACGATGGCCCAATCAAGGACTGCTCTATGTCTCCCTCCCTGGGTGCTCATAGGACGAGTAATTCAGAGAATAGAGGCGCACCGCTGCTTGTCATCTTGATTGCTTCGGATTGGCCACGGTACTCATGGTACGCGGACCTAATCAGCTGCAGGCGGACCAGCTGTGGAGACTCCTAGGCGGCTGGATTTACTGTATCAGGGGCCTGTCTTAATGCCCCAAGTGGATCGATTCTCACTTATGCATGGCTCAGTTGAGAGAGAGCACCAGTAATATCCACGCTGCTCAGAGCCAGGAAGAGGTCCAAGTCGCTGTCCTACATTTTGAGTGTGGAAGAAATTTGAGGCCTGGTATATAGAGAGAAATTGCAGGCTGTTGACAGCATCTGTTCTGGAGGTGCTGGCGTTCATTCAGTCCACACTTGAGAAAGGGCTGGCAGGTGGATCGCTCAAGGTACAGGTGGCTGTGTTAGTATATTACCGGGGCAGGATCCAAGGGGTGTTCTTGGGAGCGCATCCGGATGTGGCTCATTTTCTGAAGGCGGTTAAGCAGCTCTGTCCGCCATTAAGATCTATAGTGCCTCCCTGGGATCTCAATTTGGTATTTTCTGCTCTGACGAGAGAGCCGTTCGAGCCTCTAGGTTCATGTACCCTGAAGAATTTGACGCTTAAGACAGTACTTTTGGTAGCAATCTGTTCGGCCCACAGGATTTCAGAGCTCCAAGCATTGTTATGTAGAGAGCCTTTTCTTTCCTTCTTGAGGGAGAAAGTTGTGCTATAGCCGGTGTCCTCCTTTTTGCTAAAGGTGGTGTCAGCGTTTCACCTGAATCAACCAGTCACCCTACTGGTGCTGTCTGGGTTGGCCGAAGAGTTGGCGGATCTGCAGTTGTGGTTCCTCAATGTCAGGAGAGCATTGAGGCGGTGTCTGAAAAGAACGGCTTCTTTTCGAAAGTCGGATTGGCTGTTCTTTGGAGGGCCTCGTAAGGGAGAGTCAGCGGCGAAGGCCTCCATTTCTAGATTGATTAGAGGTGATTGCATCAGCGTGTATGTTGCAAGGAAAGGTGACCCTGCCGGGATTGCGAGCACATTCAACCAGGGCGCAGGCAGTGTCCCACCAGGAGATATCTGTTGGGCAGCCACCTGGTCATCTCTTCATAACTTTGTGAAGCATTATAGGCTGGATGTACAAGCAGCGGGGGGGAATACGAGATTCGGGTCAGCGGTGATTCAGGCTGGGCTTTCAGGTCCCTTCGAAGGTTAGTACTGCCCTGTTACATCCCTGAGATGCGGGACTGGACTGGAGGGGACGATAAGAAAGGTGAAATTGGGCCTTACCTGCTAATTGGCTTTCCTTGAGGAACTCCAGTCCAGTCCTGGAACCCTCCCATTTTGCTTTTATAAGCGGCTTTCGTGACCCCAGACCTGAAGAATCTTATGTTTTATATACAAGGTCTAGGGATTTTTTTTCTCCTGCAACACAGTGTTAGTGGAGGAGAGGTGCATTCATGTTTTGGTTTGTAAGAGCTCTAGCCTGGTTGTTGGCATGGAGATTTGTGTTTGGACAGGTAAGCTGCTCTACATTTGGAGGGCCCCCGGTAAGGAGCATCATGGGGGCCCCAATATAGTTTTGGTTTCCAGTGCTAACTTCTTATTTTTTGCTCCTGTGAGTCTTTTTTTTTTTTGTCAATAGGTTACTGGTTCTGGTGGGTGGTGCTACTGCCTAAGTATCCTGATGTCATCAAAAGATGACATGCTCAGTCTCCAAGCTGCTGGTAGGGGTTGAGTACCCTGAGGTGCGGGACTGGACTGGAGTTCCTCAAGGAAAGCCAATTAGCAGGTAAGGCCTAATTTCACATTTGGATCTCCTCTCTCTGCCTCAAGATGTTCCTCCTCCCTGTTTTTGTGTTGGTATTGCAATTAATTTGTTGGCGAGGTTACTGAGGTCCTAAACTTGTCTCCTTCCCAGGATCTGACAGTCTTATACCACGAGGAGCATCTCCTATTGGTTACCCACATGAACCTCTCAGCCAATCAGCTGCAGGCTCTGCCCAGGGCTCTAGCCATGTTGCGATGTCTGGAGGTGAGAATCGCCTCTGCTCTACTTGTCTTCTCGCTTCAGCATGTTCACACTAAAGTCTTCTGTAGTCTCCTTTCTGTTTTTCTTTGGGGGGGGAGGTTTCCCTTCTTATTTTTTTTTCCAGCCTCTCTCTATTTTGTCTCATGTCTTCATTATGTTCTCAGTGTTCCTGTCTTGTCTTTTTTTCTTTTTTGCTTTTTTTCACTATATCCTCTCTCTCGTGTTCTCTTTCTTATTTTGTTGTCTTCTCTTTTCTGACGACCTTTTTTTCTTACTGTCCTTGCCATTCTCTGTTCTCTATCTACTTTTCCTCTTTCTTTTCTCTCCTTATTGTCTCCTTTCTTTTCTCTCTCAGCCTGTCTATCCCAGTTGACTATATAGGTGACTATTTGATTTCTGATCTGTTATTGATCAGTCTTCTATAGTTCCTGATGCTATTTAGTGACTGGTCCGTGTTTGTCACAGCATAGCAACAAGCCTATTGAATGCAGAATACTGCTCGTTTTAATGTATTGTACATTTTAGTGATGGGACTGGCAGATGGTAAATATTGTTGCCCATTGAGCACTCTGAATATTTTACTGGCCGGCTGACAATCTGTATTATCGAGACGTCTTCAGAGAGACTAGTGATAAATTTCTCATTTATTTCTCACCTTCAGGTGCTAGAGGCTGATGACAATATTATCGAGTCTTTGGAAGGACTGTCACATCTGCCCAAGCTGGAAGAGGTTTCTTTAAGAAACAATCGTATCCTTAAACGAGTCTGTCATATGTAAGGCTGAGGTTCTGCGGTGTGTTGTGAAACCTGGCACCAGTGTACCACTGTGCTCAGAGGCTGTGAGTGCAAATCTTGGCACTAGTGCACTGAGTGTGTGGATCCTGGTGTTACTTTGAGAGAGGAGTGTAGGGTGTTATAGAGGGAGGAAGCTATGACAGCAACTGGCTTCTTCCTTGACACACGTTTTGCTTCCAGGCATTCATCAAGTCTCTGATCTTCAGCCCCTGGCTTCATGTCCCAAGCTGTCCATACTGAACCTCCAGGGGAATCCCGTGTGCGGCAGCCCCAGCGTTCGGTCTGAGCTAGCACTGCTGCTGCCCCATGTCCCAGACATCATGACATGATTGTCCACTATTGCCCTGCGACAGGCCTGAGCCGAGATGTATTTATTATTGGCAGGGTGCTGAGTGAGCTGACAAGGGGGACTGTGGGGATGCGGAGATCTCGCTGTACCTGCTCTTAATGAAATTAAATTGAAACAGCCAGAAATGTGAGCAAAAATTGTCTCTATCTCCTGCATTGTCTGTGAGCCTCCTCCCTACCCCTATAACTGCAGAGTACAGTCATAGATGATTGTAGTTTATATATTTGATATTGGAATTTTTGATTTCTGGTATATCTCTGCGGTTTACAAAAGTAAAATATGGGAGAAAACACACCAAAACACTGCAAGGGAAGGAAAACACAAGGAAATTGCAAGGGCTACAAGAGGAAAAGAGGGAATCAAAGCTTGCTCAGAACAAAGGAAGGATAAAATATTTTCTTTAAAAAAAAAAAAACGGTGGGAAAGCATGAAAGAAATGAAGTGTCTTAAGAGCAGCCTTAAATTTACAAAGAGGAGACTCCAAACAAACTTCAGGAGGTGGCATATTCCACAAGATGGGAACATGAACCACAGTATGCGATGGAACAACCAGCAGACTCTGCCGTGAAGAACAAAGTGACCGAGAAGGAATAGAAGGCACTAAAGAAAAGTCCAGTATAATAAACCCGATGAAGAAAGTAAAAGAACACAAAAACAAACTGAAACCAATGTTCAGCGTATAATAATGGAGTTGCATGATCAGATTTCTTACCCCATGGAGGAGCTTAACAGCAGTGTCTGAAGCAATTGGAGACGCAAAAGCAGTTTCTGAGGTGAACATGGAGTTACAGTAATCTCGGTGTGGAGGGAGGACTGAATGCAGATGGAATGGCTTTAGACAAGGAAGATCTTGTCTTGCTAATCTGATATGTTTTTTTGAAGGAGTGAATAAACAGGTGGACAAAGGTGAGTCGGTTGATATAGTGTGTCTGGACTTTCAGAAAGCCTTTGACAAGGTCCCTCATCAGAGACGTTTGGCAAAACTAAAGCGTCATGGGATAGGAGGCAGTGTAATATTATGGATCGGGAACTGGTTAAAAGATAGAAAGCAGAGGGTAGGGCTGAATGGCCAATTTTCCCAATGGAGAAAGGTGAATAGTGGTGTACCCCAGGGATCTGTACTGGGTCCGTTTTACTTTTTGACATATTCATAAGTGACCTGGAAATGGGAATAACGAGTGAGGTTATCAAATTTGCAGACACAGAACTGTTTAAAGTTGTTAAAACCCAAGAGGATTGTGGAAAACTGCAGGAGGATCTGGATAAATTGGAAGACTGGGCATCCAAATGGCAGATTAAATTTAATGTGGACAAGTGCAAAGTTATGCACCTAGGAAAGAACAACCCACACTATGGTTACACAATGCAAGGTTCCACATTGGAAACCACCACCCAAGAAAAAGATTTAGGAGTCATCATGGATAACATGTTAAAAAACCCCCACCCAGTGTGCAGCAGTGGCCAAGAAAGCAAATAGAATGCTAGGTATCATAAGGAAAGGAATGGAAAATAAAATAAAGGATATTATAATGCCGCACCTTGAATATTGTGTGCAATTCTGGTCGCCGTATCTTAAAAAGGATATAGCGTTATTAGAAAAGGTACAGAGAAGAGCCACCAAAATGGTAAAGGGGATGGAAGGCTACTCCTGTGAAGAGAGGCTACAAAGGTTAGGGCTCTTCAACCTGGAAAAGACACGGCTGAGGGGAGATATGATAGAGGTCTATAAATTAATGAATGGAGTGGAACGGGTAAACTTAGATCGATTGTTCCTCATCGTCTCTCCGGGCCAGTCCAGGTACAGTTGGGTAGTCAATCCCTTCTAGCAGCTGAGGACTGAATGCTGAAAAGTTTTGCAGGCAGATTCAATAGCTCCCTCTGGTGTCAGAAAGTCAGTCTTCAGTCCTCAGCAGCTAGAGTGGACGTATCTCTGGCAGGCTCCCAGGAGAGACGAAGTGGATCAGTCAGGTTTAGTTAGTGTATATAAAAAAAAAAAAATTAATAAATAGTCCCATAGGAAACCTTTCAGGCTTTAAGGCTTGGACAGCAACAGGCAGCTTAACTATTCCTATTTGAATACAGGAACCTTGCTCACTGGCCCTAGCAGGGCATCATAGCAGGTGGTTTTTTCTTGTCTCCCCCAACGGGGGGAGTGATCGGGAACACGATTGCTTCAGCGGTCCTTATTTTAATTTAACTTTTTTGTTTTTGCTAATTTCGGAGGCAGAGCCTGCTTCCGCGGATCCGCTGAAGCTACTGCGGGTTGTCAGGAGCTGGGGGCCTCAGTATCCTCTTCCCGCATTGGTTCCCCGAGTCTCATTTTCGCTAGCAGTGGATCTTTAGAGACTATGCCTGTCTGCCTTTGCTGGAGGTGAGTTTGACATTTCTTCTTGATCTAGTTGTGGGCTTCGTCGTTCGTGCAGGTCTTCCCTGGTCCGTTTTTCCATTTCGGTGGGATTTGGCAGGCGGCCATTTTCTAAGCGCCGGGACCTTGGTTTCTTTTTTCCTATACTCCGGACGTTTCCTTGGGCCGGGGGCGTCGATTTTTGTTTACTTTGTGCGTTCGGGTTCGGATGGAGCCTTCAGTTTCTGGGGATTGCGCGGGTGACAAACTGCAGGGGAAGAAGCTGTCACAGGCTGCGGCGGCTTCTCTTCCTTCTGATGTCGCGTCTGTTCCCGCGCTTTTGCAGCGCTCGGGTAAACGCAAGTCCAAATCTCATAAGAAGATTTCAGTGCCAGGCCCTGCTCAGCCCTTGTCCTCCGCTTCTCAGGAAGCCCTAGCTTTTTTCCAGCCTGAGTTTATTTTGGCTTTACACAGAGCCTATTTATTGAAATTGTCTCCTCCTTTGGTGGATGCCTCTGTAGGGGATCAGAGCCCTTCCATTCAGAGGGAATTTAAATTAAGCGACCCGGGTGAGGGCCCCTCGACTCAGTTGCCTGGGGGGGTCCTGTCTCCGGATGGCTGGAATCCTCCATCCCTTGCTTCCCCGCTACCTGAGGAAGGGGAACTCTCCTCAGAGGGGGGTCTGGACTCTTGGCCCCAGGAGTTAGAGGACGGGGAGCTGGGGCCGGGAGAGGATCCTAATGTCTTTCGAGTATTTCGGAAGGAGGAGCTGGGGGCACTGATCGTTCAATCGCTGGCAGCGCTAAATATTGTGCCTCCTTCTTTGCAACAGGAGCCTCTCGAGGATCCCTTATTGCAAGGGTTTAAAGCAGAACAGCGCTGCTTCCCTATGCACAGAGTGATTAAACAAATGATTGAGTCTGAGTGGGAGTGCCCGGAGGCTAGCTTACATGGGGGGCGTTCCATTGCCCGCCTTTACCCGGTCCCTCAGGAGGAGAGGGAGTTGTTGAAGATGCCTAAGGTCGATGCTCTTGTGTCTGCGGTTACCAAAAAGACCACCATCCCGGTGGAAGGAAGTGCGGCCCTGAAGGATGTTCAGGATCGAAAGTTAGAGGCGTTTCTTAAGCAAGCTTTTGATGCTAATGCCTTAGCCTTGCAGGCATCGGTTTGTGGGGTGTTTGTGTCCCGAGCCGCGGTTCGCTGGAGTCAAGGGGAGCAGCCTGTCCTGAAACAGGAGGATGCATCTCCGGAAGGCGCTAAGCTGGAATCGGCGGCGGCTTATCTTGCGGATGCATTTTATGATTTGATCAGGATTTCTGCTAAAGCCATGGCCTCTGTTATAGCGGCTCGGCGTTTTCTTTGGTTGCGTAACTGGGCGGCAGATACTTCCTCTAAATCCCGTCTCAGTAAGCTGCCGTATAAAGGCAAGCTGCTGTTTGGAGAAGCTTTGGAGAAGATTGTGAAAGATTTGGGTGACTCCAAAGGCGGTCGTCTTCCAGAGGATAGGCCTAGAGGGGCTAAAGCAAAAACTGCAGAGGGGGCACAATAGAGAGGTTCGTCGATTTCGTGGTTCCCGGTTTGTGCCTTATCAGAGGGGTTGTTTTCCTTCCAAGGGTCAGTCCTTTCGGGGCGCCCGGGGGTTTAGCAGAGGATTCTTCGGTTTTCAGCAACAGCCCTCTAAGAAGCCGCAATGAAGGGGGGCTGGTCCAGGCGGAGATTCCGGTAGGAGGACGTTTGCAGGACTTTCTCTCCGCCTGGGCCGCCATAACCTCCGATCTCTGGGTCCTGGAGATCATCCGCGATGGCTATGCTCTGGAGTTCACGGCGCCAGTGGCGGATGCCTTTGTGTTCTCTCACTGCAGTACTCGGGCGAAGAGACAGGCGGTCGCGGACACCCTGCAGCGCTTGTTGCATCTGCGGGCAGTGGTTCCCGTTCCCTCTGACCAGTGCGGTGTCGGTCGATACTCGATTTACTTTGTAGTGCCCAAGAAGGAGGGCTCGTTTCGCCCGATCCTCGATCTCAAACACGTCAACCGCTGCTTGCGGGTGCCCCATTTTCGCATGGAGACCCTCCGGTCTGTTGTTCGAGCGGTGAGACCGGGAGAGTGGCTCTCTTCCATAGATCTTACAGAGGCCTACCTTCATATTCCCATTTGCCTGGAGCATCAGGGCTATCTGTGCTTTGCAGTCCCCATGGGACATTTTCAGTTTCGGGCCTTGCCGTTTGGTCTCGCGACGGCTCCCCGCACCTTTACCAAAGTTATGGTAGTGGTGGCGGCAGCACTTCGCAAAGAGGGCATCCAGGTCCACCCCTATCTGGACGATTGGCTAATTGGTGCGGGTTCTCGGGAGGAGTCCGTCACGGCAACGGCTCGGGTGGTGCATTTCCTGGAACACCTCGGTTCGGTCATCAACCGGACAAAGAGTCACTTACTTCCGACGCAATGGCTGGTTTACCTCGGAGCGGTTTTCGACACAAAGGAGGGTTTGGTTCTTCTGCCGCTGGAAAGGGGGCAGAAGTTGATAGCCCAAGTAGATGCGTTCCTGCAGCTCCGGGCACCATCGGCATGGCGGTATCTGCAATTGTTGGGGTCGATGGCTGCCGCCTTGGATCTTGTACCGTGGACCAGGGCACACATGCGTCCTCTGCAGCACTCCTTGCTCTCCAGATGGTCTCCACAGCTGCATCCGCTCTCTCAAAGCCTTCCTTGCACGGAGGAAGTTTGCCTCGGTCTGCAATGGTGGCGGCTTCCGGCTCATCTTTATGCAGGTGTGCCACTACAGGATCCGGAGTGGATTCTGGTCACGACAGACGCCAGTCTGTCCGGCTGGGGGGCCCATTGTCTGTCTCAGGTAGCGCAGGGAATGTGGTCCTTGGAGGAGAGCGGATGGTCTATCAATCGTCTGGAGCTGAGAGCGGTTCATTTGGCTCTTCGCTTCTCGGCGCTAATCTCACACCGGGCGGTTCGGGTGTTTTCCGACAATCTGGTCACTGTGTCCTACGTCAACAAACAGGGCGGCACCGGCAGTGTTCCGTTGCTTCTCAAGAGCGGGGCCCTTCTGCAGTGGGCGGAATTGCATCTGTCGGCCATTTCGGCGGCTCATGTAGCTGGGAAGGACAATGTTCAGGCCGATTTTCTCAGTCGCCATTGCCTGGATCCCGGAGAGTGGGAGCTGAATGCGGGCATCTTCCACGACATTTCCCTTCGCTGGGGTCAGCCGGTGATGGATCTCATGGCGACCCTCTCCAATGCCAAAGCTTTTCGGTTTTACAGCAGGCGCCGGGAACACATGTCGGAGGGCCTGGATGGTTTGGCTCGGTCCTAGCCGGAAGATCAACTTCTGTATGTGTTTCCCCCTTGGCCGTTGATAGGTTGCGTCATTCGGAAAATCTCTCTTTACAGGGGCAGGGTGATTCTCATTGCTCCAGATTGGCCCAGGCGATCTTGGTATGCGGATCTAGTGCGGATGCTAGTAGCTCCTCCTTGGCGGTTACCCCCTCAAATCAATCTCTTGAGTCAGGGCCCAATCCTTATGCCTCAGGTGGACTGATTCTTGCTTACAGCTTGGCTCTTGAGCGGGACTGGTTGCGGCGTAGGGGGTACTCTGAATCGGTGATCTCTACGATGTTGGAAGTCCCGGCGTCGTTCGACCTTATCCTACATTAGAGTTTGGCGCGTTTTTGACGCGTGGGCTCTGGACCGGAAAATCGCCCCCCGTTCCGCGGGCTTACCGGACCTCTTAGCGTTTCTTCAAGGAGGTTTGGATAAGGGTTTGGCTCTTAACACCCTTAAAGTACACTTGGTGGCCTTGGCGTGCATCCGGGGTCGAGTGCAGGGCTGGTCTCTTGCGTCGCATCCAGATGTGCAGCGCTTCCTTCGAGCGGCAAAGAATATTCGTCCGCCTCTTCGGCGGGTGGTTCCGCCTTGGGATTTGAACTTAGTGCTTGAAGCCCTCACCGGTCCGCCGTTTGAATCGCAGCCGTCCGGTTATATAAGAGAGTTTACTTGGAAAACGGCTTTCCTGGTGGCTCTCTGCTCGGCTAGGAGGGTCTCGGAGTTGCAGGCGCTTTCCTGTAGGGAGCCGTATCTGCGGTTTTCAAAGGAAAAAGTCGTTCTACGGCCTGTTCCCTCTTTTCTGCCGAAAGTGATATCCGGCTTCCATCTTAATCAGGTCGTTTCGCTTCCTACGTTTCCATCCTCCGACGAAAGGCGGGATCGGACGCTTCGAAAGTTGGATATGGGGCGTGTTCTTCGAAAGTACCTTCGGCTTACAAAGCCGTTTAGAAGATCAGATCGGTTGTTTGTGTTTGGGGGTCCGCGTAAAGGTTTGGCGGCGACCAAGGCTTCTATCGCCCGATGGGTTAAACGAGCGATAGCTGCAGCTTATGAGGCGCGAGGCCGGTCGCCTCCGCGGGAGCTTCAGGCTCATTCGACTAGAGCTCAAGCGACTTCTTGGGCGGAGATGACTTTGACTCCGCCAGCGGATATTTGTAGAGCAGCGGCCTGGTCTTCGCTACATACTTTCACGAAGCACTATCGGTTGGATGTGCAAGCCCGGGAGGATGCTGCGGTAGGTGCTTCAGCTATTTTGGCGGGGCTCGCAGGACCCTCCCCAGTTTAGGTACTGCTTTGGTACTGCCCAACTGTACCTGGACTGGCCCAGAGAGACGATGAGGAAGGAGAAATTAGGCCTTACCTGCTAATTGTCTTTCCTTGAGTTCTCTCCGGGCCAGTCCAGGTCCCACCTCAGTGTTCTGCGAGCGCTGGTTCGCATGGGGTTTCTTAGGGGCGTTCAGGTTTTTCATGTGTTTTTTTGGGCGCATCTCGGCGCTACTGTGCCCTATTCGCGCTTGGAAGAGGATATTGATGTGTTCACGCTCCCGGAGGGGGGTACTCTTCGTTTTTGGAATTCCAGAGCTGCCCTGCTACGGTTGATGAGAGGGTGTGTTTTGGTTCTACGTCATTCGGAGTTGCCCGTTCGTTTGGTTCTATTTTTAGATATTTTTTATTTTCTTAGTTAGCGGCCGGTGGATTCTCTTCCTACTCTGCTTTGACAATAGTTAACTGACTTTCTGACACCAGAGGGAGCTATTGAATCTGCCAGCAAAACTTTTCAGCATTCAGTCCTCAGCTGCTAGAAGGGATTGACTACCCAACTGTACCTGGACTGGCCTGGAGAGAACTCAAGGAAAGACAATTAGCAGGTAAGGCCTAATTTCTCCTTTATGCTATCAGAATATAGAAAGACTAGGGGACATGTAATGAAGCTACAGGGTAAACAATTTAAGACAAATAAGAGAAAATATTTTTTCACTCAACGTGTAATCAAACTCTGGAATTTGTTACCGGAGGATGTAGTAAGGGCTGTTAGTGTAGCTGGGTTTAAAAAAGGTTTGGACAAGTTCCTGGAGGAAAGGTCCATAAACCATTATTAAAAAGGGACCCAGGATATCAATGATTGACCCAATACAAGTATTGTGGAACCTGTTTCTTGGGGATACTGCTAGGTACGTATGACCTAGATTGGCCACTGTTGGAAACAGGATACTGGGCTTGATGGACCTTGGTCTGACCCAGTATGGCATATCTTATGTTCTTATGGGATAAGAGAGAGAAAACTGTGCATAGTATTTGAGATCTCTATCGAGAACACCTAAAACCTCACTCGAATCCTGCAAAGCAAGCCTGGTTCCAGAAATGGTAGAAAGCAAAGATGGATCCAGAATAGTAGCAGACCTCTGCTTTCTTGATATTCAACTTAACAGCATTGGACTATAGCCCTGAAGCAATAACATTCAGCTTGGAAGATGCTTCAGCAATAGATTGTGAATGCGAAGAAGTGAAAGGGAGGAGGGGCCTAGTGGTTGGGGCCAGTTGCCTCGGGCTAGGGGTTCAAATTCCAATGGAAGACAGCAACCTAGGGCCAGAGGGACTGGGGTTTCTAGTCCCACTGACACTCCTTGTGGCCTTGGGCAAGCCACATAACCCTCCATTGGCTCAGATATAAAAACAGATTGTTAGCCCTTCAGGGACAAGGGAAATATATACCGTACCTGAATGTACACCACTTTACCCGGTGAAAAGCGGTATATAAGCATTGTTAAATAAATAAAATATCGGCATAAATCAAGAATACTAAGCTCAAGGAGTCCAAAAAATAAGCCAAAGGAGCATGATAAATATTGGAATATGGGGCCCAGCAGACCAGACAGTTGTGCAGCAAAAGGCAGCATGGTGCAATGTGTCCTGCAGTACCCATCACACAGAAGTCACCATCCAACAGGGGAGGGGGATGTCCAGCAGGGGGAAGCATGGTGTAGCCTGTCCTGCAGTACCCATCATACAGAAGGTCACCGTCCAGCAGGGGGGCAGCATGGTTTCCAATTCATCCTGCTAGACCAGTCCAGACAATCGGGTTATGCCCCCCTGCCAGCAGATGTTGGAGACAGAGAAAAAACTGCACCAGAAGCTGATTGGCTAAGATCCGGTGCTCATATAGGTCTACCCCTAGGGGTCACCCTCAGTATTTTCTCTGTCTCAGCAGATGATGGTGCTTTTCTAATTCTTGCTTAATTGTTAGCTTCACTCCTTCCACCTAATTGCCTGGAAGTTGCAGGGCTCACAAGAGGTGTTCCCCTGCATTGCCCAGCCTCATTGATCCTCAGCTGTAGGAGCTCCTGGTTGTGGAATCAGTTGAGCTCCTACCACCCCCCCGGAGATCTCTTCACTGGCTCCAGGCCAGGAGGGCCTGATCTGCCAGACGCACGGGGTTGCCCTCAACAGCTCTCCAGCTTTGTGCTTTTTTGTGGCTCCCCTGCTCGACTTGTAAACAGGGAATACTTAAGCTTGCTGACTGTACTCCTTCTCCCCTCCGCCTATCGTTGTGCTTGGGGCAATTTTTTGAGCTGCTGAATTCTTGGCTCTGGAGGACCAGGGGCTTAAGGAGAGCGTTCCGATCACCGCAGGGACATTTTTAGAGGCAAAATACGCCGTAGCGGTGCCCCGTTGCCACACTGCCGTTTTTGCCGCGATTGTGCAATAGTCGCAATCGCCAGGTCTCAACAGGCTTGTCTTTGAAGCGTGGCTGCCTCTGGCTCCAGGGCACTTCTCCCACCCATATTTCGCCGGTCTGCCTCCAGATCCCTGCTGTTTTTTTGAGTGTGCCGTTTTCGCAGACTTTTCTAACAGCGGCCATTTTGTGTTTTTCCTTCCTCATGGCTGCCTGCATCGGCCATCTTGGGCTGCAGCTTTTTCTTTGCGGATATCTTCAAAATGCCATCCTCCTCAATGCTGCATCGGTTGCAGCAGAAAAGCTAAAGATCTCAAGGATAGGCTCTGTGGGACCTGTTCTGCCCACACACCTGAGTCTTCAGCTGCATCGGCTCCTCCTGCCTTAGTTGCAGCTGCCAGTCCGCACTCAACTCATGCAGCGGAGGGACTTACTGAACCTCCCCTGTTGCTTCTGAAGACTACTAATGTGGCATCTCTAGCGGGAGAAGAGCCTCTGCCATCCTCCGATGCTCAGTTTTTCACTTTTTAAGCAGGCGTGGTCCCTCTGGCTCTCGGAGCTTTCTGCGTCCGGAGCAGCAACACAAGTTTTGCCTTCCAATGTGGCTAGCGCACACTTGCTTTCCTGTAAGCACTCCCGTGGTGAGTTGCTTTCTAAATCTAATACCCGGGCCCCCAACTCAAGTTGGACCAGAAGACAATATATCTTCGGGGGATTCGGATCGTGAGGATGGGGAATACTCCCCCTCAGTTGTCTCGGCTGACAGCCAGGGAGATGCCCAAGATCTCCGTCTTTTTCCATAAGGACGAGTTACCGGCACTCATTGCCTACATCGGGGAAGCTTTATGCCTGTCGGATGCTCCTGCGTCTCAAGAGAGTCAACCTCAATCGGATCCCATCTTACAGGGTATCCGAAAGCCCGCAAAAGCTTTTCCTTTTCCAGCAGAGCTGCAACAGATGGTATCACAAGAATCTGAGGTGCCGGATGCAGCCTTGCGCGCATGGCATGCCGTCTTGGCCAGTTTTATCTTTGGTCTCCCTCAGATCACAATAAATGGCTCGCCTATCCCAAGGTGGATGCGCTGGTGACCGGTGTCACCAAGCATACAACCATCCTGGTAGAGGGAGGTGCAGCTCTGCGAGACCAGCAAGATAGGAAAGTTGAGAATCTTCTCAAGGTGGCCTTTTCCGCCTCGACGGTAGCGCTCCAAGCCGCTGTCTGGTGGTCTCAGAGCTCGGGCCTTGCTGCGCAGCCTTCAAAGTTTGCCAGAAGACCCGGCCCTGGTTCGCCTCGAGTCTGTCACGGCTTACTTAGCCGATGCCTTCTATGATTTGCTCAGGCTCTCGGCTTGTTCTATAGGATCGGTCACTGTGGCCCAACGATGGCTCTGACTACGCCAGTGGTCTGCAGATGTCGCCTCAAACGCAGCTGTCTAAGCTGCCCTTTAAGGGTAGGCTACTCTTTGGGGATGATCTGGACAAGTTGGTTAAGGATCTTGGGGAAGTCGAGCCCCAGCGTCTCCCGGAGGACAAACCAAGGTCTTCCCTCGCCGATCATCCCGTCCTTATACATTTACTTTTCGGCGGACATCTCGATTCCGAGATACTCGCCGCTATCGCTCAAATCGGCCAGCACCTTCTACCTCTTCCAACCAGTTTGGCCAGAGGACGCAGTCCTTTCGGGGAGCCCGAAAGAACAATGACTCCTACTCTGCCTCAAACAAGTTCTCAGGAGCCATGCGCCCATCCCGCTGACAGGACATATCGCCCACCCGAGATACCGCCCTCAGTCAGTGTCCGTCTTTTTTTTTTTCTCAGCAGTGGGTGCTCATCACGTCAGATCATTGGGTCCTTCAAGTGGTCACTCAAGGTTACGCCCTCAAGACTTGTCAGCCCATTCGGGAAGCCTTTGTCTTGCCGGCAGGAGCGCCTCAAAAATGAGAAATCATCCTCGCCACGCTCCGCCTTCTCCTGCGAGCAGTTTGTCCTGTTCCTTCCACCGAGCGTGGGACAGGCCGCTATTCCATCTATTTCATGGTTCCCAAGAAGGATGGTTCCTTCCGGCCGATCCTCGATCTCAAGGGTGTCAACCGGTCTCTCCACGTTCCTCGTTTCCGCATGGAAACCTTACGATCGGTTATCCAAGCGGTCCACAAGGGGGTATTCCTGGCTTCATTGGATCTAGCGGAGGCATATTTCCACATTCCTATTCACGCCGACCATCAGCGCTACATACGCTTTGCCATTATGGGGAGTCATTTCCAATTTTGTGCCATGCCGTTTGGCCTAGCCACAGCACTACGCACCTTCTCCAAGGTCATGGTGGTGGTGGTGGCGGCGGCCTTGCGCAAGCAAGGAATCAGAGTACATCCATATCTGGACAATTGGCTTATGCGAGCGGATTCGTTCTCCAACGCTTGCCGAACAGTAAGCCAGGTGGTGTCTTTCTTGGAGAGCCTCGGCTGGATTGTCAATCAAGCCAAAAGTTCCTTGCAACCTATTCAATGCCTGGAGTTCCTCGGAGCTCGCTTCAGTACCGCTTGGGGCAAGGTGTTCCTGACTCAAGAACGATTCCGCAAGCTGTCAGTCCAGATTCGCACCTTTCTGTCTCTGCCCTGTCCGCGTGTGTAGGACCACCTCAGGTGGTGGGGTCCACGGCGGCCACCATAGAAGTGGTGCCGTGGGCCTGAGCACATATGCGCGGACTGCAACAAGCCTTGCTTGCCCGATGGTCTCCTGTGTCGGAAGACTACACTGTTATGCTACCGATTTCCCCCTGCTGCCAGAACCGACCTGCGGTGGTGGCTTTTGCCATCTCACCTGTTCAAGGGAATTTCTCTAGAACCACCCCACTGGGTTTTAGTGACAACCGATGCAAGCCTTTCCGGTTGGGGAGCGCATTGTCTCGATCGTACGTCTCAAGGGGTTTGGTCACCTCGCAAAGCACGTTGTTCCAGCAACAGACTGGAAGCTCGAGCTGTTTGCCTAGCCTTAATGCGGTTTCTGCCACTACTCCGTTGCCAAGCGGTTCGAGTGCTCGCTGACAATGCGACGACAGTGTCCTACCTCAACCGCCAGGGTGGGACAAAGTCTTGGAGTAGCCAAGGAAATGCTTCTCCTCTTCCATTGGGCAGAAAGACATCTTCAAGCTCTCTCTGCACAACATATCGTGGAAACGTCCAATGTGATGGCAGATTTCCTCAGCCGACATGCTCTCGATCCAGGAGAGTGGGAACTTGCGCCCTGGGCTTCCAACGGATAGTGCGCGAGTGGGGTCAGCCCACGATGGATCTCATGGTGTCCTCGGCCAATGCCAAGACCAGGGACTTCAGCCGCAGGAGGGAACACGGGGCACAGGGCATGGATGCCCTAGCACAGCCATGGCCAGTGTCCCCCCCTGCTATACATCTTTCCCCCGTGGCCACTGATAGGCAGGATTCTCCAGCAAATCAGGATGTGCTCCGGTGCTGTGATCCTCATAGCTCCAGATTGGCCTCAGAGACCGTGGTATGCAGACCTCGTATGTCTAGCTGGAGCACCCCCACTGCGGCTCGAGTCTCGCCGAGGACATCTCAAGCAGGGTCCCGTCTTAATGGACAACCCCGCTCCTTACTTGCTTACGGTTTGGCTCTTGAACGCTGCCATCTAAAGGACAAAGGTTACTCTCCCAAGGTGGTTGCCACCTTGCTCAAAGCGCGGCGTCTGTCTACCTCCCGAGCTTATGCCCGGGTGTGGTGTAGATTTGAGGCATGGTGCTCCAACCGTAAGCTTTCTCCCTGGAGTGTACAAATTCCTTGCCTTTCTGCATAAGAACATAAGATATGACATACTGGGTCAGACCAATGTCCATCAAGCCCAGTATCCTGTTTCCAACAGTGGCCAATCTAGGTCATACATACCTAGCAGTATCCCCAAGAGACACAGGTTCCACAATGCTTGTATTGGGTCAAGCATTGCTATCCTGGGTCCCTTTTTAATAATGGTTTATGGACCTTTCCTCCAGGAACTTGTCCAAACCTTTTTTAAACCCAGCTACAGTAACAGCTTTTACTACATCCTCCGGTAACAAATTCCAGAGTTTGATTACACATTGAGTGAAAAAAATATTTTCTCTTATTTGCAGGAGATAAAGGATTGGCGCTTGGGTCTCTTCGGGTCCACATTTCAGCCATTACCTGTTTTAGAGGCCCAATAGATGGCTCTTCTCGCGCATCACACTCCGACATGGTGCGTCTTCTCAAGGAGGCGAAGGTGGTTCGGCTGCCCTTCCGCCCTGTGGTACCTCCTTGGGATCTTTCCTTAGTCTTAAAGGGACTTGCGGCAGCCTCTTTTGAGCTGCTTCAGAGCGTCGCTCCGCGATCTTTCTTTAAAGGCAGTCTTTCTGGTGGCAATCACCTCGGCTCGAAGGGTGTCGAAATGCAAGCCCTGTCTTGCCGTGATCCTTCTCTCCTTTTCGGAGGCTGGGATTACCTTGTGTACCATTCCTTCCTTTTTCCAAAGGTTCTCACTCCTTTTCACGCGAACCAACCTATATTCTTGCCTTCTTTTCCCACAGATTGGTCTTCTGGGGAACAAGCATTTTCAGACGCTTGATCTCCAAGGGTCCTGTACCGGTATTTGAAGGCTACTAATCCCTTCCGTAAGTCAGATCATCTTTTCATCCTCTTCGCCGGCCCTCGTAAGGGTCTCGCAGCTTCTAAGTCTACTATCTCCAGGTGGTTACGGCTCGCTATTGAGTCCGCTTATATCCTCGACGGCAAAGCGGTACCTTCAGAACTGTGAGCGCATTCTACGTGTGCTCAAGCAATGTTGTGGGCAGAGCGCTCTCAAACTAGTGGGCAGAGCGCTCTCAAACTAGTGGGCAGAGCGCTCTCAAGCTACTCCTCTTGATATTTGTAGAGTGGCCACATGGTCTTCCCTGTCCACCTTTAGCCGTCATTATCAGCTAGATTTCCAGGCACGGGAGGATGCCATGTTTGGGACCAACATACTCACGGCAGCAGTGTCTTCCCACCCGGAGGGCAGTTAGCTTGGGTACTTCCCAATTGTCTGGACTGGTCTAGCAAGATGAATTGGAAGGAGAAATTTCACTTACCTTTAATTTCCTTTCCTGGAATCCTGCTAGACCAGTCCAGGACCCGCCCAGGATAAAATACAGTCAGCCTTTGCAAAGTCTTTACACAAATTCGTATCTCAAGCAGGGGTTCTCCACTGCTTTTCAGGCTTTCATTACTCTGTACATAGTTGTTTACTTTTCTTACTGTTCTGGTTGCTTGTCAAGAGTTTACTGAGGGTGACCCCTAGGGGTAGACCTATATGAGCACCGGATCCTAGCCAATCCGCTTCTGGTGCAGTTTTTTCTGTCTCCAGCATCTGCTGGCAGGGGCGCATAACCCGATTGTCTGGACTGGTCTAGCAGGATTCCAGGAAATGAAATTAACGGTAAGTGAAATTTCTCCATAATGTGTCCTGCAGTACCCATCACACAGAAGTTACTGTACAACAGGGGGATGACCAGCAGGGGCCAGCATGGTGTAATGCAGGCATGTCCAACTTCGAACAAGTCATGATCTACTTTTTCTGGCCAAAAGTGCCGGTGATCTACCATCATGAAAATTAAGTTTCAAATTAGTTTCAAATTAAATTTTAATCCAATAAAGTTGGAGGATTTTCCCCCCCCCCCCTTTTTAATAAACCTTCTGTCATTTACTTGGATGTGATCAGCTATTAAGCAAGATCAAAACAGAGACTAAGATCCAGTAAGAACTGTGAGGGGAAATGGAAAGTACATTTTTTCTTAAAGTTTTATTGAGTAATTTGTGTTAAATTTAGGTCGAGTATTGATCCAGGCTGATCTTGCACAATCTTTAATATTTTGCTCTTGCTCCTTAGTGAGATGTCTGAGCCTACATTTCATCCACCAGCTTTTTGAAGTTGGGTGAATATTGCGTGAGGGCCAGTCTCAGGGAATCCTGGAGCTGTTCATCTGTCGTGTTGGTACATTGTGCATTCTTTGTCATTTTCAGATGGGAAAACGCAGATTCACACAAATAAGTTGAACCGAAACTAGAGTGTACAGCTTCACTGCATCTTCTCAAGTTGGGAAATTTGTCTCTAGGCACTAGCTTCCAAAACGATCCTTGCTTAGTACGGGTCTTGAGAAAAATGTCCTTTTTAAGGGTTAATAATTTTGTTTTCAAGAGATGGCTTGTTCAATGAGTAATTTTTACTGATAGCAGCTGCAGATTCTTTAATGTCCACATTTTCTTTGAATGAGATGACAAGTACTCCACAACTGTTCCAATTTTTTGGAAGTCACAAAATCTATTTTCAAATTCCTGGCTAACAGAACAGATTTCTGTCTCATACTTCTCGTTCTGAAAAACAAAATTTGGATATTGTCACAGATGGTCTGGCGTATTAGGAAAATGATCAAAAGTGTTGTTTGCAAGGTCAGTCATCATTAGCTCAAAATTGCTCCTGTAGGATGAAACTTTACTCAACATCTTGCCAATGCATTTGTTTTTACCTTGTAGGTCAAGGTTCATATCACTTAGTTCGCCTGTAAAGTTGGCGAGAAATGCCAGATCACATAACCACTCATCTTCCAACTTTGCTTGATCATCTCCCCTCTCCTTCTAAAAACTTATTTCATTCACCAAATCATGAAATCTTTGCAGAAATTTGTGCCTACTTAGCCACCTTACATCTGTGTGCAAAATGATTTTCGCTGCCCCTTCATCAAGAGTAAGATTGAAAAGCCGTCTTTGAAGTGATCTTCCAAGAACTGAATTTACAATTTTGAAAGTGATGTCCATGACAGTCTTTGTATTGAGTCTCTTGCTTGCCAAAACTTGCTGGTGAATGATGTAGTGGTAAGAAAGGAAATCTTGGAAGTTGTCATGCTGTCTACCGAATGCTATGAAACCGTTAACCTCACCTGTCATTGCTCTTGCTCCATCAGTAGTGATGGAATGAGATCTATGCAATGGAAGATTCCGTTCTTTCCATTCTTTTGGGACAAAGTGTAATATTGCCTGACCGGTAGTTCTCTCTTTTAAAGAAATCATTCCAAGTAGTTCTTTAAAACTGAAGTCTTCAAAAAAAAAAAACAAACATCCGGATAAAGACTAGTAACTGGGCTATGTCTCTTATGTCTGTAGATCCATCCAGTTGGAGTGAGAAAGCAACACAATTTGAAACATCCTCCAATTGTTCAGTTGTGTCTCCACACATCTTTTCTATTCGCCGCATGCCGGTGTTTCTTGACAATTGTACATCTTGAATAGCAGCTATGATCTCTCTTATTTTTAAATCCTTCAAAAAGATTTGTCAGCTGCTTCAAGAAAACAATCTTTTACAAATTCCCCTTCAGTGAAAGGTTTGCATTTCTTTGCGATCAGGTTGCTGACCTTGAAGGATGCTATGGTTGCATTGACCGAACGTGACCTTGGCTTCGCCATCAACTGTTGCTGAGTAGCCAATTTCGATTTAAGTTCTTTGAGCTTCAGTTTATGAATTTCACTTTTGGGTGGAAAATCAGCATCAAACTTATTGCTATGCAGAGCCTTATAATGACATTCCAGATTACCCTTTTTGGGCAAGGATACTGGGGCATACAAATTAGACAACACTTGTCTTTTACCATGCTGAAGAAGTAGTCCATTTCCCATTCATCATGAAAGTGGTAGATTTTATTCTTTGGAGCACTCATCTTTGTTATACTGGGGTGGCTGGATGTAAGAAGGCCAAATCTGCTAAGTTAGTATAAACACTGGCTGAATCTGGTCCAAAACTGTCACTGTCCCAAAGTATTAAAGATCAACAGGAACTAAAGACCTCTGCATGATGTGCAATACAAGGACTGGAGATGCCAAAACCACACGTGCAGTTCTAAAAGTAAAAATAAGAATTCATCAGACTGGCACCAATATAATCAAATACCACCAGACAATCATCAAAAAAACTCAAACACCTGTCCAGCAAACCAGATAAAATCAAATACTGCCAAACAAGTTCAAATACCGCCACCCACGATTTAATAAATTCTGCACACAGTGTAGAATCAAGGCAAAGCAAAATAAAATTGCAGAGGCAAGCAAATGTCACAGTGGTTTGAACCAATTCAAAGGCAAGGAGCCAAGTGGGGCTGCCGATCTACCTCTGACCCCTCTGTGATTTACAGGTAGATTGCGATCTACCTGTTGGACATGTGTGGCGTAATGTGTCTTGCAGTACCTATCACACACAAGTCACTGTCCAACAGGGGAGGGGGATGTCCAACAGGGGGGCAGCATGGTCTAATGTGTCCTGCAGTACCCATCACATGGTGGAGGGGGGGGGGGGCTGTTGGTCTCTGAGCCGTTTCCTCCTGATACAGAGAGTTACCTGCTGGGTTTCAGGCCATTGCTGGCAGGACTGGAATTTGGCACTTGCTAGCACAACAAGCAGGAACACGCAGGGGGTGGTATTACCAGGATTATTTGTGTTTATCATCAAAGCGAAATGAGTTCTGTTTGCAGAGCTATGTGTCACAGCTACGGGATTCTTGTCATCGCAAGTCATGCATGGAGGATGGCATTCTTTACCAGCTCTGTGACTTCTTCTGACTCTCTCGGGTGTAATCTGAAGAAATATTTATCTGCCATCATGTTGCTATGTTTCATACTGACTCCTGTCTCATATCCCCTTTATCTGGTCCATTTCTCTCACTTACAGTTCTGGATGTCTCCTTTCTGACTGTCTGCCTCTTCTTACCGACTTTCCTTTTTCGTATCTCTTCCACTCTTTTCTCTCTCTCTCTCTTGCTGCCTCCCTCCCCCTTTCCTGTTTTTGTGGCCTTTATCTCAGCCCTGTCTCACCTCTTGTCCTCTGGATAAACCTGCCCAAGCTCTTCTGTACAACAGGTGCCTTACACATTTGGAAAAAAATATTTCTTTCCCACACAAACTTGTTCTGTTGGGTTTGGTCTGACCTCTCTCTCAGATTCAGAAAGCTTTCTTGGAGTGGCTTTGTGTACAGCTTGCCAAGGTAACGCATGTATTAGCTAAAAAATAACAATAGTAAAATAAAACTGCAAGGTTCCACCCTATCTCTGTAAATCATGGTCTCCGTACCCTGTTATCGTTCTTTCCTGCTGTTCCCGGGCAGTGCACATTAGCAGATAAGAGGTTTTCTTCCCTCCCCCTGCTCCTGCCACTCTCACGGTGTTCTGGACTATGTATCTTGGCGGATAGCAGCTGTTTCTCCCTGTATAAGGACACATTGCTATAATATTTTCTGTGTGCCAAGGATGAAAGGTGTGACCGATGAGTAAATATAAATGAAGAGGAAAGAGAATCAAGGAGAAGCCCCACCTTCATTCCAGGGCGTGATGAGTGAGGGACTCTTCTAGTGGGTGATGGCAAAGGGACACAAGGCTGAGCCGGAGCAGCAGAAAGATAGGAGAAGGGAGGGGTGGTAGGAGAATAGGCAGAGCTGGCCTGTCCCCTAGGTGGGCTAAGCAACTGCCTGGAGCAAGCAGACCTCTGGGTGGCATGGCCTGCCATATATGCCTCCCCCCCCCCCCCCATGCTGAGCTGCACTGTGCCACCGCCTGCCCCCCTCCCCTCCCCTGGGGATTCCAGCGGCGAGGTCATCCTGGTTTGGTGACAGTGGCCTGTGGCAGGCCTTGTGCTTTGGCCCACCACTTCTGACACCCTGAAGTTGTGTTGGAGTGGTCAGAAGCGGCAGGCCATGTGTGCCAAAGCACATGGCCTGCCTGGGTGGCACAGCCCAGGCTTCTGCCTAGAGCAGCAGAAACCCTTGGGCCAGCTCGGAGGATAGGGGTAGTAGAATTAAAGTGGAGGGGGACAATAGGAAAGAAGGGAGGGGAGAGGCAATGGAAATGAAGGTCAGGAGGAGACAGTAGCAATGTAGGAGGAGAGGAGTCAGTAGGAGAGTTAGGGTGCTCTCGGGCTTATCCTTCCTCTCTAGCAGGAATTCATTGTTAGAATAATTTTTGTGTATTGCAGGCGGAGCCTCACATAGAGGACATTCTTTTCTCAGCCTGGAGAAGGTGACTGTCTCTGCGGAGGCCTCACACTCTGCTGGGTCCCTGCCCTCCTCGCACCTTTCCAAGATAGAGTGTGTCCCCACCACTCTATCCTGGACCTCTATTCATCCAATGGTCTTGTATCACAAACCCAAGTATAAGAGGGAGGATTGTGGACCAGTGGACAGGAAGCATCCAGGCTTTTCTGCCATGAGAACCCTGGAACAGGTTCCGCCTAATTATTGCTCCTCCTGGCCAGTCCATCTCTCCAGATTTATGCCGCTTTGATGCTCACCAAACCTCATGATACAATTTGTGAAGAGATGTGACTTTCACTCTGCCATCTTCCATAATATCTGGTGAGATTAGGGATGCAGCCCCCAACTTCTGCCTATTGAGACAGTTGTATCACCGCACCTCTTATGCACAATAAAAATTTCCTCTCAGCTGAGGGAGGATCCCAGTATTGAGCTGAATAATTAATGTTGCTTATATTTGTGTTGCTTGGGCCAGAGCATTGTGCAAGCAGGTTAATCATCGCCTAATTATAGCTTCCTACTGCCATCCTGGCAAGTTTCTGGCATTGCCTGTCACTGGGAAATGAAGGAAGTGAAGGGAGGGTTCCCCTTATCCATCGCAACACGCCCTTGCTCCATCCCCTACCTGAAATTTTTTGTTCAAATCTCCAAGGTGAAGTCACTGGCCTCCAGCTGGAATAAGGTTTACCTGCTGGCTACCTCACCCTTCATACTTTGGGCATATGCTGGCCCTGGTGAATCGGCATGAAAAGAAACTGATCACATGCCGCCTGCCGTGGTCTCACCCTTCCTTCAGTCTCCTGTGCTCCAGTGAGTGCCATCCTGTAGAATAATAAATCTGTGTGATAAAGCTGCTGAGAACATAGAAGATGCTGGTAGATATGCATGGCTTGACCCATCCAGTCTTCCCCTTCATTCTTATTGTGCTGGTGTGATAATGGACCACCCCATACGATAAAATGCCTCCTATGTAATTATACTTCGCTGGATACCATGTGAAGATCTAATATCAATGTCCCTTAATGGCTTTTCTGAGTTTTTACTCGTTAATGCTTTCTTAAATGTTTCTCGGATCATAGCTGTGCTCCAGGATGGTGCTTAGGTAGTGCCCCTGTTGCATCTTCTTGTATAGTGTAGTGGCACCAGCCTCAGGCCTGGTTGAATGTGGTAAGATGCAGAATTAGCACCACCATCCCACAGTCATATTTCTAGGAAGGACAGAACATGGCTGGGAACCCAGTGTCCAGAACAAAGTTGCTGACTGTCTGAGATGAAGCAGAGGCTGGGAGCCCACAGACCGATGGAGGAAGAGAGGGGCTGTGGATCATGGACAGGAGGGTGAGGTCTGTTGCTGAGTAGGTGATAGGCCTGGGGATAGAGAATGGGGCTATGAAAGCAGTTATTAATGCCCTTCAGCTGTGTTTCACTAGATAGGAAGTTAATCCCAAGCTGGTCCCCTCCTCCTTCACCCCATACCAACAATCTGAAACAGAACAGGTGGTCCTTCACAGCCCCCACCCCCAGCTCATTCCTTCCCTACCAGAAAAAGTTATATGCTATTTCTCCGCCCTCTCCCAAACTCATACAGCCCTTCCTGAACAAGTTATATACCCTCCTCAGAAACTCATCCCCCTTCCCAGAAGATGTTATAAAACTCTCCTTCCCCCACCCCCGATTCTTCTTCCTTTCATAGAATAGGTTATAATCCTATCCAAATGATATATCAACAGCCCCCTACCCCCAGTTCATGCCTCTCATCACAGGCTAGGTTATATGCTATTCTCTGACACAACCCCCCCGTCTAATTCTAAGTATCACAACCTGCTTATTTCTTGGCATCCCCCCTCACTAGCCTTCCTGAACTGTTTCCCCTATTCCCTTCTGCTTGATTCTCTAGTGGTTCCTGTGCTCTCATCTCCCTTAGACTGTCTGTTGCCCCCCCCCCCCCCCCCCTTTAGTCTCTTGCCTGTTGCCTTTCTGTTTCTTCTCCTTTTTTGGCTTTGACCTGGGCTTGGATGTAAATGGGTTCCATTGCTTGTCCGAACACGAGATTTGTGCTTTGAGCGAAGAAAGGTTTTTCATTCTTCACCTTGGAGTGCTTCCAAAGAAAAGGCAGAGGTCTGTAAGGCTCCAAACAATCTCACATTCAACCTCAGACCACTTTACCATCTAGGTCTCAGCATCTATCCCCTTAGAGTTAGGGAGCCTGAGATACCAGGGTTGGATTTCTACTAGCTCTCCTTGTGGCCTTGGGCAAGTCACTTAACCTTCCATTGCCTCAGGTTCAAAATGGATTGAAAACCCTCTGAGGACAGGGAAATAGCTATGGACCTATATGTAACCAATGTTCCCTCTAGTTTTCTGTAGGCTGTGTGCGCATAAAATATCAGCTGTGCAGCTTTTGAAGGAAGGTTATTTTTGTGCGCCACATAATGACACTTGGAGTTATATACTTTAAAATTTGACTACACATCAGAATACAGTATGTACACCACATTGATTGCACTAGAAAATATTGTAGAACTTGTGAAAACCATAAATACACAACAACTTTTCAATTTTAAGAACATCTGTGTTGTTTTCTATCAGAATCAGAACTGTAATTTTTGTGCGCTCTGTTGTAAAGTATGTGCGCTCACTCGGCGAGGTGTGTGCACGTGCACAGCTTAGAGGGAACAGTGTATGTAACGCCTTGAAAGGCATGAGCTAGATTAAAAACCAAAACAGCAGCAATGGGTAGGGAAGCCATGATTCAATTCCCACTGCTCCCACTAGCAAATTTTGAAACTTTGGACAAATTGTTATATATCCCAGTACCTCAGATACCCATCTAAATTGTAAGCTCTTTTGGAAAGGGACATGTACCTGAAGGCTTATTTCCACTGTATACCTAGTAGCACAAAAAAATAAGTAGTAGTTTTATCCTCAAAATTTCCCCATCAACCCTAATTCAGCATGTACCCCGACGGTCTCACGATGTGTAACTCCCCAGCTTGTCTCACTATCCATCTCCCGATTATCGTCCCATTGTTTCCCTAGCCTTCCCTTAATCTCAGCCTTTCTCACCATTTGTATCCCTAAGTCTGACTTACCAGCCC
Source organism: Ichthyophis bannanicus (assembly GCA_033557465.1). Lineage (NCBI taxonomy): Eukaryota > Metazoa > Chordata > Amphibia > Gymnophiona > Ichthyophiidae > Ichthyophis > Ichthyophis bannanicus. The sequence goes on along the minus strand of CM066048.1, from coordinate 133,853,926 downwards.
TTCCCTTTTCCCAGCTTTGTTCTTCATTTTCCCTTCAGCCTGGCTCTTTATTGGTCTCTTTCCTTCTCTTCTCCCCAGCTTGTCTCTCTCCATCCTCTGTCTCTGTCCCTCTGCTCTCCCCAACCCATCTCTACCCTTCCTCCAGCCTGTCTTTCTATCCTTTCCCTCAATCAGCAGTAGGCCCTTATAAAATATTTGCCTCGTCCTTCAGCTCTGGGTATCTGATTTTGTCTATCACTCTTCCCTTCATTTGGGTTAATATTATCCATTATGTTCCGTATTCAGACTGTGTTTCTGAGGTCAGTATTGTTCCATTATTGATCTTCTTGGCCCTCTGTATTCACTATGGAGAGAATTCCAGAACACGAATAGGGGGTTTGTATGTGCATTGGGAATGTTTGTGCCAAAAATGTCCCTGAACGTATTCTGAAACACTGCGGTCATGCATATCTACAGTGCTAGCACAAGGATCTCAGAATGTGCCCAGAAGGGATGGGACGAGGACATGGTCAGCCACAGAGACATATAAACATATTCAGGAAAGGCCCATGTATGTTTTCAGTGCTTCCTGCAGATATCTACATTATTCCTGCAGAAATGTGGTATATGGCCAGGACTTAGAACAAATTCTGCTTTTCTTTTGAATGTGTCCCATATTGAAAGATGGTTGTGACAATTATGTTTTGAACTGGTGGGACTGCAGTCTGAAAAAACACAAGATGAAGTTTCAAGAAACAGAAAGCAGAGGTGCGGGAATGTTGTAAGATATGGAAACATTAATAAACACCTTTACAGAAATATTGAGACGAGTATTAGTGTGTATTATAGCTATGCTGAAATGTGCTGTTTTATGCTAAAGAAGCCAATCTAGGGTGCCCTAAGAATTCCATGTTCTGAAAAATGGGACTGCTGATGCAGGGATAGTATGGGTGTGGTAGGGAAAGGATTCTTGTTTGGGTGAGAAACGGAGATCATAGTTTTAATACTGGTACCCCATGCTATTATGTTATGTCATAGCTGTTATATATAGGTTCAGGGCATCCTTTTGTCAGAATTATGTTTTTGTGACTGAAAGTGAGAGAGAGAGAGTGTGTGTGTGTGTGGTTTGAGGGGTGCATGGGATGATCTGGTGTGCTCATCTGCAATTCAGGGGGGATATGAAAGCCTGGCTAGTACCTGGACTGGATGGATGACTTCAGCGTCACCAGGTGCCACTGTTTTTGGGCACACAAAATCAGAGAAGGTTCTCTATAGTTAAATGTCAAAAATATCCCTGTCACTAATAAGGGACCTTCATAATGAGAGCAAACAGCAGTGAAAACAGCAACATCATTGGTCTCTAAAAATGTGCATTATGGGCATGTATTATTTTTGTTTTTATATACTGCACTTTTCAAGATCAGTGCGGTTTACATAGAACATGAACAGTAAACCATTTACATAGAACAGGAAGATACTTGGAACCATGGAACAGGTATTAAACAGGCATTAAGAACAGGTGGCAAAAACATTAACATTAAACATTAAGATAGGAGGAATGCACTTGGATTGCGCAAGAGGGGGAACTAAAAGTAAGCTGGCTGGACAGTAGAGTCATAGTACCAGGTCTAGTTAGGGTGGCTGGTTATAGGCTAGCTGCAACTGGTATGTCTTTAAGGCCTTCCTGAAGGATGACTGGTCTGAGATAGCTTGGATTGCTGGAGGTAGTGCTGTTTTCACTGTTGAATGCTCTTATTTTTTAGGGTCCCTTATTATTGACGGATATGTTTTGACATTCAGATTCTTTCTGGAATATTTTTCATAGGGTAATCTAATAAGATTATATATTGTTGGCAGTGTGATAGGGCAGCCATCCATCCACTGGGAGGCATGACTGATGGTGTGCCAACATTCCCCAGATTGTCTCATGTGGCCCGCATCTCTACCCAGGTCAGGATCAATGAGAGATGCAAAAGTGATGATATAGCTGGAGGCTGGCTACTTGGTGTGATGGCACAGGGATCTCCCCTCCCATGCCCGCACAGGCCTGACCAGGGGAGCAGTGCCACAAAGCAGACTGTGGGATGGCAGACAAGGTTGCCCCACAAACTGACGTACGCTAGGTGCAGCTGCTGTGAAAAATGCCAGTACCCATATATGTGGGAATCAGAAGCCATAGCCAGAAGGCCATACTATTATGACCTGGAAAGTGGAATAACAAGTGAGGTTATCAAATTTGCAGATGACACAAAACTATTTAAAGTTGTTAAAACCCAGGAGGATTGTGGAAAATTGCAAGAGGATCTTGATAAATTGGAAGACTGGGCATCAAAATGGCAGATGAAATTTAATGTGGAGAAGTGCAAGGTTATGCACCTAGGGAAGAACAACCCAAACTATGGTTACACGATGCAAGGTTCCACATTAGGAACCACCACCCAGGAAAAAGATTTAGGCGTCATTGTGGATACCTTGTTAAAACCCTCGGCCCAGTGTGCAGCGGCGGCCAAGAGAGCAAATAGAATGCTAGGTATGATAAGGAAAGGAATGGAAAATAAAACAAAAGATATTATAATGCCTCTATATCGTTCCATGGTGAGACCGCACCTTGAATATTGTGTGCAATTCTGGTCGCCGTATCTTAAAAAGGATATAGCGATTTTAGAAAAGGTTCAGAGAAGAGCCACCAAAATGGTAAAGGGGATGGAAGGCTACTCCTATGAAGAAAGGCTAAAAAGGTTGGGGCTCTTTAGCCTGGAGAAGAGACGGCTGAGGGGAGATATGATAGAAGTCTATAAATTAATGAACGGAGTGGAACGGGTAAACGTAGATCGATTGTTTACCTTATCAGAATATGGAAAGACTAGGGGACATGCAATGAAGCTACAGGGTAAACTATTTAAGACTAATAAAAGAAAATATTTTTTCACTCAACGTGTAATCAAACTCTGGAATTTGTTACTGGAGGATGTAGTAAAGGCTGTTAGTGTAGCTGGGTTTAAAAAAGGTTTGGACAAGTTCCTGGAGGAAAGGTCCATAAACCATTATTAAGAAGGGACCCAGGATATCAATGCTTGAACCAGTACAAGCATTGTGGAACCTGTGTCCCTTGGGGAAACTGCTAGGTACGTATGACCTAGATTGGCCACTGTTGGAAACAGAATGCTGGGCTTGATGGACCTTGGTCTGACCCAGTATGGCATATCTTATGTTCTTATGTACTACTACCGATCATTTATATAGCGCTACAAGGTGTATGCAGCACTGCACAGACACATGTAAAAGACGGTCCCTGCTCATCAGAGTTTACAGTCTAATCAAGATAGACAACACAGTAGCTGTGGACAGGATACATTTAGGGATAATTGTAAGGAAACACAGGGAGATTTGGCAGATCAGGATCCAAAAGCGGCAATGAAGAGGTGAGTGTTCAGCCTGGATTTGCGAAGGACCAGAGAAGAAGCCTGACGTACAGACTCAGGTAGTTTGTTCCAGGTATAAGGAGCAACAAGGTGAAAGGAGCAAAGTCTGGAGTTAGCAGTAGAAGAGAAGGGCACAGATAGAAGCGATTTACCAGAAGAGCGGAGATCCCAAGGAGGGCTGCAGGGAGGGGTAAGAGAGGAAAGGTACTGAGGAGCTGCAGAATGGGTGCACTTATAGGCCAGAGGCACAGAAAGGACATACATTTGTTGCTCAACATCCTTTGGGGGATTGCAATGTTAGTTTCGGGTTTGGGGCACTCGGTAAGGGTCCATCCTTAGCAGTCTAAAGTGTGTTTGTAGAGATGACCATGGCAGGAATCACTGGGGCTGTTTTATAATACCAGGTACCATTTGATGCAAGGCATGTCCTGACATACATTCTCTTATACCATATAAGGGTGCAGGGCTGTAATTGCACCCTCACATTGGGCGCCCAAACCTCCCCCCCCCCCCCCCATCTCACCCATACCTCCACCTGCCTGCCTTTGCCCTGCTGCTGCCATTTTTTGTTTTCTCAGCAACGGAGCAGACCTGACTTCTAATTTTAAAAAAAAACAACTTACACTGGTTCTTCGACACCGTGCTTGTAAGTAGCCCTGATCCCTTCCTGCTCTGACATAGACTCGCATCAGAGGAGGGGGGGACCAGACCAGCCATTCAAACACGGGTCTTTACAACTCCGCGCTTGAAGGGTTGGTCTGGTCCGTCCCTTCCTCTAATGTGACCTACTTCAGAGAAGGGAGGGAGGGACCAGACCTGCGTACGAGTGCGGAGTCTGAAAGACCCATGTGTTTTGCTTGGGGTTTTTTATTTGAAGCCAGGTCTGCTCTGCTGTTGCTGGTGCTGCTGCCGCTGAGAAAATAAAAATTAGCAAGTGGCAGGGCAACAGCGGGTAGCATGGAAGGGAGCCGAGGCTCGCAGCCCGAAATGCTCCCCTAATCCTTTGCATCCTGTGTGACTGCACCACTCACACAGGTTAGGTACAGCACTTACAGCAGCAGTCCTTCCTCGGTATATATGTCTAGTTTGTATCAGCAAACTACTGTCCATGTGAAGAGCGGCTAAGGAGAGGCATGTTTTACCGAGGAGGGGTGGAGTGTGTGGGTACATCCCGGAGTTGGGCAGGATCCAAAACATGCAACATTTCAGAATACGGTGGGAGCGGGGACATCCAAAACATTTACCTGTGTCCCCAGGGCCAGCCCGTCCATTGAGCAAGAATGTTTTTTGCACAGGGCCCCGCGTTTCAGTGGGCCCTGCGCAAAGAACATTCTGCTTTTTTAAAAATTTAATAAAAAAAAAAAAAAGCTGGCTGCTGCCGTTGCAGCAGCGGCAGAATGGAGTGTCCCGCGGGGCCCCCTCTGCCCGGCTGAGCCCCTCTGCACCGGCTTTCAGATACACGAAGGGAGAGTGTCTCCCTTGCGTCTCTGTTAAGCCCGCAGGGGCAGATGGGAAGCAGGGGCTGATGGGAAATTTCCCATCTGCCCCTGCGGGCTTAACAGAGACGCGAGGGAGACACTCTCCCTTCGCGTATCTGAAAGCCGGCGCAGAGGGGCTCAGCCGGGCTGGGAGAGCTCAGCCGGGCAGAGGGGGCCCCACGGGACACTCCATTCTGCTGCTGCCGTAGCAGCAGCAGCCAGCTTTTTTCTTTTTTTTTTTAAATTTTCCATGAGCCGATGGGGGGGGTTAGGACTTGACTTGAGGTGGGCTGTGAGCTGTTGGGGGGGGGTTAGGACTGGTAATGGGCTGTAGGCTGATGGGGGTTGTCTGGAAATGGGGTGTTGGGGGGTTAGGACTGGTAATGGGCTATGGTGAGGTTAGGACAGGAAATGGGCTGATGGGGAGGGGTTAGGACTTGAGGTGGGCTGATGTGGTTAGGACTGGTAATGGGCTGTGGGCTGATGGGGGGTTAGGACTGGCAATGGGCTGATGGGGTTAGGACTGGAAGTGGGCTGATGGGGGTTTAGGACTGGTAATGGGCTATGGGGGGGTTAAGACTGGTAATGGGCTGTGGGCTGATGGGGGCTGTCTGGAAATGGGGTGATGGGGGTTAGGACTGATAATGGGCTATGGGGGGGCTAGGACAGGAAATGGGCTGATGGGGAGGGGTTAGGACTTGAGGTGGGCTGATGGGGTTAGGACTGGTAATGGGCTGTGGGCTGTTGGGGGGGTTAGGACTGGTAATGGGCTATGGGGGGGTTAAGACTGGTAATGGGCGGGGGTTTGATGGCGGATGACTGGAAATGGGGTGATGGGGAGGGGTTAGGACTTGAGGTGGGCTGATGTGGTTAGGACTGGTAATGGGCTGTGGGCTGATGGGGGGTTAGGACTGGCAATGGGCTATAGGGGGCTGACTGGAAATGGGCTGATGGGGTTAGGACTGGAAGTGGGCTGATGGGGGGTTAGGACTGGTAATAATAATAATAGGGGGGGCTTAAACTGAAAATGGGGTGATGGGGTTAGGACTGGAAGTGGGTTGATGGGGGGCTAGGACTAGAAATGGGCTGAGTGGAAGGGGAGGCTTGAACTGCAAATAGCTGATGGGGAGGGGGCTTGGAATGGAAATGGGCTGTGAGGGAAGGGAGCTAGGACTGAAAATGGGCTGATAGAGCAGCTAGGATAGGACTGGAAATGGGCTGTTGGGGGGAGCTAAGATTGGAAATGGGCTGTGGTGGGGGCTTGAATTGAAATGGACTCATGGAGGGGCTAGAACTGGAAGTAGGCTCATGGGGGGGCTTGGACTGGAATTGGGCTGAGTGGAGGGGAGCTAGGATTTGACATGGGCTGATGGTGGGGCTAGGAAATGACTAGAAATGGGCTGATGGGGGGGCTAGGATTGGAAATGAGCTGATGAAGGGACTCGGACTGGAAATGGATGGGGGAGCTAGGACTGGAAATGGGCTGATGGAGGGCTAGGACTGGAAATGGGCTGATGCAGGGACTAGAAGGGAATGGATGCTGGGTGAGACTGGAACTAGAAGGGAGCTGATGTTGGGGGAGGATTAGAATGGGATGGGGCTGGGAGAGTAAAATGGAGAGGGGAAAAATATTTTGTGTGGGAGGGATGACAAATCTACAATTGGCCGGGTATTGGGAGAGTAAGTGGGGATTGAGGATGGAGGGGTAAAATTTGTGTGGATGAAATAGGAATGAGGAAAGAGCAAAAGGAGAAAGATTAGTATGTTAAAGCAGATGTAGAGAGAGAGAATGGAAAAAAAACTAGAAGAGAGAAGAAAGGACAAATGGACAGCAGACGATGGAGAGTTAGCAGAAAACATGAAGAAACCAGACGAAAGTGGCTGGAGCAATTGCAACTGAAAAAAAATGCACAAAAGGTATAAAGATATCTCTTTATTTTGAATGTATTAACTAGAATATGAAAGCTCTGGGAAATGTGTATCATTAACGTCTGCGCTTTGTTTGGTACAAGAGGAAATTAATTTATAGTTTTATTTCTACAGTGTTGTTGTACATTCCAAGTTTGGCTTTGGGGGTTCCCAGTTTAATTATTGCCTTCCTGTTTCTAAATTGTGATTCCTTGTTTGGTGATGGTCTGTGTTCTGCATGTGTAACTGAGCTGAGGTATTCTGTTTATGTAATTCCTATTTGACATTGCCACTTGTTCTCTTTCCCCAGTATTCTCTGAAATGTATTGGTTTAATATTTGCAGTGTTGCCTTTTGATAGGTAAGGTTTGGTGTTTTGTGAGTCCTGGTAATGCTGTCAGGATACGGCGGGTTTGCTATGGGTTCTAAATGGGCAGTGTTTGTAGTAGTTCCTAATGTGCCTGGCGGTTGGCACTGGATTATAGTAATGTAGAAATCTTTTAGTCTTTCTTTAGCCATACACTCATTAAGAGACATGTTTACTAAAAGTTAGTGTATGGTAACATTATGCAAATAAGGCCACTTATGCAAATGAGGCCCCACACCGAGTCTCCGCACATGGCCCCGCACCCCCCTTGGGCCGCCCCTGTGTGTCCCATAATATTACGGAGACATGTTTCTCCATCATATCGCATGGCCCAAGTCTGCACCAGATGATGTGTGCATGGTCCAGCTGCATAGCGTCTTCCCGTGCCACGCTGGACACGTCTGTCTCCCTGATTCCGGACCCCTAGGCATGTCTAGACTTACGGATGCGGAATTGAGTTCAAAGTTTTCAATTTAGACGTGTCTGCGAGCCAGACGTGCATGTGTTAGAATTGGGCTCCGCCTCCTTGATCTGGATATCCTAGAAGTTATATCCTACAAGAGGTCCGCCTTGTACAGATGATAGCAGGCTATATTACTGGCGATGTGGACTGGAATAACTGGGCAGACTGGTTGCATGAAATGTTTTCTATCTGCCGTCATTTTCTCTGTACTATGTGTGTCTCTGAGTCAATATTGCTTCACTATTGATCTACTTGGTTGACCTTGCATGCTCAATGTGTTTGTGGCTAGTATTTCACTATTGACCATCTTGGATGTGTGTCTCTGAGGTCAGTATTATCCACTATTATTAACCTCCTTGGGAATCTACATTTGTGCTTCTGGGTCAATATCTCGATAGAAAGTGAAGTTGTCTGTTTCTATGGTTGTCAGAATTGTCCCCAATTTTTGGAGCTGTGTCCCTGACTCCCACCTGTTTGGTAACCACCTGTCCCCAGTGCCATCGATGGAGACAGAGGGGGTTGAAAACAAAATTATTTTCAACTTAATGATTTGAATGTTTCAGTTTTTAGAATTTGCATCTAATATCGGTATATTTTGCACAGTACAGGGCAAATGCACCACTGTTTCTATTTCTCTCTTGATTTGTTTGCTCAGAAGTACTATTATTGCTATCATGGCCGGGGGGGGGGGGCAGGGTAATGACGCCACTTCCCCCCTCCTTGTCACACACACACACACACTTCAGATAAGTGTCCCAGATTTGGCTGAAAAATATCTGGTAACATTATCTGTTTCGCTCTGACTCCCTGTTTCTTTTCTTAGTCGTCCCCCCCCCCCCCCCCACCACCATCATTTCCTTTTAGCCCCTGAATCACCCCTGGGACAACTGTGGGTGTCCCAAGGGTGTGTTGCCCTTGGGACAGCTCTGTGAGTGCACAGAGCCTGCTCTCTGTCCGTGAGTCACCTCCTGGGGATCTTCTCGTACATCGCAAATTCTTTTCATTTCTTCTCCTGATGCTGCAACACTTTCAGGAAGATGTGTGTGTGTGTGTGTTTGGGAGGGGTGGTATCTCTACTGCTGCCTCTCTGAGAAGGGGAGGGCAGACAGGACTTGGGCCCTTCCCAATTTTTAAAGACTTCCCAGTGCAGTCTTAAATCCCACAGAGCCTTCAGTGATCTGTCAAACTTCCAGTACCCAGCCGAGGAATTTGCAGCCAGCCTTTGCCCCCCTTCCCCTAGTAGAGGCAAGACTCGGATCCGGTAAGTGCTTCTATACCGCCTTTGTCCATATGTGTGTGACATTGTAACATGTATAGACTAGAAGACGAGCCTATAACAAGAGAAAGACCCAACCCGTAACACAAGACATGGATTTTTGAATACTGCGATCTGTTGACATTTTGGGGATTTCTTGTTTTTGTTTTTGTTTGTCTTTGTGGCTGGAATATATTGACTTTTTTGGCATCACCTGTAGAAAGTATAGCATTTAGGGGCACATTATCCAAGACTTTAGAGCCTTTTACATGGGTAAAACAGGACTTAACTCTCCTCCTTGATCCATATTCAAGTAAGTGGACTTTTAACAAAGGTCCTGGGATACACTTGGCCACCTAGAAAACAGTGATTGGGGAAGAGGGGGACATTTTGAAGGCACATTTGTAAACTAAGAACATATGTTTAGGTTTCAGAAAAGCAGATGCCTTTGAGGCACTATGCTAATTCACTTCAGTCCCTCATCCTGTGCCTTTAAATCGGTGCTGACTCCTAATGACCCATCCCCTAGGTTTCTGTTTTCCTTAGCAAGGTGCATCTGAAAGTAGGTTACCAGGGCTTTCTTCTGCATATGCTTAGAGCGTCTGGTATTCCAAGGTGGTCTCCCATCCAAGCACTAGCTAGGCCCAACCCTGCTTAGCTACTGGGTGATGGAGCCAGAGCTTAATGCTCAGAAGTCCAAACACCACATGTACACGTCAAGCTGCATGTTGAACCGCTACTCTATGACAATGTATGGGGCTGCCTTGCATTTAGAAATCAGCTTGGGTTTTATGAGGTTAAAACCATGTCACACAGCTTAATATGTAATATAATATATGATACTAAAGCGCAGCTTGAAACAATGGAACATCAGTAATACTGGCAGTGGCAGTGCATGGAACAGCACATAGTATAACATACATGAATATTTATTTATTTTTTATTTATTTATTTAGCATACATTTGTATACCGCTCCTTCCAGCGATCAGTAGCGGTTTGATTAACAAAATGGATTTGTACAATCATGTCAAAATTTTTGAAGTATACACACATTGATTTGGAGGAGATAGCACAGCACACTGGGGAAGGTCATTTGGAAATGATTCAGACATTACATATTTACATATTTACTTATTTATCTAAACTGCTATCATGTTTCATTGTCATCATTGTAAGATACACCATAACACATGTATGTACAAAGCATTGCATGTAAACCTATGCATTTAAATGCAAGTAAATAAATAATACATGGGATGTATGATAAAAACATACTGTGCGGAGTTATTAGACTGTAAGTTCCAAGGGCCAGGGATTTTCTTGTATGTGCGTCTGTAAAATTCTCCATGCACATTTATTTCCAATTTTATAGCCTACCTCTTCCAAATTAGGCTACAAAAACGTTTTAAGCAAGAAAACACTGAGCAACATTAAAAACAACAACTAAAAATCAACAGGAATAAAAACGTAATAGTTGTGGAGAGAAAAGGGAGGGATAAAGGCACAGAGGGGAAAAAGAGAGAGAGACATGAGAGCCAGGAAAGAAAAGGGAAGGAAAGGAGGAATGAGATCAGAGAGGGAAGAGAGAGATGAAGTCGGAAGGAAAGGAGGGACTATGGAGCTAGAAGGAAAAGAGATGGAGAAGGAAAGAGAGGGATGAGGGAGTGGGATGAAAGAAGCAAAGGAAGAGGGGTGAGGGAAGAAAGACAAATGAGGGAGATAGAAAGAAGAAGGAAAGGAACAATGAGACTGAAGAAGGAAGAAAAAGGGATGAGAGAGTTGGAAAGAAGAAGGAAAGGAGGGATGAGGTCAAAGAGGGAAGAAAGAGAGGAATGAGGGAGTTGGGAAGAAAGGAGGGGGGATGAGGAAAGAGAGGGACGAGGGATCCAGGGAAGGAAGAAGGAAAGGACGGACTATGGAGCTAGAAGGAAAAGAGATGGAGAAGGAAGAATGGGGATGAGGGAGTTGGGAAGAAAGGAGGAGGGATGAGGAAAGAGAGGGATGAGAGAGCCAGGGAAGGAAGAAATAAGGAGGGAGGAGGTGGGAAGAAAGAGAAGGATGAAGGGGTTGGGAAAGGAGAAGGAAAGGAGGGATGAGGTCGAAGAGGGATGAGGGAGTTGGGTTGAAAGAAGGAAAGGAAGAGAGATGAGGGAAGAAAGACAAATGCGGGAGATGGAAGGAAGAAGGAAAGGAGGGATGAGTTTGGAGAGGCAAGAAAGAGAGGGAGTTGGGATGAAAGGAGGAGGAAAGAGAGGGACAAGGGAGTTGGGAAAGGAGAAGAAAAGGAGGGATGAGGTCAGAGAGGCAAGAAAGGGAGAAATGGAGTTGCATTGGAAGAAGGAAGTCCAGGCCCATAGCACTATAAGTAATAGGAGAAGGAGGGATGAGGGAGCCAGAGAAGAAAGAAAGAAAGAAGAGATCCGATCAGAGAGGGAAGGAAAAGAGGGATGAGAGAGTTGGGAAAGAAAAGAAGGAAAGGAAGAGGGATGGAGCCCATGAGGGAAGAAAGGGATGAGGGAACCGGGAAAGGAAAAAGGAGGATGAGGAAAGAGGGATGAGATCCAGGAAAGGAAGAAGTAAGGAGGGATGAGGTTGGAGAAGAGAGGGATCGGGGGCTTGGAAGAAAGAAATAAAAGACTGGGATGAGGTCAGAGAAGGACAATGGAAAGTCATCTTGGAATTTCTGAGGAAGGAAGGCGAGAAGAGTTGCCATCAAGAAGCCGGACAATTTATTTAATAGGTATTTTATAATCGCTTTGATCTTTGTTTTAGTCAAAGCCGTTTATATTGTAACATACATTGAATGGGGACAGTGATAATATGGATTTTTCTGAGGCAGTGGAGGTTTAAGTGACTTGCCCAAGGCCACAAGGAGCACTAGTGGGAATCAAACCCTGGTCTCTTGGTCTCCAAGCCAGTGCTGCAACCACTAGGCGGCTCCTCTACTCCAATGACAACAGCATGAGGAGTGAAAGAAGAAGGTACTGATGGAGTCTGAGAGGGGGAAGGAGAGAAGAGCTGAATTACGAAAGGAGTCATACAGGGAGATGAAGAGAGCGAGGAGACGTACAATGAAATCGGGCTGCGACGATGCAGTCATCTTTTTGGTTTGCTGTATATTTATCAGTAGAAGGGAGCACTCCCAGTTCCATTCTTGCAGACTGTTTAAGAATTTGACTATTCTAATCATTTGTTCTTAAAGTGGTATTTAGGGAAGGTAACTTTCAAGACCATTTGCACAGGTGAATGCTTACTTTTATCCACAGCGAGAAAAGGCGTTTCCGTGGACAAGAATGGAAGGGGAATTCCATTTACCCACAAAAACAGGCAGATCTACAGTTGTAATTGTGTGCAGGTAGCTTTGGTGTCTAGGGTGCACCTAATGGTCCTCCTCCGTAGGTGGGCTGTTCCAAGATTACCCCACATAATACAAAATACATGTTCAGGATATATTTCTGCTACAGCAAAGCTGCTCCCGCTGCTTTTTCCTCTTCCCCGGGATTAGTCATCATTTTTCCTGCTCATTCTCGGGTTTTCCCTCTCTGCTGTTTGGGAAAGGCGCGTCTCTCATCTCTTTTAGATTTTGCACAGCACAGGAGGAAATGCATTTCTAAGAACATGCCATACTGGGTCAGACCAAGGTCCATCAAGCCCAGTATCCTGTTTCCAGCAGTGGCCAATCTAGGTCACAAGTACCTGGCAGGTTCCACAATGCTTGTATTGGGTCAAGCAGTGGATATTCTGGGTCCCCTTTCTGCTTCTAGTTTTCTTATGTGGCACTAAATTCAGAATCTCTGAGACCTCTGGCACTGTGAAATCCGTATTTGCTGGTGGCACCAGCCCTGTATTTTCTGAAGAAAAAAAAAAAGTGCCATGATGGGGGGTTGCTGTGATCAGGCTGACAAACAGGTTCTCATGCTGGCTCCCAGTAGCCCAATGGCCTGTTCTTACTACAAGGATTTGACTTCTGATATCTATCAAATGTTACTATCAATAACAGAGAGAGAGACAGAGATAGGGGCAAGAGATGGATTGAGGGAGGGATAAGGAGAGACGGGGAAGGAGAGAAATGGATTCTGAATTCAGTGCAACACAAGAGAACTAGAAGCAGAAACTCATCTCCTCCTTTACTGTGCAAATCTCAAGTAGAGAAGAGATGCACATGTCTCAAAGGGCAGAGAGAAAAATCAAAGACTTTTCACACAAGAATAAGCAGGAAAAACTGTGTTCAATCCCGTGGAGAGAGGGGAAACAGCAGCTAGAGCAGCAAAATCTGCGGAATCCTGTCACCAGGCCAGAAACAACATGAAAAAGGACAATGCAGACCAACACCCGAACCCAGGAATTGTCTCTGGAATTAATCCGCTATATCATGCATTAGAATCAGTTTGTTGTTTTTTATGCTCCTTTTCTTTTTTTTATTTTAATCACATTACGCATTATTTTGGCAACATCTACAAATGGTCAGAAAGTTTCCTGAATCTGAGAGAGATAAAAAGAGAGGATATAAAATTGTCCTGAATTTTCTGAAATCAAATTGAAAACATGAAACGGAAAGAGATCAAGATCTGGGAGGGAGGGAGGGAGACAAGGACCGGAAACGATGGGGAAGAAAGGAGAGGGAGATGAGATGAGGCCATAGACTTGTTAAAAAAATGGAGGAATAACCTAGTGGTTAGGGCAGCAGCCTGGAAGCAGAAAGACCACTGTTCAAATCCCACTAATGCTCCTTATGACCTTGGGCAAACCACTTAACCCTCCATTGTAAGCCCTCTGGGGACAGGGAAATACTATTGTTTCCAGCCTTACCTAAGTGTGACTCTGCCCCAGAAAAGTGGTCTAACCCCATCCCAGAGACACACACACTGTAGGAATCTCAATTCCAAGGATTACCACCCCCTCCCCCCACATGCACACTTAACCTCCTTTTCTCATTTTTTTCTCTTTCCAGCCAAGATGTCAAACAACATAGAAATGACTACTGATGTGGGGCGCTGGCCTCCCGCTTCCCCCCACATGTCACGCCAGCCCAGCCGTGTGGCACCGTCCTTGCCTCCCCCCAGGAAGAAGTCATGGCTTGAGCGTTGTTGCCCCTGCTGTAGCAGTTCCCACACTGACGAGGTTATGGAGGAGTGGAGGAGTCATGTACCTGGAGGGCGAGACCGGAACATGGACAGACTAGACATCGAACCCACCACAAACATAAATGGTAAGCTGTGTCTTCACCAGTGGCTGCCGCAGACAACCATCACCAGCGCTTTGGAGACACACTGTGCCGCCTTCCTAACACATCTCTCTTTTATATGGTGCAGACCAGATGCTAGTGGTGACATGTGTGGACCTCCTCAAACAAAGAATGGGAGAAAACAAGATGACTCATCACACCTATGAGTTTGAGTACGAGGACCTCATCGTGCGGCGGGGACAGCCCTTCGAGCTCTGCATAACCTTCTGTCGCTCCATTAATGTGAAAGAGGACAAGGTCATTCTACAACTGCACATTGGTAAGTGATGCTTACTGGAAGAGAACAGGGAAAGATACTGGTTGCAGGACCTCAAACTCTACCTGCTGACCTGAATTCCCATAGCCAGTGCTGCTCTGCCTTTTCTTGAGCACTCCTCCGCTATTCCCTATAGTTCTACTCCCCCCCCCCACCCCCACCGTCCCTACAGCTGAAGCTCACACTCTTTGTACTGGTGAGAAGATGACATGCCCTCTGGCCCTGAGTGTGTTGGGAGGACTCCTCCCTGACTGCTCTCCCCTCACAGACGGCAGCTCATGGTGGTGTCTTTGATCTAGTCATGCCTTCCCTCTAATTTCTCTGAGCTGGAATGTGCCTACATCTGCCTGCTGCGGTTCCTAGTGGAGGTCAGGATTCCTTGCCCTGGCCCATTTGTGGCTGCCGCATTTCCTGAACGTTGCATCTGTGGGTTCCCAGTATTTTCACTACTCCCTGCACAGCTCTGACTTCCACGTGGCTCCTCAGTTCTGTGTGCCAGCTCATGGCCCCTGTGCCCATCCCAAAATCTGTCACTCCCTCCGCCTCTCCTCCCTCTACTTTTTTTGTGTTTGTTTTTATCCTTCTGTCTGTTTAACTCTGTCGCCCCTTTCTAATCAAGAGCAGTGTGATTCATTCTCTTCTTTGCTGCTTTAAACAGATGCATGTCCCCCTCCCGACCCCCAAACCTAGCAAAGCCCCCTCACTGAGACATTCCATGTAATCACAGCCCCCCCCCCTCCTTGATATATCTCCATGGCTGCTTGAAATTTGGCCATGAAGTCACATGGGGTGGAGTGAGATGCATGGGTGGAAACCAAGGTACGCCCTGGTATGGCAGACACCTGAGGCTAGAGCGTCCGAAATATGCTGTGACAAGGAAGCTCTAGAAAGCTCTGTCATGCTCCTCAGTTACATCAACACTCCTTATCACTCACATCCTCTGTCTGAGAGTCCGTTGCTACATCTGCCCACATCTTCCTTCCTTTCCCCCTCGTGTGACAGTTCATCACCCTGCGCTTCTCTTTTAATCCCAGGCTCTATCGCTGATTCTTTCTGGGTGATCTTGGGTGAGATGTTTTATCTCCCTGTGCCTCAGTTCTAGTCCCAAACGTCAGCACTGACTTGTGGTGCAGGATTTGCTTATTGAAAATCTATTAATGTTTTATAGTATATTGTCGTGGTACATGGAGGAGCAGCCTAGTGGTTAGAATATTGACTCTGTAACCAAAATATCAAAGAACAAGTTCCACTAGCACTCCTTGTGGCCTTGGGCAAGTCACTTAACCTTTCATTGCCTCAGAAGACAGACCTTGGCCACATTGCCACGAAAACCCAGGAGCTGCTGGGTCACCAGGAGTCAGCACTGACTCAAAGGCACACAACGCTGCTTTGAACAGATTTAATCTGCTTATATGTTTATTTTAAATATGTATTTCTCAGAAAATCACAAAGTTCTTGGCGGGTTACAGTCTAAACATTTTGCAGTTAAAGCAAAAGCTGGGTTTTTAGGTATTTCAGTGAACTGGTGCCAGATGTGGGATTGGAAATTGGGCTCCAGGGCTCACAACGAATTTGCAGTAGCAGTGCGATTTGAAATTTCGTAGGAAGTTGGTAGCAGTAGTGGCATTGAAGGCTGAGTTTCTGAGTGTCCCAGTGAGTTAGTAGTAGAAGTAGGATGAAGGTGTCAGAATGGGATTGGAAGCTGGGTCCGATCTCTTAGATCTCATCAGCCTTACCTTGAATATCACATTCTCACGCTTTCTTCTTTCTCTCCGCTTTTCCAGGAAATGCCCCACAAGTCTCAAAGGACACTCTGGTGATATTGCCGATTGTGAAGGAGTTTGACGAAGGCAAGTGGGGTGCACAGATCAAAGAAGTTAAGGGAAACACCATATCCATGTGGGTAAACACTTCAGCAAAGGCCATCGTTGGTAAATACCAGCTGACAGTGAAAACAGAATCACAGGGCGGCACCTTTGTGATGCAACGCGACCCAAAGAACGATATTTACGTTCTCTTCAACCCCTGGTGTTCATGTGAGTATCAACCCTGATTATAGCAAGCAGGCACCCTCTTTCCCCTCAGAGAGCCTCAGGTTATAGGGGTAGAAGAAGACCGCCAATACTTTATCACTGCCGGTCGAGAATGGGGAAATATAACTTTAAAACAAACAAATACATTATCTAACTCACCGTTTTGCAAAAGCTCAGTACAGGCAAATGCAAGAAATAGGATAGTCAGAGAGAATACAATCAAAATGTACAGGATGCAGTAACGGAGACGTGTGTGACACTGTCTTAACGTGACTGAAATTAAACCTTTGTATTGAACTCAATGACTTCCAAACCTTGATCCCCTTCTACTCTTTCCTGTCTTGTCTCTGTATAAATAAGTTAATCACCCTCTCTTTCCTTAATGTCTCTCACTCCCCTCTGGCTGGCCAGCACAGAGAGGGCTGGGAGCAGACACTGTGAAAGAATCTCATCCTTCTGAATCAGTTTCTCTGTTTTTTTGCAGCATTGTATATGCTGTAAGACGCCTTGTGTGCTTATTCAGGAAGGAGAGGTATAAGTAAAAGTACAATGATGTTGAAGAGGGAAGGGGATCACGACTTGGGTTTTCCTCCACTAGGCTCAACCTTTCTAACTTGGTTTGGAAATCTTTGTCTCTCCCTCTGCAATTAATTAGTGAATAGCAAATGCCATAATCCTGTAACAGCAATGGTCTCTGCTGCCCTGCCTGCCTTCCCTCCACCCTCTTGCCCTCCCTTTCCCCAGGTTGACAGTCAGGCCCTGTTTATCCAGTCATGAAACTTTAGCAGCATACTTATCTTTTTGTGTGTTTTTGGGTGCTGCAGTGGACGATGTGTTTATGGATAATGAGGCCTGGAGGTGTGAATATGTGATGAATGAGACGGGCAGGTTGTACTATGGAACCGAGCAACAGATTGGGGAGCGCACCTGGAACTTCGGACAGGTGAGACGTGGCCGCTAGATGGGCAGCATTTACTGAGGTACATCCTTCCAGCAGTACTGTGTGTGCTGTAGGGCCATTTCCATTTGCCCTACAGTGCCCCCCCTCCTGCCAGTGTCCTCTTTACAGAGGCATGTACCCCGACATCTACAGGGATGCGCCCTTCCAGTGAGGAGGGTTCAAATCCCACTGATGTTCCTTGTGGCCTCCAAAGACAACCAGAATGTAACTCGCTTTGATTGCTTCTGGAAAGGCCTGAACTAAATATAAATAAAATTAAAATAAATACTCCTCCTTCTTTCTAGAATTTTCTCCTCAAAGAGGGAGACTACCCACATTTTTGCATACATACATCCTTTCAGCAAAGCTGTCCACATTTCCCTTCTTCCAGGATACCTGTTAAGAAACATCCTTCCTGTACTAGCTTCCATGCTCATCGCCCAGATGTATCAGTCGTCCATTTATCTTTCTCTTTTTCTCTTCCCAGTTTGATCGAGGAGTCTTGGACGCCTGCCTTTATATTCTGGATCGAGGGGGAATGCCGTATACTGGACGCTGTGATCCTATCGCCATGTGTAGAGTCATATCGGCTATGGTACGTTTATCCTCTCCCAATGCTTCTGCTAACTGCACCTGAAAAGACTCCCTAACCACCACCCCCCTCATGTTTGCCCCATACTGTGTATCAACCCCCACTCATGGTAACATTTACTACAGGGTGGGAGATGAGGATCAGAGGGTCCTCCGAGTCTGTACTGCAGTAGTACTATTAAACATGTTATAAAGCGCTACAAGGCGTACACAGCTAGACACATTGTGGCCCCTGAGGATTTCTCCATGGAGCCCCAGTCACAAGAACGTACCTTCCAGAAGCAACATTTGTCAAAATGATTTGCTAGGTAAAATGGTGCTTCATAGTAAGTGGACGCTTCGCCGCACCTGTACTTTTTGTGACATCTAAAGAACTGCGTCCTTGAGGGGTGTGTATGATACATGCAGAATAAAATTTTCACATCTATATTGTGCTTCCCCCCTCCCCCGGCCGTTTCTCTGCCTTCAGAAGGAGGTACCAGGGTGTTCAGGGACTTTTGGGCTGGTGTATTCACATAAGCAAATTTTCAAAGAAAAACTATGGACCCAATATTCGAAAGACATTCACACAATTTACAGCCCTGTAAACGCCTTAGTCGGGAATATTCAACAGCAGCTACACAGTTAGTGTCGTTGAATATTCCCGTCTATGTCCCCTACGCGCTCTGATGCTATCCAGGGCATGTTGGGGGCATTCGGGGGCGGAGTGGAGGCGGGGAGTCCCAGTAACTGGGTAACAGCGATATTGCACTGCTACCCAGTTAGCCATCCACAGCTAAAGGTAGGCGAACGTTTGGCTCACCTAGCCGTGGATGGCTAACCGGATAGTGGTCCAATATCACCACTACCCAGTTAGGCTCTGCGGGTGAATCCCCTCAGTGCCATTGAATATCCGGGATCAGAGGTCAGCAGGCAACTGAATATCGGGCCCTATATGTTGGATTTCCCTTGATAAACTGCCTACAAGGTCCATGGGAACCAGAAGTACCTCTGGGATTCTTAAGATTTAGCTCCTCAGCAAGTATGTACTCCAGGAGAAGACTCGGTGTACTTGTTCTGTATTGGTGGTACATTTAGGGGGTGAGTTGAACCTTCTCCCTGTGGTAGTATGACTGAGCAGAATATGTTTTACTAGTTAAAGTTTGTCTGTGGAAGGTATGACCTAGTTAGATTAACCACATCTTAAACATTATATTGTCAAAGGGAGGTGGGATCCACGTTTCTTTTTTTTTGGTTGTAATTGTGAGTTAGCTGGGGCCTGGTTGAGTCAGCCATATTTCATTAGCTGTATTTTTGTTTTTGAGGGATGGAGGTGGTCCCCAGTGGGGCCTAGTCAAGCTGACCATGTGTTTTGGTTGTATCTTGCAGGGGCCGGGCCTTGCCACTGCACTGTGCCTGTGTACATTTATCTATTATTTCTGGAGGGTGCCCCTTCCTGTCTTCTCCCTCTTTGTGGGGATAGCTCTGTGCTGTTTCAGTACTTGGCTGGTTCCTGGGGGACGTTTCTATCTCTGCATGTATGATCCAAGCCCACACTGAGCCTCTGCGGGAAAATAAAGGAACGCAGTTGCTTTGTAATCATTTCCGTGTTTGTGTCATTGTTTTAGATTTGTATCAACTGGTAAAGCAGGATTGTTACTCACTTGCAGCTCTATTACAACCTCCCCCAGCAGAAAGAGGT